>CM059790.1:43780792-44498292 GCA_030435695.1 Brachymystax lenok tsinlingensis | reverse complement strand
ATTCAAAGTGCCATATTGGCGTGATGTCCTTTTTGCCCTTTCTTTTTAAATCTTCTCAATAGAAGATAGACACAGTGTTTAATAGACACAGTGTTTAATAGACACAGTGTTTAATAGACACAGTGTTTAATAGACACAGTGTTTAATAGACACAGTGTTTAATAGACACAGTGTTTAATAGACACAGTGTTTCCTTCTGATAGTAAGTCAACTGAGTTTCTGGAGTCATAGAAAACTATGTTGAAGCTGCTGCATATGACAAGAGCTGGATGAGGGTGCCCTTTGGCCAATCAGACCATACCTCTATCCTCCTGCTTCCTGCTAACAAGCAAAAACTCTA
Organism: Brachymystax lenok tsinlingensis; assembly: GCA_030435695.1. Classification (NCBI taxonomy): domain Eukaryota; kingdom Metazoa; phylum Chordata; class Actinopteri; order Salmoniformes; family Salmonidae; genus Brachymystax; species Brachymystax lenok. The sequence continues at coordinate 44,497,952 of CM059790.1, read as the reverse complement.
ATAGGAAGTACCAGTGACGCGCTCAATACGGAAGTGGTCAGAGGAAGCGTACGCTTTAAGCTACAGGACTGTTTCACTAGCACAGACTGGGATATGTTCCCGGGATTCATCCGATAACATTGTTTACCATGTTTACCAGTTTACCACATCAGTCACAGGCTTCATTAATAAGTGCATCGACGACGTCGTCCCCACAGTGACTGTACATACATAACCCAACCAGAAGCCATGGATTAATGGCAACATTCGCACTGAGCTAAAGGCTAGAGCTGCCGTATTCAAGGAGCAGGACTCTAATCCAGACACTTAGAAGAAATCCTGTTACGACCTCCGATGAGCCATCAAACAGGCAAAGCATCAATACAGGAATAAGATCGAATCCTACTATGCCGTCTCTGTTGCTCAACGGATGTGGAGGGCTTGCAAACTATCACGGATTACAAAGTGAAACCCAGCCGCGAGCTGCTAATGACGTGAGCCTACCAGATGAGCTAAAAACCTTCCACCGTCCACTTCTGAACCCATGCATGAGAGCACCAGCTGTTCCGGACAACTGTATGATCATGCTTTCCGTAGCCAGTGTGAGTAAAACCTTTAAAAAGTTTAACATTCGCAAGGCTGCAGGGCCAGATGGAATACCAGGTTGGACAAAAGGAATAACTATGTAAGAATGTTGTTCATTGACTACAGCTCGGCATTCAACACTTTCAAGCTCAGGACCCTGGGACTGAGCACCTCCTGCAATTGGATCCTGGACATCCTGACGGGCCACCCCCAGGCAGTGTGGGTAGGCAACAACACATCCACAACACTGACCATGAACACGGGGGCCCCTCAGAGGTGTGTGCTTAGTCCCCTCATGTACTCCCTGTTCACCCACATCAACGTGGCCTAACATGACTCCAACACCATCATTGAGTTTGCTGACGACACAACGGTGACTGATCACAGATGACGATGAGGCAGCTTACATGGAGGAGGTCAGAGACTTGGCAGCGTGGTGCCAGGACAACAACCTCTTCCTCAATGTCAGCAAGACAAAGGATCTGATGGTGGACTACAGGGAATGGAGGGCCAAACACACCCCCATTGACATCAACAAGGCTGTAGTGAAGCGGGTCGAGAGCTTCAAGTTCCTCTGTGTCATCACATCACTAAGGAAGTAATATTGTCCATTCACACCCACACAGCTGTGAAGAAGGCACGACCATGCCTCTTCCCCCTCAAGAAACTGAAAATGTTTTGGCCCTCAGGTTCTTTAAAACGTTCTACAGCTGCACCACTGAGAGCATCTTGACTGGCTGCATCACCGCTTGGTATGGCAACTGTAAGGCACCCGACTGCAAGGAGCTACAGAGGGTGGTGAGTACGGCCCAGTACTTCACTGGGGCCGAGCTCCCTGCCATCCAGGACTTCAGATCACATCAAATCAAATTGTATTGGTCACATACACGTGAGTAGCAGATGTTATTGTGGGTGTAGCGAAATGCTTGTGCTTCTAGCTCTGACAGTGCAGTAATATCTAACAAGTAATATCTAACAAATTACACAACATATACCAAATACACTCAAATTAAGTAGGAATGAATCAAGACTATTTTTATAAAAAAATATATATTTCACCTTTATTTAAAAAAACAGATAGGCAAGTTGAGAAGAAGTTCTCATTTACAACTGCGACCTGGCCAAGATAAAGCACAGCAGTTCGACACATACAACAACACAGAGTTACACATGGAGTAAAACAAACATACAGTCAACAATAGTCGAAAAAAAAGTCTATATACAGTAAATAAGCTATGGTGGCGAGGTAATTACATTAAACCAATTAAACACTGGAATGGTAGATGTGCAGAAGATGAACGTGCAAGTAGAGATACTGGGGTGCAAAGAAGCAAGATAAATAAATAAATACAGTATGGGGATGAGGTAGTTGGATGGGCTGTTAACAGATGGGCTATGTACAGGTGCAGAGATCTGTGAGCTGCTCTGACAGCTGGTGCTTAAAGCTAGTGAGGGAGATATGAGTCTCCAGGTTCTTTGATTTTTGCAGTTCGTTACAGTCATTGGCAGCAGAGAACTGGAAGGAAAGGCGGCCAAAGGAGGAATTGGCTTTGGGGGTGACCAGTGAGATATACCTGCTGGAGCGCGTGCTATGGGTGGGTGCTGCTATGCTGATCAGTGAGCTGAGATAAGGCGGGGCTTTACCTAGCAAAGACTTGTAGATGACCTGGAGCCAGTGGGTTTGGCGACGAGTATGAAGCGAGGGCCAGCCAACTAGAGGTTGCAGTGGTGGGTAGTATATGGGGCTTTGGTGACAAAACAGATGGCACTGTGATAGACCGCATCCAATTTGTTGAGTAGAGTGTTGGAGGCTATTTTATAAATCGCCGAAGGTGGTTTGGCAGCATGAGTGAAGGATGCTTTGTTGCGACATAGGAAGCCGATTCTAGATTTAATTAATATATTTAATATTATATATATTTAATTTATATATATATATATATATATATATATATATACTATATACATATGGACGAGCGATGTCAGAGCGGAACGGACTGATACAGTAGAATAGTATAGAATACAGTATATACATATGAGATGAGTAATGCCAGATATGTAAACATTATTAAGTGAATGAGATACTGTAGAATAGTATAGAAAACAGAATATACATATCGGATGAGTAATGCCATATATGTAAACATTATTAAGGTGACGAGCGTTCCATTCCATAAAGTGGCCAGTGATTTCTAGTCTATGCTAATAGGCAGAAGTCTCTAATGTGCTAGTGATGGCTGTTTAACAGTCTGATGGCATAGAGATAGAAGCTGTTTTTCAGTCTCTCGGTCCCAGTTGCCATACCAGGCGGTGATACAGCCCGACAGGATGCTTTCAATTGTGCATCTGTAAAAGTTTGTGAGGATTTTAGGTGACAAGCCAAATTTCTTTAGCCTCCTGAGGTTGAAGAGGCTCTGTTGCGCCTTCACCAACACACTGTCTGTGTGGGTGGTCCATTTCAGTTTGTAAGTGATGTGTACACCAAGGAACTTGAAGCTTTCCACCTTCTCCACTGCGGTCCCGTCGATGTAGATAAGGGGGTGCACCCTCTGCTGTTTCCTGAAGTCTACGATCATATCCTTTGTTTTCCAGGGACCACACTCCCAGAGCCCTCACCTCCTCCCTGTAGGCTCGTCATCGTCATCTTCAAATAATATTTTTGCAGGAATCTCCTTGCGAATGATTTTGCCGAAGATTGTATCTCCGCCGGGCTGGGCAACCTGAGCTTTTGCTATCTTGCTATACTGTTGTGTCGTCTGCAAACTTGATGATTGAGTTGGAGGCGTGCTTGGCCAAGCAGTCATGGGTGAACAGGGAGTACAGGAGGGGGTTGAGCACACCTTGTGGGGCCCCAGTGTTAAGGATCAGCGGAGTGGAGGTGATGTTTCCTACCTTCACCACCTGGGGGTGGCCCGTCAGGAAGTCCAGGACCCAGTTGCTCAGGGCAGGGTTCAGACACAGGGCCTTGATCTTAATGATGAGCTTGGAGGGTACTATGGTGTTGAAGGCTGAGCTAAAGTCAATAAACAGCATTCTTACATAGGTATTCCTGTTGTCCAGATGGGATAGGGCAGTGTGCAGTGCGATGGCGATTGCATCGTCTGTGGATCTATTGGGGCGGTAAGCAAATTGAAGTGGGTCTAGCGTGGCAGGTAAGGTAGAGGTGATATGATTCTTGACTAGTCTCTCAAAGCACTTCATGATGACAGAGGTGAGTGCTACGGGGCGATAGTCATTAAGTTCAGTTACCTTTGCCTTCTTGGGTACAGGAACAATGGTGGCCATCTTGAAGCAAGTGTGGACAGCAGACTTCTATACCAGGTGGTGTCAGAGGAATGCTCAAAACATTTTAAAAGACTTCAACTGCCCAAGCCATAGGTTGTTTTCTTTGCTACCGCAAGTCTGGAACCTATATGATCCTGAACAGCTTCTACCCCGAATCCATCTGACTGCTAAACAAGACTGCTAAATAGATAATCAAATGGCTACCCAGGACTATGTACATTGGCCCTTTTTGCACTAACTCTTGCACTGACTCTATGGACACACACTAGACTTAACCAACACACACACATACTTACACTGACACCCCAACACACACACACACACACACACACACACACACACACACAATACCCTACCAACGCCCACACACACACACAACTGACTCCACACGAGCACACACACACACACACACACACACACACACACACACACACACACACACACAAGCTCCATTATTAGAGGCATACGCTCCATTATTAAAAGACATAAGCACCATTATTAGAGACATAAGCTCCATTATCAGAGACATAAGCTCCATTATCAGAGACATACGCTCCATTATTAGAGACATAGGTTCCATTATTAGAGACATACGCTCCATTATTAGAGACATACGCTCCATTATTAAAAGACATAAGCACCATTATTAGAGACATAAGCTCCATTATCAGAGACATAAGCTCCATTATCAGAGACATACGCTCCATTATTAGAGACATAGGTTCCATTATTAGAGACATACGCTCCATTATTAGAGACATACGCTCCATTATTAAAAGACATAAGCACCATTATTAGAGACATAAGCTCCATTATTAGAGACATACGCTCCATTATCAGAGACATAAGCTCCATTATCAGAGACATACGCTCCATTATTAGAGACATAGGTTCCATTATTAGAGACATAATCTCCATTATTAGAGACATAAGCTCCGTTATTAGAGACATCTGCTCCATTATTAGAGACATACGCTCCATTATTAGAGACATAAGTTCCATTATTAGAGGCATAATCTCCATTATTAGAGACATAAGCTCCATTACTAGAGACATCTGCTCCATTATTAGAGACATACGCTCCATTATTAGAGACATAAGCTCCATTATTAGAGACATAAGCTCCATTATTAGAGACATAAGCGCCATTATTAGAGACATATGCTCCATTATCAGAGACATAAACTACATTATTAGAGACATAATCTCCATTATTAGAGACATAATCTCCATTATTAGAGACATAAGCTCCATTATTAGAGACATCCGCTCCATTATTAGGTACATAAGCTCCATTATTAGAGACATACGCTCCATTATTAGAGACATAAGCTCCATTATTAGAGACATATGCTTCAATATCAGAGACATACGTTCCAATATTACTGGCTGGTGTGTGGACCTGAAATAAGAAGACATTTGTGTTTTGTAAAGTAATTACACAGAGACTGAGTGTTAATTAGTCTCATATCCAGAAATCCATTAAGACTTTATTAAGTTAGGGCCAGTAGAACTGAGAAGACTGCTACAGCTACACTACAGTAGTCTATTTGTTTTCCTTGTGGTAATGAACTTGAGTGATTCACTGAGAACCCAACCAGTTACTGTCACAGCATGACAACAGAGCCCACTGCTGCCTGGGTTATGATATCAACTATTAGCAGCAGGATGAAACAGAAACAGAGCTACAGTACATATTCCTTCATCTGAATGGAATCAACCACTCGTTTGCCTCTTCACAACCTTGAGTAAATAGCCTGAGAAAGTAGCCTAAAGAAGTAGCCTGAAGGAGTAAACTGAAGAAGTAACCTGAAGAAGTAACCTGAAGAAGTACACGAGGTAGGGTGCCGTTCTCTGTAACAAATTAAGGGCTTTCTGGAGACATGGACTGCCATTAGGCATGCGGTAGAACAACCTGAAATTGGAACACAAAAATAGAGATAAAATAAATCGCTTACCTTTGAAGATCTTCCTCTGATGGCAATCCAAAGGGTCCCAGCAACACAATAAATGGTCATTTTGTTCGAAAAAGTCTTGTTCGAAATGCCCCAAAAGCTCAGTTTGGTGCGTTTTGTTCAGAATTCCACCGTCCCACTTGTTCAATATACAAGACATAGAAAATGTAAAAAACATACATATAAACTTTGTCCAAACAACCTTAAACAATGTTTCTAATAGATCCTCAGGTACCCTAATATGTATATAAATGATAATATTTCACACGGATAATATCCTGGTCGATAGAAAAGGAAAAAACCGAAGCGCGCACCAAAGAGAAGAGTCCACTCCTGAGTCCACTGACAAAAACAGCTCTTACTCCTTGGTTTTTCAAAATAAAAGCCTGAAACCTTGTCTAAAGACTGTTGACATCTAGTGGGAGCCATAGGAACTACAATCTGGGACCTAGATCCCCCCTGCTTTCAATAGCATGTCAATGGAAAAAGTGTGACATCACAAAATCATATTTTCTGGATGGATTTTCCTCTGGTTTTTGCCTGCCAAATCAGTTCTGTTATACTCACAGACACACTCACAGTTTTAGAAACTTCAGAGTGTTCTCTATCCAATACTACTAACAGTAACAGGCATTTTACATTGGGCACGCCAGACTCTCCGAACCTCCGAGCACTGCCGCCGCTCCCGAACAGGTTAAACCCTTTACAATGAAGATCTGTGAAGTTATTTGGATTTTTACAAATTATCTTCGAAAGACAGGGTCCTGAAAAAGGGCTGTTTCTTTTTTTTGCTGAGTTTATTAATCATATAATTTACAAAGATTATACCGTTTCTATCAATTAGTATATTTGAGTTTAACCATAATATTTGTTGTTCAAAATTATCAAAACACTTTGTTTCATATTTCTCTGTAGGCTACTGAACGATTCAAAGCTTCCTCCTAGAGGAAGCTTTGGTCAGTAGCTCCAGAGTGGGATGAGAAGAGGGCAATCTTCCTGTATCTCACATCTCCCTGTATTTATTGAACTCTGCCTACTGATCCCATGGGTTGAGGAAAACTCTGTCATATCAGGGCTGTCATGCACTCCACCCATCCTGCCACCTGACTGCACATGTCCATAACCTGTAATACATTACATAGACGGAAGGGACATCATCAGCCACTGGAGACTTGAAGACAGAACCTCACCCAGAGAGCTGTGCATGTCAGTGTGTGGTTATACAGCCAAATCCTTAGAATAGACCATAGAGATAGTATAGAATGCCATGCTAGTTCTGGGACAGCTGAAGTTGTACCGAAGATTTGTGTGCTCCTTGTTCTATCTGTGGTTGTACACTACACACAACATATTTTAAATTGCTAGGTAAAGTGTAGGCATACTGTCAAGTCAATATGATAGCCTATTTACAGTAGAAAATGTTTTGACTTGGTAACACAAACACACCCATCGATTTGTTTGGTTGATAAATGTACCTTTTTCACACTCAAGCTGACCATGTTTTTATAATGTCCACATGTAACCTACACCTGTAGCGATATCAGTTCTGGGATTTGTCCCCCAGGAAAGTTCTAACAGTGGACATAAGGAGAAACGAGATGAGACAAAACTAGCAAGTTATATAGTATTGTGTTGTCAGCTGAGCAAACTGAAGGCAATGCATTCAACTTGTAGTTGTTGATATCGTTTCCACGGTAACATGTCTTTACACGACGTGATAGAACTTCAGGTTGCTAGCTATTTTCATAGCAAGGTGTTTTAGAATGAGTGTCACATGAAACACATTCCCAGACACTGGTACTTCTTGCTATCTTGGCATCTGTGATTTGACAGGGAAATATCAGCTAGCTAGATAAGCAAGCTAGCTGTAGCTATCCCCAAGCTGTGCTAGCTAGATAGCTGCTGTCAGTTTGGCTGAACACAAGGTCAGCGCAGGCTTTAGCCTAAACATACAACTGAATTAGCAGATCGTCTTGACATAGCGAGTCAGTCAGGAGGGGAGAAGTGCTCAACTGTGCTTCTCTCCACAGCAAAGCTAGTTTAGCTTACCTCCCTGTCACTAAGTTACTCACTACCACCCTTGTTTGTTTGTTGTGACTGAATGACAAAGACACGACCACATTAAACCACACCCCAAAGATAACTCTCGTTTGGGCTTCAGTAATGACCGCTGCATTTCTTAATATGCACCGGAAGAACACATCCGGAAACGGTGAGTGTAGTTCACCTTTAATTATCCTACTGGTTGGCTGCTGATAGCATCAACAAACATGGTGTTTTCTTTTATTTTTTTTATGTCACACGCACAAGTACAGTGAAATGCCTTTCTTGCAAAACTCAAAACCCAAAACAAAATTGTGGTTGGAGCTTGCAAAACGGTGGCCATCCAATACTGCGCCATCTTATTTCCATGTGCCATTGCGTGCGTGTGTGTGTGTGTGAACGAGATGAATGGCAGATCAGAAACACAAGCAGCATGCTAGCATGCTGATCACAGCACTACACCGGCCTCTTTTAATACAATATCCCCCTCGCAAAATTATCTAATGCATTCATACGCATGGAGACCATTTTTCCTGGTCAGCCTGACCATGCATGTGTTAATGTTGGGCATTGAAATGCATGGGATGGAGACAACACAGCCTGGTAGGAGATAATTAGCTCTCTTGGCTTGACTAATGGGATGATACCTATGTGCACACATGCTCTGTAGCACTGCATATGGTGTCTTCATTATCGGGCATTGTGCAGCCATCCTATGTTGTTAACACATATACATATTTATAGGCCTTCGTTCTTAAAGTGTGTTTATTTTTCAAAATAAAAATTACAACCTAATTGCACCGTACAAATAAATAAAGCAGATGAAGGAAGCAGGGTGAGTAATCAGAGCGAGAGAACAGAACACATGAATATACAGCATTAGAATATCCAGCGTTAACAACCCCTTGCTCAGTCACAGGAAAGGGATACGTTCGCTTCTCTGTTTGTTCTGTTGCAAAGGCCAAGGCTCACAATAGCTATTGCTCTCAGGATACTCTGCTCTGCTCTGTTCCTACCCTGCTCTGTTTCCTAACTAGCGTTACAATGGTTTCCACGACAATAATCCGAATGCCTAACCGAAAATGTGTTTTAAACCTCAAATAACAAAAACCTACTTTTTTTTTCAACTGTTGTCTCATTCATTAGCTGTGGAAGGATCCAAGTCAACAATGACTAACAAACGGTTGGGTGTGTAGAAGCGTAAACATTTCTCCTGGTGTAATATGACTGACAGAGGGCTCAGCCGGAACAACACGCTGATAACTGAGTCCCAAATATCACCCTATTCCCTACATAGTCCACTACTTTTGGAGAGGAAAAGTCGGAGGAGTAGTGCACTATGGAAAGGAACAGGGTGCCCTTTGGGACTCCGCCTGATACTAGTGGCTATCAGAGGTATCAGGCCTTAGCATCAGAAGGTAAGTGATTCCATTTAGATGGATAATAAACATGCAGTCATGAGGAACCTTATCCTGAACCACAATAATGACTTTCTGCCAAGGCTGGATGGGACCGGGTACAGATCAGTTCTGCTTTAAAAATAGATGTATTACAATATTTATAGTGATCCTATTTGTCTCTTGATAATGTTTAGTCTCTTTGTGTATTTCAATGTTCATCTATTTTTGTTGTTGTTGTGCTGTATTCAAATACTGTACATGCTTTATACTGGTTGTTAATCTCTAGGTGAAGAGCTGAAGTCACTTGCTCTCCCTCTTGCTATTTGTCATCTGACAGAGGATGTTACAGTATACGACTGTCTGGAATAAGACAGACGCTAGTCTACTCTGGGCTTTAGATATACTGTAAGATGGACAACGCTGTCTTTCACAAAGCCAGTGTATACCGTATGTCTGAATGCAACGGATCTAGTCGGGTGCCGACCATAACAAAATCCTGTCCGTGTGCCATACCATATGAATATATGTGCCTACTATTTTCTGAGGAAAAAGCGTCTTGAGAAGCCAGTAAACAATGCAAAAAAGCTGTTTTGGTGGTCACAAGATACTCAAACAAGTACAAAAAAAGAATATATATATATAATGTTAATTTATTCTAATTACTGATGCTGTAGTTATTTTAATACATCTGTTTATACGGTAATAAGATCATAATACAGTATTAAGATCATAGTACGGTAATAAGGACACGATCATATTACAGTAATAAGGGCACGATCATAATACAGTAATAAGGACACGATCATATTACAGTAATAAGGGCATGATCATATTACAGTAATAAGGTCACGATCATATTACAGTAATAAGGGCACGATCATATTACAGTAATAAGGGCACGATCATAATACAGTAATAAGGACACGATCATAATATAGTAATAAGGGCACGATCATATTACAGTAATAAGGGCACAATCATATTACAGTAATAAGGGCACTGTATTTATGCTGCAGTAGTTTATGTGTCGGGGGGCTAGGGTCCGTCTGTTATACCTGGAGTATTTCTTCTCTTATCTGGTGTCCTGTGTGAATTTAAGTATGCTCTCTCTAATTATCTCTCTCTCTTTCTTTCTTTCTTTTTTTTTCTCTTCTCTCTCTCTCGGAGGACCTGAGCATTAGGACCATTCCTCAAGGCCTACCTGGCCTGATGACTCCTTGATGTCCCGAGTCCACCTGGCCGTGCTGCTTCTCCAGTTTCAACTGTTCTGCCTGTTTTATGAACATTTTAAAATCTTGTCCATGTTCTGTTATATTCTGCACCCGGCACAGCCAGAAGAGGACTGGCCACCCCTCACAGCCTGGTTCCTCTCTAGGTTTCTTACTAGGTTTTGGCCTTTCTAGGGAGTTTTTCCTAGCCACCGTGCTTTTACACCTGCATTGCTTGCTGTTTGGGGTTTTAGGCTGAGTATCTGTACAGCACTCTGTGACATCAGCTGATGTAAGAAGGGCTTTATAAATAAATTTGATTTGATTTGATTTTGATTCGACACAATCATAATACAGTAATAAGGGCACGATCATATTACAGTAATAAGGACACGATCATAATACAGTAATAAGGGCACGATCATAATACAGTAATAAGGGCACGATCATAATACAGTAATAAGGGCACGATCATAATACAGTAATAAGGGCACGATCATAATACAGTAATAAGGGCACGATCATAATACAGTAATAAGGGCACAATCATAATACGGTAATAAGGACGCGATCATAATACAGTAATAAGGACACAAATATATTACAGTAAATGTTTTGAATTCTTTGATCCTTTTCAAATGAAGGAGGAAACTCCATAATAAGTCCAACCGATTAATTAGTCACGTCCCTGTGTGTATGTATGTGTGTGGGTGTGTGTGTGTTCGTGTGCACTTCAAGCTATTTTGTTCTGAAATTAATTTATATGTTAGAAATTACACTTCTGGCCATAATCTCCTTTCGTCAAATGAAACGTTTAACAAAATGGTGTCTGTCCAATGGACAGAATGAAAGTCTGTTAATAATCTCTTAGCTGTGATTGGTCGAGTTGTTTGAGATTCACAAAATGTTCCATCAGTCTTCTTCTCTCATTTATTCAGTGGGCCATAATTCCATTTAGAAATGAACATCTTATTAAAAGAAGACAAGAAAAATTAGTCGGTGAGTTCTGGACTGGCGGAAAAGAAACAAAATGAGCCGTCTAACCTAAAGTGACATTTAAAAATTACCTGTTAATTTCAACTGTGTTGAGGGATGACGTGTCTGAGTTACAGTGACAGGACGGGATCATACAGAGGAACCACAGAGAGAGAGAGAGAGAGAGAGAGACAGGCCTGTAGTGGCCAAGCAACTCCTACAGAGACCACAAAGACACATGCACGCACACAGGCACGTGCATGAGCAGATGCGCACACACACTCACACACCTACACACATGTTAGATGCACGCATGCACACAAACGCACCACCCCCCCCACACACACACCCAAACTCACACACCCACACACCATGTACTCACTACTTACTCGGCAAGTGCTTTATTCAGACGGGCACTGCTCTCCTCTCCTCTCCACTGCTCTCCTCTCCTCTCCACTGCTCTCCTCTCCACTGCTCTCCTCTCCTCTCCACTGCTCTCCTCTCCACTGCTCTCCTCTCCTCTCCACTGCTCTCCACTGCTCTCCACTGCTCTCCTCTCCACTGATCTCCACTGCTCTCCTCTCCTCTCCACTGCTCTCCTCTCCTCTCCACTGCTCTCCACTGCTCTCCTCTCCACTGCTCTCCACTGCTCTCCTCTCCTCTCCACTGCTCTCCTCTCCACTGCTCTCCTCTCCCCTCCTCTCCTCTCCTCTCCTCTCCACTGCTCTCCTCTCCACTGCTCTCCTCTCCACTGCTCTCCCCTCCTCTCCTCTCCACTGCTCTCCTCTCCACTGCTCTCCCCTCCTCTCCACTGCTCTCCCCTCCTCTCCTCTCCACTGCTCTCCTCTCCACTGCTCTCCCCTCCTCTCCACTGCTCTCCCCTCCTCTCCTCTCCTCTCCACTGCTCTCCTCTCCACTGCTCTCCCCTCCTCTCCACTGCTCTCCACTGCTCTCCTCTCCACTGCTCTCCTCTCCATTGCCTAGAGCTGTCAGAGCCCTGGCTTGTCCAGACCCACTCCTGCTCCACTGCAGTCCACCAGAGCTCCGGTTGGATCAGAGCTGAGCTGGGTAACAATCAGTCTTATTTTAGCGGCCAGTGTTCTGGAGGAAAGTGCCGGTCAGGAGCAAGCCAGAGAGAACACACAGGTGTTCAGGAGGATAGAGCCGGTCCAGAGTTGAATCAAAACAGCATCCCTCAGGTCAGAGCTGAATCAAGACAGGATCCCTCAGGTCGACGCGAACAGAGGACATTACTTAAAATGATTCCTATTTGTCTAGTTTAAAAAAGAATTGTCTGAGATACATTGTATTTAGGGTGAGATAAAAGCTTTGATATCTTCGATAGAAATATGTTGTCTGGATAAAAATTTGAGTTCCGTCTAATCGTCGTAGTTAACAATTGACATACACAGAATCCAATGCATTGCCTTTCAGGTTTTAAACTGCGCTGTCAATGGGCCCTTTTTCACTTGTAGAGAAAGAGAGAGAGAGAGAAAGCAAGAGCAGTCAATTAGGGACTGTGTGCTGACTTGGCCCTAAAGGTCACGCTATGAGTCTTCATTTCACCAATCTCACCATGGTACATCATATAGTACACCAGCTGGGATACAGTTCCAGTGGGGCTGACAAGTCCTTAACAACCTCTCCTGGCCTCTCCTCTCCACTCTTTTCATCTTATCCAGAGCGACTTATAGGAGCAATTAGGGGTTAAGTGCCTTGCTCAAGGGCACATTGACCGATTTTTCACAAAGTTGGCTGCGGGATTCAAACCAGTGACCTTTCGGTTACTGGGACAACAGTCTTAACGGTTAAGCTACCTGCCGCATGTTCTCCTCTACTCTCCTCCTCCCTGTCTCTCCTCCTCTCCCAGCCTCTCCTCTCATCCCAGCCTCTTCTCCTCTCCTCTCCTCCTCCCTGTCTCTCCTCCTCTCCCAGCCTCTCCTCTCATCCCAGCCTCTTCTCCTCTCCTCTCCTCCTCCCTGTCTCTCCTCCTCTCCCAGCCTCTCCTCTCATCCCAGCCTCTCTTCATCTCCTCTCCTCCTCCCTGTCTCTCCTCCTCTCCCAGCCTCTCCTCCTCTCCTCTCCTCCTCCCTGTCTCTCCTCCTCTCCCAGCCTCTCCTCTCATCCCAGCCTCTTCTCCTCTCCTCTCCTCCTCCCTGTCTCTCCTCCTCTCCCAGCCTCTCCTCTCATCCCAGCCTCTCTTCATCTCCTCTCCTTGTATGCCTCACTCTCTTGTCTAACTGGGGAAGCTAATGAGGGGGAAGCAGTGGGTAAAACATAATGGGGCTCAGTGGTTTCGCTCCGGGCCTTCAGACTGCTGCTGTTGAAAATGAGCATTTAACCACAGCCAAAGTAATTGAAAAAATGACAAGCTGTAGTGTATACACATGAAGCACATCGCAGGGGAGCCACGCCACGTACAGTAGCTTCAGGACCACAGGCCTCAAAATATTCTGATTAGTGCCATCTACGGATTGTTGGTTGTCTCTCTTGTCCTCACTTTGTATGCGTCCCAAATGGCATCCTATTGACTTTAAATTGCACTACTTTTCACCCGGGCCCATAGGGCTCTGGTCAAAAGTAGTGCACTATAAAGCAAATAGGGCGCCATTTGGGCCACCCACTTAATAAAGAGTGGTGGTAACTGGATATGGGGAAGATGAGATAAGTGCACTTAATGAAAAAATAAACCTGGAGTTCAGTAGGGTCAGTTAGAGGGAATACTGAAAGGCAGTGTGGCATATCATGTTATTGGGCTACATCTCAAATAGCACCCTGTTCCCTATATAATGCAGGGCTCTGGTTAAAAGTAGTGCACTTTATAGGGAATAGGATACCATTTGGGACGAACAGGTGAGTAGAACACTGCTTGTTGACATGACCTCGAGTCAAAGGGCAACCTTCTCAGGGATGATGTCCTAAACTGAACAAGGAGTACTGTGAGCTTTTCTAAGGCTTTAACTTTGCTCATAGCTCCACCTGCTTGTCATGGTCTGATACTGTACTGGCTGTAGTCGGTTTTACCTCTTCAGCTATCCCTCTGTCCAGCACACTCATTCTGTTATGTGAGATAAGACTGAGAGGTGGTCATAGACTGGATGATATAACTCAAACATGTCTATTTACAAAATGCTACTGTTTAATTTAGAAATGCTTCTTCTCTTCTATAATGTCAATATAGAGGGTTGGAATATAGAGAGTTAGAATATAGAGAATATGGAGAACATAGAGGGTTAGAATATAGAGTTAGAATATAGAGAATTAGAATACAGAGCGTTAGAATACAGAGAATTAGAATATAGAGAGTTAGAATATAGAGAAATAGAATATTAGAGAAATAGAAAAAAGAGGGTTAGAATATAGAGAGTTAGAATATGGAGAGTTAGAACATAGAGACTTAGAATACAGAGGGATAGAATATAGAAGGTTAGAATATAGAGAATAAAAATATAGAGAGTTAGACTATAGAGAGGTAAAATATTGAGAGTTAGAATATAGAGTTAATAATATAGAGAATATGGAGAGTTAGAATATAGAGAGTTAGAATTTAGTGGGTGGAATATAGGGAGTTAGAAAATTGAGAATATAGAGAGTTAGAATATAGACCGTTAGAATATAGAGAATTAGAATATAAAGTGTCAGAATGTAGAGAATATAGAACGTTTGAATATTTAGAGTTCGAATATAGAGGGTTAGAATATAGACAGTTAGAATATGGAGAGTTAGAATATAGAGAATTTAGAGAGTTAGAATATAGAGAGTGTGTAAAGAGAATGTGTAGAATGTAAAGAGTTAGAATATTGAGAGTCAGAATATAGAGAGTTAGAATATAGAGAGTTAGAATATAGAGTTTTAGAATATAGAGAGTTAGGATATAAAGAGTTAGAATAGAGAGAGTTAGAATATAGAGAGTTAGAATATAGAGTTTTAGAATATAGAGAGTTAGGATATAAAGAGTTAGAACATAGAGGGATAGAATATAGAGATTTAGAATATAGAGAGTTAGAATATAGAGGGTTAGAACATAGAGGGATAGAATATAGAGATTTAGAATATAGAGAGTTAGAATATAGAGGGTTAGAACATAGAGGGATAGAATATAGAGATTTAGAATATAGAACATTAGGAAATAGAGAGTTAGAATATAGAGAGATATCATATAGAGAGTTAGAATATAGAGGGTTGGAATGTAGAGAGTTAGAATATAGAGATTTAGAATATAGAGAGTTAGAATATAGAGAGTTATCATATAGAGAGTTATCATATAGAGAGTTAGACTATAGAGAGTTTGAGTAAAGAGTGTTAGAATATAGAGCGTTAGAATATAGAGAATATAGAGAGTTATAATACAGAGAGTTAGAATATAGAGAATTTTGAGTTTTAGAATATAGAGAGTATAAAGAGTTAGAATGTAGAGAGTTAGAATACAGAGAGTTAGATACAGAGAGATAGAATATAGAGAGTTAGAATACAGAGAGTTAGAATATAGAGAACATAGAGTGTTAGAATACAGAGAGTTAGATTGTAGAGATTTAGAATACAGAGAGTTAGAATATAGAGAATGTAGAGATTGAGAATATAGAGAGTTAGAATATAGAGAGTGAGAATATAGAGAGTATAAAGAGTTAGAATGTAGAGAGTTAGAATATAGAGGGTTAGAATTTAGAGTTAGATTATAGAGAGTTAGAATATAGAGGGTTCGAACATACAGTTATAATGGGTGGCAGGTAGCCTAGTGGTTAGAGCGTTGGACTATTAACCAAAAGGTTGCAAGATCGAATCCCCGAGCTGACAAGGTAAAATCTGTCATTCTTCCCCTGAACAGGGCAGTTAACCCACTGTTCCTAGGCTGTCATTGAAATTAAGTATTTGTTCTTAACTGACTTGCTTAGTTTCATAAAGGTAATATAACAAAAAAGAATATATGGAGTTGGAATATAGAGAATGTAGTTAGTTAGAATGGAGGGTTTGAACATACAGAGTTATAATGGGGGGCAGGTTATCTAGTGGTTAGAGCGTTGGAACCGAAAGGTTGCAATATTGAATCTGTCGTTCTGCCCCTGAACAGGGCAGTTAATCCACTGTTCCTAGGCTGTCATTAAGAATTTGTTAGTTTAGCCTAGTTTATTAAAGGTAAAATAACAAAAAAAGATTATGGAGAGTTAGAATATTGAGAATGTAGTGAGTTAGAATATAGAGGATTTGAATATAGAGATTGAGAATATAGGGAGTTAGAATAAAGAGAGATAGAATTTAGAGGGTTAGAATATAGAGAATATAGAGAGTTAGAATATATAGAGTTAGAATATAGAGAACATAGAGAGTTAGAATATAGAGAGTTAGAATATAGAGAACATAGAGAGTTCGAATATAGAGAGTAAGAATATAGAGAAGTTAGAATATAGAGAGTTAATCATATAGAGCATATGGAGAGTTAGAATACAAAGAGTTAGAATATAGAGAGTTAGAATACAGAGAGTTAGAATATAGAGAGTTAGAATATATAGAGTTAGAATATAGAGAACATAGAGAGTTAGAATATAGAGGGTTAGAATATAGAGTTAGAATATAGAGAACATAGAGAGTTAGAATATAGAGAGTTAGAATATAGAGAATATAGAGAGTTAGAATATAGAGAACATAGAGAGTTAGAATATAGAGAGTTAGAATATAGAGAGTTAGAATATAGAGGGTTAGAATATAGAGAATATAGAGAGTTAGAATATAGAGAACATAGAGAGTTAGAATATAGAGAACATAGAGAGTTAGAATATAGAGAGTTAGAATATAGAGAGTTAGAATATAGAGGGTTAGAATATAGAGAATATAGAGAGTTAGAATATAGAGGGTTAGAATATAGAGAACATAGAGAGTTAGAATATAGAGGGTTAGAATATAGAGGGTTAGAATATAGAGAACATAGAGAGTTAGAATATAGAGAACATAGAGAGTTAGAATATAGAGAGTTAGAATATAGTTAGAATATAGAGAGTTAGAATATAGAGGGTTAGAATATAGAGAATATAGAGAGTTAGAATATAGAGTGTTAGAATATTCAGAATTATAATATAGAGAATAAAGAGTGTAAGACTATAGAGAGTTAGAATATATAGAGTTAGAATATAGAGGGTTAGAAAATAGAGTTAGAATATAGAGAATTTAGAGTTAGAATATAGAGAGTTAGAATATAGAGGTTTAGAATATAGAGTGAGAATATAGAGAGTTAGAATATAAAGGGATAGAATACAGAGGTTTATTATATAAAGAATTTGGAGAGAAAGAATTTAGAGGGATAGAAAATAGAGGGTTAGAATATTGAGAATTAGAAAATAGAGAATATAGAGTGTAAGAACATAGAGAGTTAGAATATAGAGAGTTAGAATATAAAGTGTTAGATTATAGAGAATATAGAGAGATAGAATATAGAGAATATGGAGAACATAGAGGGTTAGAATATAGAGTTAGAATATAGAGAATTAGAATACAGAGCGTTAGAATACAGAGAATTAGAATATAGAGAGTTAGAATATAGAGAAATAGAATATTAGAGAAATAGAAAAAAGAGGGTTAGAATATAGAGAGTTAGAATATGGAGAGTTAGAACATAGAGACTTAGAATACAGAGGGATAGAATATAGAAGGTTAGAATATAGAGAAGAAAAATATAGAGAGTTAGACTATAGAGAGGTAAAATATTGAGAGTTAGAATATAGAGAGGTAAAATATAGAGAGTTAGAATATAGAGAGTTAGAATAAAAATGGTTAGAATATAGAGAATTAGAACATCGGGAGTTAGAATATAAAGGGAAAGAACATAGAGGGTTAGAATATAGAGAAAATAGAGAGATAGACTATAGGTGGTTGGGATATAGAGAATATAGAGGATTAGAATATAGAGGTATAGAATATTAAGGGATAGAATATAGAGAATTAGAATATAGAGTGCTATAATGTATAGAAAATAGAGAGTTAGAATATTTAGAGGTAGAATATAGAGAATTAGAATATAGAGAGTTAAAATATAGAGATTTAGAATATAGAAAGTTGTAATATAGAGGGTTAGAAAATAGAGAGTTAGAATATAGAGTTAATAATATAGAGAATATGGAGAGTTAGAATATAGAGAGTTAGAATTTAGTGGGTGGAATATAGGGAGTTAGAAAATTGAGAATATAGAGAGTTAGAATATAGACCGTTAGAATATAGAGAATTAGAATATAAAGTGTCAGAATGTAGAGAATATAGAACGTTTGAATATTTAGAGGTCGAATATAGAGGGTTAGAATATAGACAGTTAGAATATGGAGAGTTAGAATATAGAGAATTTAGAGAGTTAGAATATAGAGAGTGTGTAAAGAGAATGTGTAGAATGTAAAGAGTTAGAATATTGAGAGTCAGAATATAGAGAGTTAGAATATAGAGAGTTAGAATATAGAGTTTTAGAATATAGAGAGTTAGGATATAAAGAGTTAGAATAGAGAGAGTTAGAATATAGAGAGTTAGAATATAGAGTTTTAGAATATAGAGAGTTAGGATATAAAGAGTTAGAACATAGAGGGATAGAATATAGAGATTTAGAATATAGAGAGTTAGAATATAGAGGGTTAGAACATAGAGGGATAGAATATAGAGATTTAGAATATAGAGAGTTAGAATATAGAGGGTTAGAACATAGAGGGATAGAATATAGAGATTTATAATATAGAACATTAGGAAATAGAGAGTTAGAATATAGAGAGATATCATATAGAGAGTTAGAATATAGAGGGTTGGAATGTAGAGAGTTAGAATATAGAGATTTAGAATATAGAGAGTTAGAATATAGAGAGTTATCATATAGAGAGTTATCATATAGAGAGTTAGACTATAGAGAGTTTGAGTAAAGAGTGTTAGAATATAGAGCGTTAGAATATAGAGAATATAGAGAGTTATAATACAGAGAGTTAGAATATAGAGAATTTTGAGTTTTAGAATATAGAGAGAATAAAGAGTTAGAATGTAGAGAGTTAGAATGTAGAGAGTTAGAATACAGAGAGTTAGATACAGAGAGATAGAATATAGAGAGTTAGAATACAGAGAGTTAGAATATAGAGAACATAGAGCGTTAGAATACAGAGAGTTAGATTGTAGAGATTTAGAATACAGAGAGTTAGAATATAGAGAATGTAGAGATTGAGAATATAGAGAGTTAGAATATAGAGAGTGAGAATATAGAGAGTATAAAGAGTTAGAATGTAGAGAGTTAGAATATAGAGGGTTAGAATTTAGAGTTAGATTATAGAGAGTTAGAATATAGAGGGTTCGAACATACAGTTATAATGGGTGGCAGGTAGCCTAGTGGTTAGAGCGTTGGACTATTAACCAAAAGGTTGCAAGATCGAATCCTCGAGCTGACAAGGTAAAATCTGTCATTCTTCCCCTGAACAGGGCAGTTAACCCACTGTTCCTAGGCTGTCATTGAAATTAAGTATTTGTTCTTAACTGACTTGCTTAGTTTCATAAAGGTAATATAACAAAAAAGAATATATGGAGTTGGAATATAGAGAATGGAGGGTTTGAACATACAGAGTTATAATGGGGGGCAGGTTATCTAGTGGTTAGAGCGTTGGAACCGAAAGGTTGCAATATTGAATCTGTCGTTCTGCCCCTGAACAGGGCAGTTAATCCACTGTTCCTAGGCTGTCATTAAGAATTTGTTAGTTTAGCCTAGTTTATTAAAGGTAAAATAACAAAAAAAGATTATGGAGAGTTAGAATATTGAGAATGTAGTGAGTTAGAATATAGAGGATTTGAATGCCGAGAGTTAGAATATAGAGATTGAGAATATAGGGAGTTAGAATAAAGAGAGATAGAATTTAGAGGGTTAGAATATAGAGAATATAGAGAGTTAGAATATATAGAGTTAGAATATAGAGAACATAGAGAGTTAGAATATAGAGAGTTAGAATATAGAGAACATAGAGAGTTCGAATATAGAGAGTAAGAATATAGAGAAGTTAGAATATAGAGAGTTAATCATATAGAGCATATGGAGAGTTAGAATACAAAGAGTTAGAATACAGAGAGTTAGAATATAGAGAGTTAGAATATATAGAGTTAGAATATAGAGAACATAGAGAGTTAGAATATAGAGGGTTAGAATATAGAGTTAGAATATAGAGAACATAGAGAGTTAGAATATAGAGAGTTAGAATATAGAGAGCATAGAGAGTTAGAATATAGAGAGTTAGAATATAGAGAGTTAGAATATAGAGGGTTAGAATATAGAGAATATAGAGAGTTAGAATATAGAGAACATAGAGAGTTAGAATATAGAGAGTTAGAATATAGAGAATATAGAGAGTTAGAATATAGAGGGTTAGAATATAGAGAACATAGAGAGTTAGAATATAGAGGGTTAGAACATAGAGAGTTAGAATATAGAGAACATAGAGAGTTAGAATATAGAGAGTTAGAATATAGTTAGAATATAGAGAGTTAGAATATAGAGGGTTAGAATATAGAGAATATAGAGAGTTAGAATGTAGAGAGTTAGAATATAGAGTGTTAGAATATTCAGAATTATAATATAGAGAATAAAGAGTGTAAGACTATAGAGAGTTAGAATATATAGAGTTAGAATATAGAGGGTTAGAAAATAGAGTTAGAATATAGAGAATTTAGAGTTAGAATATAGAGAGTTAGAATATAGAGGTTTAGAATATAGAGTGAGAATATAGAGAGTTAGAATATAAAGGGATAGAATACAGAGGTTTATTATATAAAGAATTTGGAGAGAAAGAATTTAGAGGGATAGAAAATAGAGGGTTAGAATATTGAGAATTAGAAAATAGAGAATATAGAGTGTAAGAACATAGAGAGTTAGAATATAGAGAGTTAGAATATAAAGTGTTAGATTATAGAGAATATAGAGAGATAGAATATAGAGAATATAGAGAGTTAGAAAATAAAGTATTAGATTATAGAGAATATAGAGACATAGAATATAGAGAATATAGAGTTAGAATTTAGAGAGTTTAAGGACAACAAAGTCAAGGTATTGGAGTGGCCATCACAAAGCCCTGACCTAATTCCTAAAAAAAATGTGTGGGCAGAACTGAAAAAGTATGTGTGAGCAAGGAGGCCTACAAACCTGACTCAGTTACACTAGCTCTGTCAGGAGGAATGGGCCAAATTTCACCCAACTAATTGTGGGAAGCTTGTGGAAGGCTACCCGAAACGTTTGACAAAAGTTAAACAATTTAAAGGCAATGCTAGCAAATACTAATTGAGTGTATGTAAACTTCCGACCCACTGGGAATGTGATGAAATAAATAAAAGCTTAAATAAAACATTCTCTCTACTATTATTCTGATATTTCACCTTCTTCAAATAAAGTGGTGATCCTAACTGACCTAAGACAGCAAATTGTTACTAGAATTCAATGTCAGGAATTGTGAAAAACGGAGTTCATGCATTTGGCTAAGGTGTATGTAAACTCCTGACTTCAAATGTATATTCTAACTGTCTGTACTGTTCCTTGGCCGTCTTTAGACAGGGTTTCATTTCAACAGTCTTTAGACAGGGTTTCATGATGTTAGGTTGAATTAGAAGCCAATAGAAGAAGAACTTAGACGTGGACCCCGGAACTCAATAGAATGACATGCACGTTCACGGTCTCGCGTGCTCTGTGGTTTTTTCCTTTCCTATTGTTCAGGTCATCGTCCGGTTGAAATATTATAGTAAATATACATAAAAGGATATGTAAGGATACATAAAAAATTATGTTTGATTTGTTTGGACAAAGTTGATAGGCATAGTTTGAACGCGTTCTCTTCACGGTTCAATGGGCAACTCGACGGTGGATTTTCTGAACATAACGCGCCAACCAAACAGAGATTTATGGATATAATAAATTACTTTTTCTAACAAAAGAACCATTGGATGTCTTCATTGGACACTTGGGATGCCCTCAGCAGAAGTTCTTCAAAAGGTAAGTGATTTATTTTAGCTCTTATATGGGTTTTGTGTGACCCGTGCTGGATATGAATTTATGCTAAAGTGGAAAATAGGAGAGGTGCTATCCTCAAACAATCAAATGTTGTGCTTTTGCCGTAAAGCCTTTTTGAAATCTGACAACGCTGTGATATTGTCAAGAATCAGAGCTTTTGATGACTATGCAACACTTGTATATTGATGAATATTTAATAATTAAACTTTGGGATTTTGAATTTGGCGCATTACATTTCACCGGGTAGTGTCGGGAACGGGGCGCTAGCACCCCAGCGCTCCTTAATTATCCCCAAGAGATTAACTTCTTAGGGACCGGTGGGGCGTTTTCAATAGGCAGTCTCTCAAAGTGGGCCATAAGCCACCAGAATGACATTTCCGGGGGGGATTTTCTGGTTTTTGCCTGCCAAATGAGTTATGTTATACTCACAGACATTATGTTAACACTTTTGGAAACCTCAGAGTGTTTCCTATCCAATAGTACTAATTATGTGCATATCCTATTTTCTGAGCCTGAGTGGCAAGCATTTTACTTTGGGCACGCCAGACGCTCCAAAACCGTCACCCCAGCTGCCGCTCCTAGAGAGGTTAACACTTTTAGAAAATTCAGTGTTTCATATCCAATGGTACTAAATATGTGCATATCCTATTTTCTGGGCCTGAATGGGAGGCATTTTACTTTGGGCAAGCAAGGGTCTCCAAAACGGTCACCTCGTGCGCTGCTCCCTAAGAAGTTAAGCCATTTTGCCACAACTTTGGAAGTATGCTTGGGGTCATTGTGCATTTGGAAGACCCATTTGCGACAAAGCTTTAACTTCCTGACTGATGTCTTGATATATTGCTTCTATATATCCACATAATTTTTCATCCTCATGATGCCATCTATTTTTTGAAGTGCGCCAGTTCCTCGTGCAGCAAAGCACCCCCACAACATGATGCTGCCACCCCCGTGCTTCACAGTTGGGATGGTGTTCTTCGACTTGCAAACCTCCCCCTTTTTCCTCCAAACATAATGATGGTTATTATGGCCAAACAGTTATATATTTTTTTCATCAGACCAGAGGACATTTCTCTAAAAAGTACAATATTTTCTCATGTGCAGTTGCAAACTGCAGTCTGCCTTTTTTTATGGCAGTTTTAGAGCAGGGACTTCTTCCTTGCTGAGCGGCCTTTCAGGTAATGTCGACATAGGACTCGTTTTATTGTGGATATAGATACTTTTGTTCTTGTTTCCTCCAGCATCTTCACAGGGTCCTGTTGTTCTGGAATTGATTTGCACTTTTCGCACCAAAGTATGTTCATCTCTAGCAGACAGAACGCGTCTCCTTCCTGAGCGGTATGACAGCTGCGTGGTCCCATGGTGTTTAAAACTTGCGTACTATTGTTTGTACAGATGAGTGTGGAAATTGTTCCTACGGATGAACCAGACTTGTGGAGGTCTACAATTTATTTTCTTAGGTCTTGGCTGATTTCTTTAGATTTTCCCATGATGTCAAGCAAAGAGGCACTGAGTTTGAAGGTAGGCCTTGAAATACATCCACAGGTACACCTCCAATTGACTCAAATGACATCAATTAGCCTATCAGATGCTTCTAAAGCCATGACATAATTTTCTGGAATTTTCCCAGCTGTTTAAAAGCACAGTCAACTTAGTGTATATAAACTTCTGACCCACAGGAATTGTGATACAGTGAATTATAAGTGAAATAATCTGTCTGTAAACAATTGTTGGAAAAATTACTTGTGTCATGCACAAAGTAGATGTCCTAACTGACTTGCCAAAACTATAGTTTGTTAACAAGAAATTTGTGCAGTGGCAAAGGTACAGGACGGCAGGCAGGCTCAAGGTCAGGGGCAGGCAGAGTGGTCAGGCAGGTTGGCTCAGAGACAGGACAAGGGTCAAAACCAGGAGGATGAGAAAAAGAGACTCGGGGAAAGCAAGAGCTGAGACAAAATTCTTATTGACTTAACAAACAAGACAAACTGGCAACAGACAAACAGAGAACACAGGTATAAATACACAGGGGATAATAGGGAAGATGGGCGACACCTGGAGGGGGGTGGAGACAAGCACAAAGACAGGTCTTATTTTTGAACTGTCTCTATGCACACAGGGTTCTTTACTCTATGCACATTGATACTCCAACACACATACAAACACTCACTCCATAATTTGCTCACACACATAATATGCACATACATTTATACTGACTCTACACACACACCCGCTCACATGCAAACATCATATATGCTGCTGCTACTCTGTTTATTAAATACTGAACACAATTATAAATGCAATATGCAACCATGTCAGTTCATATAAGGAAATCAGTCAACTTCAATAAATTAATTAGGCCCCGATCTATGGATTTCACATGACAAGGCAAGGGCGCAGCCATGGGTGGGACTGGGAGGTCATAGGCCCACCCACTGGGGAGCCAGGTTTGCCAATCAGAATGAGTTTTTCCGCACAAAAGGACTTAATTACTGGCATAAATACTCCTCATTCACATCGACGGGCTGTAGTGGAGCGGGTCGAGACTTTCAAGTTCCTCTGTGTCTACATCACCAACAAACTATCATGGTCCAAACACACCAAGACAATCATGAAGAGGCCACGACAACACATTTTCCCCCTCTGGAGACTGAAAAGATTTGGCATTGGTCCCCAGATCCTCAAAAGGTTCTACAGCCTCACGATCGAGAGCATCATGACCGGTTGTATCACCGTCTGGTGTGGCAACTGCTTGGCATCCGAACATAAAGCGCTACAGAGGGTAATGTGTACAGCCCAGTATATCACCGGGGCCAAGCTTCCCGCCATCCAGGACCTCTATACCAGGCGGTGTCAGAGGACGGGCCAAAAAATTGTCAAATTCTCCAGTCATCCAAGTCATAGACTGTTCTCTCTGCTACCACACGGCAAGCAGTACCAGAGCGCCAAGTCTAGGTCCAAAAGGCTTCTTAACAGCTTCTAACCCCAAGCCATAAGACTCCTGAACAGCTAATCAAATGGCTACACAGACTATTTGCACTATTTGCTCTTTTGTTTTGACACTGCCGCTGTTTATTATCTGCAGAGATAGCCTGCAGAGTTCTGTCTTACTATCCAGGTCTGTACCCAAACAATTTGAACTTCTACTTTTAAAAATCCACCTTTCTAGAAACAAGTCTCTCACCATTGCCGCTTGCTTTAGACCACCGGCTGCCCCCAGCTGTGCCCTGGACACCTGATTGCCCCCCATCTATCTTCAGAACCAATATACACAGGCAGTTAGGAAAGCCAAGGCTAGCTTTTTCAAGCAGAAATTTGCTTCCTGTTACACAAACTCAAAAAGGTTCCTGGACACTGTAAAGTCCATGGAGAATAAGAGCACCTCCTCCCAGCTGCCCACTGCACTAGGAAAGGAAACTCTGTCACCACCGATAAATCCACTATAATTGAGAATTTCAATAAGCATTTTTCTACGGCTGGCCATGCTTTCCACCTGGCAACCCCTACCCCGGTCAACAGCCCTGCACCCCCCACAGCAACTCGCCCAAGCCTCCCCCATTTCTCCTTCTCCCAAATCCAGTTAGCTGATGTTCTGAAAGAGCTGCAAACTCTGGACCCCTACAAATCAGCCAGGCTAGACAATCTGGACCCTTTCTTTCTAAAATTATCTGCTGAAATTGTAGCAACTCCTATTACTAGCCTGTTCAACCTCTCTTTCGTGTCATCTGAGATTCCCAAAGACTGGAAAGCAGCTGCGGTCACCCCCCTCTTCAAAGGGGGAGACACTCTTGACCCAAACTGCTGCAGACCTATATCTATCCTACCATGCCTTGCTAAGGTTTTCGAAAATTAACAAACAGATTACCGACCATTTGAAATCCCACCGTACCTTCTCCGCTATGCAACCTGGTTTCCGAGCTGGTCATGGGTGCACCTCAGCCACGCTCAAGGTCCTAAACGATATCATAACCGCCATCAATAAGGGACATTACTGTGCAGCCGTATTCATTGACCTGGCCAAGGCTTTCGACTCTGTCAATCACCACATCCTTGTCGGCAGACTCAACAGCCTTGGTTTCTCAAATGATTGCCTCGCCTGGTTCACCAACTACTTCTACGATAGAGTTCAGTGTGTCAAATCGGAGGGCCTGTTGTCCGGACGTCTGGCAGTCTCTATGGAGGTGCCACAGGGTTCAATTCTTTGGCCGACTCTCTTCTCTGTATACATCAATAATGTCGCTCTTGCTACTGGTGAGTCCCTGATCCATCTTTACGCAGCTGACACCATTTTGTTCTAGTCCTTCTTTGGACACTTTGTTAACTACCCTCCAGTCGAGCTTCAATGCCATACAACTCTCCTTCCGTGGCCTCCAATTGCTCTTAAATGCAAGTAAAACTAAACGCATGCTCTTCAACCGATCGCTGCCCGCACCTGCCCGCGTGCGTCCAGCATCACTACTCTGGACGCTTCTGACTTAGATTACATGGACAACTACAAATACCTAGGTGTCTGGTTGGACTCTAAACTCTCCTTCCAGACTCACATCAAACATCTCAAATCCAAAATTAAATCTAGAATTGGCTTCCTATTCAGCAACAAAGCATCCTTCAGTGCGACCTGTACGCTCTCTCTCGTTGGCTGGCCCTCGCTTCATACTCGTCGCCAAACCCACTGGCCCCAGGTCATCTACAAGTCCCTGCTAGGTAAAGCCCCACCTTATCTCATCTCGCTGGTCACCATAGCAGCACCCACCCGTAGTACGCGCTCCAGCAGGTATATCTCACTGGTCACAACCAAAGTCAATTCCTCCTTTGGCCCGCCTTTCCTTCCAGTTCTCTGCTGCCAATGACTGGAACGAACTACAAAAATCACTGAAGCTGGAGACACTTATCTCCCTCACTAGCTTTAAGCACCAGTTGTCAGAGCAGCTCACAGATCTCTGCACCTGTACATAGCCCATCTGTAAATAGCCCAACCAACTACCTCATCCCCTACCGTATTTATTTATTTGCACCCCAGTATTTCTACTTTGCACATTCATCTACTGCACATCTACCATTCCAGTGTTTAATTGCTATATTGTAATTACTTTGCCACCATGGACTATTTATTGCCTTACCCTCCTTATCTTACCTCATTTGCACACATTGTATATGGATTTGTTTTTCTACTGTATTATTGACTGTATGTTTGTTTACGCCATGTGTAACTCTGTGTTGTTGTATGTGTCGAACTGCTTTGCTTTATCTTGGCCAGGTCGCAGTTGTAAATAAGAACTTGTTCTCAACGTGCCTACCTGGTTAAATGAAGTTGAAAAAAATAACAATATCTATGCATAGTCACTTTACCCCTACCTACAAATTACCTCAACTAACCTGTAAACGCAAGGATAGGCACACACACATGGCACGCATGACAAAATGACACACACAGTGGCACGCACACACACACAGTAAATATACACACATCAACACAGTAAACACAAACATACAGTCAACATACACACACACAGTCAACATACACACACACAGTAAACACACACACATTTAACATACATACAGTACACACACACACACACAGTCAACGTACACACACACAGTAAACACACATTCAAGCAAACACTGATTCAAAAAAACTATATACTGTATGATCAGTTGATTAAAGTTACCATAATATTGTTCAAGAATGACCTTTCTACCTCTTATCCTTCATGTTAACTGAACTGAAGCGACTTAGTTTTTCACTTTCCTCTACAGTCCTTTCCTTTTTTTCCTATAGTCTAATATCACTCCCCCCAAAAGTATGGTGTTAGTACAGTATGCTGTTTATCTAGTCGGTATTAGAGCAGAAATTACCTACAGTTAATGGAGCGCCTTCACATTTAACACCTTGCTGCTTCAGTAAAAATAGCCTTTCTGTCTGGCAACCAGACATTCTCCTGGTCAAGACAAAAGGGACTTGTTCCTCTGCCCCCTCTGCCTGCCAGGTTGAAAGCTGAGCCTGTGTCCCAAATGGCACTGTATTCCCTATATAGTGCACTTCTTTTGACCAGGGTCCATAGGGCTCAGTAGCAGGGCTCGAGGGAAAATAGGGCACCATTTGGGACACGCACTGAGTGTGTAGTTGGGTCCCATTTAAAACAGGTGTAGTTTAGGTTTCTGTCTCCAGCCACGGTGTGCATTCTGTTCCGTACCGTTATTAGCCAGTCAGAAAGACCCTAGCATGCGGAATGAGACTCCTAATTTGAGACCCCTGAATCGGAATACTTAAAATTCAAATTTGCTAAAACTGGAGACAGTGTATACACTCTTAATTTGAACTGGTCTGCGAGATGCGAATTTGAATGAATAATCCATAAAATGTATACGACTTTTCAGTTGCTCAGGCTTCCAATATTGACTTTCCTTCCCAAACCCTCCTCCCCAATCTCTCTCTCTCTCTCTCTCTCTCTCTCTCTCTCTCTCTCTCTCTCTCTCTCTCTCTCTCTCTCTCTCTCTGTCTCTCTCTATTTCCCTCTCTCTGTCTTTCTCTCTCTCGCTCTCGCTTCGTCCTCTTCTCTCTCTCACTTCTCTCTCTTGCTCTTCTCTAATGCGTTCTCTCTCCTTGGCCTCTGTATGGTCTTCATTGCCAGGATATAGATGTCGCCCAGCAAAACCCAGCAGTGCCCAGCGAAACCAAGCGGTGCCCAGCGATGCCCAGCATTACCCAGCGATGCCCAGCGTTACCCAGTGATGCTCAGCAAAACCCAGCAATGCCCAGCGAAACCCAGCGATGCCCAGCATTACCCAGCGATTTGTTCTCAAGTGTAACAAATATGGTGTTTGTATGATTAAATGCTGTTCAAATGTCCTATGAATGGAATGAAATGCCATGTGTGTCTATATGTCACCTTGTAGTGGATCAACAATACAGTCCTCAATCTGAAGAGAAACAATGGGGATGTATTCAAGTCTGGAGGAACCCTGGCACCATCCCTACGATGAAGCATGGGGGTGGCAGCATCATACTGTGGGGATGCTTTTCAGCGGCATGCCCTGGGAGACTAGTCAGGATCAAGGGAAAGATTAACAGAGCAAAGTACAAAGAGATCCTTAATCAAAACCTGCTCCGGAGCGCTCAGGACCTCAGACTGGGGGCGAAGGTTCACCTTCCAACAGGACAACAACCCAAAGCACACAGCTAAGACAACGCAGGAGTGGCTTCGGGACAAGTCTGTATGTCCTTGAGTGGCAACAGCCAGAGCCCGTACTTGAACCCGACCGAACATCTCTGGAGAGACCTGAAAATAGCTGTGCAGCGACGCTCCCCATCCAACCTGTCAAAGATAATAAAACAAAAAACTTTACAGTAAATGCTACAGTATACCATACTACAGTCCACAAAACACTGCATGAATTACTATAGAATACACTAGTTATTTAAATACAGTATTGATACTATAGTTAACTGTAAATACTACAGTATTCACTGTAGTGTTTTTTGAGGACTTTTTTTTAATACTGCTAGAAAGTCTGCATAGTATACTATAGTATTTTTTTTCATCTGGGTGTGTGTGATGACCTGAGTGTCAAACTATTTTCACACTATTGTGCCGGCCTGTACCATGCTGTGTTTTCGGTTCAGCTCAGTAGTATGAAAAGGATACTACAGCCAGCATTGGCCTCTCAGGCAGGGCCAAGGCTGGGATGGGGTCTGAGACTGGGGATGGAAATGTGGCAGTGGAAGTGCGGCAGAAATATGCAATGGAAGTGAGTATTTGTGTGCATGTGTGTGTGTGGCTCTTCACTCCCAAGGGGAAAATAAGACCATCTGTCCCTCTGCAGGTGACTGTCCCAGAGGGGAGGATGGTGTTGAGCTGAGACAGAGAAAGAGCAGCAGGGTAAACTGTCCTGTAGCGAGACCTCAATGCCAGGCTACAGATCCTCAATGCCAGACTACAGACCCTCAATACCAGATTACAACCCCCTCAATAACAGGCTACAGCCCAATCAATACCAGAATACAGACCCTCAATGCCAGGCTACAGCCCCCTCAATGCCAGGCTACAGATCCTCAATGCCAGGCTACAGATCCTCAATGCCAGGCTACAGATCCTCAATGCCAGACTACAGACCCTCAATACCAGATTACAACCCCCTCAATAACAGGCTACAGCCCTCTCAATACCAGGCTACAGCCCCCTCAATACCAGGCTACAGCCACCTCAAAACCAGGATACAGCCCCCTCAACACCAGGCTACAGCCCCCTCAATAACAGGAAACAGCCAACTCAATAACATGATGCAGCCCCCTCAATAACAGGGCACAGCCCCGTCATTACCAGGACACAGCCCCCTCAGTACCAGAATACAGCCCCCTCAATACCAGGCCACAGCCCCCTCAATACCAGGCTACAACACCCTAAATAACAGAACACAGCACCCTCAATACCAGGATAAATCCCACTCAATACCAGTCTACAGCCCCCTCAATACCAGGATAAATCCCACTCAATACCAGTCTACAGCCCCCTCAATGCCAGGATACAGCCCCGTCAATAGCAGGACACAGCCCCCTCAATACCAGGTACAGCCCCTTCAATACCAGGATACAGCCCCCTCAATACCAGGGTACAGCCCCCTCAATACCAGTCTACAGCCCCCTAAATACCAGGATACAGCCCCCTCAATACCAGGATACAGCCCCCTCAATACCAGGCTACAGCCCCTTCAAAACCAGGAAACAGCCCCTCAATACCAGGATACAACCCCCTCAATACCAGGCTACAGCCCCCTCAATACCAGGCTACAACCCGCTCTATATCAGGCTACAGCCCCCTCAACACCCCCTAACCCTGTCCTGCTATGAGGCATCTATGCAGAGCCCCCTGTCTACACCTAACAACCCTGCCTGAACCCCCTAGTCTGCTATGTTGTCCTATATAGACCATCCACACTAAACAGTGAACGTGTTTTTTTTTGCATGCAGCTACAACTATTGTGGATGTTTTGGGTAACATATCTGCATGTTAGCCCTGTCAGAATGGGTCCCAGTGTGTTTTAGATAGGTTACTAATGGGCTTAGAACACAAATTTCTCTTCCTGAATACCCTGGCCGATCGCTCATGCTTGATATTACCTCTGCCAGGCCTCCTGACTCTCTCACACACACACACACACACACCATACACACACGCATACATGGACACAGCCAATTGCACATACTCACTGTTGACAACATCTGTGTGTGTGTGTGTGTGTGTGTGTGTGTGTGTGTGTGTGTGTGTGTGTGTGTGTGTGTGTGTGTGTGTGTGTGTGTGTGTGTGTGTGTGTGTGTGTGTGTGTGTGTGTGTGTGTGTGTGTGTGTGTGTGTGTGTGTGTGTGTGTGTGTGTGAGTGCTTTGCCCAAGAGAGAGGAATAATAAGAATCAGCTTCCTGAAACCTTAATGTTCCACATCTAATGAAGGGCCTTGAAATGAACCAAGAAGCCAATGGTCTCATACATGTACACTGTATCCATGTCAGAGACTGTCCAAAAGGGAACCCTACTCCCTAATGCTGGAGGTTCCATGCCGGCCTTCCAGTGAGGGGGACGAGCCCATCTCTCTCTCTCTCTCTCTCTCTCTCTCTCTCTCTCTCTCTCTCTCTCTCTCTCTCTCTCTCTCTCTCTCTCAATTCAATTCAATTCAATTCAATTTGCTTTATTGGCATGACGTAACAATGAACATATTGCCAAAGCTTACATTTGATATTTATAATATGAACATAATTAATAATCAAAATTGTCAACAGGACAACAGTAACAACAATAACCACATTGAACAACAACAATAAGCATATAGTAGAAGACATGTGCAGGTTGATTGGTCTGTCAGACACTGTCCCTCATCTTATGGCAGGCAGCAATGTAGTGCGCTGCCAACCCACAGCTTTCTGCTTCCTCCCCCAACAGGATGGGTAGCTTACTCTCATCAGGGGAGGTCTTTGAAACCTTGAATATGGGTTTCAAATTTGGGGAAATGACACTCTCTAATTGTTTTATATTTTTGACATTTTGTCAGGAAATGCAGCTCTGTCTCAGGTTCTGCTGTGGTGCAGTGGTTGCACAGCCTTTCCTCTACAGGAGCCAGGTTTTCCTGTGTCGACCCTTCTCAATGGCAAGGCTGTGCTCACTGAGCCTGTACTTTGTCAAGGTTTTTCTAAGGTTTTGATCAGTAACCATGGTCAAATAGTTTGCCACGGTGTACTGTCGATTTAGGGCCAGATAGCACTGCATTTTGCTTTGTGCTTGTGCTTGTGTTTCCCAATGAGCAATGTAGTTTTGTTTTGATTGTGATGTAATTTGGTTTATTCTGATTGATTGGATGTTCTGGTCCTGAGGCTTCAGTGTGTTAGTAGAACAGGTTTGTGGACTCAGCCCCAGGACCAGCTGGATGAGGGACTCTTTTCTTTGCTCAGCTCTTGGCATTGCAGGGCTTGGTAATGATATGAGAGGGGGTCACTGTATTTTAGATGTTTCCAAAACTTAATTGCTCTTTTTTGAGTTTTTATTATTAGTGGATATTGGCCTAATTCTGCCCTGCATGCATTGTTTGTAGTTTTCCTCTGGACATGTAGGAGAATCTTACAGAACTCTGCATGCAGGGTTTCAATGGGGTGTTTGTCCCATTGGGTGAAATCCTGTTTTGCAAGTGGACCCCACACCTCGCTGCCATAAAGTGCAATTGGTTCAATGACATATTCAATAAGTTTTAGCCAAATTTTAATAGGTATTTCAATTTGAATTTGTTTTTAATGGCGTAGAATGCCCTGCGTGCTTTCTCTCTCAGTTCATTCACTGCCTCATTAAGGTGTCCAGTTGAGCTTATTTTTAAACCTAAGTAGTTGTAGTGTGTGCAGTACTCTATATATTTTGTACCAATTGAGAACTTTGGTCTAATTCCCTGAGATCTGGATCTTCTCTGAAAAATCATTATTTTAGTCTTTTTGGGGTTTACTGCCAGGGCCCAGGTCTGGCAGTACTGCTCTAGCAGGTCCAGGCTCTGCTGTAGGCCATGTGGTGTGGGTGACAGCAGGCATAGGTCATCTGCGAAGAGTAGGCATTTAACCTCTGAATTGTGGAGACTAACACCAGGGGCAGAGGATTCTTCTAGAATAGTGGCCAATTCGTTGATGTAAATATTGAAGAGTGCAGGGCTCAGATTGCAACCCTGGCGAAGGCCCGCCCCTGGGTAAAGAATTCTGTTCTTTTCTTGCCAATTTTAATGGCGCACGTATTGCCAGTATACATTGATTTAATTATGTCATATGTTTTACCCCCTACACCACTTTCAATAACTTTGTAGAACAGTCCTGTATGCCAAATAGAATCAAATGCTTTTGGAAGTCGATAAAGCAAGCATATATTTTGGTATTATTTTGGTGGACATGTTTATCTATCAGGGTGTGTAGGGTGTAAATATGATCGATCGTCGCGATGTTTTGGTATAAATCCAATTTGGCTTTTACTCAAGACATTGTGCTTATTAAGGAAGTTTAGAACTCTTACATTTATAATACTACAGAAAACCTTCCCCAGGTTACTGTTCACACAAATGCCTCTGTAATTGTTAGGGTCAAATTTGTCTCCGTTCTTAAAGATTGGGGTTATGAGTCCTTGATTCCAGATGTCAGGAAATAACCTACACTCAGGATCAAATTAAACAGTTTTAATATAGCCGATTGAAATTTTGCACTAGTGAGTTTGAGCATCTCATTTAGGATGCCATCAGGTCCGCATGACTTTCTATATTTGAGGGCCTGAAGTTTCTTATAGAGCTCCTGGTCAGTAATTGGGGAGTCCAATGGATTTTGATTGTCCTTTATAGCTTTTTCTAATCTATTTAACTTCTCATGAATTTGGCGTTGTTCTGCGTTTTTGTCAATTTGAACGGTGTTGTAGAGTGTTTTAAAATGTGTTGTCCATATGTCACCATTTTGTATCGCTAATTCCTCTTGTTTCGATTTTTTAATTTTTTTCCAATTTTGCCAGAAGTTGTTTGTGTTTATGGACTCCTCAATTAGTGTCAGCTGCTTGCTGTTGTACTGTGCTTTTTTGGTTCTGAGTGTACATTTATAGAGTTTTAAAGTTTCACAGTAATGAAGGCGTAATTCACCATTATTTGGGTCTCTGTGCTTTTGGTTTGATAGTGTTCTAAGTCTTTTCCTTATAATTTTGCAACCTGCATCAAACCACTTGTCATCTGTGGTCTTTTTGTTTTGTTTTTATCAATTTCAATTGTGCTTCTTTTGCCGTTTGCCTGAATATATAGTTTATGTGTTTAACTGCTAGATTGATGCCTTCTTTACTGTGAGTGAATGTGGTATCCAGAAAGTTATCTAAGAGTGTTTGGATATTTTGGTTACAGGTTGCTTTCTGGTATTCTTCTGTGCTGTTTTGGGCCCATCTGTATGAATTTCTGATGTTGTACAGCTTACTGGGCTGTGAATGTGTGGTTGTTTCCATGTCTGTTCTTTTGAGGAACAACGTAATTTGGCTGTGATCAGACAGAGGTGTTAGTGGCTTGACAGTGAATGAGCTGAGAGAGAAAGGGTCAATGTCTGTAATCATATAGTCTACTGTGCTGTGGCCAAGAGGTGAGCAACAGGTAAATCTCCCAAAGAGTCCCCCAGAACCTACCATTGACAAAGTACAGACCCAGGCTTCTACAGAGCTGCAACAGATCCCTTCCGCTTTTGTTGACGGTGCTGTCACTGTTGTTTCTATGGGGAGATGAAGGCAGTTAGAAACAGTATGGCCTGTAATAAAGCTGTCCCCTCGTGTGGTCGTTAAATCAGGTAGTGTTCCTGTGCGCGCATTTGTGTCCCCACAGATGAGCACATTTCCCTGGGCCTGAAATGGCACGTCTCTTCCTCGAGGGTGGGAACATCTCCTCTGAGTAATATGGGGATTCTGAGGGGGATATATATTGCGCAAAGGAACACATCTTTTCTGTCAGTACAAGTTCTTTTTTAGTTTTAACCAAATGTGATATTTACCAATTTTGAGGATCAATTAGATTTTGTAGTTGTGATTTGTACCAAATGATCAGTCCTCCAGAGTCTCTGCCTCTATTGACAGAGCTGTGTTTCTGTGACGGCACAATTACCTCTCTGTAGCCTGTGGGACAGTGAGTGACAATGCCAGCCTTACACCATGTCTCCTGCAAAATGATGACGTCAACATCTTTGAGATTTTTGTTGAACTCCAGTGCTAAACTCTTCAGTCCAAAGGTTGATGAGTTTAGGCCCTGAATGTTCCACATGCTAACTGATAGTGATTTCATGTTTCAAAAAGGAAGAATAGCAGTCAGAAATACAGTAACTACTAACTAATAGCTAACTAATAGGTTGTTAAGAGTGCGATAAACAGGGTAACCACTAACATTTATGTATAAATATTCCTATTAATTGGACATTTTAGTACAATAGGTGTGTGTGTCTGTGTGTGTGCCTGTGTGTGTGTGTGTGTGTGTGTGTGTGTGTGTGTGTATGCGTCCGTGTGTGTTTAGTGCAGTTTAGTGCAGATGTATTGGAGGAGCTGTTTAATCTCACTCAATCCTACAGGGTTCTCCTGTCCTCTGACGACCTCCGCGTAGCTGCGCTGGTCCTGCTGTTGGGCCCTGTGGAGTGGAGGGGGGCCAGGTCTGGGCCGGGGTGCTTTCTCTCTGGTCTGGTAGAGGTGGTGGTCTGGTGCGGGGTAGTAGGCTGGGCCCGGTCCAGTCTGGTTAAATCGATGGAAGTGGTGATGCTCTGGTGGTGGGTGGGGCCTGTGGGGTGCGCTGGGTCTGGTGGGGCGTTGAGGGGTCTGGGGCTCCTTGGTGGTGCAGTGGTCTGGTAGGGGTCTCTGGGTGGTCCTCTGTCCAGTGCAACATAGGGTGTTTGTCTACCAAGTGCCACGTCCCTTTAGAGACTTGGCGAACATCCCTACTGTCTGCTTCCTCAGGTGGGAGTGGTCGTGCAGGTGCTCTGGGGTGATTGTTGGGTGGTGAGCAACGTGCACATTTGGGAGTAGGCCACACCCCCTGGTGATGTCAGCGTTGACTTTCTGAATGGTACGGGGATGAAAGTCTTTGCGGGGCAGCAGAGTGGAGATGGTGATGTGGGAGTTGGGGAACCACTCAGAGGCCCTCTCTGCTACTCTGTTGACCAGGCTGCCTACTCTCTCCTGCTCCTCTCGCAGGTTGTTGGTGCCGGTGTGGATAATAATGTGGCCTGGTGTGCCAAAGTCAGGCTGGGACAGGATGTGGAGTGCATCCTGTGTTTTTGGGCACCATATTTTGGCCACTTTGTGGTGGGGGAAGAGTTTATCCTCTTGGATGAATTTCCCATTTGAGTCAATGAGGATGGCCACCTCAGTGGGTTTTACCAGAGTAGTTGGTTTACGGTCTGTGGCTGGGGTACACAGGGCCTGTGTACATGGAGGGGTGTGTGGGGGTGTGTCAGGGGGGGCCAGGGAGCTTCTCTCTGTAATAGGTGTCTCCATGTGAGCCTCCTTGTTGACTGGGGGTGTGGGTAAAGGCTTGTCGGTATGGGGGGTTGTGGGTAGAGGTGGGTCAGTGGGGGTGTCAGTGGGTAGAGGTGGGTCAGTGGGGGTGTTAGGGGTGGTGAGGGCTGCAGCTTCTCTCTAGGAGTCTCTACAGTCTGCTCTCTGTGCTGCAGCACCCTCTTGATGACAGACAACTCCTTTGCCATCTCCTCCTTTACCTGCACTAGCTCTCTCCTCATGGTGGCCTTTACCTCCTCAAGCGCTGTGGTAAGGCTCTCTCTCAGCTCCTGGACAGAGTTCTTCAGCTGGGTCCTGCACTGGTTGATCTGGTCCTGTAGAAGCTCTGTGTCTGGGCTGGTGGTGGTGTAGCTGGGCGGCTGCTCCTTCAGCTCAGTAACCCATACTTCCAACAGGGCCAGTCTGTCTCTCAGCAGGCTGATGGTGGTGTGGTCTTGGCTCTGGTGGTTGTAGCCAGGCATGGGGGAGGATAGTCCTGCTGTTGGGGTGCCTGAGGTGAGGGGAGAGGTTGGGGTGCTGTCCTTGTCTTTTTTTCTCTCTCTCTCTCTCTCTCTCTCTCTCTCTCTCTCTCTCTCTCTCTCTCTCCCTCTCTCTCTCCCAGATTATAATAGAGTCGTCTGGACGTGAAACTGTAATAGTAATTAGTGTAATGAAATAATGTAATAGGAGTTTCTTCCCTAGTCCCCTACTCATTCACATGCTACCCTAGAATTAAGCTGTCTCTCAACACAGAGAGAGAGAGAAAGAGAAAGAGAGAGAGATCTGATTATGCTGTGTGTATGGTGTGTTCTCTCTGATAATTGATATCTTTGCTGTAGACTGAGCAAAGATGGTTGTCCTTGTCTGTAATTTGCTACGTAGTCTAGTGTAGGAACACACACATGCACGCACACACACACACACACACACACACACACACACACACACACACACACACACACACACACACACACACACACACACACACACACACACACACACACACACACACACACACACACACACACACACACTACATGCCCAGTGTAGGCGGGAAATCACAGGATTTTAAGGAATTTATCTAAAAAGGTTGATTATTCTTTGTGGAGTATACAGCTGAGGTTACTGTATAGGCCTGCTAAACACATATCACTGCGTTATATTCCAGACCGT
Organism: Brachymystax lenok tsinlingensis; assembly: GCA_030435695.1. Taxonomy (NCBI): domain Eukaryota; kingdom Metazoa; phylum Chordata; class Actinopteri; order Salmoniformes; family Salmonidae; genus Brachymystax; species Brachymystax lenok. The sequence continues at coordinate 44,459,862 of CM059790.1, read as the reverse complement.
CAATGATATTCATATGAGGTGGATAATACAGGCCTATAAGAGGAGGTCAGTTATTTCTAGAGAGATCGTATTATGAAGCTTTAGGTTTCAGGGACATTAAACTCAATCTGTGATGATATCAGTATCTAATATCTCCTCGTCCCTCCCGTCCCTCCCGTCCATGCACCCCCATACAGGCTCATGTTGATGTTGAGAGTGCCTAGGGTGTAATGAGTGCTGTATATCTGAGGCTAAGAAAATCCTCCACAACCTCATCCTTATTCAGATAACAATATGATTATAATACCAAGATTAAAACCCAGGTGTCATTATATTCATTAATATGCACGGGTCGAACAGTCAAGAGGATAAAACAAAATGACTGTGAAGAGTCTTGTTAATTAGACAGTGTTGTATCTTTGACCTGCAGAAAGCCTATGCTTATTAGGAAAGTGGATACCTGTAAAAACAATATATATATTCACTTTTTTTTTTTTTTACATTTCTGTTTTTAAACGTATTTTATTACTATTCTCACCCTGGTTCTGGCTGCAGTAAGTGCCTTGTGTAAAATGCGCTTCATTTCAAAATGGTAATTATGCTAATGGTTTGCTCCAGGTGATGTGAAATGAACAAGCCCCTTTGCAAATTAGGGCCTCAGTCCCTAATGGCACCCTATTCCCTGTGTAGTGCACTACTTTTGACCAGAGTCCTATGGGCCGTTGTCAAAAGTAGTGCACTACATAGGGAACAGTGTGTCATTTAGAAGGCAACCTAGACAATAAAATCCAGAGCAGGAAAGAAGAAGAAATTAACATCTGACTTAAAAGGAAATCTATAACGATGCTCAGCTCAGGTATTTGGGATCAAAGAGAAAAGAGATAACGTTGTTTTGCTTTTATATTTTATCTCGCAGGCAGGGTGACCATGCATTCTGCAATAGTACATTAGTCTTGGTTTAAACGTCATACCAAGCTGCTGTTTGATAGTAAACTGGGCCGATATGGAGAATTAAACTAACAAATTTCAATTTTGATACACTGTTCCTTGTTCAAAATCGTACCAACCAACTACTGTTTAATGATATGGTGCTCTAAATATACTAATATCAATATAGAAAACAAACTGGGAGAAAATAAACTTAAGGACTTCAACAGAGAGGGGTTTCACAACTACGCATTGCAGTATTACATGTTAAAATGGCAATTCTGAAAGGAAATACTGTGTTATGAATTAAATAAAGCATATCAGATATAGATATCAGTGCGGCCTTCCAATCTCATCTTCTATAGACACAGAGCTAGTTGACCCACATCTTCTACAGACACAGAGCAGGTTGATCCACATCTTCTACAGACACAGAACTGGTTAATCCACGTCTTCTATAGACACAGAACTGGTTGATCCACGTTTTCTATAGAGACAACTGGTTGATCCACGTCTTCTATAGACAAAGAGCTGGTTGATAAACATCTTCTATAGACACAGAGCTGGTTGAGCCTTATATTCTATAGACACAGAGATGGTTGATCCACATCTTTTATAGACACAGAGCTGGTTGAGCCTTTTCTTCTACATACACAGAGCTTGTTGATCCACAACTTCTATAGACACAGAGCTGGTTGATACACATCTTCTACAGACACAGAGCTGGTTGATCCACATCTTCTATGGACACAGAGCTGGTTGATCCACATCTTCTATAGACACAGAGCTGGTTGATCCACAACTTTTGTAGACACAGAGCTGGTTGATCCACATCTTCTACAGACACAGAGCTGGTTGATCCACATCTTCTACAGACACAGAGCGGGTTGATCCACATCTTTTATAGACACAGATCAGGTTAATCCACGTTTTCCACAGAAACAGAGCTGGTTTATCCACATCTTCTATAGACACAGAGCTGGTTTATCAACATCTTCTACAGACACAGAGCTGGTTGATCCACTTCTTCTATTGACTCAGAGCTGGTTGATCCACGTCTTCCATAGACAGAGAGCTGGTTAATCAACAATTTCTGTAGACACAGAGCTGGTTGATCCACTTCTTCTATTGACACAGAGCTGGCTGATCCACGTCTTCCATAGACAGAGAGCTGGTTAATCAACATTTTCTATAGACACAGAGCTGGTTGATCCACATTTCCTATAGACACAGAGCTGGTTGATCCACATCTTCTATAGACACAGAGCTGGATGATCTGTATGTTCTACAGACACAGAGCTTGTTGATCCACATCTTTTATGGACACAGAAATGGTTGATCCACATTTCCTATAGACACAGAGCTGGTTGATCCACATCTTCTATAGACACAGAGCTGGTTGATCCACATCTTCTATAGACACAGAGCTGGTTAATCCACGTCTTCTATTGACACAAAGCTGGTTGATCCACGTTTTCCACAGAAACAGAGCTGGTTTATCCACATCTTCTACAGACAGAGCTGGTTGATCCACATCTTCTATAGAAACAGAGCTGGTTTATCCACATCTTCTACAGACACAGAGCTGGTTTATCCACATCTTCAATAGAGACAGAGCTGGTTTATCCACATCTTTTATAGACACAGAGCTGGTTGATCCACATCTATTATTGACACAGAGCTGGTTGAGCCTTATCTTCTATAGACACAGAGCTGGTTGATCCACATCTTTTATAGTCACAGAGCTGCTTGATCTACGTCTTCTACAGACAGATAGCTGGTTGATCCACATCTTCTATAGACACAGAGCTGTTTGATCCACATCTTCTGTAGACACAGAGCTGGTTGATCCACATATTTTATAGACACAGAGCTGGTGGATCCACATCTTTTACAGACAAGAGCTGGTTGATCCACGTCTTCTATAGAAAGAGAGCTGGTTGATCCACATCTTCTATAGACACAGAGCTGGATGATCCACATCTTCTATAGACACAGAGCTGGTTGATCCACATATTCTACAGACAGAGCTGGTGTATCCACATCTTCTACAGACACAGAGCGGGTTGATCAACATCTTTTATAGACACAGATCAGGTTGATTCACATCTTCCACAGACAAGAGCTGGTTGATCCACGTCTTCCATAGACACAGAGCTGGATAATCAACATTTTCTGTAGACACAGAGCTGGTTGATCCACGTCTTCTATAGACACAGAGCTGGTTGATCCAAATTTCCTATAGACACAGAGCTGGTTGATCCACATCTTCTATAGACACAGAGCTGGTTGATCCACATCTTCTATAGACACAGCGCTGGATGATCTGTATGTTCTACAGACACTGAGCTTTTAGATCCACATCTTCTATAGACACAGAGCTTGTTGATCCACATCTTTTATGGACACAGAGCTGGTTGATCCACATCTTCTATAGACACAGAGCTGGTTGATCCATGTCTTCTATTGACACAGAGCTGGTTGATCCACGTTTTCCACAGAAACAGAGCTGGTTGATCCCACATCTTCTACAGCCAGAGCTGGTTGATCCATATCTTCAATAGACACAGAGCTGGTTCATCCACATTTTCTACAGACACAGAGCTGTTTGATCCACGTTTTCTAAAGACACAGAGCTGGTTGATCCACGTTTTCTACAGACACAGAGCTGATTGATCCACATCTTCTACAGACACAGAGCTGGTTGAGCCTTATCTTCTATAGACACAGAGCTGGTTGATCCACGTCTTCTATTGACACAGAGCTGGTTGATCCACGTTTTCCACAGAAATAGAGCTGGTGTATCCACATCTTCTACAGACAGAGCTGGTTGATCCACATCTTCAATAGACACAGAGCTGGTTCATCCACATCTTCTACAGAAAGAGAGCTGGTTGATCCACGTATTCCATAGACACAGAACTGGTTGATCCACATTTTCTACAAACACAGAGCTGGGGTATCTACGTCTTCCACAGACACAGAGCTGGTTGATCCACGTTTTCTACAGACACAGAGCTGATTGATCCACATCTTCTACAGACACAGAGCATGTTGAGCCTTATCTTCTATAGACAAAGAGCTGGTTGATCCACATCTTTTATAGCTGGTATAGCCTATTCTTCTACATACACAGAACTGGTTAATCCACGTCTTCTATAGACACAGAACTGGTTGATCCACGTTTTCTATAGAGACAGAGCTGGTTGATCCACGTCGTCTATAGACAAAGAGCTGGTTGATCAACATCTTCTATAGACACAGAGCTGGTTGATCCACAACTTTTGTAGACACAGAGCTGGTTGATCCACATCTTCTACAGACACAGAGCTGGTTGATCCACATCTTCTACAGACACAGAGCGGGTTGATCCACATCTTTTATAGACACAGATCAGGTTGATCCACGTTTTCCACAAAAACAGAGCTGGTTTATCCACATCTTCTACAGACACAGAGCTGGTTGATCCACTTCTTCTATTGACACAGAGCTGGCTAATCCACGTCTTCCATAGACAGAGAGCTGGTTAATCAACATTTTTTGTAGACACAGAGCTTGTTGATCCACTTCTTCTATTGGCACAGAGCTGGCTGATCCACGTCTTCTATAGACAGAGAGCTGGTTAATCAACATTTTCTATAGACACAGAGCTGGTTGATCCACATTTCCTATAGACACAGAGCTGGTTGATCCACATCTTCTATAGACACAGAGCTGGATTATCTGTATGTTCTACAGACACAGAGCTTGTTGATCCAAATCTTTTATGGACACAGAAATGGTTGATCCACATTTCCTATAGACACAGAGCTGGTTGATCCACATCTTCTATAGACACAGAGCTGGTTGATCCACGTCTTCTATTGACACAAAGCTGCTAGATCCACGTTTTCCACAGAAACAGAGCTGGATTATCCACATCTTCTAAGGACAGAGCTGGTTGATCCACATCTTCTATAGAAACAGAGCTGGTTTATCCACATCTTCTACAGACACAGAGCTGGTTTATCCAAATCTTCAATAGACACAGAGCTGGTTGATCAAAATCTTCTACAGACACAGAGCTGGTTGATCCACATCTTCTACAGACACGAGCGGGTTGATCCACATCTTTTATAGACACAGATCAGGTTTATCCACGTTTTCCACAGAAACAGAGCTGGTTTATCCACATCTTCTATAGACACAGAGCTGGTTTATCAACATCTTCTACAGACACAGAGCTGGTTGATCCACTTCTTCTATTGACACAGAGCTGGCTGATCCACGTCTTCCATAGACAGAGAGCTGGTTAATCAACATTTTCTATAGACACAGAGCTGGTTGATCCACATTTCCTATAGACACAGAGCTGGTTGATCCACATCTTCTATAGACACAGAGCTGGATTATCTGTATGTTCTACAGACACAGAGCTTGTTGATCCACATCTTTTATGGACACAGAAATGGTTGATCCACATTTCCTATAGACACAGAGCTGGTTGATCCACATCTTCTATTGACACAAAGCTGGTTGATCCACGTTTTCCACAGAGTCAGAGCTGGTTTATCCACATCTTCTACAGACAGAGCTGGTTGATCCACATCTTCTATAGAAACAGAGCTGGTTTATCCACATCTTCTACAGACACAGAGCTGGTTTATCCAAATCTTCAATAGAGACAGAGCTGGTTTATCCACATCTTTTAGAGACACAGAACTGGTTGATCCACATCTTCTATTGACACAGAGCTGGTTGAGCCTTATCTTCTATAGACACAGAGCTGGTTGATCCACATCCTTTATAGTCACAGAGCTGCTTGATCTACGTCTTCTACAGACAGATAGCTGGTTTATCAACATCTTCAACAGACACAGAGCTGGTTGATCCACTTCTTCTATTGACACAGAGCTGGTTGATCCATGTCTTCCATAGACAGAGAGCTGGTTAATCAACATTTTCTATTGACACAGAGCTGGCTGATCTACGTCTTCCATAGACAGAGAGCTGATTAATCAACAATTTCTATAGACACAGAGCTGGTTGATCCACATTTCCTATAGACACAGAGCTGGTTGATCCACATCTTCTATAGACACAGACCTGGATGATCTGTATGTTCTACAGACACAGAGCTTGTTGATCCATATCTTTTATGGACACAGAGCTGGTTGATCCACATTTCCTATAGACACAGAGCTGGTTGATCCACATCTTCTATAGACACAGAGCTGGTTTATCCACATCTTTTATATACACAGAGCTGGTTGATCCACATCTTCTGTTGACACAGAGCTGGTTGAGCCTTATCTTCTATAGACACAGAGCTGGATGATCCACATCTTCTATAGACACAGAGCTGGTTGATCCACATCTTCTACAGACACAGAGCGTGTTGATCAACATCTTTTATAGACACAGATCAGGTTGATCCACATCTTCCACAGACAAGAGCTGGTTGATCCACGTTTTCCATAGACACAGAGCTGGATAATCAACTATTTCTGTAGACACAGAGCTGGTTGATCCACATCTTCTATAGACACAGCGCTGGATGATCTGTATGTTCTACAGACACAGAGCTTTTAGATCCACATCTTCTATAGACACAGAGCTTGTTGATCCACATCTTTTATGGACACAGAGCTGGTTGATCCACATCTTCTATAGACACAGAGCTGGTTGATCCACATTTCCTATAGACACAGAGCTGATTGATCCACATCTTCTACAGACACAGAGCTGGTTGAGCCTTATCTTCTATAGACACAGAGCTGGTTGATCCACATCTTTTATAGACACAGAGCTGGTTTAGCCTTTTCTTCTACATACACAGAGCTGGTTGATCCACAACTTCTATAGACACAAAGCTGGTTGATACACATCTTCTACAGACACAGAGCTGGTTGATCCACATCTTCTATGGACACAGAGCTGGTTGATCCACATCTTCTATAGACAGAGCTGGTTGATCCACAACTTTTGTAGACACAGAGCTGGTTGATCCACATCTTCAATAGACACAGAGCTGGTTCATCCACATTTTCTACAGACACAGAGCTGGTTGATCCACGTTTTCTACAGACACAGAGCAGGTTGATCCACGTTTTCTACAGACACAGAGCTGATTGATCCACATCTTCTACAGACACAGAGCTGGTTGAGCCTTATCTTCTATAGACACAGAGCTGGTTGATCCACGTCTTCTATTGACACAGAGCTGGTTGATCCACGTTTTCCACAGAAATAGAGCTTGTTTATCCACATCTTCTACAGACAGAGCTGGTTGATCCACATCTTCAATAGACACAGAGCTGGTTCATCCACATCTTCTACAGAAAGAGAGCTGGTTGATCCACGTATTCCATAGACACAGAACTGGTTGATCCACATTTTCTACAGACACAGAGCTGGGGTATCTACGTCTTCTACAGACACAGAGCTGTTTGATCCACGTTTTCTACAGACACAGAGCTGATTGATCCACATCTTCTACAGACACAGAGCTGGTTGAGCCTTATCTTCTATAGACACAGAGCTGGTTGATCCACATCTTTTATAGACACAGAGCTGGTATAGCCTATTCTTCTACATACACAGAACTGGTTAATCCACGTCTTCTATAGACACAGAACTGGTTGATCCACGTTTTCTATAGAGACAGAGCTGGTTGATCCACGTCGTCTATAGACAAAGAGCTGGTTGATCCACATCTTCTACATACACAGAGCGGGTTGATCCACAACTTTTGTAGACACAGAGCTGGTTGATCCACATCTTCTACAGACACAGAGCTGGTTGATCCACATCTTCTATAGACACAGAGCTGGTTTATCAACATCTTCTACAGACACAGAGCTGGTTGATCCACTTCTTCTACTGACACAGAGCTGGTTGATCCCCGTCTTCCATAGACAGAGAGCTGGTTAATCAAAGTTTTCTGTAGACACAGAGCTGGTTGATCCACTTCTTCTATTGACACAGAGCTGGCTGATCCACGTCTTCCATAGACAGAGAGCTGGTTAATCAACATTTTCTATAGATACAGAGCTGGTTGATCCACATTTCCTATAGACACAGAAATGGTTGATCCACATTTCCTATAGACACAGAGCTGGTTGATCCACATCTTCTATAGACACAGAGCTGGTTGATTCACATCTTCTATAGACACAGAGCTGGTTGATCCACGTCTTCTATTGACACAAAGCTGGTTGATCCACGTTTTCCACAGAAACAGAGCTGGTTTATACACATCTTCTACAGACAGAGCTGGTTGATCCACATCTTCTATAGAAAGAGAGCTGGTTTATCCACATCTTCTACAGACACAGAGCTGGTTTATCCAAATCTTCAATAGAGACAGAGCTGGTTTATCCACGTCTTTTATAGACACAGAACTGGTTGTTCCACATCTTCTATTGACACAGAGTTGGTTGAGCCTTATCTTCTATAGACACAGAGCTGGTTTATCAACATCTTCTACAGACACAGAACTGGTTGATCCACGTTTTCTACAGACACAGAGCTGATTGATCCACATCTTCTACAGACACAGAGCTGGTTGAGCCTTATCTTCTATAGACACAGAGCTGGTTGATCCACGTCTTCTATTGACACAGAGCTGGTTGATCCACGTTTTCCACAGAAATAGAGCTTGTTTATCCACATCTTCTACAGACAGAGCTGGTTGATCCACATCTTCAATAGACACAGAGCTGGTTCATCCACATCTTCTACAGAAAGAGAGCTGGTTGATCCACGTATTCCATAGACACAGAACTGGTTGATCCACATTTTCTACAGACACAGAGCTGGGGTATCTACGTCTTCTACAGACACAGAGCTGTTTGATCCACGTTTTCTACAGACACAGAGCTGATTGATCCACATCTTCTACAGACACAGAGCTGGTTGAGCCTTATCTTCTATAGACACAGAGCTGGTTGATCCACATCTTTTATAGACACAGAGCTGGTATAGCCTATTCTTCTACATACACAGAACTGGTTAATCCACGTCTTCTATAGACACAGAACTGGTTGATCCACGTTTTCTATAGAGACAGAGCTGGTTGATCCACGTCGTCTATAGACAAAGAGCTGGTTGATCCACATCTTCTACATACACAGAGCGGGTTGATCCACAACTTTTGTAGACACAGAGCTGGTTGATCCACATCTTCTACAGACACAGAGCTGGTTGATCCACATCTTCTATAGACACAGAGCTGGTTTATCAACATCTTCTACAGACACAGAGCTGGTTGATCCACTTCTTCTACTGACACAGAGCTGGTTGATCCCCGTCTTCCATAGACAGAGAGCTGGTTAATCAAAGTTTTCTGTAGACACAGAGCTGGTTGATCCACTTCTTCTATTGACACAGAGCTGGCTGATCCACGTCTTCCATAGACAGAGAGCTGGTTAATCAACATTTTCTATAGATACAGAGCTGGTTGATCCACATTTCCTATAGACACAGAAATGGTTGATCCACATTTCCTATAGACACAGAGCTGGTTGGATCCACATCTTCTATAGACACAGAGCTGGTTGATTCACATCTTCTATAGACACAGAGCTGGTTGATCCACGTCTTCTATTGACACAAAGCTGGTTGATCCACGTTTTCCACAGAAACAGAGCTGGTTTATACACATCTTCTACAGACAGAGCTGGTTGATCCACATCTTCTATAGAAAGAGAGCTGGTTTATCCACATCTTCTACAGACACAGAGCTGGTTTATCCAAATCTTCAATAGAGACAGAGCTGGTTTATCCACGTCTTTTATAGACACAGAACTGGTTGTTCCACATCTTCTATTGACACAGAGTTGGTTGAGCCTTATCTTCTATAGACACAGAGCTGGTTTATCAACATCTTCTACAGACACAGAACTGGTTGATCCACTTCTTCTATTGACACAGAGCTGGTTGATCCACGTCTTCCATAGACAGAGAGCTGGTTAATCAACATTTTCTATAGACACAGAGCTGGTTGATCCACATTTCCTATAGACACAGAGCTGGTTGATCCACATCTGCTATAGACACAGAGCTGGATGATCTGTATGTTCTACAGACACAGAGCTTGTTGATCCACATCTTTTATGGACACAGAGCTGGTTGATCCACATTTCCTATAGACACAGAGCTGGTTGATCCACATCTTCTATAGACACAGACCTGGATGATCTGTATGTTCTACAGACACAGAGCTTGTTGATCCACATCTTTTATGGACACTGAGCTGGTTGATCCACATCTTCTATAGACACAGAGCTGGTTTATCCACATCTTTTATAGACACAGAGCTAGTTGATCCACATCTTCTATTGATACAGAGCTGGTTTATCAACATCTTTTATAGACACAGATCAGGTTGATCCACATCTTCTACAGACAAGAGCTGGTTGATCCACGTCTTGCATAGACACAGATCTGGATAATCAACATTTTCTGTAGACATAGAGCTGGTTGATCCACGTCTTCTATAGACACAGAGCTGGTTGATCCACATTTCCTATAGACACAGAGCTGATTGATCCACATCTTCTACAGACACAGAGCTGGTTGAGCCTTATCTTCTATAGACACAGAGCTGGTTGATCCACATCTTTTATAGACACAGAGCTGGTTTAGCCTTTTCTTCTACATACACAGAGCTGGTTGATCCACAACTTCTATAGACACAGAGCTGGTTGATACAAATCTTCTACAGACACAGAGCTGGTTGATCCACATCTTCTATGGACACAGAGCTGGTTGATCCACATCTTCTATAGACAGAGCTGGTTGATCCACAACTTTTGTAGACACAGAGCTGGTTGATCCACATCTTCTACAGACACAGAGCTGGTTCATCCACATCTTCTACAGACACAGAGCGGGTTGATCCACATCTTCTATTGACACAGAGCTGGTTGATCCACGTTTTCCACAGAAACAGAGCTGGTTTATCCACATCTTCTACAGACACAGAGCTGGTTGATCCACATCATCAATAGACACATAGCTGGTTCATCCACATCTTCTACAGAAAGAGAGCTGGTTGATCCACATATTCCATAGACACAGAACTGGTTGATCCACATTTTCTACAGACACAGAGCTGGTTGATCCACGTCTTCTACAGACACAGAGCTGGTTGATCCACGTTTTTCTACAGACACAGAGCTGATTGATCAACATCTTCTACAGACACAGAGCTGGTTGAGCCTTATCTTCTATAGACACAGAGCTGGTTTATCAACATCTTCTATTGACACAGAGCTGGTTGATCCACTTCTTCTATTGACACAGAGCTGGTTGATCCACGTCTTCCAAAGACAGAGAGCTGGTTAATCAAAATTTTCTGTAGACACAGAGCTGGTTGATCCACTTCTTCTATTGACACAGAGCTGGCTGATCCACGTCTTCCATAGACAGAGAGCTGGTTAATCAACATTTTCTATAGACACAGAGCTGGTTGATCCACATTTCCTACAGACACAGAGCTTGTTGAGCCGCATCTTTTATGGACACAGAAATGGTTGATCCACATTTCCTATAGACACAGAGCTGGTTGATCCACATCTTCAATAGACACAGAGCTGGTTGATTCACATCTTCTATAGACACAGAGCTGGTTGATCCACGTCTTCTATAGACACAGAGCTGGTTGATCCACATCTTCTATAGACACAGAGCTGGATGATCTGTATTTTCCACAGACACAGAGCTTGTTGATTCACATCTTTTATGGACACAGAAATGGTTGATCCACATTTCCTATAGACACAGAGCTGGTTGATCCACATCTTCTATAGACACAGAGCTGGTTGATTCACATCTTCTATAGACACAGAGCTGGTTTATCCACATCTTTTATAGACACAGAGCTGGTTGATCCACAATTCCTATAGACACAGAGCTGCTTGATCCACATCTTCTATAGACACAGAGCTGGATGATCTGTATGTTCTACAGACACAGAGCTTGTTGATCAACATCTTTTATGGACACAGAAATGGTTGATCCACATTTCCTATAGACACAGAGCTGGTTGATCCACATCTTCTATAGACACAGAGCTGGTTGATTCACATCTTCTATAGACACAGAGCTGGTTGATCCACGTCTTCTATTGACACAAAGCTGGTTGATCCACGTTTTCCACAGAAACAGAGCTGGTTTATCCACATCTTCTACAGACAGAGCTGGTTGATCCACATCTTCTATAGAAACAGAGCTGGCTTATCCACATCTTCTACAGACACAAAGCTGGTTTATCCACATCTTTAATAGAGACAGAGCTGGTTGATCCACATCTTTTATAGACACAGAGCTGGTTGATCAACATCTTCTATTGACACAGAGCTGGTTGAGCCTTATCTTCTATAAACACAGAGCTGGTTGATCCACATCTTTTATAGTCACAGAGCTGCTTGATCTACATCTTCTACAGACAGATAGCTGGTTGATCCACATCTTCTATAGACACAGAGCTGTTTGATCCACATCTTCTGTAGACACAGAGCTGGTTGATCCACATATTTTATAGACACAGAGCTGGTCGATCCACATCTTTTACAGACAAGAACTGGTTGATCCACGTCTTCTTTAGAAAGAGAGCTGGTTGATCCACATCTTCTATAGACACAGAGCTGGATGATCCACATCTTCTATAGACACAGAGCTGGTTGATCCACATCTGCTATAGACAAGGAGCTGGTTGATCCACATATTCTACAGACAGAGCTGGTGTATCCACATCTTCTACAGACACAGAGCGGGTTGATCAACATCTTTTATAGACACAGATCAGGTTGATCCACATCTTCCACAGACAAGAGCTGGTTGATCCACGTCTTCCATAGACACAGAGCTGGATAATCAACATTTTCTGAAGACACAGAGCTGGTTGATCCACGTCTTCTATAGACACAGAGCTGGATGATCCAAATTTCCTATAGACACAGAGCTGGATGATACACATCTTCTATAGACACAGAGCTGGTTGATCCACATCTTCTATAGACACAGAGCTGGATGATCTGTATGTTCTACAGACACAGAGCTGTTAGATCCACATCTTCTATAGACACAGAGCTTGTTTATCCACATCTTTTATGGACACAGAGCTGGTTGATCCACATCTTCTATAGACACAGAGCTGGTTGATCCACGTCTTCTTTTGACACAGAGCTGGTTGATCCACGTTTTCCACAGAAACAGAGCTGGTTTATCCACATCTTCTACAGACAGAGCTGGTTGATCCACATCTTCAATAGACACAGAGCTGGTTCATCCACATTTTCTACAGACACAGAGCTGGTCGATCCACGTTTTCTACAGACACAGAGCTGATTGATCCAAATCTTCTACAGACACAGAGCTGGTTGAGCCTTATCTTCAATAGACACAGTGCTGGTTGATCCACATCTTTTATAGACACAGAGCTGGTTGAGCCTTTTCTTCTACATACACAGAACTGGTTAATCCACTTCTTCTATAGACACAGAACTGGTTGATCCACGTTTTCTATAGAGACAGAGCTGGTTGATCCACGTCGTCTATAGACAAAGAGCTGGTTGATCAACATCTTCTACAGACACAGAGCTAGATAATCAACATTTTCTGTAGACACAGAGCTGGTTTATCCACGTATTCCATAGACACAGAACTGGTTGATCCACGTTTTCTACAGACACAGAGCTGGTTGATCCACATCTTCTACAGAAAGAGAGCTGGTTGATCCACATATTCCATAGTCACAGAACTGGTTGATCAAGATTTTCTACAGACACAGAGCTGGTTGATCCACGTCTTCTACAGACACAGAGCTGGTTGATCCAAGTTTTCTACAGACACAGAGCTGGTTGATCCACGTTTTCTACAGACACAGAGCTGATTGATCCACATCTTCTACAGACACAGAGCTGGTTGAGCCGTATCTTCTATAGACACAGAGCTGGTTGATCCACATCTTTTATAGACACAGAGCTGGTTGAGCCTTTTCTTCTACATACACAGAGCTGGTTGATCCACAACTTCTATAGACACAGAGCTGGTTGATACACATCTTCTACAGAAACAGAGCTGGTTGATCCACATCTTCTATGGACTCAGAGCTGGTTGATCCACATCTTCTATAGACACAGAGCTGGATGATCCACAACTTTTGTAGACACAGAGCTGGTTGATCCACATCTTCTACAGACACAGAGCTGGTTGATCCACATCTTCTACAGTCACAGAGCGGGTTGATCCACATCTTTTATAGACACAGATCAGGTTGGTCCACGTTTTCCACAGAAACAGAGCTGGTTTATCCACATCTTCTATAGACACAGAGCTAGTTTATCAACATCTTCTACAGACACAGAGCTGGTTGATCCACTTCTTCTATTGACACAGAGCTGGCTTATCCACGTCTTCCATAGACAGAGAGCTGGTTAATCCACATTTTCAGTAGACACAGAGCTGGTTGATCCACTTCTTCTACTGACACAGAGCTGGCTGATCTACGTCTTCCATAGACAGAGAGCTGGTTAATCAACATTTTCTATAGACACAGAGCTTGTTGATCCACATTTCCTATAGACACAGAGCTGGTTTATCCACATCTTCTATAGACACAGACCTGGATGATCCACGTTTTCCACAGAAACAGAGCTGGTTTATCCACATCTTCTACAGACAGAGCTGGTTGATCCACATCTTCAATAGACACAGAGCTGGTTCATCCACATTTTCTACAGACACAGAGCTGGTCGATCCACGTTTTCTACAGACACAGAGCTGATTGATCCACATCTTCAACAGACACAGAGCTGGTTGAGCCTTATCTTCAATAGACACAGTGCTGGTTTATCCACATCTTTTATAGACACAGAGCTGGTTGAGCCTTTTCTTCTACATACACAGAACTGGTTAATCCACTTCTTCTATAGACACAGAACTGGTTGATCCACGTTTTCTATAGAGACAGAGCTGGTTGATCCACGTCGTCTATAGACAAAGAGCTGGTTGATCAACATCTTCTACAGACACAGAGCTAGATAATCAACATTTTCTGTAGACACAGAGCTGGTTTATCCACGTATTCCATAGACACAGAACTGGTTGATCCACGTTTTCTACAGACACAGAGCTGGTTGATCCACATCTTCTACAGAAAGAGAGCTGGTTGATCCACATATTCCATAGTCACAGAACTGGTTGATCAAGATTTTCTACAGACACAGAGCTGGTTTATCCACATCTTCTACAGACACAGAGCTGGTTGATCCAAGTTTTCTACAGACACAGAGCTGGTTGATCCACGTTTTCTACAGACACAGAGCTGATTGATCCACATCTTCTACAGACACAGAGCTGGTTGAGCCGTATCTTCTATAGACACAGAGCTGGTTGATCCACATCTTTTATAGACACAGAGCTGGTTGAGCCTTTTCTTCTACATACACAGAGCTGGTTGATCCACAACTTCTATAGACACAGAGCTGGTTGATACACATCTTCTACAGAAACAGAGCTGGTTGATCCACATCTTCTATGGACTCAGAGCTGGTTGATCCACATCTTCTATAGACACAGAGCTGGTTGATCCACAACTTTTGTAGACACAGAGCTGGTTGATCCACATCTTCTACAGACACAGAGCTGGTTGATCCACATCTTCTACAGTCACAGAGCGGGTTGATCCACATCTTTTATAGACACAGATCAGGTTGGTCCACGTTTTCCACAGAAACAGAGCTGGTTTATCCACATCTTCTATAGACACAGAGCTAGTTTATCAACATCTTCTACAGACACAGAGCTGGTTGATCCACTTCTTCTATTGACACAGAGCTGGCTTATCCACGTCTTCCATAGACAGAGAGCTGGTTAATCCACATTTTCAGTAGACACAGAGCTGGTTGATCCACTTCTTCTACTGACACAGAGCTGGCTGATCTACGTCTTCCATAGACACAGAACTGGTTGATCCACGTTTTCTACAGACACAGAGCTGGTTGATCCACATCTTCTACAGAAAGAGAGCTGGTTGATCCACATATTCCATAGTCACAGAACTGGTTGATCAAGATTTTCTACAGACACAGAGCTGGTTGATCCACGTCTTCTACAGACACTGAGCTGGTTGATCAAAGTTTTCTACAGACACAGAGCTGGTTGATCCACGTTTTCTACAGACACAGAGCTGATTGATCCACATCTTCTACAGACACAGAGCTGGTTGAGCCGTATCTTCTATAGACACAGAGCTGGTTGATCCACATCTTTTATAGACACAGAGCTGGTTGAGCCTTTTCTTCTACATACACAGAGCTGGTTGATCCACAACTTCTATAGACACAGAGCTGGTTGATACACATCTTCTACAGAAACAGAGCTGGTTGATCCACATCTTCTATGGACTCAGAGCTGGTTGATCCACATCTTCTATAGACACAGAGCTGGTTGATCCACAACTTTTGTAGACACAGAGCTGGTTGATCCACATCTTCTACAGACACAGAGCTGGTTGATCCACATCTTCTACAGTCACAGAGCGGGTTGATCCACATCTTTTATAGACACAGATCAGGTTGGTCCACGTTTTCCACAGAAACAGAGCTGGTTTATCCACATCTTCTATAGACACAGAGCTAGTTTATCAACATCTTCTACAGACACAGAGCTGGTTGATCCACTTCTTCTATTGACACAGAGCTGGCTTATCCACGTCTTCCATAGACAGAGAGCTGGTTAATCCACATTTTCAGTAGACACAGAGCTGGTTGATCCACTTCTTCTACTGACACAGAGCTGGCTGATCTACGTCTTCCATAGACAGAGAGCTGGTTAATCAACATTTTCTATAGACACAGAGCTTGTTGATCCACATTTCCTATAGACACAGAGCTGGTTTATCCACATCTTCTATAGACACAGACCTGGATGATCCACGTTTTCCACAGAAACAGAGCTGGTTTATCCACATCTTCTACAGACAGAGCTGGTTGATCCACATCTTCAATAGACACAGAGCTGGTTCATCCACATTTTCTACAGACACAGAGCTGGTCGATCCACGTTTTCTACAGACACAGAGCTGATTGATCCACATCTTCAACAGACACAGAGCTGGTTGAGCCTTATCTTCAATAGACACAGTGCTGGTTGATCCACATCTTTTATAGACACAGAGCTGGTTGAGCCTTTTCTTCTACATACACAGAACTGGTTAATCCACTTCTTCTATAGACACAGAACTGGTTGATCCACGTTTTCTATAGAGACAGAGCTGGTTGATCCACGTCGTCTATAGACAAAGAGCTGGTTGATCAACATCTTCTACAGACACAGAGCTAGATAATCAACATTTTCTGTAGACACAGAGCTGGTTTATCCACGTATTCCATAGACACAGAACTGGTTGATCCACGTTTTCTACAGACACAGAGCTGGTTGATCCACATCTTCTACAGAAAGAGAGCTGGTTGATCCACATATTCCATAGTCACAGAACTGGTTGATCAAGATTTTCTACAGACACAGAGCTGGTTTATCCACATCTTCTACAGACACAGAGCTGGTTGATCCAAGTTTTCTACAGACACAGAGCTGGTTGATCCACGTTTTCTACAGACACAGAGCTGATTGATCCACATCTTCTACAGACACAGAGCTGGTTGAGCTGTATCTTCTATAGACACAGAGCTGGTTGATCCACATCTTTTATAGACACAGAGCTGGTTGAGCCTTTTCTTCTACATACACAGAGCTGGTTGATCCACAACTTCTATAGACACAGAGCTGGTTGATACACATCTTCTACAGAAACAGAGCTGGTTGATCCACATCTTCTATGGACTCAGAGCTGGTTGATCCACATCTTCTATAGACACAGAGCTGGTTGATCCACAACTTTTGTAGACACAGAGCTGGTTGATCCACATCTTCTACAGACACAGAGCTGGTTGATCCACATCTTCTACAGTCACAGAGCGGGTTGATCCACATCTTTTATAGACACAGATCAGGTTGGTCCACGTTTTCCACAGAAACAGAGCTGGTTTATCCACATCTTCTATAGACACAGAGCTAGTTTATCAACATCTTCTACAGACACAGAGCTGGTTGATCCACTTCTTCTATTGACACAGAGCTGGCTTATCCACGTCTTCCATAGACAGAGAGCTGGTTAATCCACATTTTCAGTAGACACAGAGCTGGTTGATCCACTTCTTCTACTGACACAGAGCTGGCTGATCTACGTCTTCCATAGACACAGAACTGGTTGATCCACGTTTTCTACAGACACAGAGCTGGTTGATCCACATCTTCTACAGAAAGAGAGCTGGTTGATCCACATATTCCATAGTCACAGAACTGGTTGATCAAGATTTTCTACAGACACAGAGCTGGTTGATCCACGTCTTCTACAGACACTGAGCTGGTTGATCCAAGTTTTCTACAGACACAGAGCTGGTTGATCCACGTTTTCTACAGACACAGAGCTGATTGATCCACATCTTCTACAGACACAGAGCTGGTTGAGCCGTATCTTCTATAGACACAGAGCTGGTTGATCCACATCTTTTATAGACACAGAGCTGGTTGAGCCTTTTCTTCTACATACACAGAGCTGGTTGATCCACAACTTCTATAGACACAGAGCTGGTTGATACACATCTTCTACAGAAACAGAGCTGGTTGATCCACATCTTCTATGGACTCAGAGCTGGTTGATCCACATCTTCTATAGACACAGAGCTGGTTGATCCACAACTTTTGTAGACACAGAGCTGGTTGATCCACATCTTCTACAGACACAGAGCTGGTTGATCCACATCTTCTACAGTCACAGAGCGGGTTGATCCACATCTTTTATAGACACAGATCAGGTTGGTCCACGTTTTCCACAGAAACAGAGCTGGTTTATCCACATCTTCTATAGACACAGAGCTAGTTTATCAACATCTTCTACAGACACAGAGCTGGTTGATCCACTTCTTCTATTGACACAGAGCTGGCTTATCCACGTCTTCCATAGACAGAGAGCTGGTTAATCCACATTTTCAGTAGACACAGAGCTGGTTGATCCACTTCTTCTACTGACACAGAGCTGGCTGATCTACGTCTTCCATAGACAGAGAGCTGGTTAATCAACATTTTCTATAGACACAGAGCTTGTTGATCCACATTTCCTATAGACACAGAGCTGGTTTATCCACATCTTCTATAGACACAGACCTGGATGATCCACGTTTTCCACAGAAACAGAGCTGGTTTATCCACATCTTCTACAGACAGAGCTGGTTGATCCACATCTTCAATAGACACAGAGCTGGTTCATCCACATTTTCTACAGACACAGAGCTGGTCGATCCACGTTTTCTACAGACACAGAGCTGATTGATCCACATCTTCAACAGACACAGAGCTGGTTGAGCCTTATCTTCAATAGACACAGTGCTGGTTGATCCACATCTTTTATAGACACAGAGCTGGTTGAGCCTTTTCTTCTACATACACAGAACTGGTTAATCCACTTCTTCTATAGACACAGAACTGGTTGATCCACGTTTTCTATAGAGACAGAGCTGGTTGATCCACGTCGTCTATAGACAAAGAGCTGGTTGATCAACATCTTCTACAGACACAGAGCTAGATAATCAACATTTTCTGTAGACACAGAGCTGGTTTATCCACGTATTCCATAGACACAGAACTGGTTGATCCACGTTTTCTACAGACACAGAGCTGGTTGATCCACATCTTCTACAGAAAGAGAGCTGGTTGATCCACATATTCCATAGTCACAGAACTGGTTGATCAAGATTTTCTACAGACACAGAGCTGGTTTATCCACATCTTCTACAGACACAGAGCTGGTTGATCCAAGTTTTCTACAGACACAGAGCTGGTTGATCCACGTTTTCTACAGACACAGAGCTGATTGATCCACATCTTCTACAGACACAGAGCTGGTTGAGCCGTATCTTCTATAGACACAGAGCTGGTTGATCCACATCTTTTATAGACACAGAGCTGGTTGAGCCTTTTCTTCTACATACACAGAGCTGGTTGATCCACAACTTCTATAGACACAGAGCTGGTTGATACACATCTTCTACAGAAACAGAGCTGGTTGATCCACATCTTCTATGGACTCAGAGCTGGTTGATCCACATCTTCTATAGACACAGAGCTGGTTGATCCACAACTTTTGTAGACACAGAGCTGGTTGATCCACATCTTCTACAGACACAGAGCTGGTTGATCCACATCTTTTATAGACACAGATCAGGTTGGTCCACGTTTTCCACAGAAACAGAGCTGGTTTATCCACATCTTCTATAGACACAGAGCTAGTTTATCAACATCTTCTACAGACACAGAGCTGGTTGATCCACTTCTTCTATTGACACAGAGCTGGCTTATCCACGTCTTCCATAGACAGAGAGCTGGTTAATCCACATTTTCAGTAGACACAGAGCTGGTTGATCCACTTCTTCTACTGACACAGAGCTGGCTGATCTACGTCTTCCATAGACAGAGAGCTGGTTAATCAACATTTTCTATAGACACAGAGCTTGTTGATCCACATTTCCTATAGACACAGAGCTGGTTTATCCACATCTTCTATAGACACAGACCTGGATGATCCACGTTTTCCACAGAAACAGAGCTGGTTTATCCACATCTTCTACAGACAGACCTGGTTGATCCACATCTTCAATAGACACAGAGCTGGTTCATCCACATTTTTTCTACAGACACAGAGCTGGTTGATCCACGTTTTCTACAGACACAGAGCTGATTGATCCACATCTTCTACAGACACAGAGCTGGTTGAGCCTTATCTTCAATAGACACAGTGCTGGTTGATCCACATCTTTTATAGACACAGAGCTGGTTGAGCCTTTTCTTCTACATACACAGAACTGGTTAATCCACTTCTTCTATAGACACAGAACTGGTTGATCCACGTTTTCTATAGAGACAGAGCTGGTTGATCCACGTCGTCTATAGACAAAGAGCTGGTTGATCAACATCTTCTACAGACACAGAGCTAGATAATCAACATTTTCTGTAGACACAGAGCTGGTTTATCCACGTATTCCATAGACACAGAACTGGTTGATTCACGTTTTCTACAGACACAGAGCTGGTTTATCCACATCTTCTATAGACACAGACCTGGATGATCCACGTTTTCCACAGAAACAGAGCTGGTTTATCCACATCTTCTACAGACAGAGCTGGTTGATCCACATCTTCAATAGACACAGAGCTGGTTCATCCACATTTTCTACAGACACAGAGCTGGTCGATCCACGTTTTCTACAGACACAGAGC
This sequence comes from Brachymystax lenok tsinlingensis, assembly GCA_030435695.1. Lineage (NCBI taxonomy): Eukaryota > Metazoa > Chordata > Actinopteri > Salmoniformes > Salmonidae > Brachymystax > Brachymystax lenok. The sequence continues at coordinate 44,438,634 of CM059790.1, read as the reverse complement.
TGATTGATCCACATCTTCAACAGACACAGAGCTGGTTGAGCCTTATCTTCAATAGACACAGTGCTGGTTGATCCACATCTTTTATAGACACAGAGCTGGTTGAGCCTTTTCTTCTACATACACAGAACTGGTTAATCCACTTCTTCTATAGACACAGAACTGGTTGATCCACGTTTTCTATAGAGACAGAGCTGGTTGATCCACGTCGTCTATAGACAAAGAGCGGGTTGATCAACATCTTCTACAGACACAGAGCTAGATAATCAACATTTTCTGTAGACACAGAGCTGGTTTATCCACGTATTCCATAGACACAGAACTGGTTGATCCACGTTTTCTACAGACACAGAGCTGGTTGATCCACATCTTCTACAGAAAGAGAGCTGGTTGATCCACATATTCCATAGTCACAGAACTGGTTGATCAAGATTTTCTACAGACACAGAGCTGGTTTATCCACATCTTCTACAGACACAGAGCTGGTTGATCCAAGTTTTCTACAGACACAGAGCTGGTTGATCCACGTTTTCTACAGACACAGAGCTGATTGATCCACATCTTCTACAGACACAGAGCTGGTTGAGCCGTATCTTCTATAGACACAGAGCTGGTTGATCCACATCTTTTATAGACACAGAGCTGGTTGAGCCTTTTCTTCTACATACACAGAGCTGGTTGATCCACAACTTCTATAGACACAGAGCTGGTTGATACACATCTTCTACAGAAACAGAGCTGGTTGATCCACATCTTCTATGGACTCAGAGCTGGTTGATCCACATCTTCTATAGACACAGAGCTGGTTGATCCACAACTTTTGTAGACACAGAGCTGGTTGATCCACATCTTCTACAGACACAGAGCTGGTTGATCCACATCTTCTACAGTCACAGAGCGGGTTGATCCACATCTTTTATAGACACAGATCAGGTTGGTCCACGTTTTCCACAGAAACAGAGCTGGTTTATCCACATCTTCTATAGACACAGAGCTAGTTTATCAACATCTTCTACAGACACAGAGCTGGTTGATCCACTTCTTCTATTGACACAGAGCTGGCTTATCCACGTCTTCCATAGACAGAGAGCTGGTTAATCCACATTTTCAGTAGACACAGAGCTGGTTGATCCACTTCTTCTACTGACACAGAGCTGGCTGATCTACGTCTTACATAGACAGAGAGCTGGTTAATCAACATTTTCTATAGACACAGAGCTTGTTGATCCACATTTCCTATAGACACAGAGCTGGTTTATCCACATCTTCTATAGACACAGACCTGGATGATCCACGTTTTCCACAGAAACAGAGCTGGTTTATCCACATCTTCTACAGACAGAGCTGGTTGATCCACATCTTCAATAGACACAGAGCTGGTTCATCCACATTTTTTCTACAGACACAGAGCTGGTTGATCCACGTTTTCTACAGACACAGAGCTGATTGATCCACATCTTCTACAGACACAGAGCTGGTTGAGCCTTATCTTCAATAGACACAGTGCTGGTTGATCCACATCTTTATAGACACAGAGCTGGTTGAGCCTTTTCTTCTACATACACAGAACTGGTTAATCCACTTCTTCTATAGACACAGAACTGGTTGATCCACGTTTTCTATAGAGACAGAGCTGGTTGATCCACGTCGTCTATAGACAAAGAGCTGGTTGATCAACATCTTCTACAGACACAGAGCTAGATAATCAACATTTTCTGTAGACACAGAGCTGGTTTATCCACGTATTCCATAGACACAGAACTGGTTGATTCACGTTTTCTACAGACACAGAGCTGGTTGATCCACATCTTCTACAGAAAGAGAGCTGGTTGATCCACGTATTCCATAGACACAGAACTGGTTGATCCACATTTTCTACAGACACAGAGCTGGTTGATCCACGTCTTCTACAGACACAGAGCTGATTGATCCACATCTTCTACAGACACAGAGCTGGTTGAGCCGTATCTTCTATAGACACAGAGCTGGTTGATCCACATCTTTTATAGACACAGAGCTGGTTGAGCCTTTTCTTCTACATACACAGAGCTGGTTGATCCACAACTTCTATAGACACAGAGCTGGTTGATACACATCTTCTACAGAAACAGAGCTGGTTGATCCACATCTTCTATGGACTCAGAGCTGGTTGATCCACATCTTCTATAGACACAGAGCTGGTTGATCCACAACTTTTGTAGACACAGAGCTGGTTGATCCACATCTTCTACAGACACAGAGCTGGTTGATCCACATCTTCTACAGTCACAGAGCGGGTTGATCCACATCTTTTATAGACACAGATCAGGTTGGTCCACGTTTTCCACAGAAACAGAGCTGGTTTATCCACATCTTCTATAGACACAGAGCTAGTTTATCAACATCTTCTACAGACACAGAGCTGGTTGATCCACTTCTTCTATTGACACAGAGCTGGCTTATCCACGTCTTCCATAGACAGAGAGCTGGTTAATCCACATTTTCAGTAGACACAGAGCTGGTTGATCCACTTCTTCTACTGACACAGAGCTGGCTGATCTACGTCTTCCATAGACAGAGAGCTGGTTAATCAACATTTTCTATAGACACAGAGCTTGTTGATCCACATTTCCTATAGACACAGAGCTGGTTTATCCACATCTTCTATAGACACAGACCTGGATGATCCACGTTTTCCACAGAAACAGAGCTGGTTTATCCACATCTTCTACAGACAGAGCTGGTTGATCCACATCTTCAATAGACACAGAGCTGGTTCATCCACATTTTCTACAGACACAGAGCTGGTCGATCCATTTTTTCTACAGACACAGAGCTGATTGATCCACATCTTCTACAGACACAGAGCTGGTTGAGCCTTATCTTCAATAGACACAGTGCTGGTTGATCCACATCTTTTATAGACACAGAGCTGGTTGAGCCTTTTCTTCTACATACACAGAACTGGTTAATCCACTTCTTCTATAGACACAGAACTGGTTGATCCACGTTTTCTATAGAGACAGAGCTGGTTGATCCACGTCGTCTATAGACAAAGAGCTGGTTGATCAACATCTTCTACAGACACAGAGCTAGATAATCAACATTTTCTGTAGACACAGAGCTGGTTTATCCACGTATTCCATAGACACAGAACTGGTTGATCCACGTTTTCTACAGACACAGAGCTGGTTGATCCACATCTTCTACAGAAAGAGAGCTAGTTGATCCACGTATTCCATAGACACAGAACTGGTTGATCCACATTTTCTACAGACACAGAGCTGGTTGATCCACGTCTTCTACAGACACAGAGCTGATTGATCCACATCTTCTACAGACACAGAGCTGGTTGAGCCGTATCTTCTATAGACACAGAGCTGGTTGATCCACATCTTTTATAGACACAGAGCTGGTTGAGCCTTTTCTTCTACATACACAGAGCTGGTTGATCCATAACTTCTATAGACACAGAGCTGGTTGATACACATCTTCTACAGAAACAGAGCTGGTTGATCCACATCTTCTATGGACTCAGAGCTGCTTCATCCACATCTTCTATAGACACAGAGCTGGTTGATCCACAACTTTTGTAGACACAGAGCTGGTTGATCCACATCTTCTACAGACACAGAGGTAGTTGATCCACATCTTCTACAGTCACAGAGCGGGTTGATCCACATCTTTTATAGACACAGATCAGGTTGATCCACGTTTTCCACAGAAACAGAGCTGGTTTATCCACATCTTCTATAGACACAGAGCTAGTTTATCAACATCTTCTACAGACACAGAGCTGGTTGATCCACTTCTTCTATTGACACAGAGCTGGCTCATCCACGTCTTCCATAGACAGAGAGCTGGTTAATCCACATTTTCAGTAGACACAGAGCTGGTTGATCCACTTCTTCTATTGACACAGAGCTGGTTGATCCACGTATTCCATAGACAGAGAGCTGGTTAATCAACATTTTCTATAGACACAGAGCTGGTTGATCCACATTTCCTATAGACACAGAGCTGGTTTATCCACATCTTCTATAGACACAGACCTGGATGATCTGTATGTTCTACAGACACAGAGCTCGTTGATCCACATCTTTTATGGACACAGAGCTGGTTGATCCACATTTCCTATAGACACAGAGCTGGTTGATCCACATCTTCTATAGATTCAGAGCTGGTTGATTCACATCTTCTATAGACACAGAGCTGGTTGATCCACGTCTTCTATCGACACAAAGCTGGTTGATCCACGTTTTCCACAGAAACAGAGCTGGTTAATCCACATCTTCTACAGACAGAGCTGGTTGATGCACATCTTCCATAGACACAGAGCTGGTTTATCAACATCTTCTACAGACAGAGCTGGTTGATCCACATCTTCAATAGACACAGAGCTGGTTCATCCACATCTTCTACAGAAAGAGAGCTGGTTGATCCACGTATTCCATAGACACAGAACTGGTTGATCCACATTTTCTACAGACACAGAGCTGGTTGATCCACGTCTTCTACAGACACAGAGCTGGTTGATCCACGTTTTCTACAGACACAGAGCTGATTGATCCACATCTTCTACAGACACAGAGCTGGTTGAGCCTTATCTTCTATAGACACAGAGCTGGTTGATCCACATCTTTTATAGACACAGAGCTGGTTGAGCCTATTCTTCTACATACACAGAACTGGTTAATCCACGTCTTCTATAGACACAGAACTGGTTGATCCACGTTTTCTATAGAGACAGAGCTGGTTGATCCACGTCGTCTATAGACAAAGAGCTGGTTGATGAACATCTTCTACAGACACAGAGCTGGATAATCAACATTTTCTACAGACACAGAGCTGGTTGATCCACGTCTTTTATAGACACAGAGCTGGTTGAGCCTTTTCTTCTACATACACAGAGCTGGTTGATCCACGTATTCCATAGTCACAGAACTGGTTGATCCACGTTTTCTACAGACACAGAGCTGGTTGATCCACGTTTTCTACAGAAAGAGAGCTTGTTGATCCACGTATTCCATAGACACAGAACTGGTTTATCCACATTTTCTACAGACACAGAGCTGGTTGATCCACGTTTTCTACAGACACAGAGCTGATTGATCCACATCTTCTACAGACACAGAGCTGGTTGAGCCTTATCTTCTATAGACACAGAGCTGGTTGATCCACATCTTTTATAGACACAGAGCTGGTTGAGCCTTTTCTTCTACATACACAGAGCTGGTTGATCCACAACTTCTATAGACACAGAGCTGGTTGAGCATTTTCTTCTACAGACACAGAGCTGGTTGATCTACATCTTCTATGGACACAGAGCTGGTTGATCCACATCTTCTATAGACACAGAGCTGGTTCATCCACATTTTCTAAAGACACAGAGCTGGTTGATCCACGTTTTCTACAGACACAGAGCTGATTGATCCACATCTTCTACAGACACAGAGCTGGTTGAGCCTTATCTTCTATAGACACAGAGCTGGTTGATCCACATCTTTTATAGACACAGAGCTTGTTGAGCCTTTTCTTCTACATACACAGAACTGGTTAATCCATATCCTCTATAGACACAGAACTGGTTGATCCACGTTTTCTATAGAGACAGAGCTGGTTGATTCACGTCGTCTATAGACAAAGAGCTGGTTGATCAACATCTTCTACAGAAACAGAGCTGGATAATCAACATTTTCTGTAGACACAGAGCTGGTTGATCCACGTATTCCATAGACACAGAACTGGTTGATCCACGTTTTCTACAGACACAGAGCTGGTTGATCCACATCTTCTAAAGAAAGAGAGCTGGTTGATCCACGTATTCCATAGACACAGAACTGGTTGATCCACATTTTCTACAGACACAGAGCTGGTTGATCCACGTCTTCTACAGACACAGAGCTGGTTGATCCAAGTTTTCTACAGACACAGAGCTGATTGATCCACATCTTAAACAGACACAGAGCTGGTTGAGCCTTATCTTTTATAGACACAGAGCTGGTTGATTCACATCTTCTACATACACAGAGCTGGTTGATCCACAACTTATATAGACACAGAGCTGGTTGATCCACATCTTCTACAGACACAGAGCTGGTTGATCCACATCTTCTATGGACATAGAGCTGGTTGATCCACATCTTCTATACATACAGAGATGGTTGATCCACAACTTTTGTAGACACAGAGCTGGTTTATCCACATCTTCTACAGACACAGAGCTAGTTGATCCACATCTTCTACAGACACAGAGCGGGTTGATCCACATCTTTTATAGACACAGATCAGGTTGATCCACGTTTTCCACAGAAACAGAGCTGGTTTATCCACATCTTCTATAGACACAGAGCTGGTTTATCAACATCTTCTACAGACACAGAGCTGGTTGATCCACTTCTTCTATTGACACAGAGCTGGTTGATCCACGTATTCCATAGACAGAGAGCTGGTTAATAAACATTTTCTATAGACACAGAGCTGGTTGATCCACATTTCCTATAGACACAGAGCTGGTTTATCCACATCTTCTATAGACACAGACCTGAATTATCTGTATGTTCTACAGACACAGAGCTTGTTGATCCACATATTTCATGGACACAGAGCTGGTTGATCCACATTTCCTATAGACACAGAGCTGGTTGATCCACATCTTCTATAGACACAGAGCTGGTTGATCCACGTCTTCTATTGACACAAAGCTGGTTCATCCACGTTTTCCACAGAAACAGAGCTGGTTTATCCACATCATCTACAGACAGAGCTGGTTGATGCACATCTTCTATAGACACAGAGCTGGTTGATCCACGTATTCCATAGACACAGAACTGGTTGATCCACGTTTTCTACAGACACAGAGCTGGTTGATCCACATCTTCTAAAGAAAGAGAGCTGGTTGATCCACGTATTCCATAGACACAGAACTGGTTGATCCACATTTTCTACAGACACAGAGCTGGATGATCCACGTCTTCTACAGACACAGAGCTGGTTGATCCAAGTTTTCTACAGACACAGAGCTGATTGATCCACATCTTAAACAGACACAGAGCTGGTTGAGCCTTATCTTCTATAGACACAGAGCTGGTTGATCCACATCTTTTATAGACACAGAGCTGGTTGATTCACATCTTCTACATACACAGAGCTGGTTGATCCACAACTTATATAGACACAGAGCTGGTTGATCCACATCTTCTACAGACACAGAGCTGGTTGATCCACATCTTCTATGGACATAGAGCTGGTTGATCCACATCTTCTATACATACAGAGATGGTTGATCCACAACTTTTGTAGACACAGAGCTGGTTTATCCACATCTTCTACAGACACAGAGCTAGTTGATCCACATCTTCTACAGACACAGAGCGGATTGATCCACATCTTTTATAGACACAGATCAGGTTGATCCACGTTTTCCACAGAAACAGAGCTGGTTTATCCACATCTTCTATAGACACAGAGCTGGTTTATCAACATCTTCTACAGACACAGAGCTGGTTGATCCACTTCTTCTATTGACACAGAGCTGGTTGATCCACGTATTCCATAGACAGAGAGCTGGTTAATAAACATTTTCTATAGACACAGAGCTGGTTGATCCACATTTCCTGTAGACACAGAGCTGGTTTATCCACATCTTCTATAGACACAGACCTGAATGATCTGTATGTTCTACAGACACAGAGCTTGTTGATCCACATATTTCATGGACACAGAGCTGGTTGATCCACATTTCCTATAGACACAGAGCTGGTTGATCCACATCTTCTATAGACACAGAGCTGGTTGATCCACGTCTTCTATTGACACAAAGCTGGTTCATCCACGTTTTCCACAGAAACAGAGCTGCTTTATCCACATCATCTACAGACAGAGCTGGTTGATGCACATCTTCTATAGACACAGAGCTGGTTTATCCACATGTTCTACAGACACAGAGCTGGTTTATCCACATCTTCAGTAGAGACAGAGCTGGTTTATCCACATCTTTTATAGACACAGAGCTGGTTGATCCACATCTTCTATTGACACAGAGCTGTTTGATCCATATCTTCTGTAGACACAGAGCTGGTTTATCCACATATTTTATAGACACAGAGCTGGTCGATCCACATCTTTTACAGACAAGAGCTGGTTGATCCACGTCTTCTATAGAAAGAGAGCTGATTGATCCACATCTTCTATAGACACAGAGCTGGTTGATCCACATCTGCTATAGGCACAGAGCTGGTTGATCCACATATTCTACAGACAGAGCTGGTGTATCCACATCTTCTACAGACACAGAGCTGATTGATCCACATCTTTTACAGACACAGAGCTGGTTGAGACTTATCTTCTATGGACACAGAGCTGGTTGATCCACATCTTTTATAGACACAGAGCTGGTTGAGCCTTTTCTTCTACATACACAGAGCTGGTTGATCCACAACTTCTATAGACACAGAGCTGGTTGATACACATCTTCTACGGACACAGAGCTGGTTGATCCACATCTTCTATGGACACAGAGCTGGTTGATCCACATCTTCTATAGACACAGAGCTGGTTGATCCACAACTTTTGTAGACACAGAGCTGGTTGATCCACATCTTCTACAGACACAGAGCTAGTTGATCCACATCTTCTGTAGACACAGAGCTGGTTGATCCACGTATTCCATAGACACAGAACTGGTTGATCCACGTTTTCTACAGACACAGAGCTGGTTGATCCACATCTTCTAAAGAAAGAGAGCTGGTTGATCCACGTATTCCATAGACACAGAACTGGTTGATCCACATTTTCTACAGACACAGAGCTGGTTGATCCACGTCTTCTACAGACACAGAGCTGGTTGATCCAAGTTTTCTACAGACACAGAGCTGATTGATCCACATCTTAAACAGACACAGAGCTGGTTGAGCCTTATCTTCTATAGACACAGAGCTGGTTGATCCACATCTTTTATAGACACAGAGCTGGTTGATTCACATCTTCTACATACACAGAGCTGGTTGATCCACAACTTATATAGACACAGAGCTGGTTGATCCACATCTTCTACAGACACAGAGCTGGTTGATCCACATCTTCTATGGACATAGAGCTGGTTGATCCACATCTTCTATACATACAGAGATGGTTGATCCACAACTTTTGTAGACACAGAGCTGGTTTATCCACATCTTCTACAGACACAGAGCTAGTTGATCCACATCTTCTACAGACACAGAGCGGGTTGATCCACATCTTTTATAGACACAGATCAGGTTGATCCACGTTTTCCACAGAAACAGAGCTAGTTTATCCACATCTTCTATAGACACAGAGCTGGTTTATCAACATCTTCTACAGACACAGAGCTGGTTGATCCACTTCTTCTATTGACACAGAGCTGGTTGATCCACGTATTCCATAGACAGAGAGCTGGTTAATAAACATTTTCTATAGACACAGAGCTGGTTGATCCACATTTCCTATAGACACAGAGCTGTTTTATCCACATCTTCTATAGACACAGACCTGAATGATCTGTATGTTCTACAGACACAGAGCTTGTTGATCCACATATTTCATGGACACAGAGCTGGTTGATCCACATTTCCTATAGACACAGAGCTGGTTGATCCACATCTTCTATAGACACAGAGCTGGTTGATCCACGTCTTCTATTGACACAAAGCTGGTTGATCCACGTTTTCCACAGAAACAGAGCTGGTTTATCCACATCATCTACAGACAGAGCTGGTTGATGGACATCTTCTATAGACACAGAGCTGGTTTATCCACATGTTCTACAGACACAGAGCTGGTTTATCCACATCTTCAGTAGAGAAAGAGCTGGTTTATCCACATCTTTTATAGACACAGAGCTGGTTGATCCACATCTTCTATTGACACAGAGCTGTTTGATCCACATCTTCTGTAGACACAGAGCTGGTTTATCCACATATTTTATAGACACAGAGCTGGTCGATCCACATCTTTTACAGACAAGAGCTGGTTGATCCACGTCTTCTATAGAAAGAGAGCTGTTTGATCCACATCTTCTATAGACACAGAGCTGGTTGATCCACATCTGCTATAGACACAGAGCTGGTTGATCCACATATTCTACAGACAGAGCTGGTGTATCCACATCTTCTACAGACACAGAGCTGATTGATCCACATCTTCTACAGACACAGAGCTGGTTGAGACTTATCTTCTATGGACACAGAGCTGGTTGATCCACATCTTTTATAGACACAGAGCTGGTTGAGCCTTTTCTTCTACATACACAGAGCTGGTTGATCCACAACTTCTATAGACACAGAGCTGGTTGATACACATCTTCTACGGACACAGAGCTGGTTGATCCACATCTTCTATGGACACAGAGCTGGTTGATCCACATCTTCTATAGACACAGAGCTGGTTGATCCACAACTGTTGTAGACACAGAGCTGGTTGATCCACATCTTCTACAGACACAGAGCTAGTTGATCCACATCTTCTGTAGACACAGAGCTGGTTGATCCTCATATTTTATAGACACAGAGCTGGTCGATCCACATCTTTTACAGACAAGAGCTGGTTGATCCACGTCTTCTATAGAAAGAGAACTGGTTGATCCACATCTTCTATAGACACAGAGCTGGTTGATCCACATCTGCTATAGACACAGAGCTGGTTGATCCACATATTCTACAGACAGAGCTGGTGTATCCACATCTTCTACAGACACAGAGCGGGTTGATCAACATCTTTTATAGACACAGATCAGGTTGATCCACATCTTCCACAGACAAGAGCTGGTTTATCCACGTCTTCCATAGACACAGAGCTGGATAGTCAACATTTTCTGGACACACAGAGCTGGTTGATCCAAGTCTTCTATAGACACAGAGCTGGTTGATCCAAATTTCCTATAGACACAGAGCTGGTTGATCCACATCTTCTATAGACACAGAGCTGGTTGATCCACATCTTCTATAGACACAGAGCTGGTTGATCCACATCTTCTATTGACACAAAGCTGGTTGATCCACGTTTTCCACAGAAACAGAGCTGGTTTATACACATCTTCTACACACAGAGCTGGTTGATCCAAATTTCCTACAGACACAGAGCTGGTTGATCCACATCTTCTATAGACACAGAGCTGGTTGATCCACATCTTCTATAGACACAGAGCTGGTTGATCCACATCTTCAATAGACACAGACCTGGATGATCTGTATGTTCTACAGACACAGAGCTTGTTGATCCACATATTTTATGGACACAGAGCTGGTTGATCCACATTTCCTATAGACACAGAGCTGGTTGATTCACATCTTCTATAGACACAGAGCTGGTTGATCCACGTCTTCTATTGACACAAAGCTGGTTGATCCACGTTTTCCACAGAAAAAGAGCTGGTTTATACACATCTTCTACACACAGAGCTGGTTGATCCAAATTTCCTACAGACACAGAGCTGGTTGATCCACATCTTCTATAGACACAGAGCTGGTTGATCCACATCTTCTATAGACACAGAGCTGGTTGATCCACATCTTCAATAGACACAGCGCTGGATGATCTGTGTGTTCTACAGACACAGAGCTTTTAGATCCACATCTTCTATAGACACAGAGCTTGTTGATCCACATATTTTATGGACACAGAGCTGGTTGATCCACATCTTCTATAGACACAGAGCTGTTTGATCCACATCTTCTGTAGACACAGAGCTGGTTGATCCACATATTTTATAGACACAGAGCTGGTCGATCCACATCTTTTACAGACAAGAGCTGGTTGATCCACGTCTTCTATAGAAAGAGAGCTGGTTAATCCACACCTTCTTTAGACACAGAGCTGGTTGATCCACATCTGCTATATTCACAGAGCTGGTTGATCCACATATTCTACAGACAGAGCTGGTGTATCCACATCTTCTACAGACACAGAGCGGGTTGATCAACATCTTTTATAGACACAGATCAGGTTGATCCACATCTTCCACAGACAAGAGCTGGTTGATCCACGTCTTCCATAGACACAGAGTTGGATAATCAACATTTTCTGTAGACACTTAGCTTGTTGATCCACGTATTCCATAGACACAGAACTGGTTGATCCACATGTTCTACAGACACAGTGCTGGTTGATCCACGTCTTCTACAGACACAGAGCTGATTTATCCACATCTTTTACAGACACAGAGCTGGTTGAGACTTATCTTCTATAGACACAGAGCTGGTTGATCCACATCTTTTATAGACACAGAGCTGGTTGAGCCTTTTCTTCTACATACACAGAGCTGGTTGATCCAAAACTTATATAGACACAGAGCTGGTTGATACACATATTCTACAGACACAGAGCTGGTTGATCCACATCTTCTATGGACACAGAGCTGGTTGATCCACATCTTCTATAGACACAGAGCTGGTTGATCCACAACTTTTGTAGACACAGAGCTGGTTGATCCACATCTTCTACTGACACAGAGCTAGTTGATCCACATCTTCTACAGACACAGAGTGGGTTGATCCACATCTTTTATAGACACAGATCAGGTTGATCCACGTTTTCCACAGAAACATAGCTGGTTTATCCACATCTTCTATAGACACAGAGCTGGTTTATCAACATCTTCTACAGACACAGAGCTGGTTGATCCGCTTCTTCTGTTGACACAGAGCTGGTTGATCCACGTCTTCCATAGACATAGAGCTGGTTAATCAACATTTTCTATAGACACAGAGCTGGTTGATCCACTTCTTCTATTGACACAGAGCTGGCTGATCTACGTCTTCCATAGACAGAGAGCTGGTTAATCAACATTTTCTATAGACACAGAGCTGGTTGATCCACATTTCCTATAGACACAGAGCTGGTTGATCCACATCTTCTATAGACACAGAGCTGGTTGATTCACATCTTCTATAGACACAGAGCTGGTTGATCCATGTCTTCTATTGACACAAAGCTGGTTGATCCACGTTTTCCACAGAAACAGAGCTGGTTTATCCACATCTTCTACAGACAGAGCTGGTTGATGCACATCTTCTATAGACACAGAGCTGGTTTATCCACATCCTCTACAGACACAGAGCTGGTTTATCCACATCTTCAGTAGAGACAGAGCTGGTTTATCCACATCTTTTATAGACACAGAGCTGGTTGATCCACATCTTCTATTGACACAGAGCTGTTTGATCCACATCTTCTGTAGACACAGAGCTGGTCGATCCACATCTTTTACAGACAAGAGCTGGTTGATCCACGTCTTCTATAGAAAGAGAGCTGGTTAATCCACATCTTCTATAGACACAGATCTGGTTGATCCACATCTGCTATAGACACAGAGCTGGTTGATCCACATATTCATCAGACAGAGCTGGTGTATCCACATCTTCTACAGACACAGAGCGGTTGATCAACATCTTTTATAGACACAGATCAGGTTGATCCACATCTTCCACAGACAAGAGCTGGTTGATCCACGTCTTCCATAACCACAGAGCTGGATAATCAACATTTTCTGTAGACACAGAGCTGGTTGATCCACGTCTTCTGTAGACACAGAGCTGGTTGATCCAAATTTCCTATAGACACAAAGCTGGTTGATCCACATCTTCTATAGAAACAGAGCTGGTTGATCCACATCTTCTATAGACACAGAGCTGGTTAATCCAAATCTTCTATAGACACAGCGCTGGATGATCTGTATGTTCTACAGACACAGAGCTTTTAGATCCACATCTTCTATAGACACAGAGCTTGTTGATCCACATATTTTATGGACACAGAGCTGGTTGATCCATATCTTCTATAGACACAGAGCTGGTTGATCCACGTCTTCTATTGACACAGAGCTGGTTGATCCACGTTTTCCACAGAAACAGAGCTGGTTTATCCACATCTTCTACAGACAGAGCTGGTTGATCCACATCTTCAATAGACACAGAGCTGGTTCATCCACATTTTCTACAGACACAGAGCTGGTTGATCCACGTTTTCTACAGACACAGAGCTGATTGATCCACATCTTCTACAGACACAGAGCTGGTTGAGCCGTATCTTCTATAGACACAGAGCTGGCTGATCCACAACTTCTGTGGACACAGAGCTGGTTGATCCACATCTTCTATAGACACAGAGCTGGTTGATCCACATCTTCTATTGACACAGAGCTGTTTGATCCACATCTTCTGTAGACACAGAGCTGGTTGATCCACATATTTTATAGACACAGAGCTGGTCGATCCACATCTTTTACAGACAAGAGCTGGTTGATCCACGTCTTCTATAGAAAGAGAGCTGGTTGATCCACATCTTCTATAGACACAGAGCTGGTTGATCCACATATTCTACAGACACAGAGCTGGTTGAGCCTTTTCTTCTACATACACAGAACTGGTTAATCCACGTCTTCTATAGACACAGAGCTGGTTGATCCACATCTTCTATTGACACAGAGCTGTTTGATCCACATCTTCTGTAGACACAGAGCTGGTTGATCCACATATTTTATACACACAGAGCTGGTCGATCCACATCTTTTACAGACAAGAGCTGGTTGATCCACGTCTTCTATAGAAAGAGAGCTGGTTGATCCACATCTTCTATAGACACAGAGCTGGATGATCCACATCTTCTATAGACACAGAGCTGGTTGATCCACAGATTTTATGGACACAGAGCTGTTTGATCCACATCTTCTATAGACACAGAGCTGGTTGATCCACGTCTTCTATTGACACAGAGCTGGTTGATCCACGTTTTCCACAGAAACAGAGCTGGTTTATCCACATCTTCTACAGACAGAGCTGGTTGATCCACATCGTCAATAGACACAGAGCTGGTTAATCCACATTTTCTACAGACACAGAGCTGGTTGATCCACGTTTTCTATTGACACAGAGCTGGTTGATCCACGTTTTCCACAGAAACAGAGCTGGTTTATCCACATCTTCTACAGACAGAGCTGGTCGATCCACATCTTTTACAGACAAGAGCTGGTTGATCCACGTCTTCTATAGAAAGAGAGCTGGTTGATCCACATCTTCTATAGACACAGAGCTGGTTGAGCCTTTTCTTCTACATACACAGAACTGGTTAATCCACGTCTTCTATAGACACAGAGCTGGCTGATCCACATATTCTATAGACACAGAGCTGGTTGATCCACATCTTCTATTGACACAGAGCTGTTTGATCCACATCTTCTGTAGACACAGAGCTGGTTGATCCACATATTTTATAGACACAGAGCTGGTCGATCCACATCTTTTACAGACAAGAGCTGGTTGATCCACGTCTTCTATAGAAAGAGAGCTGGTTGATCCACATCTTCTATAGACACAGAGCTGGATGATCCACATCTTCTATAGACACAGAGCTGGTTGATCCACATCTGCTATAGACACAGAGCTGGTTGATCCACATATTCTACAGACACAGAGCTGGTGTATCCACATCTTCTATAGACACAGATCAGGTTGATCAACATCTTCCACAGACAAAAGCTGGTTGATCCACATCTTCTATAGACACAGAGCTGGTTGATCCACATCTTCTATAGACACAGAGCTGGTTGATCCACCTCTTCTATAGACACAGAGCTTGTTGATCCACATCTGTTATGCACACAGAGCTGGTTGATCCAACTTCTTCTATAGACACAGAGCTGGTTGATCCACGTTTTCTACAGATACAGAGCTGGTTGATTCACATTTTCTATAGATACAGAGCTGGTTGAGTCTTATCTTCTATAGACACAGAGCTGGTTGATCCACATCTTTTATAGACACAGAGCTGGTTGATCCACATCTTCTATAGACACAGAGCTGGTTGAGCCTTTTCTTCTACATACACAGAGCTGGTTGATCCACAACTTCTTTAGACACAGAGCTGGTTGATCCACATCTTCTACAGACACAGAGCTGGTTTATCCACATATTTTATGGACACAGAGCTGGTTGATCCACATTTCCTATAGACACAGAGCTGGTTGATTCACATCTTCTATAGACACAGAGCTGGTTGATCCACGTCTTCTATTGACACAAAGCTGGTTGATCCACGTTTTCCACAGAAAAAGAGCTGGTTTATACACATCTTCTACACACAGAGCTGGTTGATCCAAATTTCCTACAGACACAGAGCTGGTTGATCCACATCTTCTATAGACACAGAGCTGGTTGATCCAAATCTTCTATAGACACAGAGCTGGTTGATCCACATCTTCAATAGACACAGCGCTGGATGATCTGTGTGTTCTACAGACACAGAGCTTTTAGATCCACATCTTCTATAGACACAGAGCTTGTTGATCCACATATTTTATGGACACAGAGCTGGTTGATCCACATCTTCTATAGACACAGAGCTGTTTGATCCACGTCTTCTATAGAAAGAGAGCTGGTTGATCCACATCTTCTATAGACACAGAGCTGGTTGAGCCTTTTCTTCTACATACACAGAACTGGTTAATCCACGTCTTCTATAGACACAGAGCTGGCTGATCCACATATTCTATAGACACAGAGCTGGTTGATCCACATCTTCTATTGACACAGAGCTGTTTGATCCACATCTTCTGTAGACACAGAGCTGGTTGATCCACATATTTTATAGACACAGAGCTGGTCGATCCACATCTTTTACAGACAAGAGCTGGTTGATCCACGTCTTCTATAGAAAGAGAGCTGGTTGATCCACATCTTCTATAGACACAGAGCTGGATGATCCACATCTTCTATAGACACAGAGCTGGTTGATCCACATCTGCTATAGACACAGAGCTGGTTGATCCACATATTCTACAGACACAGAGCTGGTGTATCCACATCTTCTATAGACACAGATCAGGTTGATCAACATCTTCCACAGACAAAAGCTGGTTGATCCACATCTTCTATAGACACAGAGCTGGTTGATCCACATCTTCTATAGACACAGAGCTGGTTGATCCACCTCTTCTATAGACACAGAGCTTGTTGATCCACATCTGTTATGCACACAGAGCTGGTTGATCCAACTTCTTCTATAGACACAGAGCTGGTTGATCCACGTTTTCTACAGATACAGAGCTGGTTGATTCACATTTTCTATAGATACAGAGCTGGTTGAGTCTTATCTTCTATAGACACAGAGCTGGTTGATCCACATCTTTTATAGACACAGAGCTGGTTGATCCACATCTTCTATAGACACAGAGCTGGTTGAGCCTTTTCTTCTACATACACAGAGCTGGTTGATCCACAACTTCTTTAGACACAGAGCTGGTTGATCCACATCTTCTACAGACACAGAGCTGGTTTATCCACATATTTTATGGACACAGAGCTGGTTGATCCACATTTCCTATAGACACAGAGCTGGTTGATTCACATCTTCTATAGACACAGAGCTGGTTGATCCACGTCTTCTATTGACACAAAGCTGGTTGATCCACGTTTTCCACAGAAAAAGAGCTGGTTTATACACATCTTCTACACACAGAGCTGGTTGATCCAAATTTCCTACAGACACAGAGCTGGTTGATCCACATCTTCTATAGACACAGAGCTGGTTGATCCAAATCTTCTATAGACACAGAGCTGGTTGATCCACATCTTCAATAGACACAGCGCTGGATGATCTGTGTGTTCTACAGACACAGAGCTTTTAGATCCACATCTTCTATAGACACAGAGCTTGTTGATCCACATATTTTATGGACACAGAGCTGGTTGATCCACATCTTCTATAGACACAGAGCTGTTTGATCCACATCTTCTGTAGACACAGAGCTGGTTGATCCACATATTTTATAGACACAGAGCTGGTCGATCCACATCTTTTACAGACAAGAGCTGGTTGATCCACGTCTTCTATAGAAAGAGAGCTGGTTAATCCACACCTTCTATAGACACAGAGCTGGTTGATCCACATCTGCTATATTCACAGAGCTGGTTGATCCACATATTCTACAGACAGAGCTGGTGTATCCACATCTTCTACAGACACAGAGCGGGTTGATCAACATCTTTTATAGACACAGATCAGGTTGATCCACATCTTCCACAGACAAGAGCTGGTTGATCCACGTCTTCCATAGACACAGAGTTGGATAATCAACATTTTCTGTAGACACTTAGCTGGTTGATCCACGTATTCCATAGACACAGAACTGGTTGATCCACATGTTCTACAGACACAGTGCTGGTTGATCCACGTCTTCTACAGACACAGAGCTGATTTATCCACATCTTTTACAGACACAGAGCTGGTTGAGACTTATCTTCTATAGACACAGAGCTGGTTGATCCACATCTTTTATAGACACAGAGCTGGTTGAGCCTTTTCTTCTACATACACAGAGCTGGTTGATCCAAAACTTATATAGACACAGAGCTGGTTGATACACATCTTCTACAGACACAGAGCTGGTTGATCCACATCTTCTATGGACACAGAGCTGGTTGATCCACATCTTCTATAGACACAGAGCTGGTTGATCCACAACTTTTGTAGACACAGAGCTGGTTGATCCACATCTTCTACTGACACAGAGCTAGTTGATCCACATCTTCTACAGACACAGAGTGGGTTGATCCACATCTTTTATAGACACAGATCAGGTTGATCCACGTTTTCCACAGAAACATAGCTGGTTTATCCACATCTTCTATAGACACAGAGCTGGTTTATCAACATCTTCTACAGACACAGAGCTGGTTGATCCGCTTCTTCTGTTGACACAGAGCTGGTTGATCCACGTCTTCCATAGACATAGAGCTGGTTAATCAACATTTTCTATAGACACAGAGCTGGTTGATCCACTTCTTCTATTGACACAGAGCTGGCTGATCTACGTCTTCCATAGACAGAGAGCTGGTTAATCAACATTTTCTATAGACACAGAGCTGGTTGATCCACATTTCCTATAGACACAGAGCTGGTTGATCCACATCTTCTATAGACACAGAGCTGGTTGATTCACATCTTCTATAGACACAGAGCTGGTTGATCCATGTCTTCTATTGACACAAAGCTGGTTGATCCACGTTTTCCACAGAAACAGAGCTGGTTTATCCACATCTTCTACAGACAGAGCTGGTTGATGCACATCTTCTATAGACACAGAGCTGGTTTATCCACATCCTCTACAGACACAGAGCTGGTTTATCCACATCTTCAGTAGAGACAGAGCTGGTTTATCCACATCTTTTATAGACACAGAGCTGGTTGATCCACATCTTCTATTGACACAGAGCTGTTTGATCCACATCTTCTGTAGACACAGAGCTGGTCGATCCACATCTTTTACAGACAAGAGCTGGTTGATCCACGTCTTCTATAGAAAGAGAGCTGGTTAATCCACATCTTCTATAGACACAGATCTGGTTGATCCACATCTGCTATAGACACAGAGCTGGTTGATCCACATATTCATCAGACAGAGCTGGTGTATCCACATCTTCTACAGACACAGAGCGGGTTGATCAACATCTTTTATAGACACAGATCAGGTTGATCCACATCTTCCACAGACAAGAGCTGGTTGATCCACGTCTTCCATAACCACAGAGCTGGATAATCAACATTTTCTGTAGACACAGAGCTGGTTGATCCACGTCTTCTGTAGACACAGAGCTGGTTGATCCAAATTTCCTATAGACACAAAGCTGGTTGATCCACATCTTCTATAGAAACAGAGCTGGTTGATCCACATCTTCTATAGACACAGAGCTGGTTGATCCAAATCTTCTATAGACACAGCGCTGGATGATCTGTATGTTCTACAGACACAGAGCTTTTAGATCCACATCTTCTATAGACACAGAGCTTGTTGATCCACATATTTTATGGACACAGAGCTGGTTGATCCACATCTTCTATAGACACAGAGCTGGTTGATCCACGTCTTCTATTGACACAGAGCTGGTTGATCCACGTTTTCCACAGAAACAGAGCTGGTTTATCCACATCTTCTACAGACAGAGCTGGTTGATCTACATCTTCAATAGACACAGAGCTGGTTCATTCACATTTTCTACAGACACAGAGCTGGTTGATCATGGTTTTCTACAGACACAGAGCTGATTGATCCACATCTTCTACAGACACAGAGCTGGTTGAGCCGTATCTTCTATAGACACAGAGCTGGCTGATCCACAACTTCTGTGGACACAGAGCTGGTTGATCCACATCTTCTATAGACACAGAGCTGGTTGATCCACATCTTCTATTGACACAGAGCTGTTTGATCCACATCTTCTGTAGACACAGAGCTGGTTGATCCACATATTTTATAGACACAGAGCTGGTCGATCCACATCTTTTACAGACAAGAGCTGGTTGATCCACGTCTTCTATAGAAAGAGAGCTGGTTGATCCACATCTTCTATAGACACAGAGCTGGTTGATCCACATATTCTACAGACACAGAGCTGGTTGAGCCTTTTCTTCTACATACACAGAACTGGTTAATCCACGTCTTCTATAGACACAGGGCTGGCTGATCCACATATTCTATAGACACAGAGCTGGTTGATCCACATCTTCTATTGACACAGAGCTGTTTGATCCACATCTTCTGTAGACACAGAGCTGGTTGATCCACATATTTTATACACACAGAGCTGGTCGATCCACATCTTTTACAGACAAGAGCTGGTTGATCCACGTCTTCTATAGAAAGAGAGCTGGTTGATCCACATCTTCTATAGACACAGAGCTGGATGATCCACATCTTCTATAGACACAGAGCTGGTTGATCCACAGATTTTATGAACACAGAGCTGGTTGATCCACATCTTCTATAGACACAGAGCTGGTTGATCCACGTCTTCTATTGACACAGAGCTGGTTGATCCACGTTTTCCACAGAAACAGAGCTGGTTTATCCACATCTTCTACAGACAGAGCTGGTTGATCCACATCGTCAATAGACACAGAGCTGGTTAATCCACATTTTCTACAGACACAGAGCTGGTTGATCCACGTTTTCTACAGACACAGAGCTGATTGATCCACATCTTCTACAGACACAGAGCTGGTTGAGCCTTTTCTTCTACATACACAGAACTGGTTAATCCACGTCTTCTATAGACACAGAGCTGGCTGATCCACATATTCTATAGACACAGAGCTGGTTGATCCACATCTTCTATTGACACAGAGCTGTTTGATCCACATCTTCTGTAGACACAGAGCTGGTTGATCCACATATTTTATAGACACAGAGCTGGTCGATCCACATCTTTTACAGACAAGAGCTGGTTGATCCACGTCTTCTATAGAAAGAGAGCTGGTTGATCCACATCTTCTATAGACACAGAGCTGGGATGATCCACATCTTCTATAGACACAGAGCTGGTTGATCCACATCTGCTATAGACACAGAGCTGGTTGATCCACATATTCTACAGACACAGAGCTGGTGTATCCACATCTTCTATAGACACAGATCAGGTTGATCAACATCTTCCACAGACAAAAGCTGGTTGATCCACATCTTCTATAGACACAGAGCTGGTTGATCCACATCTTCTATAGACACAGAGCTGGTTGATCCACCTCTTCTATAGACACAGAGCTTGTTGATCCACATCTGTTATGCACACAGAGCTGGTTGATCCAACTTCTTCTATAGACACAGAGCTGGTTGATCCACGTTTTCTACAGATACAGAGCTGGTTGATTCACATTTTCTATAGATACAGAGCTGGTTGAGTCTTATCTTCTATAGACACAGAGCTGGTTGATCCACATCTTTTATAGACACAGAGCTGGTTGATCCACATCTTCTATAGACACAGAGCTGGTTGAGCCTTTTCTTCTACATACACAGAGCTGGTTGATCCACAACTTCTTTAGACACAGAGCTGGTTGATCCACATCTTCTACAGACACAGAGCTGGTTTATCCACATCTTCTATAGCAACAGAGCTGGTTGATCCACGTCTTCTATAGACACAGAACTGGTTGATTCACATCTTCTATAGACACAGAGCTGGTTGATCCACGTCTTCCATAGACACAGAGCTGGAAATTCAACATTTTCTGTAGACACAGAGCTGGTTGATCCACTTCTTCTATAGACACAGAGCTGGTTGATCCACATTTCCTATAGACACAGAGCTGGTTGATCCACATCTTCTGTAGACACAGAGCTGGTTGATCCACATCTTCTATAGACACAGAGCTGGTTGATCCACATCTTCTATAGACACAGCGCTGGATGATCTGTATGTTCTACAGACACAGAGCTTTTAGATCCACATCTTCGATAGACACAGAGCTTGTTGATCCACATCTTTTATGGACACAGAGCTGGTTGATCCACATCTTCTATAGACACAGAGCTGGTTGATCCACGTCTTCTATTGACACAGAGCTGGTTGATCCACATCTTCTATAGACACAGAGCTGGTTGATCCACATCTTCTATAGACACAGAGCTGGTTGATCCACCTCTTATATATACACAGAGATAGATGATCTGTACGTTCTACAGACACAGAGCTGTTAGATCCACATCTTCTATAGACACAGAGCTGTTAGATCCACATCTTCTATAGACACAGAGCTTGTTGATCCACATCTGTTATGCACACAGAGCTGGTTGATCCAACTTCTTCTATAGACACAGAGCTGGTTGATCCACGTTTTCTACAGATACAGAGCTGGTTGATTCACATTTTCTATAGATACAGAGCTGGTTGAGTCTTATCTTCTATAGACACAGAGCTGGTTGATCCACATCTTTTATAGACACAGAGCTGGTTGATCCACATCTTCTATAGACACAGAGCTGGTTGAGCCTTTTCTTCTACATACACAGAGCTGGTTGATCCACAACTTCTTTAGACACAGAGCTGGTTGATCCACATCTTCTACAGACACAGAGCTGGTTTATCCACATCTTCTATAGCAACAGAGCTGGTTGATCCACGTCTTCTATAGACACAGAACTGGTTGATTCACATCTTCTATAGACACAGAGCTGGTTGATCCACGTCTTCCATAGACACAGAGCTGGAAATTCAACATTTTCTGTAGACACAGAGCTGGTTGATCCACTTCTTCTATAGACACAGAGCTGGTTGATCCACATTTCCTATAGACACAGAGCTGGTTGATCCACATCTTCTGTAGACACAGAGCTGGTTGATCCACATCTTCTATAGACACAGAGCTGGTTGATCCACATCTTCTATAGACACAGCGCTGGATGATCTGTATGTTCTACAGACACAGAGCTTTTAGATCCACATCTTCGATAGACACAGAGCTTGTTGATCCACATCTTTTATGGACACAGAGCTGGTTGATCCACATCTTCTATAGACACAGAGCTGGTTGATCCAAGTCTTCTATTGACACAGAGCTTGTTTATCCACGTTTTCCACAGAAACAGAGCTCGTTTATCCACATCTTCTACAGCCAGAGCTGGTTGATCCACGTCTTCTGTAGACACAGAGCTGGTTTATCAAAATCTTCTACAGACACAGAGCTGGTTTATCCACATATTCAATAGACACAGAGCTGGTTGATTCACATCTTCTATACACACATAGTTGGATGATCTGTATGTTCTACAGATACAGAGCTTTTATATCCACATATTCTGTAGACACAGAGCTGGTTGATCCAAGTCATCTTTAGACACAGAGCTGGTTTATAAAAAATCTTCTACAGACACAGAGCTGTTTTATCCACATATTCAATAGAGACAGAGCTGGTTGATCCACATCATTTATAGAGCTGGTTGGTGCACATCTTCTATAGACACAAAGCTGGTTGACCCTTATCTTCTATAGACACAGAGATGGTTGATCCACATCTTCTATAGACACAGAGCTAGTTGAAGCTTATCTTCTATAGACACAGAGATGGTTGATCCACAACTTCTATAGACACAGAGCTGGTTGATCCACATCTTCTACAGACACAGAGCTGGTTTATCCACATCTTCTATAGCAACAGAGCTGGTTGATCCACGTCTTCTATAGACACAGAGCTGGTTGATCCACAACTTTTGTAGACACAGAGCTGGTTGATCCACATCTTCTACAGACACAGAGCTGGTTGATCCACATTTTCTATGGACACAGAGCTGGTTGATCCAGATCTTCTACAGACACAGAGCTGGTTGATCCACATCTGTTATGGACACAGAGCTGGTTGATCCACATCTTCTATAGACACAGAGCTGGTTAATCCACGTTTTCTACAGACACAGAGCTGGTTGATTCACATCTTCTATAGACACAGAGCTGGTTGAGCCTTATCTTCTATAGACACAGAGCTGGTTTATCAACATCTTTTATTGACACAGAGCTGGTTGATCCACATCTTCTATAGACACAGAGCTGGTTGATCCACATCTTCTATTGACACAGAGCTGTTTGATCCACATCTTCTGTAGACACAGAGCTGGTTGATCCACATATTTTATAGACACAGAGCTGGTCGATCCACATCTTTTACAGACAAGAGCTGGTTGATCCACGTCTTCTATAGAAAGAGAGCTGGTTGATCCACATCTTCTATAGACACAGATCTGGTTGATCCACATATTCTACAGACACAGAGCTGGTTGAGCCTTTTCTTCTACATACACAGAACTGGTTAATCCACGTCTTCTATAGACACAGGGCTGGCTGATCCACATATTCTATAGACACAGAGCTGGTTGATCCACATCTTCTATTGACACAGAGCTGTTTGATCCACATCTTCTGTAGACACAGAGCTGGTTGATCCACATATTTTATACACACAGAGCTGGTCGATCCACATCTTTTACAGACAAGAGCTGGTTGATCCACGTCTTCTATAGAAAGAGAGCTGGTTGATCCACATCTTCTATAGACACAGAGCTGGATGATCCACATCTTCTATAGACACAGAGCTGGTTGATCCACAGATTTTATGGACACAGAGCTGGTTGATCCACATCTTCTATAGACACAGAGCTGGTTGATCCACGTCTTCTATTGACACAGAGCTGGTTGATCCACGTTTTCCACAGAAACAGAGCTGGTTTATCCACATCTTCTACAGACAGAGCTGGTTGATCCACATCGTCAATAGACACAGAGCTGGTTAATCCACATTTTCTACAGACACAGAGCTGGTTGATCCACGTTTTCTACAGACACAGAGCTGATTGATCCACATCTTCTACAGACACAGAGCTGGTTGAGCCTTTTCTTCTACATACACAGAACTGGTTAATCCACGTCTTCTATAGACACAGAGCTGGCTGATCCACATATTCTATAGACACAGAGCTGGTTGATCCACATCTTCTATTGACACAGAGCTGTTTGATCCACATCTTCTGTAGACACAGAGCTGGTTGATCCACATATTTTATAGACACAGAGCTGGTCGATCCACATCTTTTACAGACAAGAGCTGGTTGATCCACGTCTTCTATAGAAAGAGAGCTGGTTGATCCACATCTTCTATAGACACAGAGCTGGATGATCCATATCTTCTATAGACACAGAGCTGGTTGATCCACATCTGCTATAGACACAGAGCTGGTTGATCCACATATTCTACAGACACAGAGCTGGTGTATCCACATCTTCTATAGACACAGATCAGGTTGATCAACATCTTCCACAGACAAAAGCTGGTTGATCCACATCTTCTATAGACACAGAGCTGGTTGATCCACATCTTCTATAGACACAGAGCTGGTTGATCCACCTCTTATATATACACAGAGATGGATGATCTGTACGTTCTACAGACACAGAGCTGTTAGATCCACATCTTCTATAGACACAGAGCTGTTAGATCCACATCTTCTATAGACACAGAGCTTGTTGATCCACATCTGTTATGCACACAGAGCTGGTTGATCCAACTTCTTCTATAGACACAGAGCTGGTTGATCCACGTTTTCTACAGATACAGAGCTGGTTGATTCACATTTTCTATAGATACAGAGCTGGTTGAGTCTTATCTTCTATAGACACAGAGCTGGTTGATCCACATCTTTTATAGACACAGAGCTGGTTGATCCACATCTTCTATAGACACAGAGCTGGTTGAGCCTTTTCTTCTACATACACAGAGCTGGTTGATCCACAACTTCTTTAGACACAGAGCTGGTTGATCCACATCTTCTACAGACACAGAGCTGGTTTATCCACATCTTCTATAGCAACAGAGCTGGTTGATCCACGTCTTCTATAGACACAGAACTGGTTGATTCACATCTTCTATAGACACAGAGCTGGTTGATCCACGTCTTCCATAGACACAGAGCTGGAAATTCAACATTTTCTGTAGACACAGAGCTGGTTGATCCACTTCTTCTATAGACACAGAGCTGGTTGATCCACATTTCCTATAGACACAGAGCTGGTTGATCCACATCTTCTGTAGACACAGAGCTGGTTGATCCACATCTTCTATAGACACAGCGCTGGATGATCTGTATGTTCTACAGACACAGAGCTTTTAGATCCACATCTTCGATAGACACAGAGCTTGTTGATCCACATCTTTTATGGACACAGAGCTGGTTGATCCACATCTTCTATAGACACAGAGCTGGTTGATCCATGTCTTCTATTGACACAGAGCTTGTTTATCCACGTTTTCCACAGAAACAGAGCTCGTTTATCCACATCTTCTACAGCCAGAGCTGGTTGATCCACATCTTCTGTAGACACAGAGCTGGTTTATCAAAATCTTCTACAGACACAGAGCTGGTTTATCCACATATTCAATAGACACAGAGCTGGTTGATTCACATCTTCTATACACACATAGTTGGATGATCTGTATGTTCTACAGACACAGAGCTTTTATATCCACATATTCTGTAGACACAGAGCTGGTTGATCCACGTCATCTTTAGACACAGAGCTGGTTTATAAAAAATCTTCTACAGACACAGAGCTGTTTTATCCACATATTCAATAGAGACAGAGCTGGTTGATCCACATCATTTATAGAGCTGGTTGGTGCACATCTTCTATAGACACAAAGCTGGTTGACCCTTATCTTCTATAGACACAGAGATGGTTGATCCACATCTTCTATAGACACAGAGCTAGTTGAAGCTTATCTTCTATAGACACAGAGATGGTTGATCCACAACTTCTATAGACACAGAGCTGGTTGATCCACATCTTCTACAGACACAGAGCTGGTTTATCCACATCTTCTATAGCAACAGAGCTGGTTGATCCACGTCTTCTATAGACACAGAGCTGGTTGATCCACAACTTTTGTAGACACAGAGCTGGTTGATCCACATCTTCTACAGACACAGAGCTGGTTGATCCACATTTTCTATGGACACAGAGCTGGTTGATCCAGATCTTCTACAGACACAAAGCTGGTTGATCCACATCTGTTATGGACACAGAGCTGGTTGATCCACATCTTCAATAGACACAGAGCTGGTTAATCCACGTTTTCTACAGACACAGAGCTGGTTGATTCACATCTTCTATAGACACAGAGCTGGTTGAGCCTTATCTTCTATAGACACAGAGCTGGTTTATCAACATCTTTTATTGACACAGAGCTGGTTGATCCACATCTTCTATAGACACAGAGCTGGTTGAGCCTTTTCTTCTACATACACAGAGCTGGTTGATCCACAACTTCTTTAGACACAGAGCTGGTTGATCCACATCTTCTACAGACACAGAGCTGGTTTATCCACATCTTCTATAGCAACAGAGCTGGTTGATCCACATCTTCTATAGACACCGAGCTGGTTGATCCACATCTTCTATAGACACAGAGCTGGTTTATCCACGTTTTCTACAGACACAGAGCTGGTTGATTCACATCTTCTATAGACACAGAGCTGGTTGATCCACGTTTTCTATTGACACAGAGCTGGATGACCCACGTTTTCTACAGACACAGAGCTGGTTTTTCCACATCTTCTACAGACAGAGCTGGTTGATCCACATATTTTATAGACACAGAGCTGGTTGATACACATCTTCTATACACACAGAGCTTGATTATCTGTGTGTTCTACAGACACAGAGCTGGTTGATCCATGTCTTCTATAGACACAGAGCTGGTTTATCAAAATCTTCTACAGACACAGAGCTGGCTTATCCACATATTCAATAGACACAGAGCTGGTTGATTCACATCTTCTATACACACAGAGCTGGATGATCTGTATGTTCTACAGACACAGAGCTTTTAGATCCACATCTTCTATAGACACAGAGCTGGTTGATCCACGTCTTCTATAGACACAGAGCTGGTTTATCAAAATCTTCTACAGACACAGAGCTGTTTTATCCACATATTCAATAGAGACAGAGCTGGTTGATCCACATCTTTTATAGGCACAGAGCTGGTTGGTGCACATCTTCTATAGACACAGTGCTGTTTGAGCCTTATCGTCTATAGACACAGAGATGGTTGATCCACAACTTCTATAGACACAGAGCTGGTTGATCCACATCTTCTACAGACACAGAGCTGGTTTATCCACATCTTCTATTGCAACAGAGCTGGTTTATCCACGTCTTCTATAGACACAGAGCTGGATGATCCACAACTTTTGTAGACACAGAGCTGGTTGATCCACACCTTTTATAGACACAGAGCTGGTTGATCCACATTTTCTACAGACACAGAGCTGGTTGATCCACATCTTCTACAGACACAGAGTGGGTTGATCCACATCTTTTACAGACACAGATCAGGTTGATCCACATCTTCCACAGACAAGAGCTGGTATATCCACGTCTTCCATAGACACAGAGCTGGTTAATCAACATTTTCTGTAGACACAGAGCTGGTTGGTCCACATCTTCTGTAGACACAGAGCTGGTTGATCCACTTCTTCTATAGACTCAGAGCTGGTTGAGCCTTATCTTCTATAGACACAGAGCTGGTTGATCCACATCTTTTATAGACACAGAGCTTGTTGAGCCTTTTCTTCTACATACACAGAGCTGGTTGATCCACAACTTCTATAGACACAGAGCTGGTTGATCCACATCTTCTAAAGACACAGAGCTGGTTGATCCACATCCTCTATAGCAACAGAGCTGGTTGATCCACGTCTTCTATAGACACAGAGCTGGTTGATCCACAACTTTTGTAGACACAGAGCTGGTTGATCCACATCTTCAACAGACACAGAGCTGGTTGATCCACATATTCTACAGACACAGAACTGGTTGATCCACATCTTCTACAGACACAGAGCGGGTTGATCCACATCTTTTATAGACACAGATCAGGTTGATCAACGTTTTCCACAGAAACAGAGCTGGTTTATCCACATCTTCTATAGACACAGAGCTGGTTTATCAACATCTTCTACAGACACAGAGCTGGTTGATCCACGTATTCCATAGACAGAGAGATGGTTAATCATCATTTTCTGTAGACACAGAGCTGGTTGATTGACTTCTTTTAATGACACAGAGCTGGTTGATCCACATTTCCTATAGACACAGAGCTGGATGATCTGTATGTTCTAAAGACACAGAGCTGTTAGATCCACATCTTCAATAGACACACAGCTTGTTGATCCACATCTGTTATGGACACCGAGCTGGTTGATCCACATCTTCTATAAACACAGAGCTGGTTGATCCACGTTTTCTACAGACACAGAGCTGGTTGATTCACATCTTCTATAGACACAGAGCTGGTTGATCCACGTCTTCTATTGACACAGAGCTGGTTGATCCATGTTTTCCACAGAAACAGAGCTGGTTGATCCACATCTTCTATAGACACAGAGCTGGTTTGTCTACATCTTCTACAGACACAGAGCTGGTTTATCCACATCTTCAATAGAGACAGAGCTGGTTGATCCACATCTTCTACAGACACAGAGCTGGTTGATCCACATCTTCAAAAGAGACAGAGCTGGTTGATCCACATCTTTTATAGACACAGAGCTGGTTGATCCACATCTTCTATAAACACAGAGCTGGATGATCTGTATGTTCTACAGACACAGAGCTGGTTGATCCATGTCTTCTATAGACACAGAGCTGGTTTATCAAAATCTTCTACAGGCACAGAGCTGGTTTATCCACATCTTCAATAGAGACAGAGCTGGTTGATCCACACCTTTTATAGACACAGAGCTGGTTGATCCACATCTTCTATAAACACAGAGCTGGATGATCTGTATGTTCTACAGACACAGAGCTGGTTGATCCATGTCTTCTATAGACACAGAGCTGGTTCATCAAAGTCTTCTACAGACACAGAGCTGGTTGATCCACATCTTCTACAGACACAGAGCTGGTTTATCCACATCTTCTATAGCAACAGAGCTGGTTGATCCACGTCTTCTACAGACACAGAGCTGGATGATCCACAACTTTTGAAGACACAGAGCTGGTTGATCCACATTTTCTACAGACACAGAGCTGGTTGATCCACATCTTCTACAGACACAAAGCTGGTTGATCCACATCTTCTTCAGACACAGAGTGGGTTTATCCACATCTTTTATAGACACAGATCAGTTTGATCCACATCTTCCACAGACAAGAGCTGGTTGATCCACGTCTTCCATAGACACAGAGCTGGTTAATCAACATTTTCTGTAGACACAGAGCTGGTTGGTCCACATCTTCTGTAGACACAGAGCTGGTTGATCCACATCTTCTATAGACTCAGAGCTGGTTGAGCCTTATCTTCTATAGACACAGAGCTAGTTGATCCACATCTTTTATAGACACAGAGCTTGTTGAGCGTTTTCTTCTACATACACAGAGCTGGTTTATCCACAACTTCTATAGACACAGAGCTGGTTGATCCACATCTTCTACAGACACAGAGCTGGTTGATCCACATCTTCTATGGACACAGAGCTGGTTGATCCACATCCTCTATAGCAACAGAGCTGGTTGATCCACATCTTCTATAGACACAGAGCTGGTTGATCCACAACTTTTGTAGACACAGAGCTGGTTGATCCACATATTCTACAGACACAGAGCTGGTTGATCCACATCTTCTACAGACACAGAGCGGGTTGATCCACATCTTTTATAGACACAGATCTGGTTGATCAACGTTTTCCACAGAAACAGAGCTGGTTTATCCACATCTTCTATAGACACAGAGCTGGTTTATCAACATCTTCTACAGACACAGAGCTGGTTGATCCACATTTCCTATAGACACAGAGCTGGATGATCTGTATGTTCTACAGACACAGAGCTGTTAGATCCACATCTTCTATAGACACAGAGCTTGTTGATCCACATCTGTTATGGACACCGAGCTGGTTGATCCACATCTTCTATAGACACAGAGCTGGTTGATCCACGTTTTCTACAGACACAGAGCTGGTTGATTCACATCTTCTATAGACACAGAGCTGGTTTATCCACGTCTTCTATTGACACAGAGCTGGTTGAACCATGTTTTCCACAGAAACAGAGCTGGTTGATCCACATCTTCTATAGACACAGAGCTGGTTTGTCCACATCTTCTACAGACACAGAGCAGGTTTATCCACATCTTCAATAGAGACAGAGCTGGTTGATCCACGTTTTCTACAGACACAGAGCTGGTTGATTCACATCTTCTATAGACACAGAGCTGGTTGATCCACGTCTTCTATTGACACAGAGCTGGTTGATCCATGTTTTCCACAGAAACAGAGCTGGTTGATCCACATCTTCTATAGACACAGAGCTGGTTTGTCCACATCTTCTACAGACACAGAGCTGGTTTATCCACATCTTCAATAGAGACAGAGCTGGTTGATCCACATCTTCTACAGACACAGAGCTGGTTGATCCACATCTTCTACAGACACAGAGCTGGTTGATCCACATCTTCAATAGAGACAGAGCTGGTTGAT
This sequence comes from Brachymystax lenok tsinlingensis, assembly GCA_030435695.1. Lineage (NCBI taxonomy): Eukaryota > Metazoa > Chordata > Actinopteri > Salmoniformes > Salmonidae > Brachymystax > Brachymystax lenok. Next base: position 44,406,845 of record CM059790.1, on the reverse strand, counting down.
CCACATCTTTTATAGACACAGAGCTGGTTGATCAACATCTTCTATACACACAGAGCTGGATGATCTGTATGTTCTACAGACACAGAGCTGGTTGATCCATGTCTTCTATAGACACAGAGCTGGTTTATCAAAATCTTCTACAGACACAGAGCTGGTTTATCCACATATTCAATAGACACAGAGCTGGTTGATCCACATCTTCTATACACACAGAGCTGGATGATCTGTATGTTCTACAGACACAGAGCTTTTAGATCCACTTCTTCTATAGACACAGAGCTGGTTGATCCACGTCTTCTATAGACACAGATCCACATTTTTTACAGACACAGATGAGGTTGATCCACATCTTCCACAGACAAGAGCTGGTTGATCCACGTCTTCCATAGACACAGAGCTGGTTAATCAACATTTTCTGTAGACACAGAGCTGGTTGGTCCACATCTTCTGTAGACACAGAGCTGATTGATCCACTTCTTCTATTGACACAGAGCTGGTTGATCCATGTTTTCCACACAAACAGAGCTGGTTGATCCACATCTTCTATAGACACAGAGCTGGTTTGTCCACATCTTCTACAGACACAGAGCTAGTTTATCCACATCTTCAATAGAGACAGAGCTGGTTGATCCACATCTTCTACAGACACAGAGCTGGTTGATCCACATCTTCAATAGAGACAGAGCTGGTTGATCCACATCTTCTATAAACACAGAGCTGGATGATCTGTATGTTCTACAGACACAGAGCTGGTTGATCCATGTCTTCTATAGACACAGAGCTGGTTTATCAAAATCTTCTACAGACACAGAGCTGGTTTATCCACATATTCAATAGACACAGAGCTGGATGATCCACATCTTCTATACACACAGAGCTGGATGATCTGTATGTTCTACAGACACAGAGCTTTTAGATCCACTTCTTCTATAGACACAGAGCTGGTTTATCAAAATCTTCTACAGACACAGAGCTGTTTTATCCACATATTCAATAGACACAGAGCTGGTTGATCCACATCTTCTACAGACACAGAGCTGGTTGATCCACGTCTTCTATAGACACAGAGCTGGTTGATCCACAACTTTTGTAGACACAGAGCTGGTTGATCCACATATTCTACAGACACAGAGCTGGTTGATTCACATCTTCTATAGACACAGAGCTGGTTTATCCACGTCTTCTATTGACACAGAGCTGGTTGAACCATGTTTTCCACAGAAACAGAGCTGGTTGATCCACATCTTCTATAGACACAGAGCTGGTTTGTCCACATCTTCTACAGACACAGAGCAGGTTTATCCACATCTTCAATAGAGACAGAGCTGGTTGATCCACGTTTTCTACAGACACAGAGCTGGTTGATTCACATCTTCTATAGACACAGAGCTGGTTGATCCACGTCTTCTATTGACACAGAGCTGGTTGATCCATGTTTTCCACAGAAACAGAGCTGGTTGATCCACATCTTCTATAGACACAGAGCTGGTTTGTCCACATCTTCTACAGACACAGAGCTGGTTTATCCACATCTTCAATAGAGACAGAGCTGGTTGATCCACATCTTCTACAGACACAGAGCTGGTTGATCCACATCTTCTACAGACACAGAGCTGGTTGATCCACATCTTCAATAGAGACAGAGCTGGTTGATCCACATCTTTTATAGACACAGAGCTGGTTGATCAACATCTTCTATACACACAGAGCTGGATGATCTGTATGTTCTACAGACACAGAGCTGGTTGATCCATGTCTTCTATAGACACAGAGCTGGTTTATCAAAATCTTCTACAGACACAGAGCTGGTTTATCCACATATTCAATAGACACAGAGCTGGTTGATCCACATCTTCTATACACACAGAGCTGGATGATCTGTATGTTCTACAGACACAGAGCTTTTAGATCCACTTCTTCTATAGACACAGAGCTGGTTGATCCACGTCTTCTATAGACACAGATCCACATTTTTTACAGACACAGATGAGGTTGATCCACATCTTCCACAGACAAGAGCTGGTTGATCCACGTCTTCCATAGACACAGAGCTGGTTAATCAACATTTTCTGTAGACACAGAGCTGGTTGGTCCACATCTTCTGTAGACACAGAGCTGATTGATCCACTTCTTCTATTGACACAGAGCTGGTTGATCCATGTTTTCCACACAAACAGAGCTGGTTGATCCACATCTTCTATAGACACAGAGCTGGTTTGTCCACATCTTCTACAGACACAGAGCTAGTTTATCCACATCTTCAATAGAGACAGAGCTGGTTGATCCACATCTTCTACAGACACAGAGCTGGTTGATCCACATCTTCAATAGAGACAGAGCTGGTTGATCCACATCTTCTATAAACACAGAGCTGGATGATCTGTATGTTCTACAGACACAGAGCTGGTTGATCCATGTCTTCTATAGACACAGAGCTGGTTTATCAAAATCTTCTACAGACACAGAGCTGGTTTATCCACATATTCAATAGACACAGAGCTGGATGATCCACATCTTCTATACACACAGAGCTGGATGATCTGTATGTTCTACAGACACAGAGCTTTTAGATCCACTTCTTCTATAGACACAGAGCTGGTTTATCAAAATCTTCTACAGACACAGAGCTGTTTTATCCACATATTCAATAGACACAGAGCTGGTTGATCCACATCTTCTACAGACACAGAGCTGGTTGATCCACGTCTTCTATAGACACAGAGCTGGTTGATCCACAACTTTTGTAGACACAGAGCTGGTTGATCCACATATTCTACAGACACAGAGCTGGTTGATCCACATCTTCTACAGACACAGAGCGGGTTGATCCACATCTTTTATAGACACAGATCTGGTTGATCAACGTTTTCCACAGAAACAGAGCTGGTTTATCCACATCTTCTATAGACACAGAGCTGGTTTATCAACATCTTCTACAGACACAGAGCTGGTTGATCCACGTCTTCCATAGACAGAGAGCTGGTTAATCATGATTTTCTGTAGACACAGAGCTGGTTGATCCACTTCTTCTATTGACAAAGAGCTGGTTGATCCACATTTCCTATAGACACAGAGCTGGATGATCTGTATGTTCTACAGACACAGAGCTGTTAGATCCACATCTTCTATAGACACAGAGCTTGTTGATCCACATCTGTTATGGACACCGAGCTGGTTGATCCACATCTTCTATAGACACAGAGCTGGTTGATCCACGTTTTCTACAGACACAGAGCTGATTGATTCACATCTTCTATAGACACAGAGCTGGTTTATCCACGTCTTCTATTGACACAGAGCTGGTTGATCCATGTTTTCCACAGAAACAGAGCTGGTTGATCCACATCTTCTATAGACACAGAGCTGGTTTGTCCACATCTTCTACAGACACAGAGCTGGTTTATCCACATCTTCAATATAGACAGAGCTGGTTGATCCACGTTTTCTACAGACACAGAGCTGGTTGATTCACATCTTCTATAGACACAGAGCTGGTTGATCCACGTCTTCTATTGACACAGAGCTGGTTGATCCATGTTTTCCACAGAAACAGAGCTGGTTGATCCACATCTTCTATAGACACAGAGCTGGTTTGTCCACATCTTCTACAGACACAGAGCTGGTTTATCCACATCTTCAATAGAGACAGAGCTGGTTGATCCACATCTTCTACAGACACAGAGCTGGTTGATCCACATCTTCTACAGACACAGAGCTGGTTGATCCACATCTTCAATAGAGACAGAGCTGGTTGATCCACATCTTTTATAGACACAGAGCTGGTTGATCCACATCTTCTATACACACAGACCTGGATGATCTGTATGTTCTACAGACACAGAGCTGGTTGATCCATGTCTTCTATAGACACAGAGCTGGTTTATCAAAATCTTCTACAGACACAGAGCTGGTTTATCCACATATTCAATAGACACAGAGCTGGTTGATCCACATCTTCTATACACACAGAGCTGGATGTTCTGTATGTTCTACAGACACAGAGCTTTTAGATCCACTTCTTCTATAGACACAGAGCTGGTTGATCCACGTCTTCTATAGACACAGATCCACATTTTTTACAGACACAGATCAGGTTGATCCACATCTTCCACAGACAAGACCTGGTTGATCCACGTCTTCCATAGACACAGAACTGGTTAATCAACATTTTCTGTAGACACAGAGCTGGTTGGTCCACATCTTCTGTAGACACAGAGCTGGTTGATCCACTTCTTCTATTGACACAGAGCTGGTTGATCCATGTTTTCCACACAAACAGAGCTGGTTGATCCACATCTTCTATAGACACAGAGCTGGTTTGTCCACATCTTCTACAGACACAGAGCTAGTTTATCCACATCTTCAATAGAGACAGAGCTGGTTGATCCACATCTTCTAAAGACACAGAGCTGGTTGATCCACATCTTCTACAGACACAGAGCGGGTTGATCCACATCTTTTATAGACACAGATCTGGTTGATCAACGTTTTCCACAGAAACAGAGCTGGTTTATCCACATCTTCTATAGACACAGAGCTGGTTTATCAACATCTTCTACAGACACAGAGCTGGTTGATCCACGTCTTCCATAGACAGAGAGCTGGTTAATCATGATTTTCTGTAGACACAGAGCTGGTTGATCCACTTCTTCTATTGACAAAGAGCTGGTTGATCCACATTTCCTATAGACACAGAGCTGGATGATCTGTATGTTCTACAGACACAGAGCTGTTAGATCCACATCTTCTATAGACACAGAGCTTGTTGATCCACATCTGTTATGGACACCGAGCTGGTTGATCCACATCTTCTAAAGACACAGAGCTGGTTGATCCACGTTTTCTACAGACACAGAGCTGGTTGATTCACATCTTCTACAGACACAGAGCTGGTTTATCCACGTCTTCTATTGACACAGAGCTGGTTGATCCATGTTTTCCACAGAAACAGAGCTGGTTGATCCACATCTTCTATAGACACAGAGCTTGTTGATCCACATCTGTTATGGACACCGAGCTGGTTGATCCACATCTTCTATAGACACAGAGCTGGTTGATCAACGTTTTCTACAGACACAGAGCTGGTTGATTCACATCTTCTATAGACACAGAGCTGGTTTATCCACGTCTTCTATTGACACAGAGCTGGTTCATCCATGTTTTCCACAGAAACAGAGCTGGTTGATCCACATCTTCTATAGACACAGAGCTGGTTTGTCCACATCTTCTACAGACACAGAGCTGGTTTATCCACATCTTCAATATAGACAGAGCTGGTTGATCCACGTTTTCTACAGACACAGAGCTGGTTGATTCACATCTTCTATAGACACAGAGCTGGTTGATCCACGTCTTCTATTGACACAGAGCTGGTTGATCCATGTTTTCCACAGAAACAGAGCTGGTTGATCCACATCTTCTATAGACACAGAGCTGGTTTGTCCACATCTTCTACAGACACAGAGCTGGTTTATCCACATCTTCAATAGAGACAGAGCTGGTTGATCCACATCTTCTACAGACACAGAGCTGGTTGATCCACATCTTCTACAGACACAGAGCTGGTTGATCCACATCTTCAATAGAGACAGAGCTGGTTGATCCACATCTTTTATAGACACAGAGCTGGTTGATCCACATCTTCTATACACACAGACCTGGATGATCTGTATGTTCTACAGACACAGAGCTGGTTGATCCATGTCTTCTATAGACACAGAGCTGGTTTATCAAAATCTTCTACAGACACAGAGCTGGTTTATCCACATATTCAATAGACACAGAGCTGGTTGATCCACATCTTCTATACACACAGAGCTGGATGTTCTGTATGTTCTACAGACACAGAGCTTTTAGATCCACTTCTTCTATAGACACAGAGCTGGTTGATCCACGTCTTCTATAGACACAGATCCACATTTTTTACAGACACAGATCAGGTTGATCCACATCTTCCACAGACAAGACCTGGTTGATCCACGTCTTCCATAGACACAGAACTGGTTAATCAACATTTTCTGTAGACACAGAGCTGGTTGGTCCACATCTTCTGTAGACACAGAGCTGGTTGATCCACTTCTTCTATTGACACAGAGCTGGTTGATCCATGTTTTCCACACAAACAGAGCTGGTTGATCCACATCTTCTATAGACACAGAGCTGGTTTGTCCACATCTTCTACAGACACAGAGCTAGTTTATCCACATCTTCAATAGAGACAGAGCTGGTTGATCCACATCTTCTAAAGACACAGAGCTGGTTGATCCACATCTTCTACAGACACAGAGCGGGTTGATCCACATCTTTTATAGACACAGATCTGGTTGATCAACGTTTTCCACAGAAACAGAGCTGGTTTATCCACATCTTCTATAGACACAGAGCTGGTTTATCAACATCTTCTACAGACACAGAGCTGGTTGATCCACGTCTTCCATAGACAGAGAGCTGGTTAATCATGATTTTCTGTAGACACAGAGCTGGTTGATCCACTTCTTCTATTGACAAAGAGCTGGTTGATCCACATTTCCTATAGACACAGAGCTGGATGATCTGTATGTTCTACAGACACAGAGCTGTTAGATCCACATCTTCTATAGACACAGAGCTTGTTGATCCACATCTGTTATGGACACCGAGCTGGTTGATCCACATCTTCTATAGACACAGAGCTGGTTGATCCACGTTTTCTACAGACACAGAGCTGGTTGATTCACATCTTCTATAGACACAGAGCTGGTTTATCCACGTCTTCTATTGACACAGAGCTGGTTGATCCATGTTTTCCACAGAAACAGAGCTGGTTGATCCACATCTTCTATAGACACAGAGCTGGTTTGTCCACATCTTCTACAGACACAGAGCTGGTTTATCCACATCTTCAATAGAGACAGAGCTGGTTGATCCACGTTTTCTACAGACACAGAGCTGGTTGATTCACATCTTCTACAGACACAGAGCTGGTTGATCCACGTCTTCTATTGACACAGAGCTGGTTGATCCATGTTTTCCACAGAAACAGAGCTGGTTGATCCACATCTTCTATAGACACAGAGCTGGTTTGTCCACATCTTCTACAGACACAGAGCTGGTTTATCCACATCTTCAATAGAGACAGAGCTGGTTGATCCACATCTTCTACAGACACAGAGCTGGTTGATCCACATCTTCTACAGACACAGAGCTGGTTGATCCACATCTTCAATAGAGACAGAGCTGGTTGATCCACATCTTTTATAGACACAGAGCTGGTTGATCCACATCTTCTATACACACAGAGCTGGATGATCTGTATGTTCTACAGACACAGAGCTGGTTGATCCATGTCTTCTATAGACACAGAGCTGGTTTATCAAAATCTTCTACAGACACAGAGCTGGTTTATCCACATATTCAATAGACACAGAGCTGGTTGATCCACATCTTCTATACACACAGAGCTGGATGTTCTGTATGTTCTACAGACACAGAGCTTTTAGATCCACTTCTTCTATAGACACAGAGCTGGTTGATCCACGTCTTCTATAGACACAGATCCACATTTTTTACAGACACAGATCAGGTTGATCCACATCTTCCACAGACAAGAGCTGGTTGATCCACGTCTTCTACAGACACAGAGCTGTTTTATCCACATATTCAATAGACACAGAGCTGGTTGATCCACATCTTCTACAGACACAGAGCTGGTTGATCCACATCTTCTACAGACACAGAGTGGGTTGATCCACATATTTTACAGACACAGATCAGGTTGATCCACATCTTCCACAGACAAGAGCTGGTTGATCCACGTCTTCCATAGACACAGAGCTGGTTAATCAACATTTTCTGTAGACACAGAGCTGGTTGGTCCACATCTTCTGTAGACACAGAGCTGGTTGATCAACTTCTTCTATAGACTCAGAGCTGGTTGAGCCTTATCTTCTATAGACACAGAGCTGGTTGATCCACATCTTTTATAGACACAGAGCTTGTTGAGCCTTTTCTTCTACATACACAGAGCTGGTTTATCCACAACTTCTATAGACAAAGAGCTGGTTGATCGACATCTTCTACAGACACAGAGCTGGTTGATCCACATCCTCTATAGCAACAGAGCTGGTTGATCCACGTCTTCTATAGACACAGAGCTGGTTGATCCACAACTTTTGCAGACACAGAGCTGGTTGATCCACATCTTCAACAGACACAGAGCTGGTTGATCCACATCTTCTATAAACACAGAGCTGGATGATCTGTATGTTCTACAGACACAGAGCTTGTTGATCCATGTCTTCTATAGACACAGAGCTGGTTTATCAAAATCTTCTACAGACACAGAGCTGGTTTATCCACATATTCAATAGACACAGAGCTGGTTGATCCACATCTTCTATACACACAGAGCTGGATGATCTGTATGTTCTACAGACACAGAGCTTTTAGATCCACTTCTTCTATAGACACAGAGCTGGTTGATCCACGTCTTCTATAGACACAGAGCTGGTTTATCAAAATCTTGTACAGACACAGAGCTGTTTTATCCACATATTCAATAGAGACAGAGCTGGTTGATCCACATCTTTTATAGACACAGAGCTGGTTGGTGCACATCTTCTATAGACACAGTGCTGGTTGAGCCTTATCGTCTATAGACACAGAGATGGTTGATCCACAACTTCTATAGACACAGAGCTGGTTGATCCACATCTTCTACAGACACAGAGCTGGTTTATCCACATCTTCTATAGCAACAGAGCTGGTTTATCCACGTCTTCTACAGACATAGAACTGGTTGATCCACATCTTCTATAAACACAGAGCTGGATGATCTGTATGTTCTACAGACACAGAGCTGGTTGATCCATGTCTTCTATAGACACAGAGCTGGTTTATCAAAATCTTCTACAGACACAGAGCTGGTTTATCCACATATTCAATAGACACAGAGCTGGTTGATCCACATCTTCTATACACACAGAGCTGGATGATCTGTATGTTCTACAGACACAGAGCTTTTAGATCCACTTCTTCTATAGACACAGAGCTGGTTTATCAAAATCTTCTACAGACACAGAGCTGTTTTATCCACATATTCAATAGACACAGAGCTGGTTGATCCACATCTTCTACAGACACAGAGCTGGTTGATCCACGTCTTCTATAGACACAGAGCTGGTTGATCCACAACTTTTGTAGACACAGAGCTGGTTGATCCACATATTCTACAGACACAGAGCTGGTTGATCCACATCTTCTACAGACACAGAGCGGGTTGATCCACATCTTTTATAGACACAGATTTGGTTGATCAACGTTTTCCACAGAAACAGAGCTGGTTTATCCACATCTTCTATAGACACAGAGCTGGTTTATCAACATCTTCTACAGACACAGAGCTGGTTGATCCACGTCTTCCATAGACAGAGAGCTGGTTAATCATGATTTTCTGTAGACACAGAGCTGGTTGATCCACTTCTTCTATTGACAAAGAGCTGGTTGATCCACATTTCCTATAGACACAGAGCTGGATGATCTGTATGTTCTACAGACACAGAGCTGTTAGATCCACATCTTCTATAGACACAGAGCTTGTTGATCCACATCTGTTATGGACACCGAGCTGGTTGATCCACATCTTCTATAGACACAGAGCTGGTTGATCCACGTTTTCTACAGACACAGAGCTGGTTGATTCACATCTTCTATAGACACAGAGCTGGTTGATTCACATCTTCTATAGACACAGAGCTGGTTTATCCACGTCTTCTATTGACACAGAGCTGGTTGATCCATGTTTTCCACAGAAACAGAGCTGGTTGATCCACATCTTCTATAGACACAGAGCTGGTTTGTCCACATCTTCTACAGACACAGAGCTGGTTTATCCACATCTTCAATAGAGACAGAGCTGGTTGATCCACGTTTTCTACAGACACAGAGCTGGTTGATTCACATCTTCTATAGACACAGAGCTGGTTGATCCACGTCTTCTATTGACACAGAGCTGGTTGATCCATGTTTTCCACAGAAACAGAGCTGGTTGATCCACATCTTCTATAGACACAGAGCTGGTTTGTCCACATCTTCTACAGACACAGAGCTGGTTTATCCACATCTTCAATAGAGACAGAGCTGGTTGATCCACATCTTCTACAGACACAGAGCTGGTTGATCCACATCTTCTACAGACACAGAGCTGGTTGATCCACATCTTCAATAGAGACAGAGCTGGTTGATCCACATCTTTATAGACACAGAGCTGGTTGATCCACATCTTCTATACACACAGAGCTGGATGATCTGTATGTTCTACAGACACAGAGCTGGTTGATCCATGTCTTCTATAGACACAGAGCTGGTTTATCAAAATCCTCTACAGACACAGAGCTGGTTTATCCACATATTCAATAGACACAGAGCTGGTTGATCCACATCTTCTATACACACAGAGCTGGATGTTCTGTATGTTCTACAGACACAGAGCTTTTAGATCCACTTCTTCTATAGACACAGAGCTGGTTGATCCACGTCTTCTATAGACACAGATCCACATTTTTACAGACACAGATCAGGTTGATCCACATCTTCCACAGACAAGAGCTGGTTGATCCACGTCTTCCATAGACACAGAACTGGTTAATCAACATTTTCTGTAGACACAGAGCTGGTTGGTCCACATCTTCTGTAGACACAGAGCTGGTTGATCCACTTCTTCTATTGACACAGAGCTGGTTGATCCATGTTTTCCACACAAACAGAGCTGGTTGATCCACATCTTCTATAGACACAGAGCTGGTTTGTCCACATCTTCTACAGACACAGAGCTAGTTTATCCACATCTTCAATAGAGACAGAGCTGGTTGATCCACATCTTCTACAGACACAGAGCTGGTTGATCCACATCTTCAATAGAGACAGAGCTGGTTGATCCACATCTTTTATAGACACAGAGCTGGTTGATCCACATCTTCTATAAACACAGAGCTGGATGATCTGTATGTTCTACAGACACAGAGCTGGTTGATCCATGTCTTCTATAGACACAGAGCTGGTTTATCAAAATCTTCTACAGACACAGAGCTGGTTTATCCACATATTCAATAGACACAGAGCTGGTTGATCCACATCTTCTATACACACAGAGCTGGATGATCTGTATGTTCTACAGACACAGAGCTTTTAGATCCACTTCTTCTATAGACACAGAGCTGGTTTATCAAAATCTTCTACAGACACAGAGCTGTTTTATCCACATATTCAATAGACACAGAGCTGGTTGATCCACATCTTCTACAGACACAGAGCTGGTTGATCCACATCTTCTACAGACACAGAGTGGGTTGATCCACATATTTTACAGACACAGATCAGGTTGATCCACATCTTCCACAGACAAGAGCTGGTTGATCCACGTCTTCCATAGACACAGAGCTGGTTAATCAACATTTTCTGTAGACACAGAGCTGGTTGGTCCACATCTTCTGTAGACACAGAGCTGGTTGATCAACTTCTTCTATAGACTCAGAGCTGGTTGAGCCTTATCTTCTATAGACACAGAGCTGGTTGATCCACATCTTTTATAGACACAGAGCTTGTTGAGCCTTTTCTTCTACATACACAGAGCTGGTTTATCCACAACTTCTATAGACACAGAGCTGGTTGATCGACATCTTCTACAGACACAGAGCTGGTTGATCCACATCCTCTATAGCAACAGACCTGGTTGATCCACGTCTTCTATAGACACAGAGCTGGTTGATCCACAACTTTTGCAGACACAGAGCTGGTTGATCCACATCTTCAACAGACACAGAGCTGGTTGATCCACATCTTCTATAAACACAAAGCTGGATGATCTGTATGTTCTACAGACACAGAGCTTGTTGATCCATGTCTTCTATAGACACAGAGCTTGTTGATCCACATCTTCTATAAACACAGAGCTGGATGATCTGTATGTTCTACAGACACAGAGCTTGTTGATCCACATCTTCAATAAACACAGAGCTGGATGATCTGTATGTTCTACAGACACAGAGCTTGTTGATCCATGTCTTCTACAGACACAGAGCTGGTTTATCCACATATTCAATAGACACAGAGCTGGTTGATCCACATCTTCTATACACACAGAGCTGGATGATCTGTATGTTCTACAGACACAGAGCTTTTAGATCCACTTCTTCTATAGACACGGAGCTGGTTGCTCCACGTCTTCTATAGAGACAGAGCTGGTTTATCAAAATCTTGTACAGACACAGAGCTGTTTTATCCACATATTCAATAGAGACAGAGCTGGTTGATCCACATCTTTTATAGACACAGAGCTGGTTGGTGCACATATTCTATAGACACAGTGCTGGTTGAGCCTTATCGTCTATAGACACAGAGATGGTTGATCCACAACTTCTATAGACACAGAGCTGGTTGATCCACATCTTCTACAGACACAGAGCTGGTTTATCCACATCTTCTATAGCAACAGAGCTGGTTTATCCACGTCTTCTACAGACATAGAGCTGGTTGATCCACATCTTCTATAAACACAGAGCTGGATGATCTGTATGTTCTACCGACACAGAGCTGGTTGATCCATGTCTTCTATAGACACAGAGCTGGTTTATCAAAATCTTCTACAGACACAGAGCTGGTTTATCCACATATTCAATAGACACAGAGCTGGTTGATCCACATCTTCTATACACACAGAGCTGGATGATCTGTATGTTCTACAGACACAGAGCTTTTAGATCCACTTCTTCTATAGACACAGAGCTGGTTTATCAAAATCTTCTACAGACACAGAGCTGTTTTATCCACATATTCAATAGACACAGAGCTGGTTGATCCACATCTTCTACAGACACAGAGCTGGTTGATCCACGTCTTCTATAGACACAGAGCTGGTTGATCCACAACTTTTGTAGACACAGAGCTGGTTGATCCACATATTCTACAGACACAGAGCTGGTTGATCCACATCTTCTACAGACACAGAGCGGGTTGATCCACATCTTTTATAGACACAGATCTGGTTGATCAACGTTTTCCACAGAAACAGAGCTGGTTTATCCACATCTTCTATAGACACAGAGCTGGTTTATCAACATCTTCTACAGACACAGAGCTGGTTGATCCACGTCTTCCATAGACAGAGAGCTGGTTAATCATGATTTTCTGTAGACACAGAGCTGGTTGATCCACTTCTTCTATTGACAAAGAGCTGGTTGATCCACATTTCCTATAGACACAGAGCTGGATGATCTGTATGTTCTACAGACACAGAGCTGTTAGATCCACATCTTCTATAGACACAGAGCTTGTTGATCCACATCTGTTATGGACACCGAGCTGGTTGATCCACATCTTCTATAGACACAGAGCTGGTTGATCCACGTTTTCTACAGACACAGAGCTGGTTGATTCACATCTTCTATAGACACAGAGCTGGTTTATCCACGTCTTCTATTGACACAGAGCTGGTTGATCCATGTTTTCCACAGAAACAGAGCTGGTTGATCCACATCTTCTATAGACACAGAGCTGGTTTGTCCACATCTTCTACAGACACAGAGCTGGTTTATCCACATCTTCAATAGAGACAGAGCTGGTTGATCCACGTTTTCTACAGACACAGAGCTGGTTGATTCACATCTTCTATAGACACAGAGCTGGTTGATCCACGTCTTCTATTGACACAGAGCTGGTTGATCCATGTTTTCCACAGAAACAGAGCTGGTTGATCCACATCTTCTATAGACACAGAGCTGGTTTGTCCACATCTTCTACAGACACAGAGCTGGTTTATCCACATCTTCAATAGAGACAGAGCTGGTTGATCCACATCTTCTACAGACACAGAGCTGGTTGATCCACATCTTCTACAGACACAGAGCTGGTTGATCCACATCTTCAATAGAGACAGAGCTGGTTGATCCACATCTTTTATAGACACAGAGCTGGTTGATCCACATCTTCTATACACACAGAGCTGGATGATCTGTATGTTCTACAGACACAGAGCTGGTTGATCCATGTCTTCTATAGACACAGAGCTGGTTTATCAAAATCTTCTACAGACACAGAGCTGGTTTATCCACATATTCAATAGACACAGAGCTGGTTGATCCACATCTTCTATACACACAGAGCTGGATGTTCTGTATGTTCTACAGACACAGAGCTTTTAGATCCACTTCTTCTATAGACACAGAGCTGGTTGATCCACGTCTTCTATAGACACAGATCCACATTTTTTACAGACACAGATCAGGTTGATCCACATCTTCCACAGACAAGAGCTGGTTGATCCACGTCTTCCATAGACACAGAACTGGTTAATCAACATTTTCTGTAGACACAGAGCTGGTTGGTCCACATCTTCTGTAGACACAGAGCTGGTTGATCCACTTCTTCTATTGACACAGAGCTGGTTGATCCATGTTTTCCACACAAACAGAGCTGGTTGATCCACATCTTCTATAGACACAGAGCTGGTTTGTCCACATCTTCTACAGACACAGAGCTAGTTTATCCACATCTTCAATAGAGACAGAGCTGGTTGATCCACATCTTCTACAGACACAGAGCTGGTTGATCCACATCTTCAATAGAGACAGAGCTGGTTGATCCACATCTTTTATAGACACAGAGCTGGTTGATCCACATCTTCTATAAACACAGAGCTGGATGATCTGTATGTTCTACAGACACAGAGCTGGTTGATCCATGTCTTCTATAGACACAGAGCTGGTTTATCAAAATCTTCTACAGACACAGAGCTGGTTTATCCACATATTCAATAGACACAGAGCTGGTTGATCCACATCTTCTATACACACAGAGCTGGATGATCTGTATGTTCTACAGACACAGAGCTTTTAGATCCACTTCTTCTACAGACACAGAGCTGGTTTATCAAAATCTTCTACAGACACAGAGCTGTTTTATCCACATATTCAATAGACACAGAGCTGGTTGATCCACATCTTCTACAGACACAGAGCTGGTTGATCCACATCTTCTACAGACACAGAGTGGGTTGATCCACATATTTTACAGACACAGATCAGGTTGATCCACATCTTCCACAGACAAGAGCTGGTTGATCCACGTCTTCCATAGACACAGAGCTGGTTAATCAACATTTTCTGTAGACACAGAGCTGGTTGGTCCACATCTTCTGTAGACACAGAGCTGGTTGATCAACTTCTTCTATAGACTCAGAGCTGGTTGAGCCTTATCTTCTATAGACACAGAGCTGGTTGATCCACATCTTTTATAGACACAGAGCTTGTTGAGCCTTTTCTTCTACATACACAGAGCTGGTTTATCCACAACTTCTATAGACACAGAGCTGGTTGATCGACATCTTCTACAGACACAGAGCTGGTTGATCCACATCCTCTATAGCAACAGAGCTGGTTGATCCACGTCTTCTATAGACACAGAGCTGGTTGATCCACAACTTTGCAGACACAGAGCTGGTTGATCCACATCTTCAACAGACACAGAGCTGGTTGATCCACATCTTCTATAAACACAGAGCTGGATGATCTGTATGTTCTACAGACACAGAGCTTGTTGATCCATGTCTTCTATAGACACAGAGCTGGTTTATCAAAATCTTCTACAGACACAGAGCTGGTTTATCCACATATTCAATAGACACAGAGCTGGTTGATCCACATCTTCTATACACACAGAGCTGGATGATCTGTATGTTCTACAGACACAGAGCTTTTAGATCCACTTCTTCTATAGACACAGAGCTGGTTGATCCACGTCTTCTATAGACACAGAGCTGGTTTATCAAAATCTTGTACAGACACAGAGCTGTTTTATCCACATATTCAATAGAGACAGAGCTGGTTGATCCACATCTTTTATAGACACAGAGCTGGTTGATCCACAACTTCTATAGACACAGAGCTGGTTGATCCACATCTTCTACAGACACAGAGCTGGTTTATCCACATCTTCTATAGCAACAGAGCTGGTTTATCCACGTCTTCTAAAGATATAGAGCTGGATGATCCACAACTTTTTTAGACACAGAGCTGGTTGATCCACATCTTCTACAGACACAGAGCTGGTTGATCCACATTTTCTACAGACACAGAGCTGGTTGATCCACATCTTCTACAGACACATAGTGGGTTTATCCACATCTTTTATAGACACAGATCAGGTTGATCCACATCTTCCACAGACAAGAGCTGGTTGATCCACGTCTTCCATAGACACAGAGCTGGTTAATCAACATTTTCTGTAGACACAGAGCTGTTAGATCCACATCTTCTGTAGACACAGAGCTGGTTGATCCACATCTTCTATAGACTCAGAGCTGGTTGAGCGTTATCTTCTATAGACACAGAGCTGGTTGATCCACATATTCTACAGACACAGAGCTGGTTGATCCACATCTTCTACAGACACAGAGCGGGTTGATCCACATCTTTTATAGACACAGATCAGGTTGATCAACGTTTTCCACAGAAACAGAGCTGGTTTATCCACATCTTCTATAGACACAGAGCTGGTTTATCAACATCTTCTACAGACACAGCGCTGGTTGATCCACGTCTTCCATAGACAGAGAGCTGGTTAATCATCATTTTCTGTAGACACAGAGCTGGTTGATCCACATTTCCTATAGACACAGAGCTGGATAATCTGTATGTTCTACAGACACAGAGCTGTTAGATCCACATCTTCTATAGACACAGAGCTTGTTGATCCACATCTGTTATGGACACCGAGCTGGTTGATCCACATCTTCTATAAACACAGAGCTGGTTGATCCACGTTTTCTACAGACACAGAGCTGGTTGATTCACATCTTCTATAGACACAGAGCTGGTTGATCCACGTCTTCTATTGACACAGAGCTGGTTGATCCATGTTTTCCACAGAAACAGAGCTGGTTGATCCACATCTTCTATAGACACAGAGCTGGTTTGTCCACATCTTCTACAGACACAGAGCTGGTTTATCCACATCTTCAATAGAGACAGAGCTGGTTTATCCACATCTTCTACAGACACAGAGCTGGTTGATCCACATCTTCAATAGAGACAGAGCTGGTTGATCCACATCTTTTATAGACACAGAGCTGGTTGATCCACATCTTCTATAAACACAGAGCTGGATGATCTGTATGTTCTACAGACACAGAGCTGGTTGATCCATGTCTTCTATAGACACAGAGCTGGTTTATCAAAATCTTCTACAGGCACAGAGCTGGTTTATCCACATCTTCAATAGAGACAGAGCTGGTTGATCCACATCTTTTATAGACACAGAGCTGGTTGATCCACATCTTCTATAAACACAGAGCTGGATGATCTGTATGTTCTACAGACAAAGAGCTGGTTGATCCATGTCTTCTATAGACACAGAGCTGGTTTATCAAAGTCTTCTACAGACTCAGAGCTGGTTGAGCCTTATCTTCTATAGACACAGAGCTAGTTGATCCACATCTTTTATAGACACAGAGCTTGTTGAGCGTTTTCTTCTACATACACAGAGCTGGTTTATCCACAACTTCTATAGACACAGAGCTGGTTGATCCACATCTTCTACAGACACAGAGCTGGTTGATCCACATCTTCTATGGACACAGAGCTGGTTGATCCACATCCTCTATAGCAACAGAGCTGGTTGATCCACGTCTTCTATAGACACAGAGCTGGTTGATCCACAACTTTTGTAGACACAGAGCTGGTTGATGCACATCTTCAACAGACACAGAGCTGGTTTATCCACAACTTCTATAGACACAGAGCTGGTTGATCCACATCTTCTACAGACACAGAGCTGGTTGATCCACATCTTCTATGGACACAGAGCTGGTTGATCCACATCCTCTATAGCAACAGAGCTGGTTGATCCACGTCTTCTATAGACACAGAGCTGGTTGATCCACAACTTTTGTAGACACAGAGCTGGTTTATCCACATCTTCTATAGACACAGAGCTGGTTTATCAACATCTTCTACAGACACAGAGCTGGTTGATCCACGTCTTCCATAGACAGAGAGCTGGTTAATCATCATTTTCTATAGACACAGAGCTAGTTGATCCACTTCTTCTATTGACACAGAGCTGGTTGATCCACATTTCCTATAGACACAGAGCTGGACGATCTGTATGTTCTACAGACACAGAGCTGTTAGACCCACATCTTCTATAGACACAGAGCTTGTTGATCCACATCTGTTATGGACACCGAGCTGGTTGATCCACATCTTCGATAGACACAGAGCTGGTTGATCGACGTTTTCTACAGACACAGAGCTGGTTGATTCACATCTTCTGTAGACACAGAGCTGGTTGATCCACGTCTTCTATCGACACAGAGCTGGTTGATCCATGTTTTCCACAGAAACAGAGCTGGTTTATCCACATCTTCTACAGACAGAGCTGGTTGATCCACATCTTCTATAGACACAGAGCTGGTTTGTCCACATCTTCTATAGACACAGAGCTGGTTTATCAACATCTTCTACAGACACAGAGCTGGTTGATCCACGTCTTCCATAGACAGAGAGCTGGTTAATCATGATTTTCTGTAGACACAGAGCTGGTTGATCCACTTCTTCTATTGACAAAGAGCTGGTTGATCCACATTTCCTATAGACACAGAGCTGGATGATCTGTATGTTCTAAAGACACAGAGCTGTTAGATCCACATCTTCTATAGACACAGAGCTTGTTGATCCACATCTGTTATGGACACCGAGCTGGTTGATCCACATCTTCTATAGACACAGAGCTGGTTTATCAAAATCTTCTACAGGCACAGAGCTGGTTTATCCACATCTTCAATAGAGACAGAGCTGGTTGATCCACATCTTTTATAGACACAGAGCTGGTTGATCCACATCTTCTATAAACACAGAGCTGGATGATCTGTATGTTCTACAGACAAAGAGCTGGTTGATCCATGTCTTCTATAGACACAGAGCTGGTTTATCAAAGTCTTCTACAGACACAGAGCTGGTTGATCCACATCTTCTACAGACACAGAGCTGGTTTATCCACATCTTCTATAGCAACAGAGCTGGTTGATCCACGTCTTCTACAGACACAGAGCTGGTTGATCCACATCTTCTATAGACTCAGAGCTGGTTGAGCCTTATCTTCTATAGACACAGAGCTAGTTGATCCACATCTTTTATAGACACAGAGCTTGTTGAGCGTTTTCTTCTACATACACAGAGCTGGTTTATCCACAACTTCTATAGACACAGAGCTGGTTGATCCACATCTTCTACAGACACAGAGCTGGTTGATCCACATCTTCTATGGACACAGAGCTGGTTGATCCACATCCTCTATAGCAACAGAGCTGGTTGATCCACGTCTTCTATAGACACAGAGCTGGTTGATCCACAACTTTTGTAGACACAGAGGTGGTTGATGCACATCTTCAACAGACACAGAGCTGGTTGATCCACATATTCTACAGACACAGAGCTGGTTGATCCAGATCTTCTACAGACACAGAGCGGGTTGATCCACATCTTTTATAGACACAGATCAGGTTGATCAACGTTTTTCACAGAAACAGAGCTGGTTTATCCACATCTTCTATAGACACAGAGCTGGTTTATCAACATCTTCTACAGACACAGAGCTGGTTTATCCACGTCTTCCATAGACAGAGAGCTGGTTAATCATCATTTTCTATAGACACAGAGCTGGTTGATCCACTTCTTCTATTGACACAGAGCTGGTTGATCCACATTTCCTATAGACACAGAGCTGGACGATCTGTATGTTCTACAGACACAGAGCTGTTAGACCCACATCTTCTATAGACACAGAGCTTGTTGATCCACATCTGTTATGGACACCGAGCTGGTTGATCCACATCTTCGATAGACACAGAGCTGGTTGATCGACGTTTTCTACAGACACAGAGCTGGTTGATTCACATCTTCTATAGACACAGAGCTGGTTGATCCACGTCTTCTATCGACACAGAGCTGGTTGATCCATGTTTTCCACAGAAACAGAGCTGGTTTATCCACATCTTCTACAGACAGAGCTGGTTGATCCACATCTTCTATAGACACAGAGCTGGTTTGTCCACATCTTCTACAGACACAGAGCTGGTTGATCCACATCTTCAATAGAGACAGAGTTGGTTGATCCACATCTTTTATAGACAGAGAGCTGGTTGATTCACATCTTCTATAGACACAGAGCTGGTTGATCCACATCTTCTATACACACAGAGCTGGATGATCTGTATGTTCTACAGACACAGAGCTTTTAGATCCACATCTTCTATAGACACAGAGCTGGTTGATCCACGTCTTCAATAGACACAGAGCTGGTTTATCAAAATCTTCTACAGACACAGAGCTGGCTTTTCCACATTTTCAATAGAGACAGAGCTGGTTGATGCACATCTTTTATAGACACAGAGCTGGTTGAGCCTTTTCTTCTACATACACAGAGCTGGTTGATCCACAACGTCTATAGACAAAGAGCTGGTTGATCCACATCTTCTACAGACACAGAGCTGGTTTATCAACGTCTTCCATAGACAGAGAGCTGGTTAATCATCATTTTCTGTAGACAAAGAGCTGGTTGATCCACTTCTTCTATTGACACAGAGCTGGTTGATCCACATTTCCTATAGACACAGAGCTGGTTGATCCACATCTTCTATAGACACAGAGCTGGTTGATTCACATCTTATATAGACACAGAGCTGGTTGAGCAACGTCTTCTATTGACACAGAGCTGGTTGATCCACGTTTTCCACAGAAACAGAGCTGGTTTATCAAAATCTTCTACAGACACAGAGCTGTTTTATCCACTTATTCAATAGAGACAGAGCTGGTTGATCCACATCTTTTATAGACACAGAGCTGGTTGGTGCACATCTTCTATAGACACAGGGCTGGTTGAGCCTTATCGTCTATAGACACAGAGATGGTTGATCCACAACTTCTATAGACACAGAGCTGGTTGATAAACATCTTCTACAGACACAGAGCTGGTTTATCCACATCTTCTATAGCAACAGAGCTGGTTGATCCACGTCTTCTATAGACACAGAGCTGGATGATCCACAACTTTTGTAGACACAGAGCTGGTTGATCCACATCTTCTACAGACACAGAGCTGGTTGATCCACATTTTCTACAGACACATAGCTGGTTGATCCACATCTTCTACAGACACAGAGTGGGTTGTTCCACATCTTTTATAGTCACAGATCAGGTTGATCCACATCTTCCACAGACAAGAGCTGGTTGATCCACGTCTTCCATAGACACAGAGCTGGTTAATCAACATTTTCTGTAGACACAGAGCTGGTTGGTCCACATCTTCTGTAGGCACAGAGCTGGTTGATCCACTTCTTCTATAGACTCAGAGCTGGTTGATCCACATCTTGTTTAGACACAGAGCTTGTTGAGCATTTTCTTCTACATACACAGAGCTGGTTGATCCACAACTTCTATAGACACAGAGCTGGTTGATCCACATCTTCTACAGACACAGAGCTGGTTGATCCACATCTTCTATGGACACAGAGCTGGTTGATCCACATCCTCTATAGCAACAGAACTGGTTGATCCACGTCTTCTATAGACACAGAGCTGCTTGATCCACAACTTTTGTAGACACAGAGCTGATTGATCCACATCTTCAACAGACAGAGAGCTGGATGTTCCACATATTCTACAGACACAGAGCTGGTTTATCCACATCTTCTACAGACACAGAGTGGGTTGATCCACATCTTTTATAGACACAGATCAAGTTGATCAACGTTTTCCACAGAAACAGAGCTGGTTTATCCACATCTTCTATAGACACAGAGCTGGTTTATCAACATCTTCTACAGACACAAAGCTGGTTGATCCACGTCTTCCATAGACAGAGAGGTGGTTAGTCATCATTTTCTGTAGACACAGAGCTGGTTGATCCAAATCTTCTATTGACACAGAACTGGTTTATCCACATTTCCTATAGACACAGAGCTGGATGATCTGTATGTTCTACTGACACAGAGCTGTTAGATCCACATCTTCTATAGACACAGAGCTTGTTGATCCACATCTGTTATGGACGCCGAGCTGGTTGATCCACATCTTCTAAAGACACAGAGCTGGTTGATCCACGTTTTCTACAGACACAGAGCTGGTTGATTCACATCTTCTATAGACACAAAGCTGGTTGATCCACGTCTTCTATTGACACAGAGCTGGTTTGTCCACATCTTCTACAGGCACAGAGCTGGTAAATCCACATCTTCAATAGAGACAGAGCTGGTTGATCCACATCTTTTATAGACACAGAGCTGGTTGGTGCACATCTTCTATAGACACAGTGCTGGTTGAGCCTTATCGTCTATAGACACAGAGATGGTTGATCCACAACTTCTATAGACACAGAGCTGGTTGATCCACATCTTCTACAGACACAGAGCTGGTTTATCCACATCTTCTATAGCAACAGAGCTGGTTGATCCACGTCTTCCATAGACACAGAGCTGGATGATCCACAACTTTTGTAGACATAGAGCTGGTTGATCCACATCTTCTACAGACACAGAGCTGGTTGATCCACATTTTCTACAGACACAGAGCTAGTTGATCCACATCTCCTACAGACACAGAGTGGGTTGATCCACATCTTCTATAGACACAGAGCTGGTTGATCCACATCTTTTATAGACACAGAGCTTGTTGAGCCTTTTCTTCTACATACACAGAGCTGGTTGATCCACAACTTCTATAGACACAGAGTTGGTTGATCCACATCTTCTCCAGACACAGAGCTGGTTGATCCACATCTTCTATGGACACAGAGCTGGTTGATCCACATCCTCTATAGCAACAGAGCTGGTTGATCCACGTCTTCTATAGACACAGAGCTGGTTGATCCACAACTTTTGAAGACACAGAGCTGGTTGATCCACATCTTCAACAGACAAAGAGCTGGTTGATCCACATATTCTACAGACACAGAGCTGGTTGATCCAGATCTTCTACAGACACAGAGCGGGTTGATCCACATTTTTTATAGACACAGATCAGGTTGATCAACGTTTTCCCCAGAAACAGAGCTGGTTTATCCACATCTTCTTTAGACACATAGCTGGTTTATCAACATCTTCTACAGACACAGAGCTGGTTGATCCACGTCTTCCATAGACACAGAGCTGGTTAATCATCATTTTCTGTAGACACAGAGCTTGTTGATCCACTTCTTCTATTGACACAGAGCTGGTTGATCCACATTTCCTATAGAAACAGAGCTGGACGATCTGTATGTTCTACAGACACAGAGCTGTTAGATCCACATCTTCTATAGACCTAGAGCTTGTTGATCCACATCTGTTATGGACACCGAGCTGGTTGATCCACATCTTCTATAGACACAGAGCTGGTTGATCCACGTTTTCTACAGACACAGAGCTGGTTGATCCACATCTTCTATAGACACAGAGCTGGTTGATCCACGTCTTCTATTGACACAGAGCTGGTTGATCCATGTTTTCCACAGAAACAGAGCTGGTTTATCCACATCTTCTACAGACAGAGCTGGTTGATCCACATCTTCTGTAGACACAGAGCTGGTTTGTCCACATCTTCTAAAGACACAGAGCTGGTTTATCCACATCTTCAATAGAGACAGAGCTGGTTGATCCACATCTTTTATAGACACAGAGCTGATTGATCCACATCTTCAATATAGACACAGAGCTGGATGATCCACATCTTCTATACACACAGAGCTGGATGATCTGTATGTTCCACAGACACAGAGCTTTTAGATCCACATCTTCTATAGACCCAGAGCTGGTTGATCCACGTCTTCAATAGACACAGAGCTGGTTTATCAAAACCTTCTACAGACACAGAGCTGGTTTATCCACATTTTCAATAGAGACAGAGCTGGTTGATCCACATCTTTTATAGACACAGAGCTGGTTGAGCCTTTTCTTCTACATACACAGAGCTGGTTGATCCACAACATCTATAGACAAAGAACTGGTTGATCCACATCTTCTACAGACACAGAGCAAGTTGATCCACATCTTTTATAGCAACAGAGCTGGTGTATCCACGTCTTCTATAGACACAGAGCTGGTTGATCCACAACTTTTGTAGACACAGAGCTGGTTGATCCACATCTTCTACAGACACAGAGCTGGTTGATCCACATCTTCTATAGACACAGAGCTGGTTGATCCACAACTTTTGTAGACACAGAGCTGGTTGATCCACATCTTCTACAGACACAGATCTGGTTGATCCACATATTCTATAGACACAGAGCTGGTTGATCCACGTCTTCTATAGATAAAGAGCTGGTTGATCCATGTTTTCCATAGACACAGAGGTGGTTTATCCACATAGTCTACAGACACAGAGCGGGTTATCCACATCTTCTACAGACACAGAGCTGGTTGGTCCACATCTTCAATAGAGACAGAGCTGATTGATCCACGTCTTCAACAGACACAGAGCTGGTTGAGCCTTATCTTGTATATACACAGAGCAGGTTGATCCACATCTTTTATAGACACAGAGCTGGTTGGTCCACATCTTCTATAGACACAGAGCTGGTTGATCCACATCTTCTATAGACACAGAGCTGGTTGAGCCTTATCTTCTATAGACACAGAGCTGGTTGATTCACATCTTCTATAGACACAGAGCTGGTTGATCCACGTCTTCTATTGACACAGAGCTGGTTGATCCACGTTTTCCACAGAAACAGAGCTGGTTTAACCATATATTCAGTAGAAACAGAGATGGTTGATCCACATCTTTTGTAGACACAGAGCTGGTTGAGCCTTATCTTCTATAGATACAGAGCTGGTTGATCCACATCTTTTATAGACACAGAGCTGGTTGAGCCATTTCTTCTACATACACAGAGCTGGTTGATCCACAACTTCTATAGACTCAGAGCTGGTTGATCCACATCTTCTACAGACACAGAGCTGGTGGATCCACATCTTCTATAACAACAGAGCTGGTTTATCCACGTCTTCTATAGACACAGAGCTGGTTGATCCACATCTTCTGTGGACACTGAGCTGGTTGATTAACATCTTCTATAGACACAGAGCAGGTTGATCCACGTCTTCTATAGACACAGAGCTGGTTGATCTACGTTTTCCACAGACACAGAGCTGGTTTATCCACATCTTCTACAGACACAGAGCTGGTTGATCCACATCTTCTATAGACACAGAGCTGGTTTATCCACATCTTCTACAGACAGAGCTGGTTGGTCCACATCTTCAATAGAGACAGAGCTGATTGATACACATCTTCTACAGACACAGAGCTGGTTGAGTCTTATCTTCTATAGACACAGAGCTGGTTGATCCACATCTTCTTTAGACACAGAGCTGGTTTGTCCACAACTTCTATTGACACAGAGCTGGGTTATCCACATCTTCTATAGACACAGAGCTGGTTGAGCCTTATCTTCTATAGACACAGAGCTGGTTGATCCACATCTTTTATAGACACAGAGCTTTTTGATCCTTTTCTACTACATACACAGAGCTGGTTGATCCACATCTTCTATAGACACAGAGCTGGTTGATCCACGTCTTCTATTGACACAGAGCTGGTTGATCCACGTTTTCCACAGAAACAGAGCTGGTTTAACCACATATTCAGTAGAAACAGAGATGGTTGATCCACATCTTTTGTAGACACAGAGCTGGTTGAGCCTTATCTTCTATAGATATAGAGCTGGTTGATCCACATCTTTTATAGACACAGAGCTGGTTGAGCCATTTCTTCTACATACACAGAGCTGGTTGATCCACAACTTCTATAGACACAGAGCTGGTTGATCCACATCTTCTACAGACACAGAGCTGGTGGATCCACATCTTCTATAGCAACAGAGCTGGTTTATCCACGTCTTCTATAGACACAGAGCTGGTTGATCCACATCTTCTGTGGACACAGAGCTGGTTGATCCACATCTTCTAAAGACACAGAGCTGGATGATCCAGGTTTTCTACAGACACTGAGCTGGTTGATTAACATCTTCTATAGACACAGAGCAGGTTGATCCACGTCTTCTATAGACACAGAGCTGGTTGATCTACGTTTTCCACAGACACAGAGCTGGTTTATCCACATCTTCTACAGACACAGAGCTGTTTGATCCACATCTTCTATAGACACAGAGCTGGTTTAACCACATCTTCTACAGACAGAGCTGGTTGGTCCACATCTTCAATAGAGACAGAGCTGATTGATCCACATCTTCTACAGACACAGAGCTGGTTGAGTCTTCTCTTCTATAGACACAGAGCTGGTTGATCCACATCTTCTTTAGACACAGAGCTGGTTTGTCCACAACTTCTATTGACACAGAGCTGGGTTATCCACATCTTCTATAGACACAGAGCTGGTTGAGCCTTATCTTCTATAGACACAGAGCTGGTTGATCCACATCTTTTATAGACACAGAGCTTTTTGATCCTTTTCTTCTACATACACAGAGCTGGTTGATCCACATCTTCTATAGACACAGAGCTGGTTGATCCACATCTTCTACAGACACAGAGCTGGTTGATCCACATATTCTATAGACTCAGAGCTGGTATATCCACATCTTCTATAGCAACAGAGCTGGTTTATCCACGTCTTCTATAGACAGAGAGCTGGTTGATCCAGAACTTTTGTAGACACAGAGCTGGTTGATCCACATCTTCTACAGACACAGAGCTGGGTTATCCACATCTTCTATAGACACAGAGCTGGTTGATCCACGTTTTCTACAGACACAGAGCTGTTTGATCCACATCTTCTATATACACAGAGCTGGTTGATCCACGTCTTCTATAGATACAGAGCTGGTTGATCCACGTTTTCCACAGACACAGAGCTTGTTTATCCACATCTTCTATAGACACAGAGCGGGTTATCCACATCTTCTTTAGACACAGAGCTGGTTTATCCACATCTTCTACAGGCTATAGAGCTGGTTGGTCCACATCTTCAATAGAGACAGAGCTGATTGATCCACGTCTTCTACAGACACAGAGCTGGTTGAGCCTTATCTTCTATAGACACAGAGCTGGTTGATCCACATCTTTTTTAGACACAGAGCTGGTTTATCCACATCTTCTACAGGCTATAGAGCTGGTTGGTCCACATCTTCAATAGAGACAGAGCTGATTGATCCACGTCTTCTACAGACACAGAGCTGTTTGATCCACATCTTCTATAGACCCAGAGCTGGTTGAGCCTCATCTTCTACAGACACAGAGCTGGTTTATCCGCATCTTCTATAGACACAGAGCTTGTTTATTCACATCTTCTACAGACACAGAGCTGGTTGATCCACGTCTTCCACAGACACAGAGCTGGGCTGTCCACATCTTCTATAGACACAGAGCTGGTTGATCCACGTCTTCTATAGACACAGAGCTGGTTGATCCACATCTATTATTGACACAGAGCTGGTTGATCCACATCTTCTATAGACAGATAACTGGTTGATCCACATTTTTTATAGAGACAGAGCTGGTTGATCCAAGTTTTCTATAGACACAGAACTGGTTGATCCACGTCTTCTACAGACACAGAGCTGGTTGATCCCCATCTTCTATAGACACAGAGCTGGTTTATTCACATCTTCTATAGACACAGAGCTGGTTGATCAAAGTTTTCTATAGACACTTAGCTGGTTGATTCACGTCTTCAATAGACACAGAGCTGGTTCATCCACATCTTCTATAGACACTTAGCTGGTTGATTCACGTCTTCAATAGACACAGAGCTGGTTCATCCACATCTTCTATAGACACAGAGCTGGATGATCCACATCTTCTATAGACACAGAGCTGGTTGATCCACATCTTCTATAGTCACAGAGCTGGCTGTCTTTTTAAAACCCACATGCCTTCCGTTTCCGATTCAGCTAGGCTGTTTATTTTTAACCCTCATTGCCGCGGTCCAAAATCTAACTTCACCAGCTTACCGGTCCACCTAGTTTTTATTTTCCCTTCTGGCCCAACCAACTGCAAAACAACATGTATGTTAGTTTGAGTTCCTTTACTCTCCCCAAAAGGTCAGCCATGCCTTGCTATGTCATCAGACTCTGCCTTTATTCTTATGACTCAGTGGATTAATCACAATTCTTGAACAAACTGTCACGGTCTGGACTAAAGTTGTGCAGATCTATCATCAAGGCCAGTGCCAGGTTTCCTGGGTGAGAGGAATTACATTCATTTGGGTGAGGTTAGGGTTCAGGGCTTTGTGAAGAGGTTTATTGGTTATTTTTATTTCATTTAGATTCGTAAAAAGCCCTCCTGTGTTTGCACAGACATAGTGGGGCACATTTGGTGTTTGAGTTTGATGGAAATCTCTCTCTGAATGACAACTAATGAAAGAGCCCAACCACGCCCCGCCTAGCAGAGTCACAATGGTCTCCTGTCCTGTTACAGAGCTGCAAATTAAATACGTGTGGGGGGGGGGAGAAAAAAAACGAAGAAGAAAAAGCCCATCTTGCTCTCTCCCTCTGTATCTCCCTCTGAAATTGTTAGATTACTTGTTAGATACTACTGCATGGTCGGAACAGGAAGCACAAGCATTT
Organism: Brachymystax lenok tsinlingensis; assembly: GCA_030435695.1. Lineage (NCBI taxonomy): Eukaryota > Metazoa > Chordata > Actinopteri > Salmoniformes > Salmonidae > Brachymystax > Brachymystax lenok. The sequence goes on along the minus strand of CM059790.1, from coordinate 44,378,252 downwards.
AGCTACACTCGCATTAACATCTGCTAACCATGTGTATGTGACAAATACATTTGATTCTCTGTTTGTTTTTCTCTTTATATATCTCTCCCTCTCTCTGTCTCCCTCTGTCTGATAACTCTCCTCTCTCTCTCTCTCTCTCTCTCTCTCTCTCTCTCTCTCTCTCTCTCTCTCTCTCTCTCTCTCTCTCTCTCTCTGTTTTCTTCTGTCTCCTTCTCTGTCTCCCTCTCTCTGTCTCCATCTCTCTGTCTCCCTCTCTCTGTCTCCTTCCCTCTGTCTCTCTCTCTCTGAAAACTCTATTCTCTCTCTCTGATAACTCTCTTCTCTATCTCTGATAACTCTCTTCTCTGTCTCTCTCTCTCTGATAACTCTCTTCTCTATCTCCCTCGCTTCATCCCTCTCTCTTTATCCCTCTCTCTCTCTTTATCCCCCTTTCTCTCTTTATCCCCCCCTCTCCTCTCTCTCTCTCTCTCTCTCTCTCTCTCTCTCTCTCTCTCTCTCTCTCTCTCTCTCTCTCTCTCTCTCTCTCTCTCTCTCTCTCTCTCTCTCTCTCTCTCTCTCTCTCTCTCTCTCTCTCTCTCTGTAGATAATCTGAGTGATTATAGCGTAGGGACAACACCATAATAGATGGTGCTTGAGTCCTCTTCCATGTTAATGCAGTTTAGTCTTTCTCCCTCCCTGGCTTGATCGATAGGCTGAGGTAAAGTGCTTACAAATTACTAAAGGCAAATGTGCTTCTATTATCACGCAGTGGATTTAACAATATTTGCTTCTCTTTTCATTTCTCTCTCCCTCTTCCCCTCCCTCTCTCTCTCTCCTCCCTCCCTCCCTCCCTCTCAGTCTTTCTTCCTCTTTTTTTCTCTCGCTCTCTCTCTGAAAAAAAAAATAAAAATCCATTTGCTAAAAGCCTGTTATTTTTTTCTACATGTCATACCCTCGAACCATTTTGTAAAAGCTTTTGATCATAATTAGCCAGAATAAATCTAATTCTAATATGATATTCTTTTAAAATCTCACCTCGCGGTTTCCCCACCCACCCTACTGCCGCTGACAAGCACCACATTTTTTTTTATTTTCTCTCCAAATAGAAATCATCATATATTGTTCTGATTGCATTATAATGCTATTAGGAGATGAGGTGCTTTTGGTAAATGGAAACCTAATCGGCACAGACAACAAACAGACAAAATACATGGCATCCCACTGACGGCACGGCTGGCAACATCTGTGAATCATCATTATGCACCCACACCAATTCCTTTAAAGTTCCATTCATTAGTGGGTATTGTTAGTGGCAGTAGCTAAGCCCTTATTACCGTGCATTTAGGAAACGAGGCAAAGAGCAGAGCAATAGCAATCAATAGAGCTCTTTTCATTTCTACTCTAATGGCTTTTACATTCTGTTCTTCTCTTCCCCCTCTCTCGTTTCTCGTGGACTAAAAGAGAAAACACAGGAGAGATTGGTGTTACAGCCATAAAATGGCATTTCTCTGGTAGAAAACAACAGATAATAATGCCTTCAAACCCCCCTCTCTCTGCATATTCCTGTGGCATTTTGTTAAATTGAGTATGGATTTAACATCAAAGGTTTCATGAATTTTTCAAAATGAGATATTAAAGTCAATATTTCAAGTAGGGGATATTGAGTTCAGAGGAAAAATCCAATCCAGACGTTTTGATAGGACACAGATCAGAGGGGCAGCTAAAAGCCCACGCGAGGATCTAGTATGCATCTCAAATGGCATCCTATTCCCTATATAGTGCACTACTATGGCACCCTATTCCCTATATAGTGCACTATTGTTGACCCAGGGCCCTATTGAGCCATTTAAGTCCCTATGGACCCTGGTCAAAAGTAGTGTACCACAAAGGGAATAGGGAGCCATTTGGGATGCACTCCCTGTTAGACTGCTGTCCCCTCTGAAAATCTTTGGGATGTCATGTCAACGATGAAAGTACGTTCATACGTAGCCCAACTGTGTTACACTTTCTGCCATCCTCCATTCTCCAGATAGTATTAGCAACACAGTCTGGTGCACGGCCCCTACCTGACCAACTTTCATACTGACGTAGAGTAATAAGAATCGCACTGACAATCGCACTCCATTTGTGATCATACCACAGCCACGGGCTGTTGTTTTACTCTACTGTAGTACTCTGGGGCATTTCGTCAGATTAGAGAGAGAGAGAGGGTGGAGACGTATCACTGCAAGGTTTTTATTGTTCGGGTTTGTTTATTTAGGTTGTGTCTCTTTTAGCCCACCATGGGGTGAATCTATGAAGACTTGGTAAATGGAGTGGTAGTTTTTTAGCCACTGTATCTTGTGATATGTGTTCAGTTGAGTGATGGGAAGTAACAATAAACTGGATAATGACCGGAGGAAAAGGAAAACAAGATTAACTTTATTTTCTTTTGTTTTGTGCTGAGCACGACCCTGGACTCTCTGTATTCAAGGCAGCAGGAATCCTAGTGGTTAGAACAGGTAACCTAGCGGTTAGAGAGCGTAGCCTAGCGGTTAGAGCAGGTAGCCTAGCGGTTAGAACAGGTAGCCTAGCGGTTAGAGCAGGTAGCCTAACGGTTAGCGCAGGTAGCCTAGCGGTTAGAGCAGGTAGCCTAGCGGTTAGAACAGGTAGCCTAGAGGTTATAGCAGGTAGCCTAGCGGTTAGAGCAGGCAGCCTAGCGGTCAGAGCAGGTAGCCTAGAGGTTAGAGCAGTTAGCCTAGCGGTCAGAGCAGGTAGCCTAGCGGTTAGAGCAGGTAGCCTAGAGGAGAAGCAGTTAGACTAGAGGTCAGAGCAGGTAGCCTAGCGGTTAGAGCAGGTAGCCAAGCAGCTAGAGCAGGTAGCCTAGAGGTTAGAGCAATTAGCCAAGCGGTTAGAGCAGGTAGCCTAGAGGTCAGAGCAGGTAGCCTAGCGGTTAGAGCAGGTAGCCTAGTGGTCAGAGCAGGTAGCCTAGCGGTCAGAGCAGGTAGCCTAGCGGTTAGCGCAGGTAGCCTAGTGGTTAGAGAGCGTTGCCTAGAGGTTAGAGCAGGTAGCCTAGCGGTTAGAGCAGGTAGCCTAGCGGTTAGCGCAGGTAGCCTAGCGGTTAGAGAACATTGCCTAGAGGTTAGAGCAGGTAGCCTAGCGGTTAGAGCAGGTAGCCTAGCGGTTAGAGAATGTTGCCTAGAGGTTAGAGCAGGTAGCCTAGCGGTTAGAGCAGGTAGCCTAGCAGTTAGAGCAGGTAGCCTAGCAGTTAGAGCAGGTAGCCTAGCAGTTAGAGCAGGTAGCCTAGCGGTTAGAGAACATAGCATAGAGGTTAGAGCAGTTAGCCTAGCGGTCAGAGCAGGTAGCCTAGCGGTTAGAGCAGGGAGCCTAGCAGTTAGAGCAGGTAGTCTAGCGGTTAGAGAACATAGCATAGAGGTTAGAGCAGGTAGCCTAGAGGTTAGAGCAGGTAGCCTAGATGTTAGAGCAGGTAGCCTAGCAGCTAGAGCAGGTAGCCTAGAAGTTAGAGCAATTAGCCTAGCGGTTAGAGCAGGTAGCCTAGAGGTCAGAGCAGGTAGCCTAGCGGTTAGAGCAGGTAGCCTAGCGGTTAGTGCAGATAGCCTAGCGGTTAGAGCAGGTAGCCTAGCAGTTAGCGCAGGTAGCCTAGCGGTTAGCGCAGGTAGCCTAGCGATTAGAGAACGCTGCCTAGAGGTCAGAGCAGGTAGCCTAGCGGTTAGAGCAGGTAGCCTAGCGGTTAGCGCAGGTAGCCTAGCGGTTAGAATAGGTAGCCTAGCAGTTAGAGCAGGTAGCCTAGTGGTTAGAGAACGTAGCATAGAGGTTAGAGCAGGTAGCCTAGCGGTTAGAGCAGGTAGCCTAGCAGTTAGCGCAGGTAGCCTAGGGGTTAGAGAACATAGCATAGAGGTTAGAGCAGGTAGCCTAGAGGTTAGAGCAGGTAGCCTAGATGTTAGAGCAGGTAGCCTAGCAGCTAGAGCAGGTAGCCTAGAGGTTAGAGCAATTAGCCTAGCGGTTAGAGCAGGTAGCCTAGAGGTCAGAGCAGGTAGCCTAGCGGTTAGAGCAGGTAGCCTAGCGGTTAGTGCAGATAGCCTAGCGGTTAGAGCAGGTAGCCTAGCAGTTAGCGCTGGTAGCCTAGCGGTTAGAGCAGGGAGCCTAGCAGTTAGAGCAGGTAGTCTAGCGGTTAGAGAACATAGCATAGAGGTTAGAGCAGGTAGCCTAGAGGTTAGAGCAGGTAGCCTAGATGTTAGAGCAGGTAGCCTAGCAGCTAGAGCAGGTAGCCTAGAGGTTAGAGCAATTAGCCTAGCGGTTAGAGCAGGTAGCCTAGAGGTCAGAGCAGGTAGCCTAGCGGTTAGAGCAGGTAGCCTAGCGGTTAGTGCAGATAGCCTAGCGGTTAGAGCAGGTAGCCTAGCAGTTAGCGCAGGTAGCCTAGCGATTAGAGAACGCTGCCTAGAGGTCAGAGCAGGTAGCCTAGCGGTTAGAGCAGGTAGCCTAGCGGTTAGCGCAGGTAGCCTAGCGGTTAGAATAGGTAGCCTAGGGGTTAGAGAACGATGCCTAGAGGTTAGAGCAGGTAGCCTAGCGGTCAGAGCAGGTAGCCTTGAGGTTACCTGCAAGTAACCCAAAGGTAACCCAAATGTCGCTAGTTTGAATCCCCCAGCAGAAAAAGGTGAACAACCTGTCGATGTGCCCTTGAGCAAGGCACATTTCCATTTCACACATGCATATAATAAACACTTGTACAACAGGGCAAATATAAGCACCTAACTTATTGTTATATATCTGTAACCTACAATCTCGGCTGGCTTGGTGACTGGAACACCAGCCTTATCTCAGCTCCTTGTCAGAAAGCACTAAGCTTCTACAACATTTACTGTAAATTAATGTAATCTGAGTAGAGAGGGCACTTAGGTCACCGCCGTCCCTGAACAAAACAGACATCAGGCTGCTCCCGTATCACAAGGTATCATTTTCCTCTAACCCTGACTGTAAGTTGCTCTGCATCAAAGCATATGACTAAAATGCTCTGTTAATTGTAACCCAAGTGACTGTCCTCCTTTTTTGAAGCTCCAGCTAGCATTTAGGGTTTAGCGAATGCATTCCTTGAAATGGGTCAGGCATGTCTTCCGGTCAGTTCTCTACTATGTCAGGGGTACAGACTTAACATTATCTCTAGGTGTAGCAGAAATCATCCTTCCTCTAAGGAACCAGGATCACGTGAGTCTGTTTTGGCTAATTCAGATCCTCATCAGCAGCTACTCTTCCTGGGGGGTCCACACAAAACACGACAAGTAACAAAACACTGATACACTGACAGACATGGACAGCGACACCAACGAAATACAAACAATACAACAACATAATAATGTGTTTGTAGATTGTGTGTGTTAGAGTGTGTCCGTGTGTGTTAGTGTGTGTTAGAGTGTGTCTGTGTGTGTTAGATTGTGTTAGTGTGTGTTAGTGTGTGTTAGAGTGTGTTAGAGTGTGTCTGTGTGTGTTAGAGTCTGATAGTGTGTCCGTGTGTGTTAGAGTGTATCAGAGTGTGTCTATGTGTGTTAGAGTGTGATACAGTGTGTCTGTGTCTGTTAGTGTGTCTATGTGTGTTAGAGTGTGTTAGTGTGTCTGTGTGTGTTAGAGTGTGATACAGTGTGTCTGTGTGTGTTAGTGTGTGTTAGAGTGTGTCTGTGTGTGTTAGAGTGTGATAGAGTGTGTCTGTGTGTGTTAGAGTGTGATAGTGTGTCCGTGTGTGTTAGAGTGTGTTAGAGTGTGTCTATGTGTGTTAGAGTATGATACAGTGTATCTGTGTGTGTTAGAGTCTGATACTGTGTCTGTGTGTGTTAGAGTCTGATACTGTGTCTGTGTGTGTTAGAGTGTGATAGAGTGTGTCTATGTGTGTTAGAGTGTGATACAGTGTGTCTGTGTGTGTTAGAGTGTGTCTGTTAGAGTGTGATACAGTGTGTCTGTGTGTGTTAGAGTGTGTCTGTGTGTGTTAGAGTGTGATAGAGTGTGTCTGTGTCTGTTAGTGTGTCTGTGTGTGTTAGAGTGTGATAGAGTGTGTCTGTGTGTGTTAGTGTGTGTCTGTGTGTGTTAGAGTGTGTATGTGTGTATTAGAGTGTGTATGTGTGTGTTAGAGTGTGTATGTGTGTGTTAGAGTGTGTCTGTGTGTGTTAGAGTGTGTCTGTGTGTGTTAGTGTGTGTTAGAGTGTGTCTGTGTGTGTTAGAGTGTGTATGTGTGTTAGTGTGTGTTAGAGTGTGTCTGTGTGTGTTAGAGTGTGTATGTGTGTGTTAGAGTGTGTCTGTGTGTGTTAGTGTGTGTTAGAGTGTGTCTGTGTGTGTTAGAGTGTGTATGTGTGTGTTAGAGTGTGTCTGTGTGTATTAGTGTGTGTTAGAGTGGGTCTGTGTGTGTCTGTGTGTGTTAGAGTGTGATAGAGTGTGTCTGTGTGTGTTAGAGTGTGATAGTGTGTCCGTGTGTGTTAGAGTGTGTTAGAGTGTGTCTATGTGTGTTAGAGTATGATACAGTGTATCTGTGTGTGTTAGAGTCTGATACTGTGTCTGTGTGTGTTAGAGTGTGTTAGAGTGTGTCTGTGTGTGTTAGAGTGTGATAGAGTGTGTCTGTGTGTGTTAGAGTCTGATACTGTGTCTGTGTGTGTTAGAGTGTGATAGAGTGTGTCTATGTGTGTTAGAGTGTGATACAGTGTGTCTGTGTGTGTTAGAGTGTGTCTGTTAGAGTGTGATACAGTGTGTCTGTGTGTGTTAGAGTGTGTCTGTGTGTGTTAGAGTGTGATAGAGTGTGTCTGTGTCTGTTAGTGTGTCTGTGTGTGTTAGAGTGTGATAGAGTGTGTCTGTGTGTGTTAGTGTGTGTCTGTGTGTGTTAGAGTGTGTATGTGTGTGTTAGAGTGTGTATGTGTGTGTTAGAGTGTGTCTGTGTGTGTTAGAGTGTGTCTGTGTGTGTTAGTGTGTGTTAGAGTGTGTCTGTGTGTGTTAGAGTGTGTATGTGTGTTAGTGTGTGTTAGAGTGGGTCTGTGTGTGTCAGTGTGTGTTAGTGTGTGATAGAGTGTGTCTGTGTGTGTTAGTGTGTGTTAGAGTGTGTCTGTGTGTGTCTGTGTGTGTCTGTGTGTGTTAGAGTGTGTCTGTGTGTGTCTGTGTGTGTTAGAGTGTGTTAGTGTGTGTTAGAGTGTGACAGAGTGTGTCTGTGTGTATTAGTGTGTGTTAGAGTGGGTCTGTGTGTGTTAGTGTGTGTTAGTGTGTCTGTGTGTGTTAGAGTCTGATAGAGTGTGTCCGTGTGTTAATGTGTCTGTGTGTGATAGAGTGTGTCTGTGTGTGTTAGTGTGTTGGTGTGTGTTAGAGGGTGATAGAATGTGTCTGTATGTGGTAGTATGTGATACAGTTTATTTGATCAATACAAGTGATGTCACAGATCCAACACTATTGGTATGCACTCTAGTTGGTTCAGTGATTACCTGGGTCTTATTACAGACATTAGTCACAGGTAGAAGCTTCCTCTTGAGAGGACAGCTAGTTGCTAACCAGTCAATATTCAGGTCACCCAGAAAATAGACCTCTCTGTTAACATCACACACATTGTTAAGCATTGCACGCATATTATCCAAATACTGACTGTTACCGTTGAACATGGGGATGTGAAACTTACTCTTCAGCCTGAAGTGTCGCTACTTACGCCAGCGAATAGCTAGCTTTTCACATAGCCCCGACTGGTGAGACGCTTCAGTAGGGCGGTCAAGTGTGCTCGCAAGGCAAAGGCCCCGAGTTTGCACCAGGTATGAGCCAAATCGGGAGGAAGTGGTCCTTGCTAAGCAAGCAGCGTGACGTCCTCTACATTAACACTTGGTGGCCTACAGCACCACCCAAAAAAGAAGCAGGGTTTAGATCAGGCAGGTGAACTTGTGACCATAACACTTCAACAACATTTTACATAAGCTTTACAGGAATATGTCTCTGAACATATGGAGCGACATCTACCCCAATAGGCATTCCTGCCTCTTCTGTATATGTTATATCCTTGTATTGCTACTGCTGTATCATCAAATGAATTATCTAAGTGAGTATCAGAGATGGCCAGTATATCAACGTATTCTGATGATAGCAAGTTAGTGATTTTATGAACCCTATTTCGTTAACCTTATTTCTAAGGCTACATACAGTGAGCTCCTAAAAAGTATTAGGATAGTTACATATTTTTTGTTGTTTTTGTCTCTGTGCTCCAGCACTTTGAATTTGAAATGATACAGTAGACAAAATGGTGAATAATGTATTGTGTCATTTTGGAGTCACTTTTATTGTAAATAAGAACAGAATGTGTGAGAAAGTTGCACAAATATCATCCCCCCCTGTGGTCACACACACACAAAAAAAAAAAAAATAATCTAACCTCCCCTGTTATTGTAATGATGAGAGGTTAGCATGTCTTGGGGGTATGATATGTGTCTTGCCACTTGCCAAGTCCTGGTGCAGCCGGTCTAAGGCAGTTGTCAATCGCCTGTTCATTAACAGCTCGGCTGGACTCTTCCCAGTAGAGGCCGTCGGCATAACATGCTGAGACAGCAGGAACCTTTACAGTCTGCCAGTCACCCACCAAGATCCTAGACAGAGCCTACTTGGTTGTCTGAACCATGCGTTCAACTTGGCCATTGAGGATGGATGATATGGGGCTGTGGTGACGTGTCTGATTCCTCTTTAACCTCAGCCTCTTTAACCTCCATTGTCTTACACCAGGACACAACCCATGAGTGGCAAACAGCAGACGGAGGAAGCTCATCAAAGCAACAGAGGACATCAAGCTAACCATGGCTACTTCCAGCCTAGGTTAACGATTGGCACTCAACGCATTTTCAGCCAGCACAGCTCGCAGGGCTGATGGAAACAGCAACAAACAGCCACAAGCCAGGGACTAGCTGCAGTCCCAGCCACAAGGGTGTTCAAATTGTCAAGGAAACCTGGATAGCTTGATAGCTAGCAGCTAGGATAGCTGCTTTGCAAAGATGCAGCTCTTTGGACTTTAGGGTTTGGCAGTATCCCGGGACAGATAGTAGCGGTCCAAGCAACTGAGGCTAACCACGTTGTGGGATCCAAATTAAACAGGTAGGCTAGTAAGCAAACATTTCTTCAAGGAAAAACGTTTTCAAAAACTTTCATGACAACAAACCGAGCTCTCTCTCTCTCATTCCGCGTTCAGCGTCTTATCGCGCTCTGATGACTTGTGATGACGTATGGGAAATCTGATTTCCCTCGCTGCATGGCAGAGACATCTACTACCGTACGTACTACTCAGGCTCCAGACACACAGAGATAAGCCAGTAATGTACATGTTCAGGACCTCTGCACTCCAACGGGAGTGCTGCTGCTACTGACTACCATAGGACCTCTGCATGAGCCCAATGGGAGTGCTGCTGCTACTGACTACCGTAGGACCTCTGCATGAGCCCAATGGGAGTGCTGCTGCTACTGACTACCGTAGGACCTCTGCATGAGCCCAATGGGAGTGCTGCTGCTACTGACTACCGTAGGACCTCTGCATGAGCCCAATGGGAGTGCTGCTGCTACTGACTACCATAGGACCTCTGCATGAGCCCAATGGGAGTGCTGCTGCTACTGACTACCGTAGGACCTCTGCATGAGCCCAATGGGAGTGCTGCTGCTACTGACTACCATAGGACCTCTGCATGCGCCCAATGGGAGTGCTGCTGCTACTGACTACCGTAGGACCTCTGCATGAGCCCAATGGGAGTGCTGCTGCTACTGACTACCGTAGGATCTCTGCATGCGCCCAATGGGAGTGCTGCTGCTACTGACTACCGTAGGACCTCTGCATGAGCCCAATGGGAGTGCTGCTGCTACTGACTACCGTAGGATCTCTGCATGAGCCCAATGGGAGTGCTGCTGCTACTGACTACCGTAGGACCTCTGCATGAGCCCAATGGGAGGGCTGCTGCTACTGAGTACTATAGGACCTCTGTATGAGCCGAATGGGAGTGCTGTGTCTACTGACTACCGAAGGACCTCTGTATAAGCCCAATGGGAGTGCTGCTGCTACTGAGTACCATAGGACCTGCTACCAGAGCACATTTTCTTGCATGCTACATGTTTATCTGTGAGTAGTGATGCAATCTGGTATGAGTCAGCTACCACAGGTACAGTGATACAGTATAGTCCCCAGCTGAATTTTACAGTAACTGCTAAGATTGCACTAGGCTTTTTATCCGGGAGAGTCTGTACTTGCAGTAAGTGCATGTATGGGTTTCACTGGGCAATGCACGATTCAAATTCTACCTACAGTACCAGTCAAAGGTTTAGACATACCTACTAATTCAAGTTTTTTTTTTATTCTTACTATTTTCTACATTGTAGAATAATAGTGAAGACATCAAAGCTATAAAATAACACATATGGAATCATGTAGTAACCAAAAAAGTGTTAAACAAATCAAAATATCTGTTAGATTTTAGATTCTTCAAAGTACCACCCTTTTCCTTGATGACAGCTTTGCACACTCTTGGCATTCTCTCAAACAGCTTCACCTGGAAAGCTTTTCCAACATTCTTGAAGGAGTTCCCACATATGCTGAGCACTTATTGGCTGCTTTTCCTTCACTCTGCGGTCCAACTCATCCCAAACCATCTCAATTGCTGCAATCAGGTCATCTGATGCAGCACTCCATCACTCTCCTTCTTGTTCAAATAGCCCTTACACAGCCTGGAGGTGTGTTTTGGATCATTGTCCTATTGAAAAACAGTTTTGTGTACTGATGGGGGTACTGGAGGACCAGTCCTTTGTACTGTTGGGGGTCTTGGATGACCAGTCCTTTGTACTGTTGGGGGTACTGGAGGACCAGTCCTTTGTACTGTAATCTGGTTCAAGATATTAATCAACCTACCAGGGTGTTTACAAAAACTACATGAACAAGATCATCCACAGGTATCGATCAAATTTTTACTAATACTGTAGCACTTTGTTCTAAAGCTGTATCTGTACCATTGGACGCAATGATCACAATATAGTGGCTATATCCAGGAAAGCCAAAGTTCCAACAGCTGGGCCTACAATAGTGTATAAGAGATCACACAAAATATTTGTTGGTCTGATATGATTAATGAGGAGCATCCAGACGCTGTACTTGATTGATTTATGAAATTGATTCTTCTAATTATTGATAAACATGAACCTGTTAAGAAACTGACTGTTAGAACTGTTAAGGCTCCGTGGATTGATGAGGAATTGAAAAACTGTATGGTTGAAAGAGATGGGGCAAAAGGAGCGGACTAATAAGTCTGGCTGCACATCTGACTGGCTGACTTACTACAAATTGAGAAATGATGTGACTAAACTCAACAAAAAGAAGAAGATGAAACTGTATTATGAAGGCAAGATCAATAATATAAAGAATGATGGAAAAGTACTTTGGAGTACTTTAAATGAAATTATGGGCAGAAAGACAAATTCAACTCCAACTTTCCTCGAATCAGATGGCTTATTCATCACAAAAACATTTGTTGTTGCCAGTTATTTTAACGATTTCTTCATTTTCGAAGTGGGCAAACTTAGGCAGGAAATGCCAACAATGAACAGTGAGCCCTCGTATTCATGCATAAAAAAAACAAATAATGAAAGAAAAGCATTGCAAGTTTGAATTTTGTAAAGTTAGGGTGGGAGAGGTGACAAAATTACTGTTATCGATCAATAATGACAAACCTCCTGGCATTGACAGCTTAGATGGAAAGCTCCTGAGGATGGTAGCTGACTCTATAGCCACTCCTATCTGTCATATTTTTAATCTGAGCCTAGAGGAAAGTCTTTGTCCTCAGGCCTGGAGGGAAGCCAAAGTAATTGCGCTGCCTAAGAGTGGTAAAGCAGCATTTACTGGTTCTAACAGCAGACCAATACAGTGGTTTGCGAAAGTATTCACCCCCTTGGCATGATTCCCTATTTTGTTGCCTTACAACCTGGAATTAAAATTTATTTTTGGGGGGTTTGTATCTTTTTATTTATACAACCTGACTACCACTTTGAAGATTCAAATTATAAAAAATTGTGAAACAAACAAGAAATGAGACAAAAAAAACTAAAACTTGAGCGTGCATAACTATTCCCCCACCCCCAAAGTCAATACTTTGTAGAGCCACCTTTTGCAGCAATTACAGCTGCAAGTCTCTTGGGATATGTCTCTATAAACTTGGCACATCTAGCCACTGGGATATTTGCCCATTCTTCAAGGTAAAACTGCTCCAGCTCAAGCTCAAGTTGGATGAGTTCCGCTGGTGTACAGCAATCTTTAAGTCACACCACAGATTCTCAATTAGATTGAGGTCTGGGCTTTGACTAGGCCATTCCAATACATTTAAATGTTTCCCCTTAAACCACTCAAGTGTTGCTATAACAGTATGCTTAGGGTCATTGTCCTGCTGGAAGGTGAACCTCCGTCCTAGTCTCAAATCTCTGTAAGACTGAAACAGGTTTCCCTCAAGAATTTCCCTGTATTTAACGCCATTCATCATTCCTTCAATTCTGACCAGTTTCTCAGTCCCTGTCGATTAAAAAATTCCCCCCAGCATGGTGTTCTCGGGGTGATGAGAGGTGTTGGGTTTGCGCCAGACATAGCATTTTCCTTGATGTCCAAAAAGCTACATTTTAGTCTCATCTGACCAGAGTACTTTCTTCCATATGTTTGGGGAGTCTCCCACATGCCATTTGGCGAACACCAAACGTGTTTGCTTATTTTTTTCTTTTAGTAATGGCTTTTTTCTGGCCACTCTTCCGTAAAGCCCAGCTTTGTGGAGTGTACGGCTTAAAGTGGTCCTATGGACAGATACTGTACTCCAATGTCCGCTGTGGAGATTTGCAATTCCTTGGCCTCTTTGAATGGTCTCTTTGATGCCTCTCTGATTAATGACCTCCTTGCCTGGTCCATGAGTTTTGGTGGGCGGCCTTCTCTTGGCAGGTTTATTGTGGTGCCATATTCTTTCAATTTTTTATTATTGAATGTAATGGTACTCTGTGGGATGTTCAAAGTTTCTGATATTTTTTATAACCCAACCCTGATCTGTACTTAACTTTGTCCCTGACCTGTTTGGAGAGCTCCTTGGTCTTCATAGTGCTGCTTGCTTGGTGGTGCCCCTTGCTTAGTGGTGTTGCAGACTCTGGGGCCAGGGGGGTGAATACTTTTGCAAGGCACTGTAAGCTTGCCGCCAGCTCTTAGCAAGCTTTTGGAAAAAACATACTTTCAACAGACTTTCAGCATGCTTATAGAGAAGGGCACCCAACATGTACCACACTGACACAAATGACTGATGATTGGTTGAAAGAAATTGATAATAAGAATATTGTGGGAGCTGTACTCTTAGATTTCAGTGCAGCCTTTGATATTATTGACCATAACCTCTTATTGAAAAAACTTGTGTTTTTCAACTTCTGACATTTCGTGGATTCAGAGCTATCTATCTAATAGAACTCAAATGATTTTATTTAATGGAAGCTTCTCTAATGTCAAACATATAAAGTGTGGTGTACCGCAGGGCAGCTCTCTAGGCCCTTTACTCATTTCTATTTTTACCAATGACCTGGCACTGACATTAAACACGACACGTGTGTCCATGTATGCTGATGATTCAACCATATAAACATCAGCAATCACAGCTAATGAAGTTACTGTAGCCCTTAACAAAGAGTTGCAGTCTGTTTTGAAATGGGTGGCCAGTAATAAACTGGTCCTGAACATCTCATAAACTAAGAGCATTGTATTTAGTACAAATCATTCCCTAAGTTCTAGACCTCAGTTGAATCTGGTAATGAATGGTATGGCTGTTGAACAAGTGGAGGAGACTAAATTACTTGGCGTCCTCAGATCCTCAAAAAGTTCTACAGCTGCACCATCGAGAGCATCCTGACTGGTTGCATCACTGCCTGGTATGGCAAATGCTCGCCCTCCGACCGCAAGGCACTACAGAGGGTAGTGCGAACGGCCCAGTACATCACTGGAGTCAAGCTTCCTGCCATCCAGGACCTCTATACCAGGCGGCGTCAGAGGAAAGCCCTACAAATTGTCAAAGACTCCAGCCACCCTAGTCATAGACTGTTCTCTCTACCGCACGGCAAGCGGTACTGGAGCGCCAAGTCTAAGTCCAAGAGACTTCTAAACTGCTTTTACCCCCAAGCCATAAGACTTTGATTTGATTTACCTTAGATTGTAAACTGTCATGGTCAAAACATAGAGATTCAATGGTTGTTAAGATAGGGAGAGGTCTGTTCGTAATAAAGAGATGCTCTACTGACACCACACTCCAAAATAAATATCTGCAGACTCTAGTTTTGTCTGATCTTGATTATTGTCAAGTCGTGTGGTCCAGTGCTGCAAGGAAAGACCTAGTTAATAAGCTGCAGCTGGCTCAGAACACAGCGGGACGTCTTGCTCTTCATTGTAATCAGAGGGCTGATATAAATACTAAGCATGCCAGTCTCTCTTGGCTAAGAGTTGAGGAGAGACTGACTGCATCACTTCTTTTTACAAGAAACAGTAATGTGTTTAAAATCCCAAATGGTTTACATAGTCAGCTTACACACAGCTCTGACACACACACTTACCACACCAGACGTTTTCACAGTCCCCAAATCCAGAACAAATTCAAGAAAGCGTACAGTATTATATAGAGCCCTTATTGCATGGAACTCCGTTCCATCTCATATTGCTCAAATAAACAGCAAACCTGGTTTAAAAAAAACAGACAAAGCAACACTTCGCAGCACAAAGCCTCTCCCCTATTGGACCTAGATAGTTTGTGTGTATGCACTGATATGTAGGCTACGTGTGACTTTAACAGTTTTTTATGTAGTTCTGTCCTTGAGCGTTTCTTGTCTATTAATGTTTTGTATTATGTCATGTTTTCTGTTTTGTGTGGACCCCAGGAAGGAGGACCAGGGTTGGGAAACACTGCACTACACACATTACAAACATACACACACACATTTAGCCTCACTATTTAATGCAGTATGATCACATACATACCTATAGGCCTAATTAGGGGTGGCCAGGGAAATTATGCTTATTTTGTTACTTTTCGTCTTATGTTTTATATCTAAAGATACCCTCAGAACTAATATTAGAACATCTGATTTACTATAGGCTCTCTTTAAATGTGACTACTGGTTTGGTTGTCTGCTTGTTTTCATGTTGTCTTACCGCTTAGCAGTCTAAACCCACTGATTTACCTCTTGTTTTCATGTTGTCTTACCGCTTAGCAGTCTAAACCCACTGATTTACCTCTTGTTTTCATGTTATGTCTTACCGCTTAGCAGTCTAAACCCACTGATTTACATCTTGTTTTCATGTTGTCTTACCGCTTAGCAGTCTAAACCCACTGATTTACATCTTGTTTTCATGTTATGTCTTACCGCTTAGCAGTCTAAACCCACTGATTTACCTCTTGTTTTCATGTTGTCTTACCGCTTAGCAGTCTAAACCCACTGATTTACCTCTTGTTTTCATGTTGTCTTACCGCTTAGCAGTCTAAACCCACTGATTTACCTCTTGTTTTCATGTTGTCTTACCGCTTAGCAGTCTAAACCCAATGATTTACCTCTTGTTTTCATGTTGTCTTACCGCTTAGCAGTCTAAACCCACTGATTTACCTCTTGTTTTCATGTTGTCTTACCGCTTAGCAGTCTAAACCCACTGATTTACATCTTGATAGACAGAAGAAAATGTAATTACAAGAACATTAGGAGGAAAACAATAAATCATGTATGTTTTTTCTGAGATGAGACATTATCTAGCAATGATGTGAATGTCAGGAAACGAGGATTAATAACAAAGCCAACTGACTAGAACTTAATCATCAGACCAATAACTGCCTCAGTCCCAGTTATTGTCTTACAATAAGAGAGAAGTACTTATCGCGTTGGAGTGACTCCACCATAGAAACAGGATTCGTTGACTCCACAAACGAGACACATATTGTGATTTCAGCAAGGGTTGGAACACGCGTCAGGTTTGTCTGGTACGGGGAGGGTTGTATATGTTACATTTCCTTTTTAACTGAAATCTTTTTGTGTATTTTTGGTGGGTTGTAAAATGTGGGGACCATTGACTGAATTTACCCAAATGGTGTGTACCTGTCACGTTTCACTTCTGAGGGGACAGACCAAGACGCAGCGATGTAGCCAGAATACATGATTTAATAAATCCACGGGAACAAGACGGAACAAAACAAAGAACGGAGAACGTAACGATGAACATAACTGAACAAACAAACACAGCTATGAACATACAATAACCCACGAACCCAGAGTGAAACCTACTAGCCTAAATATGGTTCCCAATTAGAGACAACGACACACAGCTGCCTCTAATTGGGAACCATTACCCAACATAGAAATCGACACCTAGAATGGACAAACCCTACACAAAGACAAAACCAAAACGCTCCAGCCTGAAACTCGGGACTGGGCGTTACAGTACCAAAGCGCGGACTCGGACGCGAAAAAAGTCTGTGGGGGGTCTTCGGTGGGTCGCTTTGTCCCAGGTGGAGGCTCGGTGCTGGCCGTGCTGGTCTGACATCCAGAACCGGAGGCCCTGGGCCTTCTCCTGGAACTCTGGTGCGTGGAGTTGGAACTGGCCGTACTGGACTCGTGATGCTCACTGGAACGCTGGTGCGTGGAGCAGGAACTGGCAGTACTGGACTCGTGATGCTCACTGGGACTCTGGTGCGTGGAGCAGGAACTGGCAGTACTGGACTCGTGATGCTCACTGGGACTCTGGTGCGTGGAGCAGGAACTGGTCGTACTGGACTCGTGATGCTCACTGGGACTCTGGTGCGTGGAGCAGGAACTGGTCGTACTGGACTCGTGATGCTCACTGGAACTCTGGTGCGTGGAGCAGGAACTGGCAGTACTGGACTTGTGATGCTCACTGGAACTCTGGTGCGTGGAGCAGGAACTGGCAGTACTGGACTTGTGATGCTCACTGGAACTCTGGTGCGTGGAGCAGGAACTGGCAGTACCGGACTAGTGATGCTCACTGGTACTCTGGTGCGTGGAGCAGGAACTGGCAGTACTGGACTTGTGATGCTCACTGGAACTCTGGTGCGTGGAGCAGGAACTGGTCGTACTGGACTCGTGATGCTCACTGGAACTCTGGTGCGTGGAGCAGGAACTGGCAGTACTGGACTCGTGATGCTCACTGGGACTCTGGTGCGTGGAGCAGGAACTGGCAGTACTGGACTTGGGACGCGCACTCTGGTGCGGGGAGCGGGAACAGGCCGAACTGGGCTCGGGACGCGCACTCTGGTGCGGGGAGCGGGAACAGGCCAAACTGGGCTCGGGACGCGCACTGGGAGCTTGGTGCGCGGAGCCGAACAGGACGTGCTGGACTCTCTGGCGCACAGGAACTTGGTGCGCGGGCCGGAGGACAGGACGTGCTGGACTCTCGGAGCGCACGTGGAGCTGGGTGCGCGGAGCCGAACAGGACGTGCTGGACTCTCGGAGCGCACGGGAGCTTGGTGCGCGGAGCCGAACAGGACGTGCTGGACTCTCGGAGCGCACGGGAGCTTGGTGCGCGGGGCCGAGCAGGACGTGCTGGACTCTCTGAACGCACGGGAGCTTGGTGCGCGGAGCGAGCAGGGCGTGCTGGACTCTCGGAGCGCACGGGGAGCTGGGTGCGCGGGCCGGAGCAGGACGTGCTGGACTCTCGGAGCGCACGGGGAGCTGGGTGCGCGGGGCGGAGCAGGGCGTGCTGGACTCTCGGAGCGCACGGGGAGCTGGGTGCGTGGAACAGGGACTGGACGTGTAGACACCACTACCCGGACTGGGATCTTGGAACACGGAACAGGGATCTTGGAACGCGGAACAGGGATCTTGGAACGCGGAACAGGGATCTTGGAACGCGGAACAGGGATCTTGGAACGCGGAACAGGGATCTTGGAACGTGGAACAGGGATCTTGGAACGTGGAACAGGGATCTTGGAACGTGGAACAGGGATCTTGGAACGTGGAACAGGGATCTCGGAGCGTGGAACAGGGATCTCGGAACGTGGAACAGGGGTCTCGGAACGTGGAACGGGGACTGGACGTGTAGAAACCTCTACCCGGACCGGGAACCTGATATGGAGAGCCGACACCATATCTCCAGCTAGCTCACTAACCCTGGCCTCATGGGTGAGTGGAGCTGGAATCTCTCGGACTGGGCTGTGGATCCGTACCGGAGATTCTGCCCCTAGGACCACAGGATAACATGGACCCAAAAGGCGCACTGGAGACCTGGCTCGCAGAGCTGGCACCACTCTCCCAGGTAGCACACAGACCTCGGCCCGACCAATGAGTGGCGCTGGGATCTCGCACTGGGCTGCGGACACGCATCGGAGACACCGCACGGAACTGGAGCAGGATATCCGGGTCCCAGGAGGCGCACCGGAGACTTAGCGGCGCAGAGCAGGCACCACTCTTCCTGGCTGAACGCCGTTTACCCCGACTGATGAGTGGAGCGGGAATCTCTCGCACCGGCCTCTGACTCCGTATAGGGAAACCGTGCGCAATACAGCATAGCACGGTGTCCTCGGTGCGACGTTCTCCCCAACGCTCTCTCCACAAGGCACGAGGAGTTGGCTCAGGAGTCCCTCCTGAACCGGCCAACCTCCTCGTGTGCCCCCAAAAGTTTCTTGGGACTGCCTTACGGGCTTCCTAGCCCGGCGAGGTTCGAGAAACCTGCCACTCACCGGATCCCATGCTCCCATCCGATCCTCACACCGGCGCCGCTCCGCCGCTGCTTCCAGTTCCTCTCTGGGTCGACGATACTCCCCAGGCTGGTCCCAAGCACTCCCATAGAATAGCTCCTTCTCCCAAGACCTAAGCTCCCGGGTCTCTCGCTGCTTGGTCTTTGTTTGGTGGGTTATTCTGTCACGTTTCACTTCTGAGGGGACAGACCAAGACGCAGCGATGTAGCCAGAATACATGATTTAATAAATCCACGGAACAAGACGGAACAAAACAAAGAACGGAGAACGTAACGATGAACATAACTGAACAAACAAACACAGCTATGAACATACAATAACCCACGAACCCAGAGTGAAACCTACTAGCCTAAATATGGTTCCCAATTAGAGACAACGACACACAGCTGCCTCTAATTGGGAACCATTACCCAACATAGAAATACGACACCTAGAATGGACAAACCCTACACAAAGACAAAACCAAAACGCTCCAGCCTGAAACTCGGGACTGGGCGTTACAGTACCATAGAAAGGAAATACAGTGTCATTAATTACAGAATTGACAAAAAA
Organism: Brachymystax lenok tsinlingensis; assembly: GCA_030435695.1. Lineage (NCBI taxonomy): Eukaryota > Metazoa > Chordata > Actinopteri > Salmoniformes > Salmonidae > Brachymystax > Brachymystax lenok. Next base: position 44,359,002 of record CM059790.1, on the reverse strand, counting down.
ATTTATACAGGGCCAAAATATTGCAATTTTAGCCATTCTTTTTTTATATATATATATATATATATTTTAATCATATGCTCTGAAAGGACCACCCCACCTTTAGACATTTAAAAGGCATGAAGCCATGTTGATGAGCTCAGCAGAATGTAGAACTGTACACTCCTCCTAATTCATTACAGTTTAAACACGCTAATTAAGAAAACAGAAGCTGATTATAGCAAGAAAGAAACTGATTAAAGAGAGGATGGAAAGTTTTGCCTCTTCCAGACCGGCGGGGGTATTCTAGAGGGATCTGGGCCGCGGGTGCTCCAGCCGTGCCTCTCCCCAAAATCCTCCACGCCTCATCCTTCATCTGCGTCCTCTCGTCATGTCCCGTCACCGCGGCGATACACCTGAACACTCCGCTGGTGCCAAACACCTGGCTCCATCTCCCTCTGTCCAAATGAAAAATACGCATAATCTTCCCTGCTGAGGAGATGGCAAATGAGGGGATTCATGACAAATTGGGTTGGGGGATATTTTATGCAGAGGAGCAGAGCACAGGAGAACAGAAGACAGCTAGAAGCTAAAAAAAAAGAAAGAAAAAAGTAGCTCCAGCATAATTGTACTAATGAGAGAGGTGTGGCTGGGCTGCTAGCTAGGCTAACTTGTGTTAAACCACCTGGTAGGAACACGGCCATGCTGGTTCTGGCTGGGCTGCTAGCTAGGCTAACTTGTGTTAAACCACCTGGTAGGAACACGGCCATGCTGGTTCTGGCTGGGCTGCTAGCTAGGCTAACTCCTGTTAAACCACCTGGTAGGAACACGGCCATGCTGGTTCTGGCTGGGCTGCTAGCTAGGCTAACTCCTGTTAAATCACCTGGTAGGAACACGGCCATGCTGGTTCTGGCTGGGGTGATAGCTAGGCTAACTCCTGTTAAATCACCTGGTAGGAACATGACCATGCTGGTTCTGGCTGCGCTGATAGCTGGGCTGATAGCTAGGCTAACTCCTGTTAAATCACCTGGTAGGAACACGGCCATGCTGGTTCTGGCTGGGCTGATAGCTAGGCTAACTCCTGTTAAATCACCTGGTAGGAACACGACCATGCTGGTTCTGGCTGCGCTGATAGCTAGGCTAACTCCTGTTAAATCACCTGGTAGGAACAAGGCCATGCTGGTTCTGGCTGGGCTGATAGCTGGGCTGATAGCTAGGCTAACTCCTGTTAAATCACCTGGTAGGAACACGGCCATGCTGGTTCTGGCTGGGCTGCTAGCTAGGCTAACTCCTGTTAAATCACCTGGTAGGAACACGGCCATGCTGGTTCTAGCTGTGTGGCTAGCTAGGCTAACTCCAGTTAAACCAACTGGTAGGAACACGGCCATGCTGGTTCTGGCTGGGCTGATAGCTAGGCTAACTCCTGTTAAATCACCTGGTAGGAACACGGCCATGCTGGTTCTGGCTGGGCTGCTAGCTAGGCTAACTCCTGTTAAATCACCTGGTAGGAACACGGCCATGCTGGTTCTGGCTGGGCTGATAGCTGGGCTGATAGCTAGGCTAACTCCTGTTAAATCACCTGGTAGGAACACGGCCATGCTGGTTCTAGCAGTGTGGCTAGCTAGGCTAACTCCTGTTAAATCACCTGGTAGGAACATGGCCATGCTGGTTCTGGCTGCGCTGATAGCTAGGCTAACTCCTGTTAAATCACCTGGTAGGAACATGGCCATGCTGGTTCTGGCTGCGCTGATAGCTCATTCTGGCTACCCTACTAAAGGTACAATCACCTCCAAAATTAAACTGAACAAAAATTCCGAAAATTTCAAAGATTTTGCTGAGTTACAGTTCAAATAAGGAAATCAGTAACTTGAAATGAATTCATTAGCCCCTAATCTATGGATTTCACATGACTGGGCAGGGGCGCAGCCATGGGTGGGCCTGGGAGGTCATAGGCCCACCCACTGGGGAGTCAGGTTTGCCAATCAGAATGAGTTTTTCCCCACAAAAGGACTTTAATAGAGGAAGAAATATTCCTCAGCACCCCGCCGTCCCCCCTCTGCTGATCCCACAGGTGAGGAAGTCGGATCTGGAGGTCCTTGCTGGGATGGTTTACACGTGGTCTGCAGTCCGGTTGGACGTACAGCCAAATTCTCTAAAACGATGTTAGAGGCAGCTTATGGTAGACAAATTAACATAACCTTCTCTGGAAACAGCACTGGTGGACATTCCTGCAGTCAGCATGCCAATTGCACGCTCCCTCAAATATTTTGACATCTGTGGCATTGTGTTATGTGACAAAACTGCACATTTTAGAGTGGCCTTTTATTGTCCCAAGAACAAGGTTTAATAAGGTTATTGATATGCCACACCTGTCAGGTGGATGGATTATCTTGACAAAGGATAACATGCTCACTAACAGGGATGTAAACAAATTTGTGCAAATAATGTAAGATTAATTAGGTTTGTGGGCATATGGAACATTTCTGGGATGTTTTATTTCAGCTCATGAAACATGGGACTAACACTTTATATGTTGCGTTTATATTTATGTTCAGTTTATTTGCACCCTTGATAAAGATGAGCAAAAAGTACTGTATAAATATACTGAGATATATTGTATTTATACCAATAGAATTGCTCAGAGAAATAGATTTTGTTTAACAATTATTAATTGTTTTTCTCAAAAAGATAGCTGTCAAATTATTGACACCCCTAAAGATTCTTATAGATAAAATCGAACAAAATTAAATCAGGATTAACATTCTACTTTAAGTTAATCTCGGTATAAAGGTCCAATGCAGATGTTTTTATCTCAATATCAAATAATTTTTGGGTAACAATTAAGTACCTTACTGTGATTGTTTTAAATTAAAATACCATCTTAGCAAAGGGCATAATCATTATTTTCACAATTCACAGTATTATTTCCCCCTCATAGTGTGGAAATATATATAAAATACAGGAAATCAGGTTTTTGACTGCGTTGAACCCTTAAGGAACTGTATTGTGGCCTTCCATGGCTTCCTGTTCAACTGGGGTATAAAAATCAGCAAACAAACGTGTCAAATCACTTTGGCCTTTTCTAAATTAGATTAGCTCCTGAGTCTTCGCTCCTTCATCCTCTCGCGCCTCCTTTTGAAAAAGGTCAAAGGTAATCGAGGTGAGGCGGCGAGGACAGTGAACGTGGACGAAAATTAGCTTGTATGAAACGAGAAGCTCCTTCTACAATCTCACGTCATCAGACAAATTCAGTTCACAGGGGTGGATCCCATAATAAATGTGTAAAGTGAAAACAGTTAGTTGTTCAAGACATTTTATAGATAAAACAATAAGATGGCGCCAATAGAGATGGCAGCTTCGCTTCGAGTCCTTAGGAAACTGTGCAGTATTTAGATTTTTTATGTATTAGTTATTACATTGTTAGCCCAGAAAACCTTAAGTATTATTACATATAACCGGGAAGAACTATTGGATATCAGAGAGACGTCAACTTACCAGCACAACCAGCACTATGACCAGGAATACGACTTTCCCAAAGCGGATCCTTTGTCTGCACCTCCCAGAGCATTTGAACTGATTCCAGAGGCCGACCCAAAACAACACCGCCGTAGGAGAGGGTGCGGAGCACACCACCCACCGCTCCCGAATATATTACTCGCTAATGTCCAGTCAACAAAATCTGGGCAAGAGTTACTTTCCAAATAGATATCCGGGATTCTAACATACTCTGTTTCACGGAAACATGGCTAGCTGGGGACATGCTGTCGGAGTCCATACAGCCAACGGGATTTTCAGTGCATTGTGCCGACAGGAATAAACAACACCCTGGGAAGAAGAAGGGCAGGGTGTATGTTTCATGATTAACGACTCATGGTGTAATTGTAACAATGTACAGTAACTCAAGTTATTTTGTTCACCTGACCTAGAATTCCTCACAATCAAATGCCGACCGTATTATCTCCCAAGAGAATTCTCCTCGGTTATCGTCACAGCCGTGTATATCCCCCCGCCCGCAAGCGGATACCAAGACGGCCGTCAAGGAACTTCACTGGACTTTATGCAAACTTGAAACCATATATCCTGAGCCTGCATTTATTGTAGCTGGGGATTTTAACAAAGCTAATTTGAGAACAAGGCTACCTAAATTCTATCAGCATATCGATTGCTAAACACAAGCAAGTAACACTCTCAACCATTGCTACTCTAACGTCCGCAATGCATACAAGGCCCTCCCCCGCCCTCCTTTGGCAAATCTGACCATGACTCCATCTTGTTGCTCCCCTCCTATATGCAGAAACTAAAACAGGAAGCGCCCGTGCTTAAGTCTATCCAACGCTGGTCTGACCAATCGGATTCCACGCTTCAAGCTTGCTTCGATCACGTGGACTGGGATACATTCCGGGTAGCCTCAGACAATAACATTGACGTATACTTTGACTCGATGAGCGAGTTTATAAGGAAGTGTATAGGAGATGTTGCTCCCACTGTGACTATTAAAACCTTCCCTAACCAGAAACCGTGGATTGATGGCAGCATTCGCGCAAAGCTGAAAGTGTGTACCACCGCATTTAATCATGGTAAGGCATCTGGAAATATGACTGAATACAAGCAGTGTAGATATTCCCTCCGTAAGGCAATCAAACAAGCAAAGTGTCAGTATAGAGACAAAGTGGAGACGCAATTCAACGGCTCAAACACGAGACGTATGTGGCAGGGTATACAGACAATCACAGATTACAAAAAGAAACCAGCCCCCGTTGCGGACGTCGACGTCTTGCTTCCAGACAAATTAAACAACTTCTTTGCGTGCTTTGAGGACAATACAGTGCCACCGACGCGGCCCGCTACCAAAGACTGTGGGCTCTCCTTCTCCGTGGCCGACTTGAGTAAAACATTTAAATGTGTTAACCCTCGCAATGCTGTCGGCCCAGACGGCATCTCTAGCCGCGTCGTCAGAGCATGCGCAGTCCAGCTGGCTGGTGTGTTTACGGACATATTCAATCAATCCCTATCCCAGTCTGCTGTCCCCACATGCTTCAAGATGGCCACCATTGTTCCTGTTCCCAAGAAAACAAAGGTAACTGAACTAAATGACTATCGCCCCGTAGTACTCACTTCTGTCATCATGAAGTGCTTTGAGAGACTAGTCAAGGATCATATCGCCTCCACCTTACCTGTCACCCTAGACCCACTTCAATTTGCTTACTGCCCCAATAGGTCCACAGACGATGCAATCGCCATCACACTGCACACTGCCCTATCCCATCTGGACAAGAGGAATACCTATGTAAGAATGCTGTTCATCGACTACAGCTCAGCATTTAACGCCATAGTACCCTCCAAACTCCTCATTAAGCAACTGGGTCCTGGACTTTCTGACGGGCTGCCCCCAGGTGGTGAAGGTAGGAAACAACATCTCCACTCCACTGATCCTCAACACTGGGGCCCCACAAGGGTGCATGCTCAGCCCCCTCCTGTACTCCCTGTTCACCCACGACTGCGTGGCCATGCACGCCTCCAACTCAATCATCAAGTTTGCAGACAACACAACAGTAGAGGCTTGATTACCAACAACGACGAGACAACCTACAGCAAGGAGGTGAGGGCCCTCGGAGTGTGGTGTCAGAAAAATCACCTCTCACTCAATGTCAACAAAACAAAAGAGATGATCGTAGTCTTCAGGAAACAGCGAAGGGAGCACCCCCCTATCCACTTCAACGGGACAGCAGTGGAGAAGGTGGAATGTTTCAAGTTCCTCTGTGTTCATATCACCGACAAACTGAAATGGTCCATGCACATAGACAGTGTGGTGAAGAAGAAGTAACAGCGCCTCTTCAACCTCAGGAGGCTGAAAAAATGTGGCTTGTCACCGAAAACCCTCACTAACTTTTACAGGTGCACAATTGAGAGCATCCTGTCGGGCTGTATCACCCACAACCGCAAGGCTCTCCAGAGGGCTGGTGCGGTCTGCACAACGCATTACCGGGGGCAAACTACATGCCCTCCAGGACACCTACAACACCCGATGTCACAGGAAGGCAAAAAAGATCATCAAGGACAACAAGCAACTGTCTGTTCACCCCGCTATCATCCAGAAGGCGAGATCAGTACAGGTGCATCAAAGCTGGGACAGAGAGATTGAAAAACAGCTTGAAAAACAGCTTCTATTTCAAAGCCATCAGATGAAAAGTTCTCAGATAAAAACTTCTTAGGGAGCAGTGGGTCACAGGCGCCCCACCTACGACAACATCCGGAAAAATGCAGAGCGCCAAATTCAAATTAGAAATGTAGTAATAAAAAACATTCATGAAAATACAAGTGTTGCACACTGCCAAGATTCTAAGCTTTTGAACAATCTCACAACATTGTCAGATTTCAAAAAGGCTTTATGGCGAAAGCATAACATTTGATTGTCTGAGGACACCGCCCTGCAGATTTTCAGCATTAGCATAATAACATAACCAGCATGGGTGTCACAAAACCCATAAAAAGCGATAAAATAAATTGCTTACCTTTGAAGATCTTCTTCTGATGGCAACCCGAAGAGTCCAAGCAAGACAATCAATGTTCCTTTTATTCGAAAAAGTCCCTCTTTATATCCATAAAGCTCTGTTTGGTTGGCACGTTTTGTTCAGAAAATCCACAGTCCACTCGTCCATTATACAAGACATACAGAGCATTAAAAATATACCTATAAACTTTGTCCAAACAAATCAAACAACGTTTCTAATCGATCCTTAGGTACACTAATATGTATATTAACGATAATATTTCACACGGATAATATCCTGGACGATATAAAAGGAAAAAACCGAGGCGCGCGCTCACGGTCCTGTGCGTCAAAGAGAAAAGTGACTTCCTCCCTCCACCTGGAAAAACGTATCTTATTCCTCTATTTTTCTAGATAAATGCATAAAACCTTGTCTAAAGACACACTGTTGACATCTAGTGGAAGCCATAGGTACTGCAACCTGGGAGCTGGAATCCAGCATTTCCTGTAGCAAGTCAATGGCAAAAGAGGCACCTCACAGAATCACATTTTCCTGGATGGATTTTCCTCAGGTTTTCGCCTGCCAAATCAGTTTTGTTTTACTCACAGACATTATTTTAACAGTTTTAGAAACTTCAGAGTGTTTTCTATCCAATATTACTAATTATGTGCATATCCTAGTGTCTGGGCCTGAGTACCAGGCATTTTACTTTGGGCACGCCTAGACTCTCCAAAACTCTGAACACTGCTGCCGCTCCCTAAGAAGTTTTAACAGACACCACTAGCACAGGTATCATTGTACCTGCCTACCTACAGACTTGATATCATTGGCCACTTTAATAAATGGAACACAAGTCACTTTAATAATGCCACTTTAAGAATGTTTACATATCTCCATTACTCATCTTATATGTATATACTGTATACTGTATCCTTCACTATCTATTCATTACTATCTATTGCATCTTAGCCACTCTGTCACTGCTCATCCATATATTTAATATATTCTCATCCCATTCCTTTACTCAATTGTGTGTATTAGGTTTTGTTGTGGAATTTGTTAGATATTAGATTTTGTTGTGGAATTGTTAGATATTACCTGTGAAATACTGCTGCACCGGTCGGATCTAGAAGCATAAGCATTTCACTACACTCACGATAACATCTGCTAACCATGTGTACAGTATGTGACCATTTTACCAATTGATTTGATTTGAAGTAGCATACAGTTTTTAAATGTGTGCATGTTTTTCTCCTCTGACAAAGCAACAGCTGATTCAAAGCGGATGTGGCAGATTTCAAAACTTTTTTGTCTTCCTCTCCAAAAGGAGGCTATCGCGGAGGGGAGGACCGTCTTCCGTTTCCCTACTAACGAATTGACACACTCCTCGACTACTCAACCACATATTGGTTTCCGGGTCACGGAGGAGTAAGGACGGAGGAGAGAGGACGGAGGGACGGTCTTTTACCCAAACAAGAAAAGGCCTTTGCCATCCATCACCATGGGAAAAGGCACAGAACTCACAAACAAAGAGAGACATTCATAAATCAGGCAAAATTTACCACTTACCACTATTGGGCAACTATTAAGATGCTTAAAACCACTGGTACTGGACACAAGTGAATCCCCACGCACAGTACGGAAGATGGTTGGGAAGGGAAAGAAAAATCCATACAGAAATTTGCATCTTGGGGTCTCCAAATCTACAATTAGAAGCCACCTCTATGCCAATAGGTTCTTTGGAAAGGTTGGCAGAAAAAAAAAGCCTTTATTGAGAGCAAACAACAAAATTATTGCACTTGGATTGGAAGCGGTGCTATGGTCAAATGACATGACCACGCACATGGTGTTGAAAGAATTGAAGAGGGCAGTTCACAAGGGCAGACCGAAGGATATCAAGGATCTGGTAGGATTCTGAATGGAGGAATGGTCTAAGATCCCTCCCAATGTGTTCTCCAATCGCATAAAACACTTTAGATAAAGGCTCAGATTCGTTATCCTCGTAAGAGGAGGGTATTAAAAAATAAGGGTACCAATAATTATGAAACCTATCTTTTTTTTGTACTTGACAAAGTCTCTTTATCTAAGCAACTGTATTAGTATAAAATAGCATATTTTTCAAAACAATTTAGCATAAAATATAGCTCAGTGTTTGTATCATTTATTTCATACAATCTTCATTTGCTCATCTTTATCAAGGGTGCCAATAATTTTGGAGGTGACTGTATGTACACAATGACCATATTTTTTTAATAAGACAACAGACTGAACACCAATCCTGTACCAGCTGTACCCAAGCAGGGGAGCACGGTGTTTGGAGACTGAGCTGAAACTTGGTGAGTGTGATTGTGTGCTAGAGATTGGGTTGGAATTTGGCTGAAACGTGGTGAGTGTGATTGTGTGCTAGAGATTGGGTTGGAATTTGGCTGAAACTTGGTGAGTGTGATTGTGTGCTAGAGATTGGGTTGGAATTTGGCTGAAACGTGGTGAGTGTGATTGTGTGCTAGAGATTGGGTTGGAATTTGGCTGAAACGTGGTGAGTGTGATTGTGTGCTAGAGATTGGGTTGGAATTTGGCTGAAACGTGGTGAGTGTGATTGTGTGCTAGAGATTGGGTTGGAATTTGGCTGAAACGTGGTGAGTGTGATTGTGTGCTAGAGATTGGGTTGAAATTTGGCTGAAACGTGGTGAGTGTGATTGTGTGCTAGAGATTGGGTTGAAATTTGGCTGAAACGTGGTGAGTGTGATTGTGTGCAAGAGATTGGGTTGAAATTTGGCTGAAACGTGGTGAGTGTGATTGTGTGCTAGAGATTGGGTTGAAATTTGGCTGAAACGTGGTGAGTGTGATTGTGTGCTAGAGATTGGGTTGGAATTTGGCTGAAACTTGGTGAGTGTGATTGTGTGCTAGAGATTGGGTTGAAATTTGGCTGAAATGTGGTGAGTGTGATTGTGTGCTAGAGATTGGGTTGGAATTTGGCTGAAACGTGGTGAGTGTGATTGTGTGCTAGAGATTGGGTTGGAATTTGGCTGAAACGTGGTGAGTGTGATTGTGTGCTAGAGATTGGGTTGAAATTTGGCTGAAACGTGGTGAGTGTGATTGTGTGCTAGAGATTGGGTTGAAATTTGGCTGAAACGTGGTGAGTGTGATTGTGTGCTAGAGATTGGGTTGGAATTTGGCTGAAACTTGGTGAGTGTGATTGTGTGCTAGAGATTGGGTTGAAATTTGGCTGAAATGTGGTGAGTGTGATTGTGTGCTAGAGATTGGGTTGGAATTTGGCTGAAACGTGGTGAGTGTGTGATTGTGTGCTAGAGATTGGGTTGGAATTTGGCTGAAACGTGGTGAGTGTGATTGTGTGCTAGAGATTGGGTTGGAATTTGGCTGAAACGTGGTGAGTGTGATTGTGTGCTAGAGATTGGGTTGAAATTTGGCTGAAACGTGGTGAGTGTGATTGTGTGCTAGAGATTGGGTTGAAATTTGGCTGAAACTTGGGGAGTGTGATTGTGTGCTAGAGATTGGGTTGAAATTTGGCTGAAACGCGGTGAGTGTGATTGTGTGCTAGAGATTGGGTTGAAATTTGGCTGAAACGTGGTGAGTGTGATTGTGTGCTAGAGATTGGGTTGGAATTTGGCTGAAACGTGGTGAGTGTGATTGTGTGCTAGAGATTGGGTTGGAATTTGGCTGAAACGTGGTGAGTGTGATTGTGTGCTAGAGATTGGGTTGGAATTTGGCTGAAACTTGGGGAGTGTGATTGTGTGCTAGAGATTGGGTTGAAATTTGGCTGAAACGTGGTGAGTGTGATTGTGTGCTAGAGATTGGGTTGGAATTTGGCTGAAACGTGGTGAGTGTGATTGTGTGCTAGAGATTGGGTTGGAATTTGGCTGAAACGTGGTGAGTGTGATTGTGTGCTAGAGATTGGGTTGGAATTTGGCTGAAACGTGGTGAGTGTGATTGTGTGCTAGAGATTGGGTTGGAATTTGGCTGAAACTTGGGGAGTGTGATTGTGTGCTAGAGATTGGGTTGAAATTTGGCTGAAACGTGGTGAGTGTGTGATTGTGTTGTTAGAGAGATACGGCAGAAACTGAGAATGTGTGTTGCCTCTGCGTTGGAGACAGGGCAGAAAGCTGAAAGTGGTGAATGTGTGTTTCTACGCTCTGTGAGGGAGTTGTGATCCAGGCGGTAGCAGCAAATTAACTGCCTCAATAGCTTGATGGATGTGTTTCTAGAAACTTAATTAGACTGAAGTTCACTCCGGATAAATGGGCGTTCAATAAATGTTTGCCATTTCAGAGTGACATATTCGAGAGCGTTTCAAATCAAATCCAATTTGCAGGCAACGGTCGTATAATAATTCCGCTGTTGATGTACGTAGATTAGAGTGAGAAGGAGACCAAACCTAAGATATGGGGGGATTTCTTTGGTTGAGCATGAGACAGTTCTCAAAGTGAACTGAAATAGGTGACTACACTCTTGTGACAGTACTCTTTGTATTTAGGTGCCGGTACTCATCATATTTTAGAGCCAATATTCTATAGTTAGCAGTGCTCAAGCAGTAGAACATTTGTGGAGCCGGTACAGAAAAATTGATAGTTCGAAAAATTACATCTACACACCAATTCAGAGGGTCAAATACATCTCCAAACACTTACACATTTCCTGACTTGGATAATTGTAGGTCAACAACAACAACAACATCAACAACAACAACCTCATGTTCTCTATGTAATCTCTGTCTACAGAGCTTTTTCCATACGCTGCCCAATGAAACCAGACTATTCCTCATGTGTTGAGCTGCCCAATGAAACCAGACTATTCCTCATGTGTTTTTGCTGTCCAATGAAACCACACTATTCCTCATGTGTTGAGCTGCCCAATGAAACCAGACTATTCCTCATGTGTTTTTGCTGTCCAATGAAACCAGACTATTCCTCATGTGTTGAGCTGCCAATGAAACCAGACTATTCCTCATGTGTTGAGCTGCTCAATGAAACCACACTATTCCTCATGTGTTTTTGCTGTCCAATGAAACCAGACTATTCCTCATGTGTTGAGCTGCTCAATGAAACCACACTATTCCTCATGTGTTTTTGCTGTCCAATGAAACCAGACTATTCCTCATGTGTTGAGCTGCCCAATGAAACCAGACTATTCCTCATGTGTTTTTGCTGCCCAATGAAACCAGACTATTCCTCATGTGTTGAGCTGCAAAGTGACTTCAGAGGAAATGCGAGACATCCTTTTGTACTAACTGGTCACCGCTGATATTAGACCAGACTCTTAATGAAGTTTAACAGAGCAGTGTTCTACTGAAGCTATTGAAGCCCAGCAGACTGTGAAGCTGTTATTGAGAACCCAAACAAAACACCAGAGATCTGAGATACATAAAGATCAAGTTAATGACGTCTGGAGACGGGAAACCAAACAAGGGTAAATGTTTCTTTGCAATAAAAGCGAGAATGTTTAAAAAGTGCTGACAACTGAAAGGGCTACAGATGAATTTGCATAGCATAAACTATGTTCTGTCTGGGGAAACGATGTGGAGGAAAAGACTCCCTCCACCACAAGAATTATTTAATATTTAATAGATTAGAAAACTGTAGCTGTGGCTAATTAGAATGTGCGCGTTTACAAATCAGCTCTGATAGCAAAACAAATTATGAAATATAAGGGTGCTCGTCGGAGTACCGGGGGAAAATAAGATGACAGACAAGCTAATGGGGTATCCCTAAAAACGACACCCTAACAACGACACCCTAACAACGACACCGTCAGAAAACATCACACAACTAATCCAGATAGAGGAAGCAGAAAGAGAGAGAGAGAGGGAAAATAGTAGCTCTATTTAAAATGTTGATACGATATTATGTACTTAAACAGTTGCTTATTGCTTGTGGGTCATTAACCACACATCCAGGACACACTAGCAGTTGGCTTTAAAAAATACAATTGTGATTAAATGACTGAAAGTGTTTTCACTGTTATGGTTCCATCAGACAGGGTTTTGAATGCCTTAAGATTTCTTTGTTTCCATTAGCGACACAAAGAGGAGACAACGTAAACGGTTGTAGAGTTCATTATTAAATTACTTCCTGGTGTGAGACTTCCTGGTAATAGCTCTGGAATTGACTTCCTGGTGTGAGACTTCCTGTTAATAGCTATGGAATTAACTTCCTAGTGCAAGACATCCTGAATTATGGATAGAAAATCATAGTATTTCACCTCTTCCACACTTTACAGAATTTAAAATGATAATGCATGTCTTTCATAAGTTGGTCAGTTACATTGCATTCGGAAAGTATTCAGACCCCTTGACTTTTTCCACATTTTGTTACGTTACAACCTTATTTCTAAAATGGACTACATTGTTTTTCTTCCTCATCAATCTACACACAATACCCCATAATAAGAAAGCAAAATCTGTTTTTTAGAAATGTTTGCACATTCATTAAAAATAAAAAACAGAAATACCTTATTTACATAAATATTCAGACATTTTGCTGTAGGTCTCTAAATTGAGCTCAGGTACATCCTGTTTCCATTGATGATCCTTGAGATGTTTCTACAACTTGATTGGAGTCCACCTGTGGTAGATTCAATTAATTGGACATGATTTGGAAAGGCACAGACCTGTCTATATAAAGGTCCCACAGTTGACAGTGCATGTCAGAACAAAAACCAAGCCATGAGGTCAAAGGAATTGTCGGTAGAGCTCTGAGACAGGATTGTGTCGAGGTACAGCTATGAGGAATAGCCTACATCATTCTTATATGGAAGTTTGGAACCACCAAGACTCTTCCTAGAGCTGGCCGTCCGGTCAAACTGAGCAATCGGGGGAGAAGGGCCTTGATCAGGGAGGTGACCAAGAACCCGATGGTCACTCTGACAGAGCTCCAGAGTTCCTCTGTGGAGATGGGAGAACTATCAAGAAGGACAACCATCTCTGTAGTACTCCACCAATCAGGCCTTTATGGTAGAGTGGCCATACGGAAGCCACTCCTCCATTTGGAGTTTGCCAAAAGGCACCTAAAGACTCTCAGACCATGAGAAACAAGATTCTCTGGTCTGATGAAACCAAGATTGAACTATTTGGCCTGAATGCCAAGCGTCACGTCTGTAGGAAACTTGGCACCATCCCTACGGTGAAGTATGGTGGTGGCAGCATCATGCTGTGGGGATGTTTTTCAGTGGCAGGGACTGGGTGACTAGTCAGGATCGAGGGAAAGATTAACGGAAAAAAGTACAGAGAGATTCTTAATGAAAACCTGCTCCAGAGCGCTCAGGACCTTAGACTGGGGCGAAGGTTCACCTTCCAATGACCCTATGCACACAGCCAGACAACGCAGGAGTGGCTTCAGGACAAGTCTCTGAATGTCCTTGAGTGGCCCAGCAAGAGCCCGGACTTGAACCCGATCCAACATCTCTGGAGAGACCTGAAAATAGCTGTGCAGTGACGCTCCCCATCCAACCTGACAGAGCTTGAGAGGAACTGTAGAGAAGAATGGGAGAAACTGCCAAAATACAGGTGTGCCAAGCTTGTAGCGTCATACCCAAGAAGACTCGAGGCTGTAATCACTGCCAAAGGGGCTTCAACAAAGTACTGAGTAAAGGGTCTGAGAACTTATGTAAATGTGATATTTTATTTTTATTATGTTTACTAGATTTGCAAACATTTCTAAAATACGTTTTTTTCTTTGTAATTATGGGGTATTGTGTGTAGATTGATGAGGGGAAAAAACGATATCATACATTTTAGAATAAGGCTGTAACGTAACAAAATGTGGAAAAAGTCAAGGGGTCTGAATACTTTCCGAATGCATGGATATGAAGGTTCAGCGTTTGTTGTTGGCAGGTCATGACTAAGTTTGCTAATCTTGCCAATGAAAAAGTTATTAAAGTAGTTGGCAATATCAGAGCGTTTTGTGATTAATGAGCCATCTGATTAAATGAAGGATGGAGCTGAGTTTGCCTTTTTGCCCAATATGTAATTTAACATGCTCCAAAGCTTTTTACTATCATCCTTTATATCATTTATCTTTGTTTCATGGCACAGTTTCTTATTTTAGTTTAGTTTAGTTTAATCTTATTCTAACCTCATAACCAAACCAGATGGGACTCTTTTCTAACCCTGTTTAGGAACATTTTCTTATCGTTTTCATGAAAGCACAACAAGGAATGTTATTAGTTACACAACATCTACAAATCTATTTATATTCTTCCATGTGGTTGTAACAACTTAGAACATCGAAACGAGTGTCTCAGGGAGCACGTCTGTCACAAGGAACTGTGACACTTCTAATTTTTTGCATTTTATTTAACCTTTATTTAACTAGGCAAGTCAGTTAAGAAGAAATAATTATTTACAATGACGGCCTAAACCGGCCAAACCCTCCCCTAACTCGGACAACGCTGTGGCAATTGTGCGCCGCCCTATGGGACTTCCGATCACGGCCTGTTGTGAAACAGCCCGGGATCGAACCAGTGTCTGTAGTGACACCTGTAGCGATGCAGTGCCTTAGACAGCTGCTACACTCGGGAGCCCCAAGGCAGAATTATCAGGAAAATCTGTTCTACACACACACACACACACACACACACACACACACACACACACACACACACACACACACACACACACACACACACACACACACACACACAGGCCTGTTCTGTTCTCTTAACTATGTCTTTGTTTCTCAGAAGTTCACATTTATTGACAGTACAAGAACTGTTATTGTTCAAAGGAAACTATCAGTGTCTTCATGATGTTGGACCAACAAAGTGTATCTCTTATTACACAGTGAGACGGAACCACGTATAAGTCCAATCAGAATGATTTCAGATGTTAAAAAATAATAACACAACTTGACTTTTTTAAATATTTCTTTTATCGTTTCGCTTAAATATTTCCGGAATAATCAGGGATGCATAACAGTGTGTAAAACCCACCACACTTGAAAATCAATCTCCAACTCATCTGAACGTTTGTTTGTTTGTTTGTTGTGTTGTTTGCTAATGAACCGTGTATGTTCAAACAACACTGTTGGTCTTCCCTTGCCTCCCTGTTTAAATATACTTTGTATATCAGAAGGAAGCCAAAGACTAAAGTTGATTACGCCACATCATGTCTCTACCAAAAGGGCATCATCTGAGTCCCTGTAGCTGAGGAGACGGCCACGATGCTAAGGTTTGCAGAATAACCCTTAATATAGAAACAAATCTGTCCTCTTTACGGCGGCGCTGAGTGCCAGTAATACCAGATATTATCATGCCCCTTCAGAACTGGTGACAGGGTGACCACTTAGACCAGCAGGACACTTTAAATGTGATGGGAGCAAGGGTAACAGAAGGAACACGAGCAAGCGTACACACACAATGCAGCATAGCAGGGGATCACAGAAGAACTGGAAAAAACCTCTAAAGGTTTTATAATTTTCTTTTTCACACGTTGCACTTAATAGTGTATTTAAATAGTGTATTTAAATAGTGTATTTAAATAGTGTATTTTCTGAGGTCAATCGGTGACAGAAGAGGACAATATCCCCACATGTAATGTTTCTCAGCATCAGTGAATCTAGCCTCTGAGAGAGTGTATATGTGCTTGTGGAAGGTGCTATTTTGAGGCTTTAAAAGGGTTCAGGCATTAAGAAACATTAGCTGTGGTTGAAATCAAATTGTAGCAACGACACATTAGTGTACAAACAAATAGTCCCTCACATGTTTCAACTGGAGAATCCACTTTTCCACTCTAAACAAAAAAGGCCTTGTTTTTCTCATTTTTGGAATGAGCAATTCAAGTACATGCTCAATTTCTTGGTTAATGGACCTCAACCCCTGGATGGAAATATGTCCACTTCTATCATTTCATATGTTTTATGATGAATCCGGTGGAACAGACTACTCTGTCAATATGACTGTGTATGGCCTCTATATGACACAATGAGCCTCACTGTGCCTCAGTTTTCAGCAGGGGTGTAGTGCTTCCGGAGATGTTACGGTACTTAATTAAATTCTCCGAAAATGTTTGCTTGTTTAACAAAGTTTAGATCAAAGCTGAATCAATGTCTTGCAAGATCACTTAATGATTATGTATTATTTATTCAAGAGGCGTCACTACAGTCCCTGGTTCGAATCCAAGCTGTATCACATCCGGCCGTGATTGGGAGTCCCATAGGGTGGTGCACAATTGGCCCAGCGTCGTCCGGGTTTGGCCGGGGTAGGCCGTCATTGTAAATAAGAATTTGTTCTTAACTGACTTACCTAGTTAAATAAAGGTAAAAAAATATATATAATAATTCTGCATAGGCCTAAAATATTGAATATTATAGCATGGTTTAATGTCACTGAAAACACCAGTTCATTTATTATGAGATTTTAGGCTGATTGTGCTGAATAATAAAATAAAAAATTTACATGTGGCCATAACTTAACAGCACGCGTGCCACTAGGCTAAATGTGTGTTTTGATTTAAACAAAATACAGTAAGGTTGTGGCTTGTTAACACCATCTGCCTCAAAATGATCTCAAACAGTAGTTGGACTGGCCTTATAGAATTCCAGTCTTATATTTCGTGTTCACGTCAGTATGAATGTGCTGGAAATAACCTGTCTCATGTCCAGCTCCCCCACTGTCTCTCTCATGCCTGTGAACCATCAGAGCACACAACTCAAAAAAACAAAGGGGAAACAACAGCACCCTGTGCCACCTGCTGTTAGTAGATAGGTACTGTAATGTCTCTAGCCTGGCTTGTTGAGCTGGTACACATTTTTACATTTTATTAATTTAGCAGACACTCTTATCCAGAGCAACTTACAGCAGTGAGTACATACAATTTTGATGTGTTTTCATACTGACCCCCCCTCTGGGAAACAAACCCACAACCCTGGCTCTGCAAGCTCCACCAGGCTCTACCAAGCTCCACCGTGCTCCACTGTGCTCCACCAAGCTCCATGCTCTACCAAGCTCTACCAAGCTCCACGCTCTACCAAGCTCTACCAAGCTCCACCGTGCTCCACCAAGCTCTACCAAGCTCCACCGTGCTCCACCAAGCTCCATGCTCTACCAAGCTCCACTGTGCTCCACCAAGCTGCATGCTCTACCAAGCTCTACCAAGCTCCACCGTGACCTTAGTTGTATCCTAGATAACACCCTGTTCTCTTTATAGCGCAGTGCCTGGTTAAAAGCAGTACAATATGAGGGGGTTCCGTTTGGGATGCAACACAAAACACTGGTTATTGATTACTTCAAAAATAACGTTAAATCATGTTTCATTCTTCTGTCCTGATGAATGTGTACTGAAAAACGGCCCTATTTACTGCAGCTATAGAATAAAACATCACCAAAACAAATGAAGCACCAACAATATACGGTTGGAAATTCATTTTATACTCAAATATATAGTAACATTTCAGATTTGCTACATGTTCACCAGGTACAAAATGTAAAAACAGAACCACCTTCTCTCCCTCTCAAACAAGCATGACATCCTGGCCTCCCTCTCGCAACTGAGCACGAGAGAACACAGGGTCTCTCATTGTCCTTGCAATGATTGTCACAATTTTCCTGCACTTTGGGTAGTTCTCTGGAGAATCAGCGTGCTGTGTGCCTCTTTTACAGTGTCTCCCACTGGTCTCAAAATCACACAGTGCTCCTTCCCGTTGAAAGAGCCTTGCTAACTTACACATACACAAAACACCCTGTGACAGGATGTGAGGTAGAATGCTGTGCTTCTCCCTGAGACATCTGTAATGGCCAGGCCTAATTTATTTCAACTGCTTTGTAAAAACCTGTAATATGGGAAACATTGCATCCATAATGGTGCCAAAATATCTATGGTTATACCATCCAATAACAAGGCTTTGCTAGAAGGACAACTTGGTGTCTGCCATCTCCTATACAGCCTGTGGCCCTTCTGTTGCTACAAACCACTACAGCGAAATGGGCCTTCCTCAGAAAGGTCTAACTGTGTCATTGTGCCGGGCTGGCTGCATCTTTACCAGTCATCCGTGTAGTCAACCCTCATTCAAACACACCACAGGAACTACCATGAGACAAACTCCTAGCAGTACGGAAACTCTCCATTTACACAGATCAGTTCCCCACACACACACACACCCACACACACACACACACACACACACACACACACACACACACACACACACACACACACACACACACACACACACACACACACACACACACACACACACACACACACACACACACACACACACACACACACACACACACACACTGTAGTCAACCTCCAGCAGAGTCCTTCAGCTCTTAGCTCTGCAAACAGAAGCAATTTAGCTTTAACATTGTTAGCAATGCCTGGCTGGTTCTTCACCTTCCTTTACAAAATATGTCAAGATAGGTTGAACGCGACATGAGAGAGACGTGTGTTGAAAATGTGAATCGTTGAGTGTGCGCGTTAGAAAACACACTAACGTTTTCTGTTGATTCCATCTACTACCCCCCCTTTTGGAAAACTGTGTGATCAGAAGGCTTCTCAGTCAATCGACAGAGCATATGCAGAAGGAGGAAGATTCCCAAAATTTAATATTCACTTGCTTCTACTGATGGCTTGTTTGATGTTGTGAAATTAAACCAAGAGCTACAAAATCTGAGCACACATCAAACACCCTTGCTTTGGAAGACGAGGACTCACTCCGTCATCTAAGCACTGGGACCTAACAATGTTTCTCTTTCAAACAGAGGGCGACCAAACAGCCAGGCAGGCAGGCTGAAAGTAAAATTACACACAACATCCATTTAAAAGGGCCTTTTTATTTGATTAGCAGTCCTGACGACGAGCTCTAGAGAGGCTAAAGGAGCCCTGATCAAAAGTGGAGGACCAGCTATAATACGGACATGAAGGCCCTTATACCAGGTGCCACAGGGTCCAGGCCAAGCTGAGAGAGTAGAGACAACCAGGGTATAGGACTACTAATTAACACTGGGTCCAGGCCAGGCTGAGAGAGTAGAGGCAACCAGGGTATAGGACTACTAATTAACACAGGGTCCAGGCCAGGCTGAGAGAGTAGAGACAACCAGGGTATAGGGCCAATAATTAACACAGGGTCCAGGCCAGGCAGAGAGAGTAGAGACAATCAGGGTATAGGACCAATAATTAACACAGGGTCCAGGCCAGGCAGAGAGAGTAGAGACAGTCAGGGTATAGGACCAATAATTAACACAGGGTCCAGGCCAGGCAGAGAGAGTAGAGACAACCAGGGTATAGGACTACTAATTAACACAGGGTCCAGGCCAGGCAGAGAGAGTAGAGACAACCAGGGTATAGGACTACTAATTAACACAGGGTCCAGGCCAGGCAGAGAGAGTAGAGACAACCAGGGTATAGGACTACTAATTAACACAGGGTCCAGGTCAGGCTGAGAGAGTAGAGACAACCAGGGTATAGGACTACTAATTAACACAGGGTCCAGGTCAGGCTGAGAGAGTAGAGGCAACCAGGGTATAGGACTACTAATTAACACAGAGTCCAGGCCAGGCTGAGAGAGTAGAGGCAACCAGGATATAGGACTACTAATTAACACAGAGTCCAGGCCAGGCTGAGAGAGTAGAGGCAACCAGGATATAGGACTACTAATTAACACAGGGTCCAGGTCAGGCTGAGAGAGTAGAGACAATCAGGGTATAGGACTACTAATTAACACTGGGTCCAGGCCAGGCTGAGAGAGTAGAGACAACCAGGGTATAGGACTACTAATTAACACAGGGTCCAGGTCAGGCTGAGAGAGTAGAGACAACCAGGGTATAGGACTACTAATTAACACAGGGTCCAGGCCAGGCAGAGAGAGTAGAGACAACCAGGGTATAGGACTACTAATTAACACAGGGTCCAGGCCAGGCAGAGAGAGTAGAGACAACCAAGCTTTAGGACTACTAATTAACACAGGGTCCAGGCCAGGCTGAGAGAGTAGAGACAACCAGGGTATAGGACTACTAATTAACACCGCAACCAGATGAAACCTGCCTGCCACTACCAAGCCGCCGCGCTAGGAATCTCAATGCCCTCTCTCTGTTACTAGTTTGTTTGAGCTATACAGGGTTTGAACGTTATTGTGGGTTCGGCCTCACGGCTTCAGAATGTCACACTAGAATAGTTTCTGTGCTGCATTCTCGTCCAGTAACTGTATAACTTGTGCTATGAATATCATTTCAGGAATAACAAATACCACACGTTTGTAATAGTTTGTTTCTGTTGGACAGCAGGGTTAATGACCTCCTTAAGCTTTAGTGCAGACCCTCTACTCTACAGTTGATACAGACGGACAGGCGATTAAATTGATGAGAGTGGCAGAACCCTATGCAACCAGTCGTATAGTTAGCACCCACCCATAGCCAGAGACAGAGACACTGAAGGGAAGATCATTTTGTCCTTCATGTGGACCCCTCCACAGGCACCGACCAATGGCTCCATCCCTCCCACCCTCTATTCCACCACCCCTCCCCAACCCCCCATGTGCCCAACACGTCAATCAGCTGTAATTGCCATCCTGGAGGAACAATATCAGGCTGCAGCCTACACTGTGTAGCTGCTTCTAACCACACAGATTCATTGAAACACCTCATCTGTTAATGAGCTCAGCATGGCTATTTGTAGCGTCGCCCGCCGCAGACAGACACCACTAAGGAGTGGAGGAGAGGCCTGGCGAGACAAGGGGGCTGCTGCTGGGAGGCTTCCAGTGACAGTAGAGGACAGTTGGAGCGGTGGAAGGAAGTACAACACTGCCTGGTAGACGCAAGCCTACCAGACAAGCTAAACACTGAACCATGCATGAGAGCACCAACTGTTCCGGATGACTGTGTGATCGTGCTCTCCATAGCCGATGTAAATAAGACCTTTAAACAGGTAAACATTCACATGGCTGCAGGTTTGTGCAGTAGGCTATAAGCCTAATATATTATCATTGCTTATTGGCTTTGCTTGAATTGCCCTGCCAATGCTGTTCTTCTCAGGCCATTTAGAAATTGTATATATTTTTTTTTAAATAGTATATGATCACACTGGTAATATATCATTTGTTATGTTACTTGAGAGGCACAGCTAAGTAAGCATAATCATTCGCTTTATTACTGGACTGATGGCCTGCATCTGATGGTCAGTCTGACTCACCGTCCCTCGTCTCCCCCTCCCTCCCCCTCGTCTCCTCCTCCCTCCCCCTCCCTCCGCTGAGAAAAGGGGGGAAAAGTCTTCCAGCTGATGGCGAAACTTAAGTTGCACTGCATTATTTCTGCCTCATGCACCAATTCATGTTGCTACTCCTATGACCAGAGAAAGTGAAATATTCCCAGACACGAGCCGCTTATAATAACAATGCAAGTTTATTGGAACACTTAGCTATACTCATTCATTACAGCTGCAGTGCTGGTTGTAGAATTTGATGGCTTATAAAAGTGTTGATATTGCTACAATAACAATTTAAACATGAACTTACTCATAAAAACAGCAGCTCTTTGCTGTATTCTTTGAGTCTCTCTTTAGTCATGATTTTAAATAAATTTTGAATTCTCACAGTATCAAATTTGCTGTGCATTCTAGGCTTCTTTTTACAGTCTATGGCTTGAGGAAACTGTGCCAACACGGTGATGTCTGATTGGCCAGCAGTAGGCCTATAGATGCACTTGATGTGGATTTCTACCTCCAGACAAATTAAATTGTTCAAAATAGGAACACTTTGCCTTCCCGGCGCTAGGGCTGTTAAATTAAGAGCACCTACCACAAATAAAAAAAAAATAGTAATACAAGGCTTTATTGTTGTTTTTTTTTTACAGAAATGTTTGGTGATCGACTAGTCGATCTTGATCGACCACTTGGTGACCACTGGTCTACGGTGACAAGTTCTTGCCTGGTTTAGATCTGTCGGAAAGAAACAAATACATTTTGGAGCTGCCTAACTCATATATATATATATATATATAGTTGAAGTCGGAAGTTTACATACACCTTAGCCAAATACATTTAAACTCAGTTTTTCACAATTCCTAACATTTAATCCTAATAAAAATTCCCTGTCTTAGGTCAGTTAGGATCACCACTTTATTTTAAGAATGTGAAATGTCAGAATAATAGTAAAGAGAATGATTTATTTCAGCTTTTATTTCTATCATCACATTCCCAGTGGGTCAGAAGTTTACATACACTCAATTAGTATTTGGTAGCATTGCCTTTAAATTGTTTAACTTGGGTCAAACATTTCGGGTAGCCTTCCACAAGCTTCCCACAATAAATTGGGTACATTTTGGCCCATTCCTCAGGTTTGTATGCCTCCTTGCTCGCACCCGCTTTTTCAGTTCTTCAGTTCTGCACCAGTCCCTCCTGCAGCAAAGCACCCCCACAACATGATGCTGCAACATGACCTCCAAACATAACGATGGTCATTATGGCCAAACAGTTCTATTTTTGTTTCATCCGACCAGAGGACATTTCTCCAAAAAGTACGATCTTTGTTCCCATGTGCAGTTGCAAACCGTAGTCTGGCTTTTTTATGGCGGTTTTGGAGCAGTGGCTTCTTCCTTGCTGAGCGGCCTTTCACGTTATGTCGATATAGGACTCGTTTTACTGTGGATATAGATACTTTTGTACATGTTTCCTCCAGCATCTTCACAAGGTCCTTTGCTGTTGTTCTGGGATTGATTTGCACTTTTCACACCAAAGTACGTTCATCTCTAGGAGAATGCGTCTCCTTCCTGAGCAGTATGACGGCAGCGTGGTCCCATGGTGTTTACACTTGCATTCTATTGTTTGTACAGATGAACGTGGTACCTTCAGGCGTTTGGAAATTGCTCCCAAGGATGAACCAGACTTGTGGAGGTCTACAATTTTTTTTCTGAGGTCTTGCCTGATTTCTTTTGATTTTCCCATGATGTCAAGTAAAGAGGCACTGAGTTTGAAGATAGGCCTTGAAATACATCCACAGGTACACCTCTAATTGACTCAAATTATGTCAATCAGAAGCTTCTAAAGCCATGACATCATTTTATGGAATTTTCCAAGCTGTTAAAAGGCACAGTCAACTTAGTGTATGTAAACTTCTGATCCACTGGAATTGTGATACAGTGAATTATAAGTGAAATAATCTGTCTGTAAACAATTGTTAGAAAAATGTCGATGTCTTAACCGACTTGCCAAAACTATAGTTTCTTAACAAGAAATTTGTGGAGTGGTTGAAAAACGAGTTTTAATGACTCCAATCTAAGTGTATGTAAAACTTCTGACTTCAACTGTATATAGTAGGTATACAGTACTAGTCAAAAGTTTGGACACACCTACTCATTCAAGGCTTTTTCTCTATTTTTATTATTTTCTACATTGTAGAATAGTAGTGAAGACATCAAAACTATGAAATAACACATATGGAATCATGTAGTAACCAAAAAAGCATTTTATATTTGAGATTCTTCAAAGTAGCCACCCTTTGCCTTGATGACAGCTTTGCACACTTGGCATTCTCTCAACCAGCTTCATGAGGTAGTCACTTGGAATGCATTTCAATTTACAGGTGTGCCTTGTTAAAAGTTCATTTATTTCCTTCTTAATGCGTTTGAGCCAATCAGTTGTGTTGTGACAAGGTACGGGTGGTGTACAGAACATAGCCCTATTGACCAAGTCCATATTATGGCAAGAGCAGCTCAAATAAGCAAAGAGAAACGACAGTCCATCATTACTTTAAGACATGAAGGTCAGTCAATACGGAACATTTCAAGAACTTTGAACATTTCTTCAAGTGCAGTCGTAAAAACCATCAAGCGCTATGAGGAAACTGGCTCTCATGAGGACCGCCACAGGAAAGGAAGACCCAGAGTTACCTCTGCTGCAGAGGATAAGTTCATCAAAGTTAACTGCACCACAGATTTCAGCCCAAATAAATCCTTCACAGAGTTCAAGTAACAGACACATCTCAATGTCAACTATTCAGAGGAGACTGCGTGAATCAGGCCTTCATGGTTGAATTGCAGCAAATAAACCACTACTGAAGGACACCAATGAGAAGAAGAGACTTGCTTGGGCCAAGAAACACAAGCAATGGACATTAGACCGGTGGAAATCTGTCCTTTGGTCTGATGAGTCCAAATTTGAGATTTTTGGTTCCAACCGCCGTGTCCTTGTAAGACGCAGAGTTGGAGAACGGATGATCTTCGCATGTGTGGTTCCCACCGTGAAGCACGGAGGAGGAGGTGGGATGGTGTGGGGGTGTTTTGCTGGTGACACTGTCTGTGACTTAATTAGAATTCAAGGCACACTTAACCAGCATAGCTACCACAGCATTCTGCAGCAATACGCCATCCTGTCTGGTTTGTGCTTAGTGGGACTACCATTTGTTTATGAAAAAGGAAAATGACCCAACACACCTCCAGGCTGTGTAAGGGCTATTTGACCAAGAAGGAGAGTGATGGAGTGCTGCATCAGACTACCTGGCCTCCACAATCACCTGACGTCAACCCAATTGAGATGGTTTGGGATGAGTTGGACCACAGAGTGAAGGAAAAGAAGCCAACAAGTGCTCAGCATATGTGGGAACTCCTTCAAGACTGTTGGAAAAGCATTCCCGGTGAAGCTGGATGAGAGAATGCCAAGACTGTGCAACGCTGCAAAGGGTGGCTACTTTGAAGAATCTATGGTTTAACACTTTTTGGTTACTACATGATTCCATATGTGTTATTTCATATTTTTGATGTCTTCACTATTATTTTACAATGTAGAAAATAGTAAAAATAAAGAAAACCCCTTGAATGAGTAGGTGTTCTAAAAGTGTTTGACTGGTACTGTATCTCCTAGATCCTGTTTGTGACTGTGAGGGTCTCGATCCTCCTGCTCTCTATTGTACCCTGTTTCCTACACGGAAGGTCTAATTTCCCAGTTATTTGATGTTGGTGTATTAATGCTCAATGCCAATCTACAGTAACTGGTTGCTCTGTACACTCTTAGAAAAAAAGGGTTCCAAAAGGGTTCTTAGGCCATCCCCATAGGAGAACCCTTTTTGGTTTCATGTACAGTAGAACCTTCTGTGGAAAGGATTCTTCATGGAACCAAAAAGGGTTCTACCTGGAACCCAACAGGGTTCTTCTAAGGCTTCTCCTATGAGGACAGCCGAAGAACCATTGTAGGTTCTAGATAGCACCTTTGCATCTACACTCTGTGTGTGTGTAGATGCAATCCTCAATAATATTTTTGGGACAATTTCAGATCCTTGTGTCCTCAGATATTCACAATATTTCATCAACTCTGATATACTGTATATATATATTTTATTTTAAAGTACACATGTGCCATGTAATCTATGCAGACAACCCCAAAAAGGGGGACAAATACTGGGAAACAACGGGGGAAAAATAAAAGCAAATGAAAGTAAAATCAGAGAGAAGCTCTCTGGAACTCTGGTCTACCACAACAAGAGAACAAGAACAAAAAAAGAACAACACAAACAATCCTTAATGGAACTGATACAAAAGGCTTTTTAATTATCTAACTCAATCAGCAGAAAGACCAGTGGATCAATGAATCCCCATTACCTTCCCAGCCCTGCCCCAGCCCAGACAGGCCCAGCTTACGTCCCAAATGTCACCCTGTTCCCTTTGTAGTGCACTACTTTTGACCAGGGTCCACAGGGATTTGGTCAAAAGAAGTGCACTATATAGGGAATAGCGTGCCATTTGGGACACATCTCCAGTTTACATCAACTCCAACAGCCAGCCTGGCCATGCTACGCTATGGGCCAGCTAAGTGACAGATTAGGGTTTGTGGCTAATCTAATGTGGTTGCCACAGCCTTCGTTCGTTTGTACAGAGAATCTTTAATTCAGACTGCAAGCTTCTCTCATTGTGGCCATGTCACTTAGCTGATGTAACCCACTCCCTGAAATATTAATAGTGCCGACCATACACAGCAGTGGACGTGACTTTATGTTTGGAGGGCATTTGTGGGGAAAAAGCCCACCAAATGACCACTTTGTGAATTAAACAAACCCACTGGTGAGCAAAGGCCAGTTATTTATTGGGTCACAAGAAAGTTCAAAAGGCATTTAGTGCAGATAAAATGCTACATTTGAATAACTATAATGCTACATTTGAATAAATCAACATTTTATAGATATTATTTACATATAGTCAACATTTATCGTCCCTGGCCTCTCCTTCCACCCCCTATCATCACGTGTAAATTCACACATTGTTTTGGGGAGTAATAATTATAAATATGGTATAAATAGGTCATTGGTGTCTGCATGCAATTAGCAAAAAGGCGTGATAATTGCTAATGACAGCTGTGGCACGGCTTAGTGAGGAAGATGTGGCTGGCACAGTGAAAACATGATGAGGATTACGAAATGGCTTCCGGGTTACTACTGGGTATAGCCTAGCTACTGATGGTGTTAATCTGTTTTCATCCATCCTAAGGACAAATAGGCTGCCTTAAGACAGGCAGCCCAATTCTGATCTTTTTTTTCACTAATTTGTCTTTGGACCAATCAGATCAGCTCTGAACTATAGCTGATGTGAAAAGATCTATGTGATTGGTCAAAAGACAGATTAGCGAGGGGGATAACCGAATTGGGATGCCTTTCTAAACGCAGTCATAGTAGAGGAGCTGGAGACACACCCAAATAGTTGACGAGGTGCAGACGTACCAAAACAAAGAAATCCTCACACTCCATATTGCTCCTTATCATAACATAAAGTTCCCTCTATATCAAATGTTAGTGCCTCAAATTAGTTGAAATTTGGAGCATCTATTCCTCAAGAGATGAACATAAACCTAAAGTCCAGGTATTAACCCACAGCCTGTACGTTAAAGTCCTTGTTCCTCCTTTAAACGAGCTGGTAACAGAGGCATACTGTTGTACGGCAGCTGCTGGTATATTTAAACAGTTTCACAGAAATGTGTTGGTGAACACAAGGGATTCAAAGGAACTGATTTCCTCAATAGAACAACAACACTCCTCACTGACTCCAGTGAGGTGACACACTGAGACGACTGTTCAGCGAATCATGCGGTCTAAAATACTAGATGTTTTAAAGAGGTGATATTGGACGGGGTTCATGAAAACACCGTTAATTAGATGTATTTGGGCCACACTATGTATGCATCCCAAATGCCACTCTATTCCCTATATTTTGTGCTACCTTCGACCAGGCCCTGTAGGGAAAAGGGGGTCCATTTGGGCCAGAGTGAGCCAGTGTGAATGAGCTATGTGCATGTCTCTGCCTCTCTCTCTACAGTATAGAGCTGTGTTTGTCTCCCCCTCTCTCTCTCTACAGTATAGAGCTGTGTTTGTCTCTCCCTCGCTCTCTCTCTACAGTATAGAGCTGTGTCTGTCTCTCCCTCTCTCTATCTCTAAAGTATAGAGCTGTGTTTGTCTCTCCCTCACTCTCTCTCTACAGTATAGAGCTGTGTCTGTCTCTCCCTCTCTCTCTCTACAGTATAGAGCTGTGTTTGTCTCTCCCTCTCTCTCTCTACAGTATAGAGCTGTGTCTGTCTCTCCCTCTCTCTCTCTACAGTATAGAGCTGTGTTTGTCTCTCCCTCTCTCTCTTTACAGTATAGAGCTGTGTTTGTCTCTCCCTCTCTCTCTCTACAGTATAGAGCTGTGTTTGTCTCTCCCTCTCTCTCTCTCTACAGTATAGAGCTGTGTCTGTCTCTCCCTCTCTCTCTCTACAGTATAGAGCTGTGTTTGTCTCTCCCTCACTCTCTCTCTACAGTATAGAGCTGTGTCTGTCTCTCCCTCTCTCTCTCTACAGTATAGAGCTGTGTTTGTCTCTCCCTCTCTCTCTTTACAGTATAGAGCTGTGTTTGTCTCTCCTCTCTCTCTCTACAGTATAGAGCTGTGTCTGTCTCTCCCTCTCTCTCTCTACAGTATAGAGCTGTGTTTGTCTCTCCCTCTCTCTCTCTACAGTATAGAGCTGTGTTTGTCTCTCCCTCTTTCTCTTTACAGTATAGAGCTGTGTTTGTCTCTCCCGCTCTCTCTCTACAGTATAGAGCTGTGTTTGTCTCTCCCTCTCTCTCTCTACAGTATAGAGCTGTGTTTGTCTCTCCCTCTCTCTCTTTACAGTATAGAGCTGTGTTTGTCTCTCCCTCTCTCTCTTTACAGTATAGAGCTGTGTTTGTCTCTCCCGCTCTCTCTCTACAGTATAGAGCTGTGTTTGTCTCTCCCTCTCTCTCTTTACAGTATAGAGCTGTGTCTGTCTCTCCCTCTTTCTCTTTACAGTATAGAGCTGTTTGTCTCTCCCTCTCTCTCTCTCTACAGTATAGAGCTGTGTTTGTCTCTCCCTCTCTCTCTACAGTATAGAGCTGTGTTTGTCTCTCCCTCTCTCTCTCTACAGTATAGAGCTGTGTTTGTCTCTCCCTCTCTCTCTCTACAGTATAGAGCTGTGTTTGTATCCCCCTCTCTCTCTCTACAGTATAGAGCTGTGTTTGTCTCTCCCTCTCTCTCTCTACAGTATAGAGCTGTGTTTGTCTCTCCCTCTCTCTCTACAGTATAGAGCTGTGTTTGTCTCTCCCTCTCTCTCTCTACATTATAGAGCTGTGTTTGTCTCTCCCTCTCTCTCTCTACAGTATAGAGCTGTGTTTGTCTCTCCCTCTCTCTCTCTTTACAGTATAGAGCTGTGTTTGTCTCTCCCGCTCTCTCTCTACAGTATAGAGCTGTGTTTGTCTCTCCCTCTCTCTCTCTACAGTATAGAGCTGTGTTTGTATCCCCCTCTCTCTCTACAGTATAGACCTGTGTTTGTCTCTCCCTCTCTCTCTTTACAGTATAGAGCTGTGTTTGTCTCTCCCTCTCTCTCTCTACAGTATAGAGCTGTGGTTGTCTTCCTCTCTCTCTCTCTCTACAGTATAGAGCTGTGTTTGTCTCCCCCTCTCTCTCTCTACAGTATAGAGCTGTGTTTGTCTCCCCCTTTCTCTCTCTACAGTATAGAGCTGTGTTTGTCTTCCTCTCTCTCTCTCTCTACAGTATAGAGCTGTGTTTGTCTTCCTCTCTCTCTCTACAGTATAGAGCTATGTTTGTCTCCCCCTCTCTCTCTCTACAGTATAGCGCTGTTTTTGTCTCTCATGTTCACTCTCTCTACATTATAGAGCTATGTTTGTCTCTCCCTCTCTCTCTCTACAGTATAGAGCTGTTTTTGTCCCTCCCGTTCACTCTCTCTACAGTAAAGAGCTGTGTTTGTCTCTCTCTCTACTGTATAGAGCTGTGTTTGTCTCTCCCTCTCTCTCTCTACAGTATAGAGCTGTTTGTTTGATTGTTTGGCAATCTACTCTCTGGATCATATTTAGCTTAGAGCGTGTACCAAATGGATACTTTTCCCCTATATAGTCTACTGTTTTTGACCAGTGCCAGTAGGACTTTGGTCAAAGGTAGTGCACTATGTTGGGAATAGGGTGCCAGATGGGACGAACTCATGGGGGAGACTCGTATTTCACCATGTCGATCATGTTTGGAGAAAACTTTCTCCTAGTGACACATGAGTCCCAAACATGTCGATCTTGTTTAGAGAGTCAGAGAAAGGAATTCAATATTTTCCACGTCATTCCAATGATAATTTTAGAATTCAGAGCTTTAAAACTATTTTGCAATGGAGAGATCAACCAAATGCTCTGAAATGAAAGATGGTGGTAGAGTAGGCCAGTAAGTAGAGTAGGCCAGTAGGACGTAGAGTAGGCCAGTAAGTAGAGTAGGCCAGTAGGACGTAGAGTAGGCCAGTAGGACGTAGAGTAGGCCAGTAGGGGGTATAGTAGGCCAGGAGGAGGTAGAGTAGGTCAGTAGAAGGTGGAGTAGGTCAGAAGGTGGTAGGCCAGTAGGTTGTGTAGGCCAGTAGGTGATAGAGTAGGTCAGTAGGTAGTAGAGTAGGCCAGTAGGTTATAGAGTAGGCCAGTAATGGTAGAGTAGGCCAGTAGGTTGTGTAGGCCAGTAGGTGGTAGAGTAGGTCAGTAGGTTGTAGAGTAGGCCAGTAGGTTATAGAGTAGACCAGTAATAGTAGAGTAGGCCAGTAGGTTGTGTAGGCCAGTAGGTGGTAGAATAGGTCAGTAGGTTGTAGAGTGGGCCAGTAATGGTAGAGGCCAGTAGGTTGAGTAGGCCAGTAGTTGGTAGGCCAGTAGGTGGTAGAGTAGACCAGCAGGTGGTAGGCCAGTAGGTGGTAGGCCAGTAGGTAGAGTAGGCCAGTAGGTGGTAGGCCAGTAGGTAGAGTAGACCAGCAGGTGGTAGGCCAGTAGGTAGAGTAGGCCAGTAGGTTGTAGAGTAGGCCAGTAGGTGGTAGAGTAGACCAGCAGGTGGTAGGCCAGTAGGTGGTAGGCCAGTAGGTAGAGTAGGCCAGTAGGTGGTAGAGTAGGCCAGTAGGTGGTAGGCCAGTAGGTAGAGTAGGCCAGTAGGTTGTAGAGTAGGCCAGTAGGTGGTAGAGTAGACCAGCAGGTGGTAGGCCAGTAGGTGGTAGGCCAGTAGGTAGAGTAGGCCAGTAGGTAGACTAGGCCAGTAGGAGGTAGAGTAGGCCAGTAGGTGGTAGGCCAGTAGGTGGTAGAGTAGACCAGCAGGTGGTAGGCCAGTAGGTGGTAGGCCAGTAGGTAAAGTAGGCCAGTAGGTAGAGTAGGCCAGTAGGAGGTAGAGTAGACCAGCAGGTGGTAGGCCAGTAGGTGGTAGGCCAGTAGGTAAAGTAGGCCAGTAGGTAGAGTAGGCCAGTAGGAGGTAGAGTAGTTCAGTAGATGGTAGAGTAGGCCAGTAGGTAGACTAGGCCAGTAGGAGGTAGAGTAGACCAGCAGGTGGTAGGCCAGTAGGTGGTAGGCCAGTAGGTGGTAGAGTAGACCAGCAGGTGGTAGGCCAGTAGGTGGTAGGCCAGTAGGTGGTAGAGTAGACCAGCAGGTGGTAGGCCAGTAGGAGGTAGGCCAGTAGGTGGTAGAGTAGACCAGCAGGTGGTAGGCCAGTAGGTGGTAGGCCAGTAGGTAAAGTAGGCCAGTAGGTGGTAGAGTAGGCCAGTAGGTAGACTAGGCCAGTAGGAGGTAGAGTAGGCCAGTAGGTGGTAGAGTAGACCAGCAGGTGGTAGGCCAGTAGGTGGTAGGCCAGTAGGTAAAGTAGGCCAGTAGGAGGTAGAGTAGGCCAGTAGTAGGTAGAGTAGGCCAGTAGGTAGAGTAGTTCAGTAGATGGTAGAGTAGGTCATTCCTGGGACCTTCTTTTTGTTTGGGAAACTGGAAGAAAAAGAAGAAGAGACACTAACAAATCTAAAATGAAGGTCAGATGAATTTCAGATGAAAATTAGATGAAGGTTAGACTTCCCAAATGGCACCCTATTCCCTATATAGTGCTTTTGACTAGAGCCCTATGAGACTTGGTCAAAAGTAGTGCACTATACAGGAAGTAGGGTGCCATTTGGGATAGAGCCTAAATAAGCCGTGCCGGACTGTGTCTGCTTGAGCTCTTCTCTTCATGAAAGTTGTTTGTCATTCATTAGCATCCACATAATTATTTTGGGTAGCGTCGATTGAATATCTGATTCGGCTAATGAATTTGGAGGATTAATTTCACTGCAACAATGCATCAATTGTTTCCAGTAAGGGATGAAGCAGAGGCGGCGGGGTGGGAGGGGGGCGTAAGGGGACCAGACAGCTAGCGACAGCAAGCTTGCTTGAGTTTTTTGCTCTGTAAACTGATCATACACAACATGTACTAATGCTGCTGTAGAGAAATCCATTGATCGGCAGTCCCGTGGCGTTTTGCTTTTCTAATGATATCTGAGACGCTGTTGAGTAATAGCGAAGGGGAGCGACTTCTCCCCAGCCCTCCAGAGCCATCTATTGTGGAAGGGTAATAATAACTCTGGATTGGAGAAGTGAACTTTATGAAGGTTCTGTCTGGTTGTGGGCAGCATTCCAAACGGTATTATATTCCCTTTGACCAGGACCTATAGGGATCTGGTGAAAAGTAGTGCACTTATATAGGGAACATGGTGCCATTTGGGACATATCCTGGATGTGGGCTCAGAGCCTGAAACCACAGCTAGCACAGTGGTCTGACTGGGGTGTGTAGTGTGTCGGTCTCAATCCATCTCTACAGAGGGACGGACGGACAGAGCAGGTTGAGGGAGGTTCCTGGACGGTGGGGTGAGGGCCCTCGGTGTTCCTGTAATCGAGCAGCTATGCATCACTATGGGTTTCTAAAGAATATGATCCATCTTGGGAGGAGAAAATGGAGTCTTAAGAGAGAAGAACAATCTGATATTTGTCAAGAATCTTACGTAGACGTGAAGGCAAGGAAGGATGGTTTTTAACACGATGACAGTACTGACCATCAAAACAAGCCCGTCAAAGATTATACAAAGTCTGGACTAATGGTCAAAGAATGCTTTAATCATATTATTCTAGAGTTTATGACCAATCCTTGTCGTTACTTCATGAGGGTGCGAGGAGGTTCCGTAAGTTAAACACATAACTGGGACAGGGAGTCTGCTTGGCTGTGTACTGTACATGAAGATGCAGAGAGAGAGAGAGGGGCTGCATGGTGACAGTGCTGCCAGTGAGGGATTGGTGACAGCATGGGCCCACACCCAACACACTTGTCGCCAATACCCACCAGACATACACCTGACCTACCTTTCTCTCTCTCACTCATGCCCTTGGACCAGGCGACTGCGTTTTGCTTCCTTCGGCCAATAAGACAGAGTAAAGTCCTGTTCAAAAACAGGTTTAAAACAGATCATTAAGTTTAACGAGCGTAAAGCCTCGAAGGGACACATGCCACGCCACTGTGAAACTGTAATCGCTCATTTCAGGGAAGGCGGTTGCGAACAAGACACCACTGGAACACCGGAAGATGGCTGCCAAAAGATCCCTCCTGTTTCTGTTTCAGACAGTGGATATGTCCAAAATTTTACCCTATTTCCTATATAGTGCACTACTTCTGACCAGAGCACTATATGGACCCTAGTTAAAAGTAGTTCACTAAAATAGGGAATAGGGTGGCATTTGGACGCAACCCCAGTTCAGTTCTACGTGCTCTGGCTACATATTTATTTCACCAAACCCAGCCAAGCTTCTGGATCGGCATCATATTTATTTCACCAAACCCAGCCAAGTCACTGAGAGTGAGTTCTCAGAGGAGGGTTTCAATTCAAGATGAATCCTCTTTCTAGTAATTAGAACAGTTCAGTTGAAGTATTCTTCATAAAGCTGTTCATTAGTTAATTTTGATCATTATTCATTTCTTTAATTTATGAAACCAGTCATGAATAGCTACATAATCGCAGTTATTAGTAGTTTAGCACAGATCAGTTGTATTATATTCTCCTAAAAGCTGTACATGGTTCAATTAGCTGACAACTGTTAATTTGTCTAATTCACAAAAGCAGTGTAGCTATACAAGCTACAAGAAAACAGCTAAATACCCCAAAATGTGGACAGTATATTGAGGGTATTTCCAGTATGTTGCAGCTTTATAGGCCAAACCGTTGGGTAAATTTCACACAAAATATCTGTAATGCGCCATTTCTGAAAAGAATACGTACTGTCTTAAAATTATGTGATTTATCAACTTAGTAAATGTTTTTGGAGGTGTTGGCAGATTGTTTTAACCTTTTGCAGTAACGTGTGCTGTATTTTGCAAAAGGGACTGTGACAGTTTCTGAAGGAGAAAACAATGGGGAATTGTTGTGGAACCTGTCAGCAGAACCTTTCAATTCAACATGTTTTGCGTGGACTTTTCCCCAACCCCAAATATGTTGGGCAGATCTTGAATTTCTGAAACATGGTCTAGGCAAAAAAAAATTTTTTACTGTTCGTTAATAAAAAACACACTGCCTATGGGATAGCGTACAGCAAAACTTGAAATACGTTAGCTTATCTATTTACTAGACCCAATTAAATGAGATGCGCATGGTCATTTGTTTATATGGCTACTTCGGAATGCATCACAGCCCGAAAATGAGCAGAAAAAAAAATGAGAAATGTATTCTGCAATGGTTAAAAAATAGATAATAATTTGGAAATAGATTCGTATGTCTAATTGTTTTAGATTTTCGCTCATCTCACTAACAGCAAACAGCTGCATCAGTTCTCAGGTCATGTTTTCCTTTTGTATTATTTTGTAAGAACATCATATCCCCCATTTGCACATAAAACTAACTTGCCTGCAATAACAACACTGCAACCACTAGAACATGTGCGTACGCATGGTCTGAAGTTTGCGTAAGTACATTCACACGGCAAGTTTTTTTTATATATATATATATATATATATATCCATCCATCCTTCCATCCATATCTATATCTACAGTTGAAGTCAGAAGTTTACATACACCTTAGCCAAATACATTTTAAACTCAGTTTTTTACAATTCCTAACATTTAATCCTAGTAAGAATTACCTGTCTTAGGTCAGTTAGGATCACCACTTTATTTTAAGAATGTGAAATGTCAGAATAATAGTAGAGAGAATGATTTGATTTCTTTCATCACATTCCCAGTGGGTCAGAAGTTAACATACACTCAATAGGTATTTGGTAGCAATGCCTTTAAATTGTTTAACTTGGGTCAAACATTTCGGGTAGCCTTCCACAAGCTTCCCAAAATAAGTTGGGGGAATTTAGGCCCATTCCTCCTGACAGAGCTGGTGTAACTGAGTCAGGTTTGTAGGCCTCCTTGCTCGCACACGCTTTTTCAGTTCTGCCCACAACTTTTCTATAGGATTGAGGTCAGGGTTTTGTGATGGCCACTCTAATACATTGACTTTGTTGTCCTTAGGCCATTTTTCCACAACTTTGGAAGTATGCTTGGGGTCATTGTCCATTTGGAAGACTCATTTGCGACCAAGCTTTAACTTCCTGACTGACGTCTTGAGATTTTGCTTCAATATATCCACATAATTTTCCCTTCCTCATGATGCCATCTATTTTGTGAAGTGCACCAGTCCCTCCTGCAGCAAAGCACCCCCACAACATGATGCTGCCACCCCGTGCTTCACGGTTGGGATGGTGTTCTTCGGCTTGCAAGCCTCCCCCTTTTTCCTCCAAACATAACAATGGTCATTATGGCCAACAGTTCTATTTTTGTTTCATCAGACCAGAGGACATTTCTCCAAAAATACGATCTTTGTCCCCATGTGCAGTTGCAAACCGTAGTCTGGCTTTTTATGGCGGTTTTGGAGCAGTGGCTTCTTCCTTGCTGAGCGGCCTTTCAGGTTATGTCGATATAGGACTCGTTTTACTGTGGATATAGATACTTTTGTACCTGTTTCCTCCAGCATCTTCACAAGGTCCTTTGCTGTTGTTCTGGGATTGATTTGCACTTTTCACACCAAAGTACGTTCATCTCTAGGAGAATGCGTCTCCTTCCTGAGCGGTATGATGGCAGCGTGGTCCCATGGTGTTTACTCTTGCATTCTATTATTTGTACAGATGAACGTGGTACCTTCAGGCGTTTGGAAATTGCTCCCAAGGATGAACCAGACTTGTGGAGGTCTACAATTTTTTTTCTAAGTTCTTGCCTGATTTCTTTTGATTTTCCCATGATGTCAAGCAAAGAGGCACTGAGTTTGAAGGTAGGCCTTGAAATATATCCACGGGTACACCTCTAATTGACTCAAATTATGTCAATTAGCCTATCAGAAGCTTCTAAAGCCATGACATCATTTTCTGGAATTTTCCCAGCTGTTTAAAGGCACAGTCAACTTAGTGAATGTAAACTTCTGACCCACTGGAATTGTGATACAGTGAATTATAAGTGAAATAATCTGTCTGTAAACAATTGTTGGAAAGATTACTTGTGTCATGTGTAGCCGGTGTGAAATGGCTAGTTAGCTAACAGCATTTTCAATCGGTGACGTCACTCGCTCTGAAACCTTGAAGTAGTTTTTGTGGAGCGATGGGTAACGATGCTTCGAGCGTGGCTGTTGTTGATGTGTGCAGAGGGTCCCTGGTTCGAGCCCAGGCAGGGGCGAGAAGAGGGAAGGAAGCTATACTGTTATACATGCACAAAGTAGATGTCCTAACCTGACTTGCCAAAACTATAGTTTGTTAACAAGAAATTTGTGGAGTGGTTGAAAAACTAGTTTTAATGACTCCAACCTAAGTGTATGTAAACTTCCGACATCAACTGTATGTTTTTCCAGCAGCAGACCATGATGGATAATGTCAAAAGCCACACTGAAGTCTAACAAAACAGCCCCCCACAATATCTGCATCAACGATTTCTCTCAGCCAACCATCAGTCATTTGTTTAAGTGATGTGCTTGCTGAATGTCCTTCACTATAAGCATGCTGTCAATTTCTTCACTGTAAAATAGCATTTTATCTGGTCAAACACTATTTTTTCCAGGAACTTTACTAAGGGTTGGTTAGAGGCTGATTGGTCAGCTATATGAGCCAGTAAATGGGGCTTTACTATTCTTAGGTAGCGTAATTACTTTTGCTTCCCTCCAGGCCTGAGGGCACACACTTTCTAGTAGGCTTAAATTAAAGATATGGCAAATAGGAGTGGCAATATTGTCTGCTATTAGCCTTCAAGATGTCCTTCCAAGTTGTTAGACCCCGGTGGCTTGTCATTGTTGATAGACAACAATACTCTTTTCAACTCTTCCACACTCACTTTATGGAATTTAAAATTAAAATTCTTGTCTTTCATAATTTGGTCAGATATACTTGGATGTGTAGTGTCAGCATTTGTTGCTGGCATGTCATGTCTAAGTTTGCTTATCTTGCCAATGAAAACATCCTTAAAGTAGTTGGCTAGATGAATGAGCCATCTGATTCAATGAATGATGGAACTTGAGTTTGCCTTTTTTGCCAAAATGTCATTGAAGGTGCTCCAAAGCTTTTTACTATCATTCTTTATATAATTTATCTTTGTTTCATAGTGTAATTTATTCTTCTTTTTATTGAGTTTAGTCACACGATTTCTCTATTTGCAGCACGTTTGCCAATCGGTTGTGCAGCCAGACTTCTTTGCCATTCCTTTTGCCTCATCCCTCTCAACCATAGAATTGTTCAATTCCTCATCAATCCATGGGGATTTAACAGTTTTTGCAATCATTTTCTTTTTTGGGTGCATGCTTGTGAGTAACTGGGATAAGCAATTTCATAAATGTGTCAAGTGCAGTGTCCTCATTACACACCACGGACCAACAAATATTCTTTACATCAACTACATAGGAATCACTACAAAACGTATTGTATGGCCTCTCATACACTATATTTGGCCCAGCCTTTGGAACTTTGGTTTTGGAACTTTGGTTTTCCTAGATATGGCTACTATATTGTGATCAATACATCCGATGGATTTGGATACTGCTTTAAAGCACATTTCTGCAGCATTGGTAAAGATGTGATCAATACATGTTGATAATTTAATTCCTGTGCTGTTTGTAACTACTCTGGTAGGTTTATATAAGGTCCTACAGTTGACAGTGCAAAAACCAAGCCATGATGTCCAAGGAAATGTCCCTAGAGCTCAGAGACAGGTTTGTGTAGAGGCACAGATCTGGGGAAGGGTTCCAAAATGTGTATGCAACATTGAAGGTCCTCAAGAACACATTGGCCTCCATCATTCTTAAATGCAAGAAGTTCGGAACCACCAAGACTCTTCCTAGAACTGGCTGACTGGCCAAACTGAGCAATCAGGGGAGAAGGGCCTTGGTCAGGGAGGTGACCAAGAACCCAATAGTCACTCTGACAGAGCTCCAGAGTTCCTCTGTCAGAGCTCCAGAGTTCCTCTGTCAGAGCTCCAGAAGGACAACCATCTCTGCAGCATTCTACCAATCAGGCCTTTATGGTAGAGTGGGAGGAAAGAAGCCGCTGTCACACTGTATAATGATAGGAGACAGGCACAGGAATACGTAATAGGGTTTTTTATTTCTCCACGTAAAATAAAGTACATAATGAAAACGTTGTGGATGAATCCCAAAACAAACACGTATGTATATATATATATATATATATATATATATATATATATAACACAGGGATGTAACCCAAACAAACACCTGTATATATACAACACAGGGATGTAACCCAACCAAACACCTGTATATATATATATATATATATATATATATATATATATAACACAGGGATGTAACCCAAACAAAAGAGCAAGGTGTAAATCTCTAAATAATACACGGGACGAGACCCGTAATAACAATTGCACAATAACACGTAGCACAAAAGCCGATACAACAGAGCACAGGTACTCACAAGACCAACAGACATGGGACAATAATCGAC
The DNA here is from genome assembly GCA_030435695.1 of Brachymystax lenok tsinlingensis. NCBI lineage: Eukaryota > Metazoa > Chordata > Actinopteri > Salmoniformes > Salmonidae > Brachymystax > Brachymystax lenok. Next base: position 44,320,330 of record CM059790.1, on the reverse strand, counting down.
AAGGACAATGGGGAACAGAGGGCACATAGTATATACACATACTAATCAGGGGGGAATGGGAACCAGGTGTGCGTAACGAGACAAGACAGTCTGGGGTTGGTGGTAATGAATCCAGTTCAGTGACGCCTAGAAGGCCGGTGACGTAGACCTCCGGAATCCGTGACAGCCACTCCTCAGTAAAAGGCACATGACAGTCCGTTTGGAGTTTGCCAAAAGGCACCTAAAGACTCTCAGACCATGAGAAACAAGATTCTCTGGTCTGATCAAACCAAGATTGAACTCTTTGGCCCCACGGTGAAGTGAGGTGGTGACAGCATCATGCTGTGGGGATGTTTTTCAGTGGCAGGGACTGGTAGATTAGTCCGGATCGAGGGAAAGATGAACGGAGCAAAGTACAGAGAGATCCTTGATGAAAAACCTGCTCCAGATCGGTCAGGACCGGGGTCTAGGTTCACCTTCAAATAAGACAACGACCCTAAGCACACAGCCAAGACAACACAGGAGTGGCTTTGGGACAAGTCTCTGAATATCCTTGAGTGTCCCAGCCAGAGCACAGACTTGAATCCGATCGAACATCTCTGGAGAGACCTGAAAATAGCTGTGCAGCAACGCTCCCCATTCAACCTGACAGAGCTTGAGAGGATCTGCAGAGAAAAATGGGAGAAACTCCCCAAGTACAATAAGGCTGTAACGTAACAAAATGTGGAAGAATTCAAGGAGTCTGAATATTTTCCAGAAGAAACTGTATATAAATGCTTCTGAGGGAATACTGGTGCACACATGTTTTGGGGTATATTTTGTATGTTATTGTATTAATGTTACTGGTGTGTCATCTGTAGTCATTTTCATGGTAAACACAACACTGAAACAAACCGCTACCACTCACTCACACACACACACACACACACACACACACAGCCAGGATATGACAAACACACCCTGCAGCAGTGTAACATAGCAGCTGTATTGTCATGCTTCATAAACTAACAGTGAAATGCTTTAAAAACTAGTAACACAAAGAATAAATACACAACGGTCAAGGCCATTCTCGCTCTAGGAAGAGTCTTGGTGGTTCCACATTTCTTTCATTTAGAATGAGTGGTGCCAATGTGTTCTTCAATGCTGCAGAAATGTTTTTGGTATCTTTCCCCAGATCTGTGCCTCGGCACAATCCTGTCTCGGAGCTCTACGGACAATTCCTTTGACCTCATGGCTTTGTTTTTTTCCTCTGACTCGCACTGTCAACTGTGGGACTTTATGTAGACAGGTGTGTGCCTTTCCAAATCATGTCCAAATCATTTGAATTTACCGCAGGTGGACTCCAATCAAGTTGTAAAAACATTTCATCGATGGAAACAGGATGCGCCGGAGTCTTATAGCAAAGGGTCTGAGTACATATGTAAATAAGGTATTTATGTAGTTTTTTTCACTTTGTCATTATGGGGGGTATTGTGTGTAGTTTGATGAGGGGAATACATAATAATAATTTAATACATTTTAGAATAAGGCTGTAAATTAACAAAATGTGGAAAAAGGTCAAGTGGTCAGAATACTTTCTGAAGGCACTGTATATCTATGGTTATGAATACTCTGAATACCAGCTCGTCGACTTGTTATTTCAAGTCGTTATTTTGAATCGTTATTTCGAGATCTTTTTTTTTTTTACACAAAGCAGAAATGCAGGGGAGTAGAGTCCGACCCCTGGGCTAATCGTCCAACCTTTCATCTGTCACATAAAGAGCACCTTTCTAACATAACAGTACCTTCCCGGTATCCTGGAGCGAGGGAGGAGAGGACGGAGAGGAGGAGGGAGGACTTCTGGGCATTGTCTCTCTCTCTCTGGAAGACACTAATGGCTTTTTGTGTCATGCGTTTCTCACTCAACTCTTGACACATGGATGTGGTTACAGTACCACTCTTACTCTCCTCTTTTAGGACCATTACAGTGGGATTTGTTAAATATATATATATATCCTGTGTGTGTGTGTGTGTGTGTGTGTGTGTGTGTGTGTGTGTGTGTGTGTGTGTGTGTGTGTGTGTGTGTGTGTGTGTGTGTGTGTTGTAACTGCTGTCGTTAATGCAATAAAGGTCTGTTGATGAGACAGGCAGAACCACCAATAAACTGGGTGGTTCAAGCCCTGAATGCTGATTGGCTGACAGCTGTGGTATATCAGACCGATATCAGACCGTATGACAAAACATTTATTTTTACTGCTCTAATTACATTGGTAACCAGTTTATAACAGCAATAAGGCACCTTGGGGGTTTGTGGTATATGGCCAATATACCACGGCTAGGGGCTGTATCCAGGGATACGCGTTGCGTCGTGCATAAGTACAGCCCTTAGCCGTGGTATATTGGCCATATACCACACCCCCTAGGGCCTTATTGCTTAAGTATTCTCTTGTCAGAGGAGGCTGGTGTGATGTTGATGATGATGTGTTTTCTTGTATACCGAATATGAAAGATATTGTTGTTGTGGGGGAGGCCGGAGTGAGTTGCAGGGGGGAGGCCGGAAGAAGGTGCTGGGGGAGGCCGGAGGAAGGTGCTCATTATGGAAATGGATTGCTCTTTTGACTCCTACAGGAGCAGGCCTTTGCTGACAAATTGCCGAAATACCAGCCCCCTGTGTCACTCCTGAACAGCCTTGGTGATCAGGGCAAACTTGTAGTGCTGATATTTTTTGGAGTCTCAGCCATGAACATAGGCTGACAGTACATGGCTGACAGTACGTGGCCTTCAGAATTGCAGGCTTACATAGGACTAACGCAAAGCAGCTAGCGAGGTACTGGTGTCTGTTTCCATAAGTATCCATATCAATGTTTGAGTCCTTCTCGACTGTAATGTGATTTGTGGATTCAAATAAAGTATAACGTGTGTGTGTGTGTGTGTGTGTGTGTGTGTGTGTGTGTGTGTGTGTGTGTGTGTGTGTGTGTGTGTGTGTGTGTGTGTGTGTGTGTGTGTGTGTGTGTGTGTGTGTGTGAATACCAAGGGGGGTAGCCGGGGTACTGTAAGAGTCATCCAAAGCAGTAGATATTTAAACACTGGAATCTGGATACTAGAGACCCCTTTATTAAAACAGTACAGGAGATGGAATGTATGGCAGAGAATCTGTTGTGAGGCATAGCCTGGAGGTGAGATATGATTAGCGTTATTGTTGAGGACAGGTAGTTGCATCATTATCTCAGTGTACCTACCTTCACCACTGACTGCCTAGGTATACAACCACCTCCTTCCTTCCTCTCTCCGTCTGACTTGGGCACCGTTAGGTACGAGGCTTAATCTCTTCTCTGGAGCAGAAATGTACTTACTCATGACTCCTCCAGTTTCAGGGACTGACTGACTGCATGGCCCTGAGAAGTACAGCTAACTGGCCGGCTGCTCTCTGACTATTAGAAGTACAGCTAACTGGCCGGCTGCTCTCTGACTATTAGAAGTACAGCTAACTGGCCTGCTGCTCTCTGACTATTAGAAGTACAGCTAACTGGCCGGCTGCTCTCTGACTATTAGAAGTACAGCTAACTGGCCGGCTGCTCTCTGACTATTAGAAGTACAGCTAACTGGCCTGCTGCTCTCTGACTATTAGAAGTACAGCTAACTGGCCGGCTGCTCTCTGACTATTAGAAGTACAGCTAACTGGCCTGCTGCTCTCTGACTATTAGAAGTACAGCTAACTGGCCGGCTGCTCTCTGACTATTAGAAGTACAGCTAACTGGCCTGCTGCTCTCTGACTATTAGAAGTACAGCTAACTGGCCCACAGTAACTTGAAATATACCAGCCAGGCTGTAAAGTCCTAATTTAACTGAGTAATGGATCAGGAGATACAGAGACTCCCCCATCCTCCCCTGCTCTACCCCGCACAGCTGGATGAAGCTAAGAGTAAATTAGGCCAGGTGAAGACAGGCCACATTTTTTTTCCTGAGAACTTTTGTGTTTCTAGTTATATTAGTATTTTACTGCCCCATGAATACAGAATACGGCCTCCTGCTTCCTCGTTGGCATCCAGGGCCAAATTAGACAGTAGGGACACTGTACTGTAGGCTACACTGCCTGGCAGAGACACACACACACAGCGGCGACGCCATGGAGTTAAGACTTTGAAAGCACACCAGAGCACCACTCACCACTCGGACTCTGTAAAGTTTTGGATTCTCCCTCTGTACCTGACTCATCTAGCTCTAATTCTCTCCAAACACTTCTCACTTCACACATAAAAATACATTTGGGTAAAACACACACACACACACACACACAAGCCAGCCACATGTACCAGGAGATTTACTTAAAAAATGTTAGTCATTTATCAGACGCTCTTATCCAGAGCAATTTATAGTTAGAGCCATGCAAACACCTTTCCACACTGTGAACTAATGAACATCCGCATCTGTCTGTGCTGCCTTCGCCGGGCATGATGGGAGTTTCGTCTCGTAAAGAACGAGGCCTCAGCAGCGCCGTAGCTATGTTTATGTTTCTCCCCACATTACCAGAGCTTTAAATAATACTGTAAAATAAATAGCATCAAAGTGATCACATTGTGCTACCTCAAATTGTACATGAACATGAAATTAAGAAAAATACCTTGATGTTAGCGGATTTAATTAATGGCCCTTTAGAGAAAGGCAGCCAGACATAATTCATTTCTGAGTAACTAAGTCTCATTTGCAGTTCCATGGGTCCTCACGGCAGGCGTGGTGGCGGCACGGCCGTCCGCTGATTGCCTGAGTTATTCCTGCAGATGTGCTGCTCACAGCATGTCCCCCCATTAGAAATGAACACCTCATTACCGGTATATAAACGACCTAATTAAACATAATACAGCTCTCTCTGCATCGACTCATTAATGCACAGCCCTCCTTTCTTCTTTCTGAGGGAGGGAGAGAATGAACCAGAGAACACTCTGGACACAACAGGGAAGGCAAGGTCATTAACCCCTAACCCCTAACCCTTAACCCTACATGAGCCCCAGAAACACAAAGCAATGTAAATGTCTTGTCCATTTCCACACACTTCACTATACATTATGAGACCCGATACAACGAATTAGCTGATTTATACACTTCACTATAAGACCCAATAAACATATAATTAATTAGAATCTCTCTCCCTCGGTCTCCTCTCTCTCTCTCCCTCGGTCTCCTCTCTCTCTCTCTCTCTCTCTCTCTCTCTCTCTCTCTCTCTCTCTCTCTCTCTCTCTCTCTCTCTCTCTCTCTCTCTCTCTCTCCCTCTCTCTCTCTCTCCCTCGGTCTCTCTCTCTCTCCCTCTCTCTCTCTCCTCTCTCTCTCCTCTCCTCTCCTCTCTCTCTCTCTCTCTCTCTCTCTCTCTCAGGGTTTCAGTAAAACCCTCCATATAATGTAAAGGGTGGTACTGGGACTTGGCTATATACACATGGTACCGGTACTGGGACTTCCCAAATGGCCTCACATTCCCTATGTAGTGCACTAATGTTGACCTATAGGGCTATATTCAGTGCCTTCAGAAAGTATTCCTACCCCTTGACTTATTCCACATGTTGTTGTGTTACAACCTAAATTCAAAATTGATTCAATTGTTTTGTTTTTCTCTCACCAATCTACACACAATACCCCATAAATCTACACACAATACCCCATAATGACAAAGTAAAAACAACATTTTTTTGCTAATTTATTGAAAATGTACTTTACATAAGTATTCACACCCCTGAGTCAATACATGTTAGAGTCACCTTTGGCAGCGACTACAGCTGTGAGTCTTTCTGGGTAAGTCTCTAAGAGCTTCGCGCACCTGGATTATTTCTTTTCAAATTCTTTAAGCTCTGTCAAGTTGGTTGTTGATCATTGCTAGACATCCATCTTCAAGTATTACCAGAGATTTTCAAGCCGATTTAAGTCAAAACTGTAACTAAGACACTCAGGAACATTCAATGTGGTTTTGGTAAGCAACTCCAGTGTATATTTGGCCTTGTGTTTTAGGTTATTGTCCTGCTGAAAGGTGAATTAGTCTCCCAGTGTCGGTTAGAAAGCAGACTGAACCAGGTTTTCCTCTAGGATTTTGCCTGTGCTTAGCTCTATTCCGTTTATTCTTATCCTAAAAAACTGCATAGACCTTGTTGATGACAAGCATACCCATAACATGATGCAGCCATCACCATGCTTGAAAAGATGAAGAGGGGTACTCAGTGATGTGTTGTGTTGAATTTGCCCCAAACACTTTGTATTCAGGACATAAAGTTAATTTCTTTATCACATTTCTTAGCTTTACTTTAGTGCCTTATTACAAACAGGAAGCATGTTTTGAAATATTTTTAATTCTCTACAGACTTCCTTCTTCTCACTTCGTCATTTAGGTTAGAATTGTGGAGTAACTACAATGTTGTTGATTCATCCTCAGTTTTCTCTTATCACAGCCATTAAACTCTGTAACAGTTTTAAAGTCACCAATATAAAATCGGTGTCCTTCCTCTTCTGCAACTGAGTTAGGAAGGACGCCTGTATATTTGTAGTGACTGGGTGTATTGATACACCATCCAAAGACCTTACAGAAAGTTGTATGTGTGGGGCACAGAGATGATGAAGTCATTCAAAAATCATGTTAAACACTATTATTGTGTCCATGCAACTTATTATGTGACTTGTTAAGCACATTTTTACTCCTGAACTTATTTCGGCTTGCCATAACAAAGGGGTTGAATACTTATTGACTGAAGACATTTCAGCTTTTCATTTTTATTTATTTTTGTAAAGATTTCCAAAAACATAATTCCACTTTGACACTATGGGGTATTGTGTTTAGGCCAGTGGCAAAAAAATCTTAAATGTAATCCATTTTAAATTCAGACTGTAACACAGCAAAATGTGGAAAAAGTCAAAGGGTGTGAATACTTTCTGAAGGCACTGATGGGAAAGGGGTGCCATTTGGGACGTTACCCATGTATTTACCCCCCACCCCTTTATTAATGAACTGAGGTCTAAACCCCAGAGGAGGCGAACTCAAACCTCAATATATTAACAAAGGGCTGTATAAAAATGGGACAAACTGAATTGGGGGGGGGGGGACCAGTGCATGAAAATAAATCGAGGCCACCCCTTTGAGCCTCAATCACCCTCCCTACCCCCACCCCCTCATACACCAGCCAGCCCCTATCCAAACAAACACACTCCACTTGTAAGCCTCAATAATTCAACACTAATTAAAAAGACACCAGAATACACAACCAACCGCTTTGAGTGCAGCAGAGGCATCCATCCCAGCCAGCAGCACACACATAAACCTAACCCCAACCAAATACAGCAAGGTTCCTCAACTGGCAGCCCACGAGCCAAATTTGGCCCGCAGGTGGATTTATTTGGCCTCCCCCAAGTTATCATGTCTTGTTGTTGGACATAAAATATTGTAAAAACCCCAGGAAATCAGCTCCAAGTGATTTTAAAATCAAGAAATCTATTCCCAAGTATTCCCACGCATAATAAAGAGACACGTGATCGTATATCCAAATCTAAGCAATGTTTGAAATGATAACGTTTTAGTCAAACGTTATATCTGTTTGGGCTTCTTGGGTCAATTTGCAGTCTACAAATTATTTGTAAATACGTTCCGGGCCCCCCCGCCGAACATCCGGTCAAGAAAAAAAGTCGTCCCTCGGCTGACTAAACCCCTAACCCTAACCACATATATACATTTGTAAAAATTTCTAAAAACCTGTTTTTGCTTTGTCATTATGGGGTATTTTGTGTAGATCCGTTTTAGAATAAGGCTGTAACGTAAGAAAATGTGGAAAAGTCAAGGAGTTTGAATACTTTCCGAATGCACTGTATACTATGATAGGAATACTATAGTATTCACTTGTGTTTTTTGCGGACTTTACTGTAGTATTCACTGAAATGTTTTTTACTATAGTATTTACTGCAGTATACTGTAATATTTACAGTTCACTGTAGTACAAATACTGTAGTAAAAATTTTTTTTTATTATATACTATAGCAATTACTGTAGTGTTTTTGTGGACTGTGTATTATCTTTGACATAGAAGTGGAGGCTTTCTCATTGAGAAAGTAGGTAGTTAGGTAGGACTGGGGTCTGAACGGATATTTCAAAGCTTCTGCCCTTTTCTATAACCTGTAAGGAACACAATAAATAGTCTGTACTAGGTCTACGTAGGTTTCTTGATTATGGGGGTGTAAATGCAAATTAAATACAATACTGTAGTAGTTACTATAGTTTAAAAAAAAGCTTTTTTTCAGACATTTTTTTGTAGTATTTACTACAGTGTTTTTTTGTGTGTGTACAATACTGCGGTATTTACTATAGTATTCTACAATATTCTATACTAAGTACTAGACACTATTGAGGGATACTAAAGTGTGTAGTATGGTATGCTACAGTTCACTACAGAATTCTATAGTAAGTACTGTAGAATTCTATACTAAAATGTAGTATTTTTTTATGGGCCCTGGTCAAACATAGTGCACTATAAAGGGAATAGGGTGCCAGTTGGAACCTAGACCTTGGTGAGACCTTGGTGAGACTTTGGTGAGACTTTGGTGAGAACTTGGTGAGACTGTGTGCATGTGACAGTGGTTGACATGAGGCCTGTTAATTACTGTAATGACACGGCATTCTCATTAAGTCCCCGGGCCTAACTAGAGGACTCCAAGTGGCGCTCTCTCTGGTCTGTGTGTGTGTGTGTGTGTGTGTGTGTGTGTGTGTGTGTGTGTGTGTGTGTGTGTGTGTGTGTGTGTGTGTGTGTGTGTGTGTGTGTGTGTGTGTGTGTGTGTGTGTGTGTGTGTGTGTGTGTGTGTGTGTGTGTGTGTGTGTGTGTGTGCGGTCTCGTTAGTGCAGACAGCTGTTCCTCTCAGCCAAAGCTCCTCCTGGCCAGGCAGCTTTGGGATACGTACACACACAGCGTTGTGGCTGTGAGGGGCTCTGGGCTAGCTAGCTATCCCTCCCCTCCCCTCCCCTCCCCACTACCCATATAATTAACGACGAATCAACACTAACAATAAAAAACATAAGAAACCAACAATAACCCATCATGGGACAACAAAACATCCTTGAGTGAGATACCAACCTCAGAGCTTATACTGATAAACAGGCAAACAACTTATGCGTGCCATAAGAGTCCTCCGGAAGGGTGACATAATGTGTGCCCATGTCCCTCTGTGGCGCTGTGCAAGGGGTAGAGGTAGCAGGGATGCTCCAGGAAGCCATTGTATCTCCCAAGTCTCCAAAATGTCAGGGATTGTAGCACTTATTCTCTCGTGTGACGGATAGACAAAGGATTCTCCCCTTTTCCTTTTGCGCCAGTCAGACCTTTAGGCCTAGTACGTATTTTAAAGTGTCTCAGAGGACTGCTCATTTAGGATCAGTTTGAATTTTATATCACAATGATTAAGATAACATGGGACTGGAGAGTATCTGATCCTAGATTAGCACTCCTACTCTGAGATGCTTCTTCATACATATAACACATACAGACCCTGGTATATAAATTAAATGAGAGTATGTTGCTGTGGTACGTCAGTATGTTGCTATGGTACATTACTATGTTGCTATGGTACATTTCTGCTTAATGCTGTTTCCGTGCTAAAAGTGGTTACGAAGCAGAACGCTCCCTCCCTCCCTCCCCCACCCCGCCTCTGGATTTCACATGCTTTTCAACTCTGAATATGTGTGTTCAATTAGGAATTGGTCAAACGGGATTAAATATCAAACGCCTGACAATATTTAAATGGCCGGTTATCCATCTCTGAAGAAACGCGGCAGCAGCAAAGATGGCGGTTACAATATAATGTAAATTAGAATGTGCGGCAAGGCTAAGTTCCAAATGCCGCCCTATTCCCTACATAATGCACTACCTTTGACCAGGGCCCATTAAAGGTAGTGCACTCCATAGTGAATAGGGGGCCATTTGGGAATCAGCCAAATAGCACATTCCATTTCTTTTGAATGTGTTAACTACAAAAGCTTTAATTTCACCATCATCCCTCAGATATAACACCAGTGTGTGTTATTTACTGGCTCTCTCTCTCTCTGTTGCTGTCAGAGGAACCTTTTGAAAAACTAATTCCTGGGAAAAGATTAATTGAAGTCTAATTGAAGTCAATTCTGAACAAACTTGAATTCAATTTCTTCTCATTAAATTGAATCAGAATGCGCCCAGCGTAGCTTTTGAGCTCAGAGATGAGGAGAACAAGGGACTCAAACTTGAGGGGAGTTTATTTGGCGACGCTTTGATACTGGCATGAGCAGAGAGAGAAGAGCAGCTGGAAGAGAAATCAAATTGAAACCAAAGCTTTGTAAAATTGAAGGAAACGTGAGTATAATAATATTTAATAATTAAATTCTCATACAAACAATGGCTACGGCCCTACAGAATGAAGTAATCTGCAGGAGTGTGCAACTTCATTTGCATAATTGACACAATCCCCCCCCTTCCTCCTGCTCTAAATGAATGATGAAGACAATAACAGATTCTGCTAAAATTGGGAACAATAACAGCAAAATGTCATCAAGGCCCCCGCACCCTGATTAATCTGCTCTTGCAAATCAGCACAGAGGAGAGAGAGAGAGACAGAGAGAGAGAGAGAGAGAGAGAGAGAGAGAGAGAGAGAGAGAGAGAGAGAGAGAGAGAGAGAGAGAGAGAGAGAGAGAGAGAGAGAGAGAGAGAGAGAGAGAGAGAGAGAGAGCAACAGAGAGAGCAGCAGAGAGAGGAATAGAAAGAGAGAGAGAGAGAGAGAGAGAGAGAGAGAGAGAGAGAGAGAGAGAGAGAGAGAGAGAGAGAGAGAGAAATAGCAACAGAGAGAGCAACAGAGAGAGAAATAGAAAGAGAGAGAGAGCATGTGATTAACAACAGTGGGGACCGTTGCGGCGGGCAACCTGCCCTGTTTCGCTCCGCTCAGGGGGCGCCAGCCACAAAAGCACCCCTTCCCTTCCGTGCAGCTGCTACAGACGATGTCTAACAGAATCACCCCCTGAAGGAGAGCAACAAACTTTCTGCTGTAATTTGTATTGTCATTAACCCCTACTGCACTCGCTCCAAGCCTCCAGGCCTCCAATTCTCATTAGCCTTGGCTTGTATCAGGGGGTAACTACAGAGCCAATCAACCACATGGAAAGGCCTGAAGTAGGAATGTTGGGAGATAAGAGGCAATTGTAGCAGGAATGCGTTGCTGTAACCCTTACTGAATGTTTGTCTGTAGACTATGTCTTCACCAACCATCTAACTGAGAACCAATTCTTATACATTTTCATTAGTGGTATGTTCAGAGCGATTCTTCTTTATTGAGCCGTGTGATAATGAGTGGCATAAAACTCACCATCCATCGTTATGGTCCAGTGATGATGTTCACTTCACTGTTTGAAGGATGCTGCTCAGTATTCTTGTGATGCACTCTGTGGTCATAGATTACAACCATTTTGTGTGCTTGAATAAAGGCTTGTGAAAGGACAAAAACAAACAGTGCCGATAACCAGTTAAAAAATAGCGGGTGTCTGTCCAATCGCCTCTGACCACAGAACATTGGCCCTCATTTTCTGTTAATTTCCCAACGGTTCTAGATGTTGAAGCACCACTGCTCATCTGCACCCAGCAGGGTATCTACTGAGTACGGCCCCACGTTCCTTACTGACCGAAACAGGTTGTGACACTCACATACTCTCTCTCTCTCTCTCTCTCTCTCTCTCTCTCTCTCTCTCTCTCTGGCCTGCAGTCCATGGCTGTGTCCCAAATGACACCCTCTTCCCTATAAAGTGCACTCCTTTTGATTAAAGTAGTGAATGATAGAAGGAGTAAGGGGTCATTGGGGATGCAGACATGGCTTTATGGAATGGGAACACCCCACTGGGCACACCACATAATTTCAACGTGGATAATTGGGTGATATTTGGTTGAGACAAAAGTTAGTTTAATTTTAAATGTGTTATCACTATGCTTTCAACCATCTAAAAGCACAAATTCCAACGGAAAAACAACGTCAGATATTTTGTTTATTTGTACAACAGATCTTGAACATGGATGCTTTATGTGACTACATCGGGCAGTGTGAGAAGACGGATTGAGATGGATTTTGACCGACATTCTGCTCATTTTCTCATCGATGTAACATTTGATTTTAAAACAGTTTTCTGTTCTCAAAGGTAGAATCTGTTACGAACAGAGTGGACTAAGTTTTGTAGACTAAACCCTTTAGACAAAGTTTAAAAAAAATGTGCGTTATTTAGAAGGAGTGCAAGGACACATTTTGTTATTGCACACGCACACTTCACAGAATAGGCGTTCCCTAACAGAAATATGCAAATACATGCTAGAACACGCCAATAGGATCTCTCTAGCTCGTGCTTGGCTCTGCCCACCTCCTTGCTTGTTCTGCCTGCTATGATTCATTGGCTCCCATTGGAAATTACAAGCTGTGGTCTGTCTTGGGTTAGTTATACAAATCTTTGATAAAGCAACACACACAGACATGCATTACCAAACAACGCTACTGCCACCTTCTGGTTTGGAGTGTTTTAACAAGGCTGAGTGGCTGACGACTTCCAAGGTCTTTGCTGCGTGAACACAAAAGAGATTGACTGCCGGACACTCTGTTCAGAGGTGCTAAATATTGTCGGTAGGCAAACGTTTGACAATCCAACCGGTGTTTACGAGTTATAACTTTTATTTTTGGTTGAGTTAGAGACATGAATTCAACATATAATTAGTCAACAAGTTAATAGGATATTTTAAAAGTGATATTGAATTGTGTTTCAAATATCAACATTTTAAGGAGATTTATCTTCTGCTTGGATAGTTCCATCTGTGCCACTGACTTAGACTTACTGCATATACCGTAGCATTTGCAAAGTCATTAACATCTATTGTTTCAATTCAACCCAGAATTGAACTAAGAATTGACAACACAATAGGCTTTGGGTTTCATTGTAAATAAGAATTTGTTCTTAACTGACTTGCCTAGTTAATTAAAAGGTTCAATTAACACAAATTCAAGATCTGGTTGATTTCAAATGTAATGATATTTTTTCTTTACCTTTAATTTTACTAGGCAAGTCAGTTATTTTCAATGACGGCCTAGGAACAGTGGGTTAACTGCCTTGTTCAGAGGCAGAACGACAGATTTGTACCTTGTCAGCTCGGGGACTTGAACTTGCAGCCTTTCGGTTACTAGTCCAACACTCTAACCACTAGGCTACACTGCCGCCCCATAGCGATTTTGGTGTTGTGTGTTCAACATTTAGTGATGTTGAATTGTGTTTTGTTGTCAACGCAACCAAATATCAACATTTGAAGGAGATTTATCTTCTGCTGTGTCACTGACTTAGTCCGGCTTTAATTCCTGTTGGTCTAAAAATTAACAATTGGTATGTTGGATTCACGTCTCCATGTCAACCAAAAAATGTAAGTTAAATGAAATAAAATCGAACTTTATTTAAAGTTTGATTCGATTTAGTCTGATTCTTTAACTTAGATTTTTTGGTTGGGTTAGAGACGTGAATCCAACATATCCATCATACATAAAGTCAGTGACACAGCAGAAGATACGTCTCCTTCAAATGTTGATATTTGGTTGCGTTGACAACAAAACACAATTCAACATCACTAAATATCATTACATTTGAAATCAACCAGATCTTGAATTTGATTTGATTTTGTGTTAATTGAACCTTTTAATTAACTAGGTAAGTCAGTTAAGAACAAATTCTTATTTACAATGAAACCCAAAGCCTATTGTGTTGTCAATTCTTAGTTCAATTCTGGGTTGAATTGAAACAATAGACGTTGATGACTTTGCAAATGCTACAGTATATAGGTTTAAGTACCATCATTGATGACATATGAGTGTTAAGTATTTGTCCCATTTCATTTGCTGTGTTAAACCTACCCTTTGGAATGACTTTGATAGCGACAGTGAATCTACAGTATTTCGTTTTTTTTTGTGTGGAGATCTGTCAACAATCATTTTCACGACAGCACATTGGTAATAGTCAGTGACAAATAGCATAGCTAAGAAGGGCTGGGCTTGGTTAAAACCCCTGGACGTGAGACCAAAGGGTAGAATTTATTTTCTCCAGGTAGATTTCACGTCACAATACATCGAGAAATGACATCGCAACAACGTTTATTTTAACCATTTTGTGCACGGCGGGACATGTTCCAGGCATGAATGACCGTAACACCTTCTCATAGCATTCTATTGATAACTGGAGAACTGGAACAACAAAAGCCGGACTGATGATTCCGGAGCGGATCAAAGCGACAGAGCAACAACACACTTCGAGTACTGTACCAGCTAATCACTCACCGTGAAGAGGACCAGACAGGTGAGAGGAAAAACACCCAAGTGGGAGAAATCGTGTCATATTTATGCTGAAATCTGAGATACCAAAGCCAGTGAACATGGTAAAAAAAAAAAAAAAGGACAAAAGATATCTCCTTTGACCTCAGGGTCACATTCGTTAGTGCACGTCATCGCAAAACATTTAGCAACGGAAAAACACTTTGCAACTTCAACAAGAGTTTCTTATTGGACACAATCAGGACAGTAGTCCCTCCCCGTTTCAGTCCATTTTTTTCCGTTTGGTTTCTGGTGAATACGACCCTGATGAGAAAACGTTGTTAAACCAGGGGCTACTTTACCCTCTGCATGCCAGGCTGTTACAGGGATATCCTATGTGCTATTTGTCACACTTCTTTTTCTAAGGTCTGGGTTTCTCCTAACTCATTAATGTGCCTTTCTCTTAATCAACATCTCCCATCTCTCTGATCATTTAGATAATAACGGCCTTCATCTTTGAGTGTTTACCCAGTCTGAAAACTAGGCATCATTTAGATTTGCCTATTACACCCCTAATTGCATTTGTATTTAATAGTCAATTAACTTGATTAAATTCAGATTCAAAATCTGATCCAACTCTGGTTGAGGGAAGGGAAAGTAGGGAGGGGGGGAAGCGGTTTGCTGCTCAGTGGCCTTTTAAGTGAATCAAAAAGCAAGGCAGCCTGGCGAAATGACGCACACCACAGCCCATCGGAAAGAGAGAGAGAGAGAGAGAGAGAGAGAGAGAGAGAGAGAGAGAGAGAGAGAGAGAGAGAGAGAGAGAGAGAGAGAGAGAGAGAGAGAGAGAGAGAGAGAGAGAGAGAGAGATAGCTGCCTGTGTCAGGATCCATTAGCCTGTAAACATTACAGACCTATTTACAAATGAGAGACACTCTATAACCTGCCACAGCCACTCTATAACCTGCCACAGCTATATGTGTAGAGACAGAGACAACACCCCAACTGTCTGTTTAGAGACTCTCTATAACCTGCCACAGACACTCTATAACCTGCCACAGCCACTCTATAACCTGCCACAGCTATATGTGTAGAGACAGAGACACCACCCAAACTGTCTGTTTAGAGACACCCTTCTCAACGTATTCTTTAACCAGCCACAGCTATATGCTTGCGTCCATCCACTGTATTTGTAGATGTACTGTATCTGATATGTTTGAAAACACAAGCACTAAAAACAGTAGTTTACTTTTTATTGACAGTCATTAATATTTATGTGGGTGTTTTGGAAAGTCTACCACATGGCTTATGAACTTTGCACTGAAATAGTAAAATCCTAAATCCAGTTCTAATCATCTGGTTCTGTTCAAGGTTTACTGAGTATCTTTGTTGACTGTAGGTTATGTACCAACGACATCCTTCCTCATCTCCCACTGCCCCCTCTCTCTCTCTCTCTCTCTCTCTCTCTCTCTCTCTCTCTCCCACTCCCACTGCCCCCTCCCTCTCTCTCTCCCCTCCCTCTCCCTCACTCCCTCCCTCTCAGATTCCACACAATTAGTGTCCTGAACACACCCAGAGACATTAATTTGATTTTAACCTCCTCTGTCCAATTAACAAAATGTAGGTTGGAAAATAAATGGCAGACGCCCGGGCAAATTAATTATGTGTCCACCAAGCTGTTAGGGCTATGTGTGTGCTCACAGCACAGAGCAGGGCTGGCACTGAGGGCTGGCCGGCACGGGCTCACACTGCCATATGGCCTGGGTGAGGGCAGGCAGCAGGAGGACAGGATTATGGGGTGCAGTGGGGTGTAGGGCTACAATGCTTCCATTCTCACTGATATTTAGGCTGCCTCCAAAATGGCATGCTATTCCCTATGGAGTGCACTACTTTGACCAGGGCCCATAGGTCACTAGTCAATAGTAGTGCACTATGTAGGGAATAGGGAGCTAATTGGAACACAGCCTTAGACTCTCTGACCTATCCAGGGTCATCATGATTCACTATGTCTGGCTCCATGTGTTTGCTGTACGGCACAATCTAGGATTAAGGATTAATTCAATTAGGATTGTTGCTCATTTCTATTTGTCAAAATGAACATTAATCCACAATAAATGATGTCAAAATACTTTAGAATTGGTGGTTAAGTGCTATTTCTTCTTTAATTTGAGAATCTATATCACTGGACTGTTCAGAGTAGTGTTAATTTGACACAGCAGCTTCTGAAACAGATCCCTGTTCTTTAAGACAATGTCGCTGTCTGGGTAACGTAGGAACCCAGAAGTTATGAAGGAACCCAATCTGTCTGGGTAATGTAGACACCCAGGGGTTATTAAGGAACACAATCTGTCTGGGTAACGTAGACACCCAGAGGTTATTAAGGAACCCAATCTGTCTGGGTAATGTAGACACCTAGAGGTTATTAAGGAACACAATCTGTCTGGGTAATGTAGACACCCAGAGGTTATTAAGGAACCCAATCTGTCTGGGTAATGTAGACACCTAGAGGTTATTAAGGAACACAATCTGTCTGGGTAATGTAGACACCCAGAAGTTATGAAGGAACACACATCTGTCTGGGTAATGTAGACACCCAGAGGTTATTAAGGAACACAATCTGTCTGGGTAATGTAGACACCCAGAAGTTATGAAGGAACACACATCTGTCTGGGTAATGTAGACACCCAGAGGTTATTAAGGTACACAATCTGTCTGGGTAATGTAGACACCCAGAGGTTATTAAGGAACACAATCTGTCTGGGTAATGTAGACACCCAGAGGTTATTAAAGGACAGGAACACACATCTGAACCCAGTAACGGTGAAACAAACTTATTCACCTCCAGACCAGACTCACAATATTGAACAGGGCCAACAGGGCCAAGCAATAAAACAGACCGGGTCCACATTCATGAAGCATCTGAGAGTAGTGATGGTTTACGATCAGTTTTCTCTTTTAAAGCATAATGAATAAGATTATATGGACAGGAAGGACCTGATCCTGGATCAGCACTCCTATTCTGATACGCATTATGAATACAGGCCTAGGTGTGATTAGTCTCAACTTCTGTTGCTGAACATTTCTAAGTCATTGCGATGGGTGACATTTAAAGACGTTGTATCATTAGCATGAGGTGGGCAGAGTAATGTAAGCGTGAGGTGGGCAGAGTAATGTAAGCATGAGGTGGGCAGAGTAATGTAAGCATGAGGTGGGCAGAGTAATGTAAGCATGAGGTGGGCAGAGTAATGTAAGCATGAGGTGGGCAGAGTAATGTAAGCGTGAGGTGGGCAGAGTAATGTAAGCATGAGGTGGGCAGAGTAATGTAAGCATGAGGTGGGCAGAGTAATGTAAGCGTGAGGTGGGCAGAGTAATGTAAGCATGAGGTGGGCAGAGTAATGTAAGCATGAGGTGGGCAGAGTAATGTAAGCGTGAGGTGGGCAGAGTAATGTAAGCATGAGGTGGGAAGAGTAATGTAAGCATGAGGTGGGCAGAGTAATGTAGCGTGAGGTGGGCAGAGTAATGTGGCGTGAGGTGGGCAGAGTAATGTAAGCATGAGGTGGGCAGAGTAATGTGCGTGAGGTGGGCAGAGTAATGTAAGCATGAGGTGGGAAGAGTAATGTAAGCGTGAGGTGGGCAGAGTAATGTAAGCGTGAGGTGGGCAGAGTAATGTAAGCGTGAGGTGGGCAGAGTAATGTAAGCATGAGGTGGGCAGAGTAATGTGCGTGAGGTGGGCAGAGTAATGTAAGCATGAGGTGGGCAGAGTAATGTAGCGTGAGGTGGGCAGAGTAATGTAAGCATGAGGTGGGCAGAGTAATGTGCGTGAGGTGGGCAGAGTAATGTAGCGTGAGGTGGGCAGAGTAATGTAAGCATGAGGTGGGCAGAGTAATGTAAGCGTGAGGTGGGCAGAGTAATGTAAGCATGAGGTGGGCAGAGTAATGTGCGTGAGGTGGGCAGAGTAATGTAGCGTGAGGTGGGCAGAGTAATGTAAGCATGAGGTGGGCAGAGTAATGTAAGCGTGAGGTGGGCAGAGTAATGTAAGCATGAGGTGGGCAGAGTAATGTAAGCATGAGGTGGGCAGAGTAATGTAAGCATGAGGTGGGCAGAGTAATGTAAGCATGAGGTGGGCAGAGTAATGTAAGCGTGAGGTGGGCAGAGTAATGTAAGCGTGAGGTGGGCAGAGTAATGTAAGCATGAGGTGGGCAGAGTAATGTAAGCATGAGGTGGGCAGAGTAATGTAAGCATGAGGTGGGCAGAGTAATGTAAGCATGAGATGGGCAGAGTAATGTAAGCATGAGGTGGGCAGAGTAATGTAAGCATGAGATGGGCAGAGTAATGTAAGCATGAGGTGGGCAGAGTAATGTAATCATGAGGTGCATGGGTAAAGAGGGGATGTGTGTTTTAGGACTCAGGTAGACCAAACTATCATATATATGTAACTGTGTTGATTATGTTTCCACTTGACACTCAGTATGTACCTCTGTATTTACAATGTGTTTGAGTTCACTATGTACCTCTGTATTTACAATGTGTTTGAGTTCACTATGATCCTCTGTATTTACAATGTGTATGAGTTCACTATGTACCTCTGTATTTACAATGTGTATGAGTTCACTATGTACCTCTGTATTTACAATGTGTATGAGTTCACTATGTACCTCTGTATTTACAACAATGTGTATGAGTTCACTATGTACCTCTGTATTTACAACAATGTGTATGAGTTCCCTATGTACCTCTGTATTTACAATGTGTTTGAGTTCACTATGTACCTATGTATTTACAATGTGTATGAGTTCACTATGTACCTATGTATTTACAATGTGTATGAGTTCACTATGTACCTATGTATTTACAATGTGTTTGAGTTCACTATGTACCTATGTATTTACAATGTGTATGAGTTCACTATGTACCTATGTATTTACAATGTGTATGAGTTCACTATGTACCTGTCCTGATATATTTGTGTGTGTACGGTGCCTGTTAGATATTCGGGCATTCTGGGATGTGCTTTTGTATGTCATCAAATCAAATTATATTGGTCACATATACATGGTTAGCAGATGTTAATGCGAGTGTAGCGAAATGCTTGTTATTGCTGTAATAGTGAGTTAGCTAGCATGCTCTAATTGTATGTTATTGCTGTAAGAGCGAGTTAGCTAGCATGCTCTAATTGTATGTTATTGCTGTAAGAGCGAGTTAGCTAGCATGCTCTAATTGTATGTTATTGCTGTAAGAGCGAGTTAGCTAGCATGCTCTAATTGTATGTTATTGCTGTAATAGTGAGTTAGCTAGCATGCTCTAATTGTATGTTATTGCTGTAAGAGCGAGTTAGCTAGCATGCTCTAATTGTATGTTATTGCTGTAATAGTGAGTTAGCTAGCATGCTCTAATTGTATGTTATTGCTGTAAGAGCGAGTTAGCTAGCATGCTCTAATTGTATGTTATTGCTGTAAGAGCGAGTTAGCTAGCATGCTCTAATTGTATGTTATTGCTGTAAGAGCGAGTTAGCAAGCATGCTCTAATTGTATGTTATTGCTGTAAGAGCGAGTTAGCTAGCATGCTCTAATTGTATGTTATTGCTGTAAGAGCGAGTTAGCTAGCATGCTCTAATTGTATGTTATTGCTGTAAGAGCGAGTTAGCTAGCATGCTCTAATTGTATGTTATTGCTGTAAGAGCGAGTTAGCTAGGATGCTCTAATTGTAATGGTCGTATTTGCTCCCTGCTAATTCCCAGTTATTTCTATGCAAACAGACAAATCATTAATCTATCATGAAAAGACAGCTGTTACACTGGTGCCATTCTTCTTGTCTTTCATGGACATCTGTTACACTGGTGCCAGTCTTCTTGTCTTTCCTGGACATCTGTTACACTGGTGCCAGTCTTCTTGTCTTTCCTGGACAGCTGTTACACTGGTGCCATTCTTCTTGTCTTTCCTGGACATCTGTTACACTGGTGCCAGTCTTCTTGTCTTTCCTGGACAGCTGTTACACTGGTGCCAGTCTTCTTGTCTTTCCTGGACAGCTGTTACACTGGTGCCAGTCTTCTTGTCTTTCCTGGACAGCTGTTACACTGGTGCCAGTCTTCTTGTCTTTCCTGGACATCTGTTACACTGGTGCCAGTCTTCTTGTCTTTCCTGGACAGCTGTTACACTGGTGCCAGTCTTCTTGTCTTTCCTGGACAGCTGTTACACTGGTGCCAGTCTTCTTGTCTTTCCTGGACATCTGTTACACTGGTGCCAGTCTTCTTGTCTTTCCTGGACAGCTGTTACACTGGTGCCAGTCTTCTTGTCTTTCCTGGACAGCTGTTACACTGGTGCCAGTCTTCTTGTCTTTCCTGGACAGCTGTTACACTGGTGCCAGACTTCTTGTCTTTCTTAGACATCTGTTACACTGGTGCCAGTCTTCTTGTCTTTCCTGGACAGCTGTTACACTGGTGCCAGTCTTCTTGTCTTTCCTGGACAGCTGTTACACTGGTGCCAGTCTTCTTGTCTTTCCTGGACAGCTGTTACACTGGTGCCAGTCTTCTTGTCTTTCCTGGACATCTGTTACACTGGTGCCAGTCTTCTTGTCTTTCCTGGACAGCTGTTACACTGGTGCCAGTCTTCTTGTCTTTCCTGGACAGCTGTTACACTGGTGCCAGTCTTCTTGTCTTTCCTGGACATCTGTTACACTGGTGCCAGTCTTCTTGTCTTTCCTGGACAGCTGTTACACTGGTGCCAGTCTTCTTGTCTTTCCTGGACAGCTGTTACACTGGTGCCAGTCTTCTTGTCTTTCCTGGACAGCTGTTACACTGGTGCCAGACTTCTTGTCTTTCTTAGACATCTGTTACACTGGTGCCAGTCTTCTTGTCTTTCCTGGACAGCTGTTACACTGGTGCCAGTCTTCTTGTCTTTCCTGGACAGCTGTTACACTGGTGCCAGTCTTCTTGTCTTTCCTGGACAGCTGTTACACTGGTGCCAGTCTTCTTGTCTTTCCTGGACATCTGTTACACTGGTGCCAGTCTTCTTGTCTTTCCTGGACAGCTGTTACACTGGTGCCAGTCTTCTTGTCTTTCCTGGACAGCTGTTACACTGGTGCCAGTCTTCTTGTCTTTCCTGGACATCTGTTACACTGGTGCCAGTCTTCTTGTCTTTCCTGGACAGCTGTTACACTGGTGCCAGTCTTCTTGTCTTTCCTGGACAGCTGTTACACTGGTGCCAGTCTTCTTGTCTTTCCTGGACAGCTGTTACACTGGTGCCAGAATTCTTGTCTTTCTTAGACATCTGTTACACTGGTGCCAGTCTTTTTGTATTTCCTGGACAGTTGTTACACTGGAGCCAGTCTTCTTGTCTTTCCTGGACAGTTGTTACACATACACTGAGTGTACAAAATATTCAGAACATCTTACTAATATTGAGTTGCACCCCCTTTTGCCCTCAGAACAGCCTCAATTCGTCGGGGCATGAACTCTACAAGGTGTCAAAAGCGTTCCACAGGGATGCTGGCCCTTTTTGACTCCAATGCATCCGACAGTTGTGTCAAGTTGGCTGGATGTCCTTTGGGTGGTGAACCATTCTTGATACACATGGGAAACTGTTGAGCGTGAAAAACCCAGCAGTGTTGCAGTTCTTGACACACTCAAACCATTTCGCCTAGCACCTACTACCATACCCCGTTCAAACCGGTGCCCCGGTGCGCCTGGCACCTACTACCATACCCCGTTCAAACCGGTGCCCCGGTGCGCCTGGCACCTACTACCATACCCCGTTCAAACCGGTGCGCCTGGCACCTACTACCATACCCCGTTCAAACCGGTGCCCCGGTGCGCCTGGCACCTACTACCATACCCCGTTCAAACCGGTGCGCCTGGCACCTACTACCATACCCCGTTCAAACCGGTGCTCAAACCGGTGCACCTGGCACCTACTTCCATACCCCGTTCAAACCGGTGCACCTGGCACCTACTACCATACCCTGTTCAAACCGGTGCACCTGGCACCTACTACCATACCCTGTTCAAACCGGTGCACCTGGCACCTACTACCATACCCTGTTCAAACCGGTGCACCTGGCACCTACTACCATATCCTGTTCAAACCGGTGCACCTGGCACCTACTACCATATCCTGTTCAAACCGGTGCACCTGGCACCTACTACCATATCCTGTTCAAACTGGTGCGCCTGGCACCTACTACCATATCCTGTTCAAACCGGTGCACCTGGCACCTACTACCATACCCCGTTCAAACCGGTGCACCTGGCACCTACTACCATACCCCGTTCAAACCGGTGCACCTGGCACCTACTACCATACCCCATTCAAACCGGTGCCCCGGTGCGCCTGGCACCTACTACCATACCCCGTTCAAACCGGTGCACCTGGCACCTACTACCATACCTCGTTCAAACCGGTGCACCTGGCACCTACTACCATACCCTGTTCAAACCGGTGCACCTGGCACCTACTACCATACCCTGTTCAAACCGGTGCACCTGGCACCTACCACCATACCCTGTTCAAACCGGTGCACCTGGCACCTACTACCATATCCCGTTCAAACCGGTGCCCCGGTTCACCTGGCACCTACTACCATATCCCGTTCAAACCGGTGCACCTGGCACCTACTACCATACCCTGTTCAAACCGGTGCACCTGGCACCTACTACCATACCCTGTTCAAACCGGTGCCCCGGTGCACCTGGTATCTACTACCATACCCCGTAAGGCACTTAAATATTTTGTCTTGCCCATTTACCCTCTTGATTTTTTAATTTTTTTTATTTTAAGACCGGCTTCGGCGGAAGGTGCTGGTCAGAGGGAAGTTTGGCCATGTGGCTGGGGAATGCTGAGGAAGTTTGGACATGTGGCTGGGGAATGCTGAGGAAGTTTGGACATGTGGCTGGGGAATGCTGAGGAAGTTTGGACATGTGGCTGGGGAATGCTGAGGAAGTTTGGCCATGTGGCTGGGGAATGCTGAGGAAGTTTGGCCATGTGGCTGGGGAATGCTGAGGAAGTTTGGCCATGTGGCTGGGGAATGCTGAGGAAGTTTGTCCATGTGGCTGGGGAATGCTGAGGAAGCTTGGACATGTGGCTGGGGAATGCTGAGGAAGTTTGGCCATGTGGCTGGGGAATGCTGAGGAAGCTTGGCCATGTGGCTGGGGAATGCTGAGGAAGCTTGGACATGTGGCTGGGGAATGCTGAGTACAGTTGTGTATTGTTTTAAGGTATTTTGTGCTGATAAGATGTAACTTATTTTGACATGTTTAATTAGCGCTTCCCTTGAACCTGCATCAAATCCTGTGTTTGTTTGTTTGTTTGTTTGTTTGTTTAATTACACTCATATATGTAAGCATGGAGTTGGCAAGGATGGCACAATGTATGTTCTCATATAATCAGGAGGCGCATGGGCAGAGGGCACGTATGTCAGGAGAACTCAAGTAAGTTCTCATACATATATTTAGGAATGGGGTGGGCAAGAAGGACGAAGAGGGCATGTATTTCACGACTCAGTTGGCATATCCCTGTCACTGAGTCCATCCTCCTGTTTCCCAGTCTCATTTTCGTCTTTTTGATAAGCATGACTCCTGCCATCTGTTCCGGTGGTGAGGATTACTCTCCAAATGAGATGAAATTGAATCTGCTAGGAAAGTGATCCACTGCAAATGTAAAGGACATTCAAGAAGATTTAATTGTATTTAATACAAACGAAAAGGGCTGTAGGGATACAGTAGGGATACGATCCAATGACGTCCAGTCCTGAAATATATGCATTAATTACCGGTTGCAAGTTACAAAACCTTCATGATTTTATTTACTAACGCCCGTCCGAATTCCAAATTCATGAATGTAGTGAAAAGGCAGGTGAGAAGAAGGTGTTTGGTTGCAGAAGAAGTGTGTTTATTTAACTACACAGGATCTGGTTCCCACAGACAGGTGTAATTGTTTTTTGTTCCTTCACACAGTTCAGTATGGTTATTCAAACACGCAGGTTTCAAGTTCCCTACACCTGACATTACCTGCCTCCATGGCTCTTGACCACAACAGTTCACTGAGATGGGAAGAGAACTGAAGGTTTCAAAATGGCAGAAAGTGGACAACATGTCTTGCAGAAAGTGGACAACGTGTCTTGCAAAATGTGGACAGCTTGTCTTGCTGTTGGTCAAACTAGTATAACTGTTTTTCTTACCATTCTGGCAGGTATGCTGTGCATACTGCTGCCCCATTACTGATTGTCTTACACAGCTGTTGGCTACTTAAATTCACATTATTTTCACATTGTACATCTACAGTTGCTAAAGCCTTTACAACAGGCCAGTAAATGTAACGTAAAGGTTAAGAGGGCTTGACAGAAACAGCCTCAATAAACTGTCAGTGATATCTTTATAGGCTAACGGTTATTTGGAGGGAATGCTATTGACCATATAGTTTTTTTATATTCAGATGCCTCACTACCTCATAGATTTGAAAAAGAAAACATCTGAGTTGGAAGAAGGGCGAAAGATCTGTTTTGATGTACTTTGTCTCCCTCCAGTGTTGGAAAAGCCACATGTGAAATCTACCAAGTCAACTCTTGCAGTAATGCAACAATAATCGCCAGAGGGCGCTAACAGTATGGAGATAAACAAGCAGTAGCAGTTTAGGGTGAGGAAACGTTCCGTCTAATATCACAAGTGTCAACAGGCCAAAGCTGTATCAAGTTAATATGCAAATGATGCCACATACAAATGTGAACTTGATGAACTAAGTAGAGCCATGCAGTTCTATGAAGTAGCACTTGTAGGGAACAGCCAGCACACTGTTAGTGGATGACACTATTGGGAGCTTCCATTACCACTTTATGGTTGTAGAATACACTACAATAGACTTTTATCCAGGGTTTCCCAAACTCGGTCCTCTGGACCCCAAAGGTAGCACGTTTTTTTAAAGGTACACCCCTTGAGGTCCCGAGGACCGAGTTTGGGAAACGCTGCTTTAATCTCTTTTAATATCATTAAACTACAGGGCTCTTTAATCTCCCTTTGATTTTTCTGTCTGCCTCCCTGTCTCTGTCTCTGTCTCTGTCTGTCAACCAGGGCAGCCCTGGACCTCTGCCTGACTCCTGCCAGTAGGTCTCAGAGCAAAGTCCACAGGACACACCCCAAGGGTCATTCATGGCATATGGGAAAAAATGGGCATCCCTTTGATCTGATTCTGCACATAGACAGAACACAGCAGATGTCCTCTTTCTCTGTGCCAGGTGCAGGGAGTGCCGAGCCTCACTGCTATTGAGTTTCACTGACCATTTTATACACAGACAGAGGCCATGGTACTGTATGTCATATTCTTTCATCCCTGACGGACTAGAATCAAACAGACACATGGCATATAGCTGTTATCTTGCTCAATTGACCATATCAAGGCGCAGAATGTGAGGACACATGCAGAAGCGACACACTTACCATCTATTGTATCTTGCCTATGTCGCTCGGCCATCGCTCATCCATATATGTATACGTACATATTCTCATTCACCCCTTTAGATTTGTGTGTATTAGGTAGTTGATGGGGGAATTGTTAGATTACTTGTTAGATATTCCTGCACTGTCGGAAACTAGAAGCACAAGCATTTTGCTAGACTCGCGTTAACTTCTGCTAACCATGTGCATGTGACCAATACAATTTGATGTGATTTTAGATTAACTACAAATTATATTCTGAGTATACCAAACATTTGGATCACCTTCCTAATATTGAGTTGCACCACCTTGGTGTATGTCAGTTGAATGTGTTTAAAACTGTAATTGTAAGACCCTGTCTGTAAAACCTCAGTGACCACCAGTTGTTTCTTTAACAACCGGCTCCCCTGAGATAACAGACAGAGCCTGCGTCCCAAATGGCACCATATTTCGTCCCCAATGGCACCGCTATGGGCCCTGGTCAAAAGTAGTGCACTAAATGAATCTATGCTTGTATCTCATGGTTCAGGTAGCGTAAGCAACAATCTGAAGGACAAACTTCAAACTGCCCAAAACAAACTATTGAGAATTATACTCAAGCTCAGCCCTAGGACACAAATTGGTCCTAATCACTTCAGGGAACTGAACTAGCTTCCAGTTGATCCCCGGGCAGTGCAGATCAAACTGTTGATGGTTTTTAAAGTTATAGATGACCTTGCCCCAAGTTACAGGTCTGGCTATTTAAATGTCATTACACTCTCATAGCATGACATCAGAGCCAGTGTTGCCAATAGCAGACTGCTGCGCCATAGGAGCCTGGCTGGAAAAAGCTATTTCCTTAACACTGGTGCAGAGGAATGGAATGGTGTACCAAACCATATAAAATCCATCCCTATGCTACAAAGTGTTAAGATATACCTTAAGAAATTATTTCTGGGAAAAGTCCTTTAAAACTACACAGGCTTAAAGAAAGTATAAATTGTTTAGAATAAATGTTACTTGGTAACCTATTATATTCCTTTTACGGTTTCCTCCTTATTGATAAGATGTACACTGAACAAAAATATAAAACGCAACGTGTAAAGTGTTGGTCCCCGTGTTTCATGAGCTGAAATTAAAGATCTCAGAAATGTTACATAAAGCACAAAAAAAAGCTTATTTCTCTCAGATTTTGTGCACAAATTTGTTTACATCCCTGTTTGAGAGCATTTCTCCTTTGCCAAGATAATCCATCCAGGTGTGGCATATCAAGAAGCTGATTAAATAGCATGATCATTACACAGGTGAACCTTGTGCTGTGGACAATACATATTGTCCTGGAATATTCTAATCAAGTGAGAAAGACTGTCATTTCTTCAAACAATCCTCTTTATTCAATATCGATTAATTATTGCAGTAATGAGGCTGGTCGACCCCACACCCTTGAGGGTTGGACCGAGTAACCTAACCTTTACACAAATGCAGAGTACTATATATAGCTGACACTAACAATGCTAAGTAATGGTTGGTTCAACCCTCCTCATGCAGACCAAGGAGCATCATAAGCCACTCTGGGTTCATCCTGTCATTATCTGCATGGGGTTGTTGTCTTAACCCCACTCTGGCTTAGTTTCCCAGTTGCAAGGATGATTTTGAGACAATGAGGGATTGTTCAACTCCTAACCTATCCCTAGTAAAACACATTATTGTCTATGTAATGCAGTCTTTAAGTCATTTGTCAGCTCAAGCCATCTCTGGTGACCATACGCCCAGATTAGCTGCAGGGAACTAGAGAGGAGACCATAAAAACACAGACACTAACAAGACAGAAATGTCTTCCTATTCGTTAAGTATTAATTGCTAACTATTAATATAAAACAAATGGTGTAAATACAACAACAACAACAAAAATTCTCACAATGTGCAGTTTTGTCACACAACACAATGCCAAAGATGTCTCAAGTTTTGAGGGAGCGTACAATTGGCATGCTGACTGCAGGAATGTCCACCAGACATAAGTAGCCTCCAACGTCATTTTAGAGAATTTGGCAGTATGTCTAACCGGCATCACAACTGCAGACCACGTGTGTGCGAACGGTTTGCTGATGTCAATGTTGTGAACAGAGTGCCCCATGGTGGCGGTGGGGGTATGGGCAGGCACAAGCTACAGACAACGAACACAATTGCATTTTATCGATGGCAATTTGAATGCACAGATATACCGTGACGAGATCCTGAGGCCCATTGTCGTGCCATTCATCCACCGCCATCACCTCATGTTACAGCATGATAATGCACGGGCCCCATGTCACAAGGATCTGTACACAAATCCTGGAAGCTGAAAATTTCCCAATTCTTCCATGGCTTGCATACTCACCAGACATGTCCCCCATTGAGCACGTTTGGGATGCTCTGGGTCAACGTGTGCGACAGCGTGTTCCAGTTCCTGCCAATATCCAGCAACTTCGCACATCAATTGAATAGGAGTGGAACAACATTCCACTGGCCACAATCAACAGCCTGATTAACTCTATGTGAAGGAGATGTGTCTCGCTGCATGAGGCAAATGGTGGTCACACCAGATACTGACTGGTTGTCTGATCCACTCCCCTACCTTTTTTAAAGGTATCTGTTACCAACAGATGCACATCTGTATTCTCAATCATGTGAAATCCATTGATTAGGGCCTAATGAATTTATTTAAATTGTCTGATTTCCTCATATGAACTGTAACTCAGTAAAATCTTTGCAATTTTTGCATGTTGGTTTATGTTTTTTTCTCAGTAGATTTTAAATTTAGTTTTTCATTATATAATCATACATTTTGTTTTCATTTATTTTCATGAGGATCACAATAGCAGTGTTGGGAAAAAAGTACCCAATTGTCATACTTGGGTAAAAGTAAAGATATCTTATTAAAAAAATGACTGAATAACAGTGAAAGTCACCCAGTAAAATATTACTTCAGTAAAAGTCTAAAAGTATTTGGTTTTAAATATACTTAAGTATAAAAAGTAAATATAATTGCCAAAAAATACTTAAGTATCGAAACAAAAAATATAAATCATTTCAAATTCCTTATATTAAGAATTTGTTTTTTTATTTACTGATTATCAGAATAAGGTAAGACCCAGGTGCAGACCGTGTCGAAGTAACAATGATTATTACAGCAACAGAGGCAAAGGTACAGGACGGCAGGCAGGCAGGGTCAGGCAGAGTGGTCAGGCGGGCGGGTTCAGGGTCGGGGTCAGGCAGAGTGGTCAGGTTCAGGGTTAGGACAGGCAAGGGTCAAAAACCAGGAGGGCAAGGAAAAACAGAGGCTGGGGGGAAAAACAGATGCTGACAGGACAAACGCTGGTAAGCTTGACAAACAAGACAAACTGGCAACAGACAAACAGAAAACACAGGTATAAATACACAGGGGATAATGGGGAAGATGGGCAACACCTGGAGGGGGTGGAGAATTATGCCAGAAATATCGGTGGAAACACTTTTATGTGCAAATGTTGATATAATAACTATCATATCAATGTAAACTTGGAGTCACAGGGCAGGGCTGAATTGATTTTATTCATCAATGTAAACTGGGAAACCCTGGCCTAGAGCACACATCTTGTCAATACCACAGCGGGCACACTCGCTATATCACTGCAACATTTGTTTGTGAGAAAACAAGAGTTGACAATGCAATGGAAACCCATTTAACTTGTATTTTTCTATTCGGTATGCGTACATGGGAATTGAATCACAAAAGGAATTTGCGTGGCAATGCACGCCTCCAACGCAATCATCAAGTTTGCAGACAACACAACAGTAGTGGGCTTGATCACCAACAACGACGAGACGGCCTACAGAGAGGAGGTGAGGGCACTCAGAGTGTGGTGTCAGGAAAATAACCTCTCACTCAACGTCAACAAAACAAAGGAGATGATCGTGGACTTTAGGAAACAGCAAAGGGAGCACCCCCCTATCCACATCAAAGGAACAGCAGTGGAGTAGGTGGAAAGTTTTAAGTTCCTGGGCGTACACATCACGGACAAACTGAAATGGTCCACCCACACAGACAGTGTGGTGAAGAAGGCGCAACATCATCCTCAGGAGGCTGAAGAAATTTGGCTTGTCACCTAAAACCCTGACAAACTTTTACAGATGCACAATCGAGAGTCGGGCTCTATCACAGCCTGGTACGGCAACTGCACCGCCCTCAACTGCAGGGCTCTCCAGAGGGTGGTGCGGTCTGCACAACGCATCACCGGGGGCAAAATACCTGCCTTCCATTAAACCTACAGCACCCGATGTCACAGGAAGGCCAAAAAGATCATCAAGGGCAACAACCACTCGAGCCACTGCCTGTTCACACCGCTATCATCCAGAAGGCGAGGTCAGTACAGGTGCATCAAAGCTGGGACCGAGAGACTGAAAAACAGCTTCTATCTCAAGGCCATCAGACTGCTAAACAGCAATCACTAACTCAGAGAGGCTGCTGCCTACATTGAGATCCAATCACTGGACACTTAAATAAATGGATAACTAGTAACCTTAAACAATGCCACTTTAAATAATGCGACTTTAGCAATGTTTACATGTCTTACATTACTCATATCACATGTACAGTATATACTGTATTTTATACCATCTACTGCACCTTGCCTATGCCGCTCAGCCCTTGCTCATCCATATATTTATATGTACATATTCTCATTCACCCCTTTAGATTTGTGTGTATTAGGTAGTTGTTGGGGAATTGTTAGATTACTTGTTAGATATTACTGCACTGTCGGAACTAGAAGCAAAAGCATTTGTTCTTAACTGACTCGCCTAGTTAAATAAAGGTTAAATAAAAAAATAAAAAATACTGTAAGACATCCTGGAAACTTAGAGACAAACACTGTATATTGCAGTTGTCTTCACTTGTCGTCACTAGTTACCACAGCCACAAAGTCATAAACCCCAGCATATTTCTACATTGTCTCTTCTAAATAAAATGTGATTTTAAACCTAACATTAACCTTATGGCTAACCTTAATATAGCACACTTTGACTTTGTGGCTGCTGTAACTAGTGGAAACCTTTGTGGCTGTTGTTCACACGCGTGTCTGCTCTCTCATTGGCTAGAATGGTCCCACCTAATTTTGCCTCTTTAGAGCACAGATAGAACAATGAGACAGATATTTCACAGGATGTTTAAATGTGAAGCATCTGGTTGGCGCTTCCACTCACTACCAAATATGGCGATGAGAGGAAGCCCACGGGCAGTTGGAGAAGATGGAAAGAGATGGATTTTGGCCGAAATTCTGCACATTTTCTCAGCGATTAAAACGTTTGATCTCAATACAGTTTGATGTTCCCAAAAACTAGAATGTTATGTTATGAACAGAGTGGACTGTGATTTTCTTTTCAGACTTTACCCTTTGCAAAAGTTTTGTAATCGTGTTTCTTTAGGAGTGCAAACCAGAGGCGAATTTAGTTATTGCACACGGGCACTTCACAAAGTAGGCGTTCCCTAACGTAAAATAGGCAGATGTATACTAGAACGCACCAATAGGATCTCACCCGCTCGTGTTTTGCTCTGCCCCCCTCGCTTGTTTTTCCCTCTATGGCGCATTTGTTCCCATCGGAAACGACAGGCTGTGGTTTATATTGGTTTAGTTCGGGGTGGCAGGAAGCCTAGTGGTTAGAGCGTTGGACTAGTAACCGAAAGGTTGCAAGATCAATTCCTCCGAGCTGACAAGGTAAAAATATGTCGTTCTGCCCCTGAACAAGGCAGTTAACCCACTGTTCCTAGGCCGTCATTGTAACTGACTTGCCTGGTTAAATAAAAAGTTATACAAATCTTTGGTTAGAGCAAGAAGTGTGTAACTGCATCCCAATATGGCGACCGGAGTATGGGCGAGTGGGCGTGTCGAAAGGAAAGTAGTGGGCGTGTCGAAAGGAAAGTAGTGGGCGTGTCGAAAGGAAAGTAGTGGGCGTGTGGAAAGCACTATGTGACTATTATGCCTTCAAGACAACTGGGTCAGTGATCTTCATGTCGGAAAGTCCAAACTCTTCAGAGGCCCGAGTTCAACACGATTTTTCCCAGTCGGAGCTCGTTTCCCAGTTCCCAGTTGTCTTGAAGTCGGAGATTTCCGAGTTCCCAGTTGTTTTGAACGCTACATATAGTGTGTGAATTTGTTGCTGGACTGGCAGACAACGTTCAGTCGGAACCGCGCATAAAGTTTTTAATTCGGTGTGTTTCTGAGGACGATTTCAGGATAGGAGCGCTTGCGTTTAGTATTTTTAGTTCTACACAAGGATAATATTTTGGGATTGTTTTGCGGTTGAATCTTTTTGAATAGCCCACAGAATGAAGTCTAAAAATACAGTAATGGGAAAGTTCCTATGTTAATCACGAAGAGAGGTGATCACAGATGATTTCGGATTTACGAAGTAGGAATTCTTATTTTTAGGAAAATATCCTGCCAGAGGAATAATATTGTCTCTTCATATGAGTCGTCCCATATCCTCTGTCCCGAGTTTTATTCCAAGTTAAAAAGCAACATGGCGGCGGATTCCCTACAGGTAAGAACTCTACAACTAAAACGCCTTGTTTTACAACAGTTTGGGGGCCTATAATGACATCTTTCGTTTTCAGGTCATGGTTATTTCTGTAAAGGACTGGCCTGGGTAGGAATGTGTTGATACCTTGTTACTTTGTGTCCAACCGTAGCTGTAGTAACAGAGAGAGAATGTGATTGTATCCCTTCATAATCCCTCTGTAACCCATCAGACTGCTGCTACCGCGGACGGGAATCATTCACGTGATCAATACAGTCATACGGCCTAATCTCAGATTATGTCAAACCAATCTCTCTGTCTGGGGGGACACTTTGTTTAGGCCACCTCGTAGAGCTGGGCGACATGGACAGCAATCCTTATTGCGATAAATGTTTTGAATTATCACAACGGTATATTGAACGATAAGATTATAACATGAATGTGCACCACCGTTGTATTTTTTTTAATGACCTTTACATCTACTACTCTGAATGTTGTACCTATCAATTGTCATGTTAACAAGCACCTATATTAGCAAAGTTATTTCTGTTCAGACTTCATTTCTCTAGTGGGGCTCTAATTGGTTATTTATCGTAATGAATCAGCAAAATGTCCACGATAACTGGTCTGTTTGGTCGGTGTCGATCATTTTCGATTTTATCTTCCCAGCTCTAGCACCTCAGTCTCACTGTCACAGTAAACTCCCGTTTATCTATTAAAATTATCAACTATTTCCTCTTGCAGACATTACAAAGTCAGCTCCTCCTATAGTCAGTTAATTAACTGTTGCTTGGGGCAGGTAGATCATAGACTTCAGTTTCATACAGTGGACTAGTTTTTGGTTTAAATCACTCCTGGTAGTGTAGTAGCAGAGTTTCTACACTCCACTAAACTCTCTTTGGTAGTCAGCTTCAACTGAAACTGAGGTAATGTTATTTTCAGTTGGGATGCTGGGAAGTTAGTGTGGAATGCAATACAGGGCTCTGGGACCACCTAGGACAGGATACCTTGGCTTAACAACGTGATGCATAGCCACTTTAATAACCTTACCTACATATACAGTTGAAGTCGGAAGTTTACATACACTTAGGTTGGAGTCATTAAAACTAGTTTTTCAACCACTCTACAAATTTCTTGTTAACAAACTATAGTTTTGGCAAGACGGTTAGGACACTGTGTGCATGACACAAGTAATTTTTTCCAACAATTGTTTACAGAGATTATTTAACTTATAATTCACTGTATCACAATTCCAGTGGGTCAGAAGTGCCTTAAACTGTGCCTTAAAACAGCTTGGAAAATTCCAGAAAATGTCATGGCTTTAGAAGCTTCTGATAGGCTAATTGACATCATTTGAGTCAATTGGAGGTGTACCTGTGGATGTATTTCAAGGCCTACCTTCAAACCCAGTGCCTCTTTGCTTGACATCATGGGAAAATCAAAAGAAATCAGCCAAGACCTCAGAAAAAGTATTGTAGACCTCCACAAGTCTGGTTCATCCTTGGGAGCAATTTCCAAACGCCTGAAGGTACCGTGTTCATCTGTACAAACAATAGTACGCAAGTATAAACACCATGGGACCACGCAGCCGTCATACCGCTCAGGAAGGAGACACGTTCTGTCTCCTAGAGATTAACGTACTTTGGTGCGAAAAGTGCAAATCAATCCCACGACAACAGCAAAGGACCCTGTGAAGATGCTGGAGGAAACAGGTACAAAAGTATCTATATCCATAGTAAAATGAGTCTTATATCGACATAACCTGAAAGGCCGGTCAGTAAGGAAGAAGCCACTGCTCCAAAACCACCATAAAAAAGCCAGACGACAGATTGCAACTGCACATGGGGACAAAGATCTTACTTTTTGGAGAAATATCCTCTGGTCTGATGAAACAAAAACAGAACTGTTTGGCCATAACGACCATCGTTGTATTTGGAGGAAAAAGGGGGAGGCTTGCAAGCTGCAGAACACCATCCCAACCGTGAAGCACGGGGGTGGCAGCATCATGTTGTGGGGGTGCTTTGCTGCAGGAGGCCCTGGTGCACTTCACAAAATAGATGGCATCATGAGGATGGAAAATTATGTGGATATATTGAAGCGACATCTCAAGACATCAGTCAGGAAGTTAAAGCTTGGTCGCAAATGGTTCTTCCAAATGGACAATGACTCCAAGCATACTTCCAAAGTTGTGGCAAAATGGCTTAAGGACAACAAAGTCAATGTATTGGAGAGGCCATCACAAAGTCCTGACCTCAAACCTATAGAACATTTGTGGACAGAACTGAAAAAGGGTGTGTGGGCAAGGAGGCCTACAAACCTGACTCAGTTACACCAGCTCTGTCAGGAGTAATGGGCCAAAATTCACCTAATTTATTGTGGGAAGCTTGAGGAAGGCTACCTGAAACATTTGACCCAAGTTAAACAATTTAAAGGCAATGCTACCAAATACTAATTGAGTGTATGTGAACTTCTAACCCACTGGGAATGTGATGAAAGAAATAAAAGCTGAAATAAATCCTTCTCTCTACTATTATTCTGACATTTCACATTCTTAAAATAAAGTGGTGATCCTAACTGACCTAAAACTGGGAATTTTTACTAGGATTAAATGTTAGGAATTGTGAAAAACTGAGTTTAAATGTATTTGGCTAAGGTGTATGTAAACTTCCGACTTCAACTGTACATAATTACTTCAATTACCTCGACACCAGTGCCCCCGCACATTGACACATTGACCCCTTGTATATAGCCCCGCTATTGTTATTAACTGCCCCTCTTAAAATGATTTATCTTTTTTTTTTTTTTAAGTATTTTCTTAACTGCATTGTTGGTTAAGGGCTTGTAAGTAAGAATTTCACCTGTTGTATTTGGCGCATGTGACAAAATCCAATGAGATTTGATTCATTAACTACAGGTGACTAGCGTATAGCTCATTGGGCTCAGAGCTGTGAGGGGAGAGCAGAGGGTAAGGGGCTATGGAAGGGCTCTTACAAACAAGGAAGTGGATTGTTCCTTTTGTGGTTATCAATAACATGGAATTCCAACGGTTGGGGATGTAGATCCTCTGAGTTACGCATTCTAATGAATGACTTGGTAGAACCCAAGCAGCTTCTAATGAATGACTTGGTAGAACCCAAGCAGCTTCTAATGAATGACTTGGTAGAACCTCTGTTATTTGGTCTGGATGGGGCACTTTAGGGTTGTGTTGAATGTAACCTCGTTCCCCAGGCTAACTTGCTACTGGGCATTTCCATGTAAAAGGACCCATGATCACCACCATGTGAAGTTAATAGAGGCATGTCAAATGGAAGCTAAGAGTCTCTATAATTTTATGGGGTGAAATTATGGCATGTATAACCATTTTTCTATCCCATAAATGTGTAACAAGCTTACGCAAGGGACTTCAGAAAAGGGGTCTTTAGACATTTACCAGAAAGT
Source organism: Brachymystax lenok tsinlingensis (assembly GCA_030435695.1). Lineage (NCBI taxonomy): Eukaryota > Metazoa > Chordata > Actinopteri > Salmoniformes > Salmonidae > Brachymystax > Brachymystax lenok. The sequence goes on along the minus strand of CM059790.1, from coordinate 44,284,713 downwards.
CTTAAAAAGGTACTAGAAATACACCAAAACACATGTTGAATTAAAGACCCCTGACAGCTATTTTATATTTAGTTTTTCTATACATTTTTTTTTTTAAGGAACATTGCCTTGTGTCTTAATTCTTTACCTAAACCCCACATATCTTGAAGATATTTTAACATTTCTCATGAGGGAGGATAATGTAAGTTCACAGAAGTAACAAGTAAAGGTAGACCTACCAATTAGTTAGTGTTTTTACTGCTATAATTTATTAAGTGATTAAAACTTGTAATTCTTTTTTTTTTTTTTTATATACAAATTTTGGTATCAGAATTACTGCAATTGAATTGGCTACAATGGGAAATCATATTAGTTGGTCATAAACCACAGTTGGGTCTCCTGCTACTGTCATCCTTCCACTGGCATTCTGTTCACCTCATAGGGTCTCCTGCTACTGTCATCCCTTCCACTGGCATTCTGTTCACCTCATAGGGTCTCCTGCTACTGTCATCCCTTCCACTGGCATACTGTTCACCTCATAGGGTCTCCTGCTACTGTCATCCCTTCCACTGGCATACTGTTCACCTCAGAGGGTCTCCTGCTACTGTCATCCCTTCCACTGGCATACTGTTCACCTCATAGAGTCTCTTGCTACTATCATCCCTTCCACTGGCATACTGTTCACCTCATAGGGTCTCCTGTTACTGTCCTCCCTTCCACAGGCATTCTGTTCACCACATAGGGTCTTCTGTTACTGTCCTCCCTTCCAATGGCATTCTGTTCACCTCATAGGATATTCTGTTACTGTCCTCTCTTCCAATGGCATACTGTTATGTTCACCTCATAACATATTTTTTCCCCCTTTTCTATTTGGTGGTCAAAGTAATGCTGTGCTGTACTGTGACGTCCAAATTTGTGAAACAGACGTCGAGAATGATCTTCATATCCATAATTATGCACTTCTGTATAGTATAAATCAGGTACCCATGATGTAATTCCGTTACCAGCTCCTGAGTGGCGCAGCGGTGATTGGGAGTTCCATAGGGCGGCGCACAATTGGCCCAGCGTCGTCCGGGGGTAGGCCGTCATTGTAAATAAGAATTTGTTCTTAACTGACTTGCTAAGTTAAATAAAATAAATGTAATAATAAATAAATGTAAATCCACTTCACCTACTGTAGTTCAATAAGCAAAACCCATTTATTCATATGTGAGGTGCCATGTCAAGCTGAAACCCCATTCTTTCTGCAGTCACCTTTTTGAATCTTCATTCGGAGCAGAGAGTTCTTGGAAAATGTGTTCACATAAAAAAAAAAATTGGAGGGAGATTTTACCACAATTCTGTTACCAAACTGAGTCAAAGTCTAATTCCATTATCGTGGAATTGTTGGCCTGCTGCATAGAGAGACCTGGCTGGTAGATGAGATTACATTGAATGCATTAACCCCACTAGAAAAAAAAGACAAGATGAATCAGATATTAATAGCGGTATCAATATTCAACATGCCGTGGCACAATAACACATTAATAAAGAGATGTTGGAACATTGGTTTATAGGCATTATACACTATCCATTTTGTCACAGTGTAGAGCGAGTGGGACTAATCCGATGTGGGTCAAGAGGCCTTTTTGACTCTAAATTGTTATTACAGTTAGTCATGAGAAGCATGTTTTGAAAAAAAGACTTGAGGGTTATGAAGTACAACAGTGGACCTCAGTAGTCTTTTGTTTTAAACAGCACGTGGACACCTGTTATCCCACAGTGGGAATTAGTGAGTTACGCAATCAGGCTGCCATTTGTCTGTCTCGCTCTCGCTCTCTCTCTCTCGCGCTTTCTCTCACACTCTCTTTCTCTCTCTCGCTGTGCTAAGAGCCTGTCCTTCAGTCCAGCACTTTCTTTTTGCTGGAGGTTTGTTCCAATGTTGGAGGGATGCCTGAAACGACATTTCTACATTCTTCTGTCAGAGTCGGACTCATCTTTCTAAACTCTTAAGACTAGAGCCGCCGGCCATTTCAGCAAATAAGCATGTTGCGAAAACAACCGGGGGGGGGTCATGGTAGTACAACCATGTAGCACGGCCGGTCCGCTCATTAGACAGAACTATGTCGCCGCCGCGTATGGCGGCATTTTCTGAGCTCAGCTGGCCATGACGCATCTCCAACAACAACACACAAAACATCACATAATAAAAATTAAAAAACAACTAGGTCAAGAGTTAAAGATATCACAAATATACATTATAACTTCATTTTAAAAGGACTAAACTAGTGATTCACCGACATGGTATTTTTGGCCGATACCGATATCCAACATTTTCCTTGCCAAAAAAATCCGATACCGATATTACAAATTTTAGCAGGCTTTTAGGCATTCTAGTACAGTTAAATAGTTAACACACACACATGGACGCCGCGGTCTAAGGCACTGCATTTCAGTGCAAGAGGCGTCACTACAGTCCCTGGTTCGAATCCAGGCTGTATCACATCCGGCCGTGATTGGAAGTCCCATAGGGTGGCGCACAATTGGCCCAGCGTCGTCCGGGTTTGGCCGGGGTAGGCCGTCATTGTAAATAAGAATTTGTTCTTAACTGACTTGCCTAGTTAAATAAAGGTTACACACACACAACACTGACCAAAAAGTTATTTTGTTGGGATTTACGTATGTCCCCATTACCAGTAAAACATAATCAAAATAAAAAAAAATCACTTAATTGGTGTGCTATTTTGTTGTTCAGTTGTTTCATTCTCAACCAGGATTTCTATGGAACGCCGTTTGGGTCTTGGCTATGGAACGCCGTTTGGGTCTTGGCTATGGAACGCCGTTTGGGTCTTTGCTATGGAACGCCGTTTGGGTCTTTGCTATGGAACGCCGTTTGGGTCTTTGCTATGGAACGCCGGTTGGGTCTTTGCTATGGAACGCCGGTTGGGTCTTGGCTATGGAACGCCGGTTGGGTCTTGGCTATGGAACGCCCGGTTGGGTCTTGGCTATGGAACGCCCGGTTGGGTCTTGGCTATGGAACGCCGGTTGGGTCTTGGCTATGGAACGCCGGTTGGGTCTTGGCTATGGAACGCCGGTTGGGTCTTGGCTATGGAACGCCGGTTGGGTCTTGGCTATGGAACGCCGGTTGGGTCTTGGCTATGGAACGCCGGTTGGGTCTTGGCTATGGAACGCTGTTTGGGTCTTTGCATGTCAAAAAAGATACACGTCAAATAACACTGACGTGTCAAATAAGCTTGTTGACCAATCAGGACCTGAATATGACTGTACGTCACATAATAATTTAACGCGTTCATTTATTTTTTGCGTAGTTATTACACATTGATTACACTATCACTCGTATTTCATATGTCACAACGATTCATCGATACGTATGCTATGATGCTGGTGAAGTTGTCTCTTGTACCTACAGTGCTGGTCATAAAAAAAGCTAGCTAGCTAAGGGATGCAACAATGTTCTTCCCCAATAACATAGCAGAACGATGTAATCTGTTTCAGTAGCTATCGTTAGCTAGCTAACTAACTATATAGGACACTATATAAGACACTTCTTATTTGATACCACATTTCATTGCTTCACATTCCAACCTTGTTTAACAGTATCTCGTCTAAATATGGTGTGATTCTGCCAATTGTAACCTTGTGCATCACTTTCAAAGAGGTACTTTTATTTTGAAGGCAAGCCACAAATTCCACTATTGTTCCACTAAGTTCAATTTCAATAGGCGAACAACAAGTGGCTACCTAGCTAATTCTTACTCACAAGGATTCCTAAATCACTGCTAAGAATAGTGAAAATGACTGCAGTTTCTACAGGTCATTGTTTTCAGGCTGGTTGTTTTAGTGCTAGCTAAGTAACCAGCTAAAGCTAGTTAGCTACCCCAGAAGTTGCGGTCGCTCATGTGCTGAACACAGACAGCGTGGTCATTCTTGGAAAATGTTATATTTGGAAATCGAGCTGTTGAATTTAGTTATTTGACAAAGATAAGTATCATAGAAACTGCAGCTTTTTCTGATACTATATAGAAATCAAACCATTTTACCTGCCTGTGACTCTGCTCCTTTCCCTGCCTGTGCCAATTCCAAGCTGTGCCTATCTCTTCATGTACAATTTGGCAGATGATAATATTGTCACTCAGACTGTCTTTAGGCCAATTCTTATTATGTGTGAAATTAGTTTAGGTGTAGTTTCGACGGGCAGGCTGACTGGCGTCGTTTGCTTCCCTTCGGTCATCAACTTGGATAGTCAATGATATGTTTTGTATTATTCTAAAGGACTACTGCAACACGTAGCATGTTTTCATTTCCCGTACATTTGATTAGTAATAGAGTAATAGTGAATGATAGTCCAGTAACGGAAAATAGGATATCAACTCGCAAAGGTCAAATTATTATAAACATGAGTTATAAACATTATTATAAAGAGTTAATATGCGTGAAAATGACTAAATACACTACATGACCAAAATTATGAGGACACCTGCTCGTTGAACATCTCATTCTAAAATAATGGGTATTAATATTGAGTTGGTCCCTCCTCCCCCCTTTGCCGCTATAACAGCCTCCACTCTTCTGGGAAGGCTTTCCACTAGATGTTGGAACATTGCTGCGGGGAATTGCTTCCATTCAGACCCAGACCATTATTCCTCCTCCACCAAACTTTACAGTTGGCACTATTCATTCAGGCAGGTAGCGTTCTCCTGGCATCCGCCAAACCCAGATTCGTCCGTCACACTGCTAAATGGTAACGCGTGATTCATCACTCCAGAGAACGGGTTTCCACTGCTCAAGAGTCCAATGGCTTTACACCACTCCAGCCGATGCTTGGCACTGCGCATGGTGATCTTAGGCTTGTGTGCGGCTGCTCGGCCAGGGTAAGCCATTTCATTAAGCTCACGACGAACAGTTCTTGTGCTGACGTTGCTTCCAGAGGCATTTTGGAACTCCGTAGTGAGTGTTGCAACCGAGGACAGAAGATTTTACGCCGCGGTCCCGTTCTGTGAGCTTGTGTGGCCTACCACTTTGCGGCTGAGGAAGTGTTGCTCATAGATGTTTCCACTTCACAATATCTGCACTTACAGTTGGCCAGGGCAGCTCTAGCAGGGCAGAAATCTGTTGAACTGACTTGTTGGAAAGGTGGCATCCTATGACTGTGCTACTTTGAAAGTCACTGAGCTCTTCAGTAAGGCCATTCTACTGCCAATGTTTGTCTATGGAGATTGCCTGGCTGTCTTCTCGATTTTATACACCTGTCGGCAACGGGTGTGGCTGACATTGCCGAATCCTGTAATTTCAAATCAAATTGTATTGGTCACATACACATGGTTAGCAGATGTTAATGCGAGTGTAGCGAAATGCTTGTGCTTCTAGTTCCGACAGTGCAGTAATATCTAACAATTTCCCAACAACTACCTTATACACACAAGTGTAAAGGAATGAATAAGAATATGTACATATAAATTTATGGATGAGCGATGGCCGAACGGCATAGGCAAGATGCAGTAGATGGTATAGAGTACAGTATATACATATGAGATGAGTAATGTAGGGTATGTAAACATTATATAAAGTGGATTATTTTTTTGTGACTAGTGATACATTTATTACATCAAATTTTTTATTATTAAAGTGGCTAGAGATTTGAGTCAGTATGTTGGCAGCAGCCACTCAATGTTAGTGATGGCTGTTTAATAGTCTGATGGCCTCGAGATAGAAGCTGTTTTTCAGTCTCTTGGTCCCAGCTTTGATGCACCTGTACTGACCTCGCCTTCTGGATGATAGCGGGGTGAACAGGCAGTGGCTCGGGTGGTTGTTGTTCTTGATGATCTTTTTGGCCTTCCTGTGACATCGGGTGGTGTAGGTGTCCTGGAGGGCAGGTAGTTTGCTCCTGGTGATGCGTTGTGCAGACCTCATTACCCTCTGGAGAGCCTTACGGTTGTGGACGGAGCAGTTGCCGTACCAGGCGGTGATACAGCCCGACAGGATGCTCTCGATTGTGCATCTGTAAAAGTTTGTCAGGGTTTTAGGTGACAAGCCAAATTTCTTCAGCCTCCTGAGGTTGAAGAGGCGCTGTTGTGCCTTCTTCACCACGCTGTCTGTGTGGGTGGACCATTTCAGTTTGTCCTTGATGTGTACGCCGAGGAACTTTCCACCTTCTCCACTACTGTCCCGTCGATGTGGATAGGGGGGTGCTCCCTCTGCTGTTTCCTGAAGTCCACGATCATCTCCTTTGTTTTGTTGACGTTGAGTGAGAGGTTATTTTCCTGACACCACACTCCGAGGGCCCTCACCTCCTCCCTGTAGGCCGTCTTGTCGTTGTTGGTAATCAAGCCTACTAATGTTGTGTCGTCTGCAAACTTGATGATTGAGTTGGAGGCGTGCGTGGCCACGCAGTCATGGGTAAACAGGGAGTACAGGAGAGGGCTGCGAACGCACCCTTGTGGGGCCCCAGTGTTGAGGATCAGCGGGCTGGAGATGTTGTTTCCTACCCTCACCACCCGGGGACGGCCCGTTAGAAAGTCCAGGACCCAGTTGCACAGGGCGGGGACGAGACCCAGGGTTTGAATGGGTGTCCACATACTTTTGTATATATAGTGTATGAAACCCATTGTCATTTATTGATTGTATGGTACCCTGTATTGTGCCTTTACTTATGAATCAATCGTCTCGTTTTCTCTTCTCTAAACTCCCGATTTCACAGTCACAATGGCCACAGTTCTTCATTGCACTATTGTTCTAAATTAAGTCAACCTCTTCACCCTCCTTATCATTCAGTTAAGCCTAATTTAAATCAATTGTGAAGTAAAGTGCACAATTATCAGGTTCTGTCGCCCATTTAGCCTATGCCATTCATTCAGAGGAGAGAGGCACGTTAGCCTGGCAATAGAAAAATGTAAATAAATGGTATAACTCATTGCTCAAAATGTTTTGATTTCAAAATTCTGACAGCTGAGAAATGTAAAATACAAATATTCTGGAAACGTCAGGGAAGGAGCAGGTGGGCTTTAAAAAATATATATTTCTTGGCTTATTTATTTACAAAATCCAACATCGTTGGTGGTTCTAGTGTTTAGGCTCTGAGGCTAAATGGTGGAGTTGGCAGGACTCCGGCTTCCATTTTGTTTTTGTGGTTTGGACTACCAGGCTGTTTCCTTGGTGACCTAGTGACTTGTGTTGACAGCAACAGCACAACAGGTTACATTAGGTTTGTGACGGTTACACTTCGTTATTATCAGTAACATTTAGTTATTATTACCCCTCCTAAATATTAGTCTAGTATACAAATGTAAGAAATGTCAGATTCGAGAGGAATTCCCGAAAAATAGATTTTGACGCACTAAACCATTATTTTTTTCAGAACAATTTGCATAATGTTACCAACTCTGCTGCGGTCAAATTGGCAAGAGAGGACACTAGGATATAGGCTATGCATGAACCATGAAAGGAGCTTGGCTATGCTTCATTTAGTTGTTAAGAGAGGCTGAACTTTCACCTGTCGTCAATCCTCGCACCTTTGCTGACACTGCAACAAAAGACATCGTTTTCTTTTCTATCTGACTAAAGACATGCATTCCAGACAAGTTCCACAGACATGTGACTTGTTAGATTACTTGTTAGATACTACTGCATGGTCGGAACTAGAAGCACAAGCATTTCGCTACACTCACATTAACATCTGCTAACCATGTGTATGTGACAAATAGAATTTGATTTTATTTGACTAACAGAAATGGAAGAATGTGTCCCTGAACAAAAGGGGGGGTCAAAATCAAAGTAACAGTCAGTATCTGGTGAGGCCACCAACTGCATTAAGTACTGCAGTGCATCTCCACCTCATGGACTGCACCAGATTTTGCTGTGAGATGTTACCCCACTCTTCCACCAAGGCACCTGCAAGTTCCCGGACATTTCTGGGGGGAATGGCCCTAGCCCTCACCCTCTGATCCAACAGGTCCCAGACATGCTCAATGGGATTGAGATCCGGGCTCTTCGCTGGCCATGGCAGAACACTGACATTCCTGTCTTGCAGGAAATCCCACACAGAATGAGCAGTATGGCTGGAGGATCATGTCAGGATGATCCTGCAGGAAGGGTACCACATGAGGGAGGAGGATGTCTTCCCTGTAACGTACAGCGTTGAGATTGCTTGCAATGACAACAAGCTCAGTCCAATGATGCTGTGACACACCGCCCCAGACCATGACGGCCCCCCGCCTCCAAATCGATCCCGCTCCAGAGTACAGGCCTCGGTGTAACACTCATTCCATTGACAATAAATGCGAACCCAACCATCACCCCTAGTGAGACAAAACCCGTGACTTCTCAGTGAAGAGCACCTTTTGCCAGTCCTGTCTGGCCCAGCGACAGTGGGTTGGTGCCCGTAGGCAACGTGCCAGTGATGACTGGTGAGGACCTGCCTCACAAAAGGCCTACAAGCCCTCAGTCCAGCCTCTCTCAGCCTATTGCGGACAGTCTGAGCACTGATGGAGGGATTGTGCGTTACTGGTGTAACTCGGGCAGTTGTTGTTGCCGTCCTCTACCTGTCCCGCAGGTGTGATGTTCGGATGTACCGATCCTGTGCAGATGTTGCACGTGGTCTTCCACTGCGAGGGCGATCAGCTGTCTGTCCTGTCTCCCTATAGTGCTGTCTTAGGCGTCTCACAGTACGGACATTGCAGTTTATTTATATTATATATATTTATATTTTATCAACTCCTGAGATTGAGGCTGGCAATACTAAAGTGCCTATTAGAACATCCAATAGTCAAAGGTATGTGAAATACAAATGGTATAGAGCGAAATAGTCAACGCATCATAATTACTATAATAACTAGAACCTAAAACTTCTTAACTGGGAATATTGAAGAACTGGGAATATTGAACCACCAGCTTTCATATGTTCTCATGTTCTGAGCAAGGAACTTAAACGTTAGCTTTTTTACCTGGCACATATTGCACTTTTACTTTCTTATCCAACACTGTGTTTTTGCATTATTTAAACCAAATTGAACATGTTTCATTATTTATTTGAGACTAAATAGATTTTATTTATGTATTATATTAAGTTAAAATAAGTGTTCATTGTTCATTCAGTATTGTTGTAATTGTCATTATTACAAATATATAAAAAATTGTCAGTTTTAATCGGTATCGGCTTTTTTTGGTCCCCCAATAATCAGTATCGGCGTTGAAAAATCATAATCGGTCAACCTCTAGCGGTGATGAGTATCAACTGTCACCTGTAACAAAATGAAGGGCACTATGGCATCCAAAGGTTTAAGAGTAGTAGCAGCTGCACTTTGATAAATATTATCACCATAATCAAGAACAGATATAAAAAGGTTGGCTGAATAATCTGCCTCCTACTGCTTAGAGAAAGGCACTGTTTCTGTAGAAAAAAAAAACGACTTCAAATCTTAGCTTCAAAACCATATAATGTATTTATATGTGGGAACATGAAGATGCAATTGACAATCCATTAAAATGTAAACAAATACATGCAACATGTCCGTAGCCTATTTATCAGTGTTGAGTAGTCTATGTAAATTTAAGAAAATAATCCGTATCAAATTATAACCTATATGCCTTGTTGGATTGGCTCATTGTCCATTTGACACATTAGCTCATTGTCGACCTCAGCGCCAGAACAACCTTGTTGAATAATTATTGAATAGTCAGACACAAGACCAATGTATTTATTTACTAGACAGCAATACAAAACATTGTATAAAAGAAAGTCCACACGTGAAACTTCGCTTCTACACCCCGCACGTCTAGCGGATTAGCTACTGGTGGCGTCAGACGGCAGTCAGTCAGTCTACATCTCTTCCCAAGTTAACAAAACAACGGCTTATAATCATTAGTAAACACTCCCACTATTAGGTCAAGTTTGTCTACATGGAAATAAAGCTAATAAATAAAAATTATGAATGTAGGCCTATTTTAAACGGTTTTGATGGTTATTTTATTTTCATGGCCGTCTTCATCCATAACCGTCAGATACACGGTTATTCTATTACCGTCACAGCCCTAGGTTACATTGAAATATCCTTGTCTGTCTGGCAAGAGGATGGAATGAGGATTATTTTTCATTGCGGTATTGGGTTGAAACGTAGATCAGAAGGCAGATGGATAACGTTATTTTAAGACCCTGCTACCTACCCTTAGCGTGTAAAAGATACTTAACTTGTCTGCTTGCATCAATGGGGTTTTACCCACTATAACAGCTTAGCGGGATTTGTCCTCCTCAGTCCTCTCCAAACTGCTTATCAGCTATTCTGATGCCGCAAGGAGCAGACCGTGAGAAAACGAACACCATAACTAAACCAAGCTGAGTGACTACAGACTCCTGTACGAAGTACCAACCAATATGGCCGTGGTGCTTCATAGCAGTGGATTATACTACCTCTCCAGTTTGTTGTGAACTTGTTTCAAACCAAGGAAACAGAGGGAGGGGGGGCCTGTACAGTACATTTTGAAAATGCTTGGATCGGTTCGTGCCTCTGTGCTGGATGTCATGGACATGGTAAGGAATACCTGTTCTGCTCATCATAGTGAATGCAAGTTCTTCTCTATATACTGATTATGGGAGTCCGCATTCTGTCTGAGTTGTGGTTTATAGCTCCGGATGAACTAGCTAAACAAGGTCAGACAACACAATGACCTGCTTTGTCTACGCAGTATAGCCACATCGTTATATAATTTAAACATGCTTGTCTACAACTCCGTTGAAGTTGATACTGTATATTTGTAACTAGCGAAGAGACATCCTTGGCTTTTTTAAATCCAGTATAGCCTCTGGCTGAATTGATTTGTAGTAGAGCAATTGTGCTGAGACTGAGTTTTTTTTTCACTTAAATTGTTTCCCAAACTAAAATCATTGATTTCAAAGTTTAACAAACCATTAAACTCAATGCACAAGGACACCGTTTAACAATTTTACATAGAACATTTAATGAAAACACATTTACTGGAAGAACTGTGCAGATTCAATGTTTATTAACAGAATTTCTGTCAAATCTCCTTCAGTTTGTGACTACGTTTTCCCAAAAAATAACTGCTCCAAATGAAGATTCAGAGATGTCTGCAGAAAGAATTGGGTGTCAGCTATGACATGACACCTTGACTATAGAAAGAATATATATTTTGGTTATTGAACTACGATGAGTGAAGTGGATTTACACACAGTAAGAGAATGTAATCATGGGTCCCTGCTCTGTACTACACACACACACACACACACACACACACACACACACACACACACGTACAGAATTATGGATATAAATCAGGGTTTCCGGTAAAAAATATTTTTTTTATGAAAAGCTGCTAAATAAAATGGCTGCCGAGCCAAATTGTCAACAACAACAAAGAAATCCATTGCAAAATAAGGCTTTATATTCATTGACGGAAATACCAGTCGATGTGCTCCAACATCAAAGGCTAATATACTTAATATTAAATCCTCAAGCTGCTTGGAAATTAGTGTCGGGTGTGTTACTGTTTGGTGAAGATTGTGTTGATTATCCCCGTTTCCAGTATGCCTGCCGAGAGGGGATTATTTCTCCAAAACAGAGTAAAGACGGCCTCCAGATCGCTCTTTCTTGAGGACAAAGTAATGAGGCTGATGCACATCGATCTACTGAGTTGGACAGTTTGTACTTCCCAACAGCAGCGGCTCACTTTGAGCAGGCCGAGTTCCTCCGCAAATGTAAGTAAATTAGAGGGCAAATGAGCAGTTCTGCTGCCGTCCTAAGCCAGGTCAACATCTTCCCCCCCGTGTGTCATGTACAGTATAAAGATTTGGAATGGATTGATAGAGTAATGATGTGTATCATGCGCATTTCAGTTGAGCTTATTCAGTAGCACGTGGAAACGAAACATCGTTGCCAACCATTCACATCAGAGAGTTACAATGTTAATCACTAGGCTGCCAACTACCTATATTAGGACATATAGTTGTTATCAATAAGCCAGGACATATAGTTGTTATCAATAAGCCATGTACAGTTGAAGTCAGTTTACATACACTAAGGTTGGAGTCATTAAAACTCTTTTTTTCAACCACTCCACAAATGTCATGTTAACGAACTATAGTTTTGGCAAGTTTGTTAGGACATCTACTTTGTGCATGACACAAGTAATTTTTCCAACAATTGTTTACAGACAGATTATTTCACTTATAATTCACTATCACAATTCCAGTGGGTCAGAAGTTTACATACACTAAGTTGACTGTGCCTTTTTAAACAGCTTGGAAAATTCCAGAAAATTGTGTCATGGCTTTAGAAGCTTCTGATAGGCTAATTGACATTTGAGTTAATTAGAGGTGTACCTGTGGATGTATTTCAAGGCCTACCTTCAAACTCAGTGCCTCTTTGCTTGACATCATGGGAAAATCCAAAGAAATCAGGCAAGACCTCAGAAAACAAATTGTAGACCTCGACAAGTCTGGTTCATCCTTAGGAGCAATTTCCAAACGCCTGAAGGTATCACGTTCATCTGTACAAACAATAGTACGCAAGTATAAACACCATTGGACCACGCAGCCGTCATACCGCGCAGGAAGGAGACTCGTTCTGTCTCCTAGAGATGAACGTTCTTTGGTGCGAAAAGTCCAAATCAATTCCACGACATCAGCAAAGGACCTTGTGAAGATGCTGGAGGAAACAGGTACAAAAGTATCTATATCCACAGTAAAGTGAGTCATATATCGACATAACCTGAAAAGCCGTTCAGCAAGGAAGAAGCCACTGCTCCAAAGCCGCCATAAAACTGCACATGGGGACAAAGATCGTACTTTTTGAAGAATTGTCCTCTGGTCTGATGAAACAAAAATAGAACTGTTTGGCCATAATGACCATCGTTATGTTTGGAGGAAAAAGGGGGAGGCTTGCAAGCCGAAGAACACCATCCCAACTGTGAAGAACGGGGGTGGCAGCATCATGTTGTGGGGGTGCTTTGAGGGACTGGTGCACTTCACAAAATAGATGGCATCATGAGGGAGGAAGATTGTGGATATATTGAAGCAACATCTCAAGACATCAGTCAGGAAGTTGGTCGCAAATGGGTCTTACAAGTGGACAATGACCACAAGCATACTCCAAAGTTGTGGCAAAATGGCTGAAGGACAACAAAGTCAAGGTATTGGAGTGGCCATCACAAAGCCCTGCCCTCAATCCTTTAGAAAATTTGTGGGCAGAACTGAAAAAGCGTTTGCGAGCAAGGAGGCCTACAAACCTGACTCAGTTACACCAGCTCTGTCAGGAGGAACTGTGTACGTGACTTGTTCCTTTGGCTAAATGTAGAGTTGAAGATGCAGCTGACAATGTTTTAGCTTTTTAATTGAAACCTGTCATGTTGGTATAATATTTTGTTCTACTTTATTACAACAGCATAATGTACTCCAATCTAGTGTGCAATGGTGTGTATTCATGGATGCCAGGCCTCCCCAAAAAATTGACCAAGAACAAAATTGAAAAACCACAATTATTTTATCTTTTGTCTCTTTTGTGTTTAATAATTTTCCTTCAATTCTCTAGAGGCTGAATGTATCTCACAGGAGAAAGCATCCGAACGAGTGAAACGGCGCCCTTCTGTTTCTCTATGTGTAGCCCATCTGTCTGATGCTGTCTGGTCAAAAAGGGTATGACATTGTTGCCGCCTGTAGCATTGAAGGCAAGGGAAGCCAGCAAGCATCTGGCCTCCCTTGACAAAAAAAATATTTTAAAAAACTTGCCAATCTTCATTGATCTAAACTGAGCGGGCTTGGCTTCCCCAGTGATTTTACCCACGTACCGCTACTGCTCTAGTGTGTACTGTACTAAACTATACTCTACTTTACTGTACTGTCCAAACTTGTAAAACATAGACGTCTATAATTGGAGACCAAATCTAAACCAATCATGGCCGTTATGTTTGGGCCAAATGAAGACCGGTCCAGAGCTATGCCCACTGAAACTCAGCTCTTAAATAGCAACTCAGAGTTGAACAATCTGAGAAGAATGTGGTGGTCAGTTCATTAAGTCCAAATTCAGGGTTTGCTTCCGTACTAAATAACATTATCCGTCACCTGTTTACAACCAGTGAATAGATGTTTCACAGAGCGATGGCCAGAAACCTGAGTTAGGCCACAATTACATTTGACTTCAGGTCAGTCGAGGAAATGCTTGTCGCTTATCCTTAAATTGATGTGAACAATACGGCAGGCTATGTAATCTACGACAGTGTACTTGGTCTGCTATGTAATCTACGACAGTGTACTTGGTCTGCTATGTAATCTACGACAGTGTACTTGGTCTGCTATGTAATCTACGACAGTGTACTTGGTCTGCTATGTAACCTACGACAGTGTACTTGGTCTGCTATGTAACCTACGACAGTGTACTTGGTCTGCTATGTAACCTACGACAGTGTACTTGGTCTGCTATGTAATCTACGACAGTGTACTTGGTCTGCTATGTAATCTACGACAGTGTACTTGGTCTGCTATGTAACCTACGACAGTGTACTTGGTCTGCTATGTAACCTACGATAGTGGACTTGGTCTGTCCTGTTGCCTCTGCTGTCCTTGTCATTGTCTGACCAGCAAGTCAGAGGACTTTTGTTAAGGTCAGCTGGTAAGGCCTAGTGTGTTTGGCCAGTGTATAGCCTGCGTCCCAAATGGCACTCTATTTCCTTTTATAGTGCACTACATTTTGACCAGAGCCTTATAGAGCCCTGGTCCAAAAAGAAGTGCACTATATAGGAAATAGGGTGCCATTTGGGGGTAACAGTAGACTAGCAGCACCACTGAGAGGCCTAAGTATCGACCAGCCACAGATTAGTTGCTTTCTCTTCAGTCCATTACATAACGGTCACAGAGCCGCCGATGATGGCCTGCCAACTAACTGTACTGCCAGATTACAGACCAACGGGACTCAAATCAAATGTTATTTGTCACATGCTTCGTAAACAATGGGTGTTAAAAAAGAACTTCTGGACCCTTCCCAACAATGCAGAGAGAAATAGAAAAATAATAACCGAAGGAATAAACACACACTGAGTAACGATAACTTGGCTATAATTTTATTTATTTATTTAACCTTATTTACAATGACGGCCTACCAAAATGCAAAAGGCCTCCTACAGGGCCTGGGATTAAAAATAATTTAAATAAAAATATAGGACAAAACCCCACATCACGACAAGAGGGACAACACTACAAAAAGAGACCTAAGACGACAACATAGCAAGGCAGCAACACATGACAACACAGCGTGGTACAGTAGCAACACAATATAACATGGTAGCATCACAACATGGTAGCAGCACAACATGGTAGCAGCACAAAACATGGTACAAACATTGTTGGGCACAGACAACAGCACAAAGGGCAAGAAGGTAGAGACAACATTACATCACGCAAAGCAGCCACAAGTGTCAGTAAGAGTGTCCATTATTTTAGTCTTTGAATTAAGAGATTGAGATAAAACTGTCCAGTTTGAGTGTTTGTTGCAGGTCATTCCAGTCGCTAGCTGCAGCGAACTGAAAAGACGAGCGACCCAGGGATGTTTGTGCTTTGGGGACCTTTAACAGAATGTGACTGGCAGATCGGGTGTTGTATGTGGAGGATGAGGGCTGCAGTAAATATCTCAGATAGGGGGGAGTGAGGCCTAAGAGGGTTTTATAAATAAGCATCAACCAGTGGGTCTTGCGGTGGGTATACAGAGATGACCAGTTTAGAGAAGAGTGCAGTGATGTGTCCTATAAGGAGCATAGGTTGAAAATCGGATGGCCGAATAGTAAAGTACATCTAGCCGCTCGAGAGCACCCTTACCTGCCGATCTATAAATTAGGTCTCCGTAATCTAGCATGGAAAGGATGGTTATCTGAATCAGGGTTAGTTTGGTGGCTGGGGTGAAAGAGGAGCAATTATGATAGAGGAAACCAAGTCTAGATTTAACTTTACCCTGCAGCTTTGATATGTGCTGAGAGAAGGACAGTGCACCGTCTATCCATACTCCCAAGTACTTGTATGAGGTGACTACCTCAAGCTCTAAACCCTCAGAGGTAGTAATCACACCTGTGGGGAGAGGGGCATTCTTCTTACCAAACCACATGACCTTTGTTTTGGAGGTGTTCAGAACAAGGTTAAGGGCAGAGAAAGCTTGTACAGTATGTATATACACAGTACACGGGGTACCAATACTAAGTGGAAGTGCAGGGGTACGAGGTAATTGAAGTAGATGTGTACATATAGGTAGGGATAATGTCACTAGGCAACAGGATAGATAATAAACAGTAGCAGCAGCGTATGGGATGAGTCATAAGAGTGCAAAGGGGGTCAATGCAGATTTGCTATTTGGTTAACTATTTAGCAGACTTATGACTTGGGGGTAGAAGTTGTTCTGGGTCTTGTTGGTCCCAGGCTTGGTGCATCGGTACCGCTTCCTGTGAGGTAGCAGAGGGAACAGTCTGTGACTTGGGTGGCTGGAGGCTTTGACAATTTTTAGGGCCTTCTTCTGACACTGCCTGGTATAGAGGTCCTGGGTGTCAGGGAGCTTGGCCCCAGTGATGGGCCATTCGCACTACCCTCTGTAATGCCTTGCGATCGGAAGGCCGAACAGTTGCCATACCAGGCAGTGATGCAACCAGTCAGGATGCTCCCGATGGTGCAGCTGTAAAAACTTTTGAGGATCTGAGGACCCATGTCAAATCTTTTCTATCTCCTTTGGGGGAATTGGTTTTGTCGTGCCCGCTTCACGACTGTCATGGTGTGCTTGGACCATGTTAGTTTGTTGGTGATGTGGACACCAAGGAACTTGACGCTCTTAACCTGCTCCACTGCAGCCCCGTCGATGAGAATGGGGGCGTGCTCGGTCCTCTTTTTCCTGTAGTCCACAATCATCTCCTTTGTCTTGATCACGTTGAGGGAGAGGTAGTTGTCTAGGCACCACACGGCCAGGTCTCTGACTTCCTCGCTATAGGCTGTCTCGTTGTTGTCGATGTTCAGGCCTACCACTGTTGTGTCATCGGCAACTAAACAGCACAGCAAGTAAGTGAAAGAAATAGATTTTGATTATGTTTTACTGGTAATGGGGACATATGTAAATGCCAACAAAATAACTTATTGGTGTGTGTGACATTAATTTAACTAGGCAAGTCGGTTAACTACTTAGGGAGTGGTGGGGCGCTAGCGCCAAAGCGTCAAATTGAGTTATTAAACATCCATCAATATACAAGTGTTGCATAGTCATCAAAAGCTTACTTCCGGCGCCGACAGAGATGGCAGCCTCGCTTCACGTTCTCAGGAAACCATGCAGTATTTAGTTTTTTTATGTATTACTTCTTACATTGTTACCCCGGGAAATATTAAGTTTTATTACATACAACCGGGAGGAACAATTGGATACAAGAGCAACGTCAACTTACCAACATTACGACCAGGAATACGACTTTCCCGAAGAGGATTCTCTGTTTGTTACCCCAACTAGGACAATAGACTGGATAGCACCTGGCGACTCAAAACAACGGCGGCGCCGGAGAAGAGGGAAACGCGCCGGTCTTTTGGTCAAGCTACGTTGACAGGCGCATCGTGCACCTCTCCCGAGTATTTTAATCGCCAATGTACAGTCTCTGGACAACAAAGTAGACGAAATCAGATCAAGGGTTGCCTTTCAGAGAGACATCCGAGACTGCAACGTTCTTTGCTTCATGGAAACATGGCTCACTCAGGACACGTTATCAGAGTCGGTACAGCCACCTGGTTTCTCCACGCATCGCGCTGACAGAAACAAACATCTCTCTGGTAAGAAGGGTGGGGGTGTGTGTCTTATGATTAACGAGACGTGGTGTGATCATAACAACATACAGGAACTCAAGTCCTTTTGTTCACCTGACATAGAATTCCTTACAATCAAATGCAGACCGCATTATCTACCAAGAGAATTCTCCTCGATTATAATCACAGCTGTGTACACCCTCAAGCTGACACATCGACGGCACTGAAAGAAATTCATTTCACTCTAGGTAAATTGGAAACCACATATCCTGAGGCTACATTTATTGTGGCTGGGGATTTTAATAAGGCTAATTTGAAAACAAGGCTCCCGAAATTTTACCAGCATATCAAATGTGCCACCCGGGCTGGTAAAATCCTGGATCATTGTTATTCCAACTTCCGTGATGCATACAAGGCTATTCTCCGCCCTCCTTCGGCAAGTCTGACCATGACTCCATTTTGTTGCTCCCAGCCTACAAACAGAAACTAAAACAGGAAACGCCCGTTCTCAGGTCTGTTCAACGCTGGTCCGACCAATCTGATTCCATGCTGCAAGATTGCTTGAGCACGTGGACTGGGATATGTTCCGGATAGCATCTGACAACAACATTGATGTATATGCTGATTCGGTGAGCGAGTTTATTAGCAAGTGCATTGGTGATGTTGTACCCATACCAAATATTAAAACCTTCCCCAACCAGAAACCGTGGATTGATGGCAGCATTCGCGCAAAACTGAAAGCGCGAACCACTGCTTTTAACCAGGGTAAGGCGACCGGAAACATGACTGAATACAAACAGTGTAGCTATTCCCTCTGCAAGGCAATCAAACAAGCTAAGCGTCAATATAGAGACAAAGTAGAGTCACAATTCAGCGGCTCAGACACGAGGAATGTGGCAGGGTCTACAGTCAATCACGGACTACAAAAAGAAAACCAGCCCCGTTGCGGACCATGACGTCCTGCTCCCAGACAAACTAAACAACTTCTTTGCTCGCTTTGAGGACAATACAGTGCCACCGACACGGCCTGCTACCAAAACCTGCGAGCTCACCTTCACCGCAGCCAATGTGAGAAAAACATTTAAATGTGTTAACCCTCGCAAGGCTGCCGGCCCAGATGGCATCCCTGGCCGTGTCCTCAGAGCATGCGCAGACCAGCTGGCTGGTGTGTTTACGGACATATTCAATCAGTCCCTATCCCAGGCTGCTGTTCCCACATGCTTCAAGAGGGCCACCATTGTTCCTGTTCCCAAGAAAGCTAAGGTAACTGAGCTAAATGACTATCGCCCTGTAGCACTCACTTCCGTCATCATAAGGTGCTTTGAGAGATTAGTCAAGGATCATATCACCTCCATCCTGCCAGACAACCTGGACCCACTCCAATTTGCTTACCGTCCCAATAGGTCCACAGACGACTCAATCGCAATCACACTGCATACTGCCCTAACCCATCTGGACAAGAGGAATACCTATGTAAGAATGCTGTTCATCGACTACAGCTCAGCATTTAACACCATAGTTCCCTCCAAGCTCGTCATTAAGCTCGAGACCCTGGGTCTCGACCCAGCCCTGCGCAACTGGGTCCTGGACTTCCTGACGGGCCGGCCCCAGGTGGCCCTCTCCTGTACTCCCTGTTTACCCATGACTGCGTGGCCAAGCCATCAGCCATCGCTCATCCATATATTTATATGTACATACTCGTATTCATTCCTTTACTCTTGTGTGTATAAGGTAGTTGTTGTGAAATTGTTAGATTACTTGTTAGATACTACTGCATGGTCGGAACTAGAAGCACAAGCATTTCGCTACACTCGCATTAACATCTGCTAACCATGTGTATGTGACAAATAAAATTTGATTTGATTTCTTGGCAATATCACAGCGTTGTCAGATTTCAAAAAGGCTTTATGGCGAAAGCACTACATTTGATTGTTTGAGGGTAGCACCTCCAATATTTTCCCATAAGCATAAATTCATAAACCATTGCGGTTCACACAAAACACATTTCACAGCGAAAACAAATCCCTTACCTTTCGAAGAACTTCTGCTGAGGGCTTCCCAAGTGTCCAACGAAGACATCCAATGGTTCTTTTGTTAGAAAAAGTAATTTATTATATCCATAAATCTCTGTTTGGTTGTCACGTTATGATCAGAAAATACCGTGTCCACTCGCCCATTGAACCGTGAAGCAAACTCGTTCAACCTATAAACTTGTCCAAGAACAATCAAAAAACATTGATAATGTATCCTTAGGAACACTTTTATGTATATTTAGTATAATATTTCAACCAAATTATAAACTGGACGATAGGAAAGGGAAGAAACCACAGCGCTCGCGAGCCCGTGAACGTGCATCCTCTTCTGTTTACATCTGGTGACCACTTCCTAATTCTTCTTCTATTACCATCGAGAGCAACTAAACATCATCAAAACACTGTCTAGAGACTGTTGACATCCAGTGGAAGCAATAGGTACTGCAATATTACTCCCTTATATGGTCATTTTCAATAGGGAGGGGTTCAAAATGAGGAAATGTGTCAAATACTATTTTTCCAAGACAGAAATTCCTCGGGTTTTCGCCTGCTGTATCCATTCTGTTATACTCACAGACAATATTTTAACACTCTTAGAAACTTCACAGTGTTTCCTATCCAATAGTACTAATTATGTGCATATCCTATTTTCTGGGCCTGAGTGGGAGGCATTTTACTTTGGGCACGCCAGACTCTCCAAAACCGTCACCTCCCTTAACTAAGAAGTTCAGAACAAATTCTTATTTACAATGATGGCCTACTCCGGCCAAACCCGGACGACTGTGCGCCGCCCTATGGGACTCCCAATCGCGGCCTGATGTGATACAGCCTGTATTCGAACCAGGGACTGTAGTGACACCTCTTGCACTGATATGCTGTGCCTTAGACCGCTGCGTCTGTGTGTGTGTGTTAACTCTTTAACTGTAATAGAATGCTTAAACGGCCGCTAAAATTGTAAATATCGGCATAGTTTTTTGGGGGGTCAAGGAAAATATCGCTATCGGCCAAAAATGTAATATCTGTGCATCACTAGAAGTGATGAAGATCAGCGTATAACAACACACAGTCAGGAGCACGTCATGTGGATGCTATTCACTGCAGCGCCAATGGGGTCAATGCCAATCCCATTTCAATTCAGTCCATTTAGGAATCAGGAAGTCATCTGACTAAAATGTACATTTTGGTTCCTGAATTGTAACCTGACCCCAACCCTGCCAAGTGGGGAAAGAATATTCACTGCTAAAAGTGAATATTGATGGTTGTCGATTTGATATAGTTGTGATTTGTAAGACAGGTGTGAAAGTGATGTTGTTTGAAGCATCACTCATCACCAACAAAAAGGGCTGTTTTGGGGTCAATTTAACCAAGTGCACAGTGAAATTCCTCAATTGACTGAATTGAGATGGAATTGACCACAACCCTTCCAACAAGCGGTGAAAGTGTTTGAAGCATCACTCTGATTTGATTTATTTGTGTTGTTCCAGGGAGACGCCAGGGGTCTGGCTGAGAACCTGGACCTGTCAGACACCATGGTACAGCAGAGGTTAGAGGAGCTCAAGGACCACATCAAGAGGGAGATCAGGAAGGAGCTGAAGATTAAGGAAGGAGCTGAGAACCTGAAGAAGGTCACCACGGACAAGAAGAGCCTGGCCTACGTTGACAACCAGCTGAAGAAGAGCAACAGGAAGCTGGAGGAGCTGCACCAGGAGCTTCAGGAGCTCAACGCTCACATCGTGGTCAAGGACCCAGAGATCCTGCTAGGTATAGAACCCCTAACCCAGAGGAACCATTAGGAGCTCAACGCTCACATCGTGGTCAAGGACCCAGAGATCCTGCTAGGTATAGAACCCCTAACCCAGAGGAACTATTAGGAGCTCAACGCTCACATCGTGGTCAAGGACCCAGAGATCCTGCTAGGTATAGAACCCCTAACCCAGAGGAACTATTAGGAGCTCAACGCTCACATCGTGGTCAAGGACCCAGAGATCCTGCTAGGTATAGAACCCCTAACCCAGAAGAACCATTAGGAGCTCAACGCTCACATCGTGGTCAAGGACCCAGAGATCCTGCTAGGTATAGAACCCCTAACCCAGAAGAACCATTAGGAGCTCAACGCTCACATCGTGGTCAAGGACCCAGAGATCCTGCTAGGTATAGAACCCCTAACCCAGAGGAACCATTAGGAGCTCAACGCTCACATCGTGGTCAAGGACCCAGAGATCCTGCTAGGTATAGAACCCCTAACCCAGAGGAACTATTAGGAGCTCAACGCTCACATCGTGGTCAAGGACCCAGAGATCCTGCTAGGTATAGAACCCCTAACCCAGAAGAACCATTAGGAGCTCAAGCGCTCACATCGTGGTCAAGGACCCAGAGATCCTGCTAGGTATAGAACCCCTAACCCAGAGGAACTATTAGGAGCTCAACGCTCACATCGTGGTCAAGGACCCAGAGATCCTGCTAGGTATAGAACCCCTAACCCAGAGGAACCATTAGGAGCTCAACGCTCACATCGTGGTCAAGGACCCAGAGATCCTGCTAGGTATAGAACCCCTAACCCAGAGGAACCATTAGGAGCTCAACGCTCACATCGTGGTCAAGGACCCAGAGATCCTGCTAGGTATAGAACCCCTAACCCAGAGGAACTATTAGGAGCTCAACGCTCACATCGTGGTCAAGGACCCAGAGATCCTGCTAGGTATAGAACCCCTAACCCAGAAGAACCATTAGGAGCTCAACGCTCACATCGTGGTCAAGGACCCAGAGATCCTGCTAGGTATAGAACCCCTAACCCAGAGGAACTATTAGGAGCTCAACGCTCACATCGTGGTCAAGGACCCAGAGATCCTGCTAGGTATAGAACCCCTAACCCAGAGGAACTATTAGGAGCTCAACGCTCACATCGTGGTCAAGGACCCAGAGATCCTGCTAGGTATAGAACCCCTAACCCAGAGGAACTATTAGTTATGGTGAAATGAACACACAACTGTTGTACACCATGTTTGGTAAAGTGGATGAGGTGAGAGTTTAAGGGCCAATACTCCCGGATAACTGACTTGCCTAGTTAGATATAGTAAATACAATTAATTCAGCCACTTAGCTAACTAACAAGTAACCAAAGACATGGGAGAAAGCTGGAGAGTATAGCACATCTTAGACATACAAGTGGAGCTTCATCACCTCATATGAGCCGCACAACAAAGACTCTCTTTTTATATATATATCTACTACGGTAACCTTCATAATATAAAATAATGTGACTGGTGAAATGAATAACACAATCTGCTTTATCTCTTGACTGAAGGTATTAACTTAAAATGGATCTACAAATATTCAGATTTATTGAAGCGCTTCAAAGAAAGTGTTTTGACTGTATATGAAAACCATCCCGTGGCCATTTCCAAATACTCCGGTATACAGCCTTGTCTCTCTCGCTCGCTTGCTCTCTCTCTCTCTCTCTGACCCGTGTCTCTCTCTCTCTCGCGCTCTCAGCCCGGTCTCTCTCTCTCTCTGACCCGTGTCTCTCTCTCGCGAGCTCTCAGGCCCGTGTCTCTCGCGAGCTCTCAGGCCCGTGTCTCTCGCGAGCTCTCAGGCCCGTGTCTCTCGCGAGCTCTCAGGCCCGTGTCTCTCAGGCCCGTGTCTCTCAGGCCCGTGTCTCTCAGGCCCGTGTCTCTCAGGCCCGTGTCTCTCAGGCCCGTGTCTCTCAGGCCCGTGTCTCTCAGGCCCGTGTCTCTCAGGCCCGTGTCTCTCAGCCCCGTGATTAGCATGCAGCAGCAACATACAGGAACCCAGGCATTGTTTTATTCACATTCTTTACATTCATATTCAGCAGCTAGTGCTAATGAATGAAGGAAGGGGCTGAGGCCTTCTGCTGGGTCTATTAAGGAAGGAAGGAAGGAACGGGCTGAGGCCTTCTGCTGGGTCTATTAAGGAAGGAAGGAACGGGCTGAGGCCTTCTGCTGGGTCTATTAAGGAAGGAAGGAACGGGCTGAGGCCTTCTGCTGGGTCTATTAAGGAAGGAAGGAAGGAACGGGCTGAGGCCTTCTGCTGGGTCTATTAAGGAAGGAAGGAAGGAACGGGCTGAGGCCTTCTGCTGGGTCTATTAAGGAAGGAAGGAAGGAGCGGGCTGAGGCCTTCTGCTGGAGTCTATTAAGGAAGGAAGGAACGGGCTGAGGCCTTCTGCTGGGTCTATTAAGGAAGGAAGGAAGGAACGGGCTGAGGCCTTCTGCTGGGTCTATTAAGGAAGGAAGGAATGGGCTGAGGCCTTCTGCTGGGTCTATTAAGGAAGGAAGGAAGGAAGGAATGGGCTGAGGCCTTCTGCTGGGTCTATTAAGGAAGGAAGGAAGGAAGGAATGGGCTGAGGCCTTCTGCTGGGTCTATTAAGGAAGGAAGGAAGGAATGGGCTGAGGCCTTCTGCTGGGTCTATTAAGGAAGGAAGGAAGGAATGGGCTGAGGCCTTCTGCTGGGTCTATTAAGGAAGGAAGGAACGGGCTGAGGCCTTCTGCGGGGTCTATTAAGGAAGGAAGGAACGGGCTGAGGCCTTCTGCTGGGTCTATTAAGGAAGGAAGGAATGGGCTGAGGCCTTCTGCTGGGTCTATTAAGGAAGGAAGGAAGGAATGGGCTGAGGCCTTCTGCTGGGTCTATTAAGGAAGGAAGGAAGGAACGGGCTGAGGCCTTCTGCTGGGTCTATTAAGGAAGGAAGGAAGGAACGGGCTGAGGCCTTCTGCTGGGTCTATTAAGGAAGGAAGGAAGGAACGGGCTGAGGCCTTCTGCTGGGTCTATTAAGGAAGGAAGGAAGGAACGGGCTGAGGCCTTCTGCTGGGTCTATTAAGGAAGGAAGGAACGGGCTGAGGCCTTCTGCTGGGTCTATTAAGGAAGGAAGGAACGGGCTGAGGCCTTCTGCTGGGTCTATTAAGGAAGGAAGGAACGGGCTGAGGCCTTCTGCTGGGTCTATTAAGGAAGGAAGGAACGGGCTGAGGCCTTCTGCTGGGTCTATTATGGAAGGAAGGAAGGAACGGGCTGAGGCCTTCTGCTGGGTCTATTAAGGAAGGAACGGGCTGAGGGCTTCTGCTGGGTCTATTAAGGAAGGAAGGAACGGGCTGAGGCCTTCTGTTGGGTCTATTATGGAAGGAAGGAACGGGCTGAGGCCTTCTGCTGGGTCTATTAAGGAAGGAAGGAAGGAACGGGCTGAGGCCTTCTGCTGGGTCTATTAAGGAAGGAAGGAACGGGCTGAGGCCTTCTGCTGGGTCTATTAAGGAAGGAAGGAAGGAATGGGCTGAGGGCTTCTGCTGGGTCTGTTAATAAATGAAGATGTGAACATTTTTCTTCCCACTGGGCTCTGCTAGTCTGTGTGGGTTTGATAGCTGCAAGGTTACTGTAGACCGGAGTGTATTCCTGCATCCTCTGGTTGTTAATGACTCTGACTGCTTTTCTGGTATTTTATTAGGATCCACAGCAGCTACTCTTCCTAGGGTCCACACAGAACATGAAACATAATACAGAACATTAATAGAACAGAACTAAATCCCAATTTTTTTTTTTATTAAATAATTAATACACTTATTTTTCTTTTTAAAGGCACACGTAGCCTACATATTAATACATACACACAAACTATCTGTACGAGTGAGTGCACATGAGTTCTGTGTTTTAGAGGAAGGGCTGTTGCCTTTAATAGGAACGTGTCTGAGTAGTACATCAGGAAGCATGAGCTATGGGCCTGTTTCTATGTCCAGACCCCCTCTTCCAGAGAAGGGAAGGGTCTTTAGGACATGACGAAGGGTCTCAAGACAAGTAGTCTAGTCTCCACCAGACTATAGCCATCCTGCTAGGGAAATAGACGAGACTGAAAAGGAGGCGGGGAGTACATCAGGCAGCATGAACAGGGGAAAACACTTTTCCAGACTGAAGGGGGGAATCGGACATGAGGAAGGTTCTCAAGCAGGCCTAGGCTATTTAGTCATGTTTCAATATGCTTGCTAGGGAACTAGATCTGTCTGTCTGGAAACCCTTCTTTAGAAGTTCCATGAGCCATTAGAGCTGCAGTGTGTCGCCTCTGTTCATGAACAGACTGCCCTTCACACAGCCTCTGTGTGAGTCCCAAAGGGGACAAGACTGCCCTTCACACAGCCTCTGGGTGAGTCCCAAAGGGGACAAGACTGCCCTTCACACAGCCTCTGTGTGCGTCCCAAAGGGGACAAGACTGCCCTTCACACAGCCTCTGGGTGCGTCCCAAATGGGCCCCTATTTCCTATATAGTGCACTACTTTTCCCCAGGGCCCATAGGGCTCTGTTCAAATATGGGAATCGGGTGCCATTTGGAATGCAAACTCTGACCCACTCACTCTGCATGCCTACCTGCTAGATGTAAATCTAGTTACCTCTGACACACTCACTCTGCATGCCTACCTGCTAGATGTAAATCTAGTTACCTCTGACCCACTCACTCTGCATGCCTACCTGCTAGATGTAAATCTAGTTACCTCTGACCCACTCACTCTGCAAGCCTACCTGCTAGATGTAAATCTAGTTACCTCTGACCCACTGACTCTGCAAGCCTACCTGCTAGATGTAAATCTATTTACCTCTGACCCACTCACTCTGCAAGCCTACCTGCTAGATGTAAATCTAGTTACCTCTGACACACTCTTGTTTTCTGTGAGCCCTTTATATATTATATATAAATAAGTATGTGTATGTATGTAGAACTGCAGGTACAGTATGTTGTAGACTATATGGGGCGTATTGGCCTCCCCCAAGGTGAACCTGGACCGTCTCTGTGCTGTTGATGAAGCATGTTAGTACAGGCAAAATGATAGAAACACGTGACAAAACAGAGGGAGACAAAGTATATTGAAAGCAGGTGCTTCCACATAGGTGTGGTTCCTGAGTTAATGAAGCAATTTAAAGTCCCATTATGCTCAGGGTATAAAAATGCCCAGTTGCCTCATCATTTTGGCTACCATGGTTACAATAATAGATCTCAGTGACGTCGTAAGAGGGGGTTAAAGGGAGTGTGTTTTGTCAGTCACCAGAGCTCAACCCAATTGAACACCGATCCCATTGGGCTCAGACGCCAGTTCATCGTCTAGGTTTGATTTGCATTTGGTTGAGTTGTTAACAAATGTGAATTCAATGTGAAGTCAACCAAAACAATGTCACCCTGTCATTGGATTTAAGTTTAAAGTTTGGTGGGAAAAAAATTGAATTGACCTTTTACGTTAACTTTTTAATTATAAAATAAAATTTAAATCAGTTTTCCATGTTGATTCAATGTCATCACATTAGAATTTTGTGGTTGAAATGACATAGAAACAACATTGTGTTCAACCAGTTTTTGCCCAGCGGGATGGGAGATTCTGGACGGTGTTTTACACCACCATTCCAAGAATGGTGTCACATCCCTCCAATAGAGTTCCGGACACTTGTAGAATCTATGCCAAGATGCATTGAAGCTGTTCTGGCGGCTCGTGGTGGCCCAACGACGTATTAAGAAACGTTATGTTGATGTTTTCTTCATTTTGACAGTTATCTGAAGGTACAAGCATCATCTTCTGTCTTGTCCTCAATGTTTCTGAGCTGCTGTGCCCTACACAGGAAGTTGGAAGTGTTTAGATTTCAGGGAGATCTTTTGACGATATGCAGAATAGTTACTATACATGTCTTGCTTAGTTAGCTTAGCTGATTGTACCACACTGTCTGAACAAGCAGACTCTCTTCCTAAGACATGGAGAGTATTGTACAAACCAATTGTATTCTTGTAATTCCCTGTGAAAGGTACAGTAGACCTATGTGTTGAGTTAAATAGACAGGGAAGTAGATCATTCATCCGTGATAGAAAGTGGCCTGCAGTCTCCTGTACGACCTGGTATGAATTTCTGGAGTACAGTACAGTAGTGCTCTTTTGTGATCGCTGTGGTAACCCAAGGGGAAACACCTAAACAGTGATGATGTCATGGAAGTCCCTTCTCCTGTACATCGGGAGGGATTTTCCTGTTCATAGGGTCTTTTTATTATGGGAAATAAACTACTTTGATTCGATATGCCATTGGGGGGGGGTATAAGGTTATATGGAAGACAGTGATAATTGTCAGATTTAGTCAAATATGACATGGAAGTCACTTGAGGAGTGTTTCTCCGTGTGACCCAGGGTGGTTGTTCTCTGCAGTCCATGGCATGGCTGTGTACGCTATGCACTGTTTTGGTGTGGGGCCACACTCTTTTCCATTTCACCTGGGCGTCAGTCTCACTGAAACCTGTTCTCTCGGTCTGTCAGTGAAACTCAGCTTGTCTGTACAAGCCTTAACAATGTTACAGTGATACAATCTGACAGCTACCAATATTCCTCAACAGACTCTTAATAGAAGATGATGTCTGGGAATAATTCTGTCTTTGCCAAAAACACCTCAATTTGATTAATTTAGGCCTATATTACTATGGGATTTATTTTTACAGTATCAACATGGACTGCTCCGGGTACAATTCAGTACATTTTCAAATAAGCTCACTGACCATTACATTGGCTATCAAGATACAATTGAACCTTTTTTATTTAACTAGGCAAGTCCGTTAAGAACAAATTCTTATTTTACAATGACGGACTACCCCGGCCAAACACTCCCCTAACCCGGACAACGCTGGGCCAATTGTGCGCCGCCCTGTGGGACTCCCGATCACGGCCGGTTGTGATACAGCCCGGGATCGAACCAGGGTCTGTAGTGACGCTTCTAGCACTGAGATGCAGTGCCTTAGACCGCTGTGCCACTCGGGAGCACACTATGCCTCCTTTTGCATATTTGTTTTGTGTTGTAGTTTTGACTGCCCTCTCATATCTGTTCTGTTATTGTAGTTTCCGGCTGCCCTCTGACCCCAGATACCCCCAGCAGTGAGTCCAGAATGTGCAGTAGCAGACTGGGGGCTCTGAAGAAGCAGAATGACATTGAGCTCAAATGCAAACAAGGAGCTGAGAATATGATCCAGATGTATTCCAACGGAAGCTCCAAGGTAGCGCCATCACAGAGGGGGAGGCGGCATGGCTACCCTCAAAAGCTATTAGATTTTTGAGTTGAGCTGGAATGTCTCAATGCTTTTAACCTCATTTGAAAGACCTTATTCACAGCTGTACAAAGTCAATGTTATTGAATACTTTACTCGTGTTGAAATGCTAAGAATGTTTATTTTTGATATTTTTTAAGAGTGAAATGAGTAAGTTGTTTCCAAAAGAAATCAAAAAAAGATGGTGAAAACAAAATGATAAAACATAAATAGCCCATTTTTAAAATGCTTATATTTACATGTATGCCCCCTAACTTCATTAGGATAAGAAGCTGCTTGCCACTGCTCAGCAGATGCTGCAGGACAGCAAGACCAAGATCGAGTTTATCAGGATGCAGATCCTCAAAGCCAGCCAGACTGGTGAGACCAACTGCGGCAATAACCATGGTATGGACCCACTGTAACCTTAGAAACACATCTCTCACCAAGGGCATGTGTTTGTCTGTTGGAGGGCTTTTCCCACTGCTATATAAAGAGAATTAAGCTTTTTAGACTTCGTGCACCTTTTTAAAAAAAATTGTATGATTTGTTTTACACAAAACAAACATTTTAAAACTCCCTGTACAGATATGTTCAAATATTTTCTGGGTTATGAAAAGGTGATGGGTATGATATTTCTGGTCCCTAGTCTCGGTGATAATGAGATATTTCTGGTCCCCAGTCTCAGTGATAATGAGATATTTCTGGTCCCCAGTCTCAGTGATATTTCTGGTCCCCAGTCTCGGCGATAATGATATATTTCTGGTCCCCAGTCTCTGTGTCCAAGCCCATCGTCAGTCCTCTGGACCTGAGACTAGAGGAGTTGCGACATCACTCCAGGATAGAACATGCTGTAGCTGATGGAGCCCAGAACGTCATGATCCTGCTGGGCTCTTCTGGGAAGGTTACGGAGAAGAAGGCCCACTCTGAGGTGAGACGATGGATTTATATCTAGGGTTAGGGCGATATGGCCAAAATCTCATATCCCGATTTATAGGTCATTTCATATAACGATACATATCACGATATACACATTTTCTGTAAAGTTTTCTGGTCCGTGTCAGACTTTTCATACCCAAACCACGTCCGTGTGACCAAAGTAGCCCCTCTTTTAGGTACGAGCTCCGTGTCTCCGTGTAACGTTCACTCTCTTGCATGTTTGTTTGTGTTACAAATGTCCTTCCACACGGCACGTGGAAAAGCGTGTGATTTGTGACTCAACGAAGTAAACAATAGAGGTAAACATAATATGAAACGATAGAAAAAGCGTCTATCGTCATATCGCCCAGTCCTACCTAGGGTTGCAAAATTCTGGTTACTTTACCTAAAATTCCCAGCTTTTTTTTTATATAGAAATCCTGGTTGGAAGATTTCCAGAAAAAGTAGGGAATAAGCAGGAGATGTGGAAATCTCTAGGAAGGTTTTTTTTGGCTGGATGGAGTGTGAAGAAGAATACTTTATATTCTTTTCAGATCATGGAAATTCTGTGAATGAAGGTAAATGTCAAGTCTAGCCGGGTTACCGTAACACATTGGTGTGGAATGTAAAAAGAAACATTCCACAGCATACCGTTCCTCACCCAGGTGTTCCATAGTGTTGACCTCTGAATATGTTGTGAATGCAGTTCTCCGATGCGTCCAGTCTATGGTCCTGTGTTATGCCCTAGTATGTTTAAACATTTAATATTGGTCTTTTTTTTTTTTTTTTTTTCAGGCTCAAGCCCGGTTCAATGAGTCCAATCAGAAGTTGGACCTGCTGAAGTTATCTCTGGAGCAGCGGCTGAGTGAGCTGCCTAAGAACCACCCCAAGAGCCTTCTCATCATGGAGGAACTAGCCATGGTGGTGTCCCCTCCACTCAGCCCACGCCATAGCGTTATGTCTACATACAACCAGTACAGCACGGTCACCAAGCCTGCTGCACTCACAGGTAAGACACTCCTGTTAAAACCCAACCACTCGATGTTGTCCTTATCCTTACGGGATAGCCTAGATTTCAAAACACAGCAGCCTCTCTTTAAGTTCAAAGCTCTGAAGCATTCCTTAAGGTAAACAGAGATGACAGGGCATAACACAGCCACCCTTAGATGATGATAAACTTCAGGTTGAGTCAGTATGTAATGCCTCACCCACTCGAGTCAGACTTGATGATGACTTAGATGATGATAAACTTCAGGTTGAGTCAGTATGTAATGCCTCACCCACTCGGGTCAGACTTGATGATGACGAACTTCAGGTTGAGTCAGTATGTAATGCCTCACCCACTCGGGTCAGACTTGATGATGACTTAGATGATGATTAACTTCAGGTTGAGTCAGTATGTAATGCCTCACCCACTCGGGTCAGACTTGATGATGACTTAGATGATAAACTTCAGGTTGAGTCAGTATGTAATGCCTCACCCACTCGGGTCAGACTTGATGATGACTTAGATGATGATTAACTTCAGGTTGAGTCAGTATGTAATGCCTCACCCACTCGGGTCAGACTTGATGATTACTTATATGATGATAAACTTCAGGTTGAGTCAGTATGTAATGCCTCACCCACTCGGGTCAGACTTGAGCAACATTCTACGTTACAATAACGCGTAAGTCCATAGTGCAGTGCCAGTATGTATCAAGGACTGCTGATTTAAGATCAGTTTTGCCTTCTAGATCACAATGAATAATATTTACATGGACATGAGGGACCTGATCCTAGATCAGCACCCCTTACTCCGGGCCCAACCCCTGGCCTTTGTCTTTCTGAGCTACTGTCTAGTGTGTTTTACCTGTTTTTCTTCCAGGTACGTTGGAGGTGCGTCTGATGGGTTGTCAGGACCTGCTGGAGGAGGTCCCAGGTCGCTGTAAGGCCCCCTCAGCCTCCCACCCCGGCTGGAGCCCCAGTGAACAGCGCTCCTCCTTCATGTCCAGAAGCAACAAGAACAAAGGAGCCAGCTCACGCAGCCTCGCCAAGAACGACGACCTGTCCAGTTGAGTGTTGTTCTATTGACTCACACCCCGATGTGTCTCTGTCTGATGTTTTTGAAGCTGCTCAGAGAAGCTGCTCTGACTAATGCCTTGCATCTAGCTGTGAAATATTGCTCAGTGTCTGCCTGCTGTTTGAACAGAGTGGTGAAAACAGGGTTGGTGTTCAAATGTTTTGTACAGAAAATCAAAAC
Source organism: Brachymystax lenok tsinlingensis (assembly GCA_030435695.1). Taxonomy (NCBI): domain Eukaryota; kingdom Metazoa; phylum Chordata; class Actinopteri; order Salmoniformes; family Salmonidae; genus Brachymystax; species Brachymystax lenok. The sequence continues at coordinate 44,252,750 of CM059790.1, read as the reverse complement.
AAGGGTTTCTTTTAAGCACGAGTACAGACAATTGGATAAGTACTCCCTGTTTTCAGTCCATTTCGCGCCTACTGAACATTACCCTGGGTCCAAATTGTATAAATGTATTCTCTCACTCTCTCCAGATGAGATCAGTGCTGTGCTGAAGTTGGACAACACTGAAGCGGGACAGACCAGCTGGAAACCAGTCAGCAACCAGTCCTGGGACCAGAAGTTTACATTGGAACTAGACAGGGTAAATTAAACCACACACACTACTTCACTATACAGTGGGGCAAAAAAGTATTTAGTCAGCCACCAATTGTGCAAGTTCTCTCACTTAAAAAGATGAGAGAGGCCTGTAATTTTCATCATAGGTACACTTCAACTATGACAGACAAAATGAGGAAAAAAATCCAGAAAATCACATTGTAGGATTTCTAATGAATTTATTTGCAAATTATGGTGGAAAATAAGTATTTGGTCACATACAAACAAGCAAGATTTCTGGCTCTCACAGACCTGTAACTTCTTCTTTAAGAGGCTCCTCTGTCCTCCACTCATTACCTGCATTAATGGCACTTGTTTGAACTTGTTGTCAGTATAAAAGACACCTGTCCACAACCTCAAACAGTCACACTCCAAACTCCACTATGGCCAAGACCAAAGAGCTGTCAAAGGACACCAGAAACAAAATTGTAGACCTGCACCAGGTTGGGAAGACTGAATCTGCAATAGGTAAGCAGCTTGGTTTGAAGAAATCAACTGTGGGAGCAATTATTAGGAAATGGAAGACATACAAGACCACTGATAATCTTCCTCGATCTGGGGGCTCCACGCAAGATCTCACCCCGTGGGGTCAAAATGATCACAAGAACGGTGAGCAAAAATCCCAGAACCACACGGGACCTAGTGAATGACCTGCAGAGAGCTGGGACCAAAGTAACAAAGCCTACCATCAGTAACACACTACGCTGCCAGGGACTCAAATCCTGCAGTGCCAGACGTGTCCCCCTGCTTAAGCCAGTACATGTTCAGGCCCGTCTGAAGTTTGCTAGAGAGCATTTGGATGATCCAGATGAGGATTGGGAGAATGTCATATGGTCAGATGAAACCAAAATATAACTTCTTGGTAAAAACTCAACTCGTCGTGTTTGGAGGACAAAGAATGCTGAGTTGCATCCAAAGAACACCATACCTACTGTGAAGCATGGGGGTGGAAACATCATGCTTTGGGGCTGTTTTTCTGCAAAGGGACCAGGACGACTGATCCGTGTAAAGGAAAGAATGAATGGGTCATGCATTGTGAGATTTTGAGTGAATACCTCCTTCTATCAGCAAGGGCATTGAAGATGAAACGTGGCTGGGTCTTTCAGCATGACAATGATCCCAAACACACCGCCTGGGCAATCTAAGGAGTGGCTTTCAGAAGAAGCATTTCAAGGTCCTGGAGTGGCCTAGCCAGTCTCCAGATCTCAACCCCATAGAAAATCTTTGGAGGGAGTTGAAAGTCCGTGTTGCCCAGCGACAGCCCCAAAGCGTCACTGCTCTAGAGGAGATCTGCATGGAGGAATGGGCCAAAATACCAGCAACAGTGTGTGAAAACCTTGTGAAGACTTACAGAAAACGTTTGACCTCTGTCATTGCCAACAAAGGGTATATAACAAAGTATTGAGATAAACTTTTGTTATTGACCAAATACTTATTTTCCACCATAATCTGCAAATAAATAAATTAGAAATCCTACGTGATTTTCTGGATTTCTTTTTCTCATTTCGTCTGTCATAGTTGAAGTGTACCTATGATGAAAATTACAGGCCTCTCTCATCTTTTTAAGTTGGAGAACTTGCACAATTGGTGGCTGACTAAATACTTTTTTGCCCCACTGTATATACACTGTGGAACTAGACAGGGTAAATTAAACCACACACACTACTTCACTATATATACACTGTGGAACTAGACAGGGTAAATTAAACCACACACACTACTTCACTATATATACACTGTGGAACTAGACAGGGTAAATTAAACCACTAGGCTTTACCTCAATTACTCCGGGAAGGTTTTCCCTTTCCCATACAATGCTATCAGTGTCTGAAATCGCCTCGAACGACTTCTTAAATCCAGATTTCTGTTTGCATGTGGTTTATTCTATTTCACAACCTTCAGCAAATCGCACTGATTTATTAGCACGTCGTACCCAGACAGGAAAGGTGAGAGCAGCTCTCTATTCTGGAGTTGTGCAACTATCACTGAATGCCAGGGATGGCTGGTACTAAGTCCGCAGGCGTCTATTAGTTTCCCCTGCAGCTTCCAAAAGTCAGGCTTTTAGTGGGACTAACTAATGAGTGTTAGAGGAGACCTGATGATGAGACCTAATGACTAGTGTTAGAGGAGACCTGATGAGGAGACCTGATGAGGAGACCTAATGACTAGTGTTAGAGGAGACCTGATGAGACCTAATGAGGAGACCTAATGACTAGTGTTAGAGGAGACCTGATGAGACCTAATGAGGAGACCTAATGACTAGTGTTAGAGGAGACCTGATGATGAGACCTAATGACTAGTGTTAGAGGAGACCTGATGAGGAGACCTGATGAGGAGACCTAATGACTAGTGTTAGAGGAGACCTGATGAGACCTAATGAGGAGACCTAATGACTAGTGTTAGAGGAGACCTGATGAGGAGACCTAATGACTAGTGTTAGAGGAGACCTGATGAGGAGACCTGATGATGAGACCTAATGACTAGTGTTAGAGGAGACCTGATGAGACCTAATGAGGAGACCTAATGACTAGTGTTAGAGGAGACCTAATGACTAGTGTTAGAGGAGACCTGATGAGGAGACCTGATGATGAGACCTAATGACTAGTGTTAGAGGAGACCTGGTGGGGAGACCTAATGACTAGTGGGGAGACCTAATGACTAGTGGGGAGACCTAATGACTAGCGGGGAGACCTAATGACTAGCGGGGAGATGGGGAGATCTTACAGTATGTGTCTTGCACAGTCTCGTGAGCTGGAGATCTCAGTCTACTGGAGGGATTGGAGATCACTGTGTGCTGTCAAGTTCCTACGCCTGGAAGACTTCCTGGACAACCAACGACATGGCATGTGCCTCTACCTGGAGCCTCAGGGAAAACTGTTTGCTGAGGTACTGTTCAATTATCCACTTCCCCTAACAAACACTCACATTTACCTTTCCTGATTAAAAAAAAAAAACGATTTATTCATAACATTTACAGAATAAACTCATAACCTATGACCTATGTGTGTTTTCCCACAGGTTACATTTTTCAACCCAGTTATTGAGCGGAGGCCAAAACTTCAAAGGCAAAAGAAGATATTCTCCAAACAACAAGGTCTGTACAGTTTATTTTGCTTCCGGCAGATTCTGTAAAGTCCGAGCTTGAATATAATTGGTGTTCTTTAAAAGCGCTGTGTAAAAAAAGAAGAAGAAGGTCTAAATAAATATATGTTGGTTGATTTGTATTAATTGGATGAATTAAGCTATGGTCGTGACCCTCCGCTCTGTCCCAGGTAAGACGTTCCTGCGTGCCCCTCAGATGAACATCAACATCGCTACGTGGGGTCGGCTGGTGAGGAGAGCCATCCCCTCTGTCAACAACTCCTTCAGTCCAGCTCAGCTGCCAGACATGGGGACAGAGCTAGGTCCTGAGACCCAGTCCATCCTGCACCTGCCCTCCCCAGCCTCCCCCAGGTAAACACACAAACACCTCGTCCTGTGATGATCTATTGGTCCACCCCTGATAGATTGTTGAAATGAAACTTAAAGTTGCATGATAGTGTCAGTTTAGTCCCCTTCTGAAATGATCTCTCTCTCTCTTTCTCGTTCTCTCTCTTTCTCTGTTTCTCTCTCTTTCTCTCTCTCTCTCTCCCCTCAGTGATCTGACACTGACCAAACTGGAGTTTGGCAAAGAGCCCACACTTCCCCTGAAGCGTCACACTGTGGCTTCTATTGGAGAGCCCATTCCGGAGAGCAGTATCACAGACAGAGAGAAAGTACAGGTAGCTGTGAATACAATGTATCGATTCACCAACTCTGAAGGATTCATGTTGCTGTTAGTTATTTTAGTAAAGAGCTGACCATTTTAATCAGAGGTTTTCCAACTCCTTCCATGCTGTTCTCCAGCCGTGTTATTTTATTGCCCTTGAAAGTTGCTCTAGAGAACATGGTCTGTAATGTAACATAACATGCCGTGACAGTTGGGTTTTTATTTAACTGTGATTGGTGTATTTTGACCTAACCGTGATTGTGATTGGTGTATTTTGTTCCCAGGAAGCCATGTCTACATTTGACTTCCTGAATGAGAGCAGGAACAGCATGTTGAACTGTAAACTAGATGACAGCGTTGCTGTAGCGCAGCCCAGTGAGCGGTTACCTGTCCAACACGCCACAGATACCAGGGAGGAGGAAGACTTTCAGTTTAGTCTCGCAGACTTTAAATGTGTGGCAGTCCTGGGCCGAGGACACTTTGGAAAGGTAAGGACCACACATGATCTTCATGTCTCAGGAAGACAATAGTGATGTCACACGCATGGCCTTTCCCCCGTTCACCAGATGGAACCCGCTCTCTGTTATTCAACAGGTGCTCCTGGTTGACTATGAATGTACTGGGGAGATGTTTGCTATCAAGGCCCTGAAGAAAGGAGACATTGTATCACGTGATGAAGTAGACAGGTAGGAAGTAACACCGACAACTTAATTGACAGTATACACTGAGTATACAAAACGTTAAGGTTGGGTCGGAGGACGCATGGCTCTCGACCTTCGCCTCTCCCGAATCCAATTGGAGACCACGAAATTGAAAAAAAGAGATAAAGATATGTTGACTCCAATGCTTCCCACAGTTGTGTCAAGTTGGCTGGATGTCCTTTGGGTGGTGGACCATTCTTGGTACACAAACCTAGCAGCGTTGCAGTTCTTGACACAAACCGGTGCGCCTGGCACCTACTACCATACCCCGTTTAAAGGCACTTCAATCTTTTGTCTTGCCCATTCATCCTCTGAATGGCACATATACACAATCCATGTCTCAATTGTCTCAAGGCTTAAAAATCCTTCTTTAACCTGTCTCCTCCCCTTCATCTACACTGATCTGAAGTGGATTTAACAAGTGACATCAATAAGGGATCATAGCATTCACCTGGTCAGTCTGTCATGAAAAGAGCAGGTGTTCTTAATATTTTGTCCACTCAATGTAAATTTGAGATGCATCTATATTGATTTATATTGTCTCTCTGATACATAAAAAAATCCTTTAGAAATTGAGAATTATCTGTGGTAAAATAACTGACCTCTGTCCTATCCTCAGCCTGATGTGTGAGAAGCGTATCTTTGAGACTGTGAACAGCGTCCGACATCCTTTCCTGGTCAACTTGTTCGCGTGCTTCCAGACAAAGGAACACGTGTGCTTTGTCATGGAGTATGCGGCTGGTGGTGACCTCATGATGCACATACACACAGACGTGTTCCAAGAAGCTCGGGCTGTGTGAGTAACAACTCCTTATCCTCATTCCACACTACACTGAACAGAAATATAAACGCATCATATAAAGTGTTGGTCCCGTGTTTCATGAGCTGAAATAAAAGATCCCAGAAATGTTCCAAAAGCACAAAAAGCTTATTTCTCTCCCAATTTTGTGCACAAATATGTTTACATCCCTGTTAGTGAGCATTTCTCATTTTCCAAGAGAATTCATCCACCTGACAGGTGTGGCATATCAAGAAGCTGATTAAACAGCATGATCATTACATAGTTGCACCTTTATTGCTGGGGGCAATAAAAGGCCACTCTAAAATGTGCAGTTTTGCCACATAACACAATGCCACAGATGTCCAACGTTTTGAGGGGGCGTGCAATTGGCATGCTAACTGCAGGAATGTCCACCAGAGCTGTTGCCAGAGAATTTAATGTTAATTTCTCTACCATAAGCCGCCTCCAATGTTGTTTTGGAGAATTTGGCAGTACGTCCAACTGGCTTCACAACCGCAGACCACCTGTAGCCACGCCAGCCCAGGACCTCCACATCCGACTTATTCCCCTGTGGGATCGTCTTAGACCAGCCACCTGTACAGCTGATGAAACTGTGGGTTTGCACAACCAAAGAATATCTGCACAAATGGTCAGAAACCACCTCAGGGAAGCTCAGCTCATCTCATCATGTGAATCCCGGTTTCAACTGTATCGGGCAGATGGCAGACATGGCGTTGTGTATGGCGTTGTGTGAGCGATGTCAACGTTATGAACAGAGTGCCCCAATGGTGGGGTTGTGGTATAGGCAGGCATCAGAATTGCATTTTATTGGTGGCAATTTGAATGCACAGATACCGTGACGAGATCTTGAGGCCCATTGTCGTGCCATTCATCCACCGCCATCACCTCGTGTTTCTGCATGATAATGTATGGCTCCATGTCGCAAGGATCTGTACACAATTCCTGAAAGCTGAAAATTGTCCCAGTTCTTCCATGGCCTCCATACTGACTGGTTTTCTGATCCACATCCCTGCCTTTTTTAAAGATATTTGTTACCAACAGATTTGTATTTGTATATTCCCAGTCATGTGAAATCCATAGATTATCACATTTTTAGGGCCTAATGAATTTATTTCAATTGACTGATTTCCTAATATGAACTGTAAAATCTCTTAAATTGTTGAATGTTTCGTTTTTATATTTTTATTCCGTGTAATTTCATAGTGGAGTAATGAATGATCTCAATTGAGGCGTTGTTTATTCTCAGTTGGGTAGGTGTGTGGTGGATTTTCATGTTGTGGATATCTAACAGCTCTATTTCCCATCCCCGTAAGGTTCTATGCTGCTTGTGTTGTCTTGGGATTGCAGTATCTTCATGACCATAAGATTGTATACAGGTATGCCCACACACTGTTCACATACAGCTGTGTATATTACTGTACTATACATGAATTGGTTAGTCCCTTGCTAACACCACATATGATATATGTGCATTTCCCTGTCTTCTTCAGAGACCTGAAGCTGGACAACTTGTTGCTGGACACAGAGGGATACGTGAAGATCGCTGACTTTGGCCTCTGTAAAGAAGGTGGGTGGAGAATGTTCGACACCGTCAGCTCTTTAGTCCAAGACTAGGCTTAATCTGTGTCTGGGGAAACTGGCCTTTTTTTTAATTGATTTTATCTTACCTTTATTTTACTAGGCAAGTCAGTTAAGAACAAATTCTTAACCCGCCTTAGGGGTTAATGCAAGACGAGTCGAACTCCCTCAGTCTTGAATAATTTGCCCTTTTGGTATTGCTTTGTTCTAGTTGGCTTCATTGATCATATCTCTGTCTGCTGGTGTGTTCCTGTAGGGATGGGCTATCAGGATCGCACCAGTACGTTCTGCGGTACTCCTGAGTTCCTGGCCCCCTGAGGTGCTGACTGAGACGTCATACACGCGGGCTGTGGACTGGTGGGGCCTGGGGGTGCTCATCTTTGAGATGCTGGTGGGGGAGTCCCCATTCCCTGGAGATGATGAAGAGGAGGTGTTTGATAGCATCGTAAACGATGAAGTCCGCTACCCACGATTCCTCTCTACCGAAGCTATTTCCATCATGAGAAGGGTATGGTTTGTTTACTTATGTATCTCAGAATGTTATTTAGATCAGCATGTAAAATAATTCAACGTACACTGAGAATTCAGTCGTGCTTATTGGACTATGTTCATGGAGCATAATATAAATGTTCTTTGTAACTAACTCAACTCTTCCTATCCCCAGCTGTTGAGGAGAAACCCAGAGAGACGTCTTGGGGCTGGTGAGGAAGACGCTGAGGAAGTTAAGAAGCATCCATTCTTTAGGGTAGGTTCCCAGTATTGGTTTATGGTCCCAATCGCAAAGTGTGAAACGTTTAACACTTCCTATGAATATACTCTTCATAATGCATTTTAAGCACATTCATAACACCTTATGAGCTATGCGTAATGCATTATATCTCTTGATGGTCTGTATTCCCTCAGAGTGTGGACTGGGACGGTCTACTGGCTAAGAAGGTGCGGCCAGAGTTCATTCCCACCATCAAGGGTAGAGAGGACGTCAGTAACTTTGACGACGAGTTCACCTCAGAAGTACCAATCCTGACTCCGCCCCGGGAGCCCAGGGTTCTGACAGCCGAGGACCAGGAAATGTTTGCCGACTTTGACTACATCGCAGACTGGTGTTAGCCAATAGCCAGTCTCCTGCAGCCTGGTGTTAGCCAATTACCAGAGTCCTGCTCCTCCTCAACACACCTACACCCTCCCTAACACTGTGAACTGTCTGTAACAGAGGCCAACAGCAATATTAACACTCTCTCCCTAAGGACAGCAACAACATGTTGCTGCACTCTGTTCTTTGCTGTCTGTGCCATGTAAGGGATTGGCAATTTCATGAAGTTTTACTTTTTATTTGTATTTTTAACTGTTAATTTGAGACGGCTAAGAGCCATCATTTAGTCTTGTCAGATCACTGGGTCATTCCACATAATCACCTTCTCAGATCACTGGGTCATTCCACATAATCACCTTCTCAGATCACTGGGTCATTCCACATAATCACCTTCTCAGATCACTGGGTCATTCCACATAATCACCTTCTCAGATCACTGGGTCATTCCACATAATCACCTTCTCAGATCACTGGGTCATTCCACATAATCACCTTCTCAGATCACTGGGTCATTCCACATAATCACCTTCTCAGATCACTGGGTCATTCCACATAATCACCTTCTCAGATCACTGGGTCATTCCACATAATCACCTTCTCAGATCACTGGGTCATTCCACATAATCACCTTCTCAGGTCATCTTCAGCTCTTTTTGATATTTCTCTGAACAAAAAAAGGATAGACTGAAAATCAAGTGAATAGCTTATGAGATGTAACTGGCGTGTAGAAACGGAATTATGGCCCAATAACAAGAAATGTATGAAAGGCATTACCACATTTATCATTCTGACTGATCTAGCAGGATGTTGTTGTATTTATTTTAAAGTTGCCTTAAACAGTTTAATGTAAGACAATTTTAAGGGCTTTCAATTAGTAACTATCATCAGGTACTGAAAACCTACCAAAGCCAGCTGCCAAAAATTGCCCTCTTCTCAAACGATCTGCATCTGACAGAAGAGACCTTGGCCAAGATTAGACACTGATTGGAGCACTTGAACCTTGTAAAGCAGTTTAACTCCAATCGATGTTTACTCTTTGATGGGTTTTCAGTTTTTCCTCTTCTCAAACACAAGCAATCCCCACCCCATACATCACGTATTGTGGTATTGAAAGAAAGAAGCTAAGTTAGTTTTATACTGTTTTATAAGAAGGAACACTATCACGTTGACTCTGATGTATAGTATAATCATGTTTTACAGGATGTTTGGATACAGGTATATGAAAATAGAGAGGCCAGACAGACAGCTCGTGAGAGACTGAGCTATTTTCAAATGGAATGTAGAAATATATATTCACAATAACAAAAGTGTAATTGTTGTTGGCGTGTAACATCATGCCGAAACAAGAATACTTTTTTGTAGTCATTTAGAAAAGACAGTCCATTGTCTGGTGTTTTGTTAATGTGAGGAATGGTTCATGAAGGTGTGACAACCAGCTCTTCAGTATTTTCAGCTCAATTGTAGACTGTTTTGAATGTTCTGGGGCTCGATGGCCATTGCTTTTGGTTTGTCTGTTAGCTGAATCAGAATGTCTTGCTGATTGGACCGTGCATTATCAGTCATTCATACAACTATGTTTCTGTGTGGCTAGCTCATGTCAGGAAAACATTAGACCGACATATCACAAGTAATTAAATACATACTTCATATAATGGAAGCAAAGTCTCTGGCTATTCCTCTTCAAGTGATTAGGAGATATAGGTTGTTGAGGTATTGTATTCTAACAAACGGTGAATAATGGTGTGGCATGGGGAATACGGTTCACAGTCTGGTACCATATGCATGTAGCCATCCATGGAGTTCATACGGTTCACAGTCTGGTAATATATACAGTACCAGTCAACAGTTGACACACCTTTTCTACATTGTAGAATAATAGTGAAAACATCAACTATGAAATAACACATATGGAATCATGTAGCAACCAAAAAAGTGTTAAACAAATCCAAATATATTTTAGATTCTTCAAAGTAGCCACCCTTTGCTTTGAGGACAGCTTTGCACACTTGGCATTCTCTCAACCAGCTTCACCTGGAATGCTTTTCCAACAGTCTTGAAGGAGTTCCTACATATGCTGAGCACTTGTTGGCTGCTTTTCCTTCACTCTGCGGTCCAAATCATCCCAAACCATCTCAATTGGGTTGAGGTCGGGTGATTGTGGAGGCCAGGTCATCTGATGCAGCACTCCATCACTCTACTTCTTGGTCAAATAGCCCTTACACCACCTGGAGGTGTGTTGGGTCATTGTCCTGTTGAAATGGTAGTCCCACTAAGCGCAAACCAGATGGGATGGCGTATCGTTGCAGAATGCTGTGGTTGCCATGCTGGTTAGGTGTGCCTTGAATTCTAAATAAATCACAAACCGTGTCGCCAGCAAAGCACCAACACACCACCTCCATTCTTCACGGTGGGAACCACATATGCGGAGATCCTTCGTTCACCTTCTGTTTCACAAAGACACAGTGGTTGGAACCAAAAATCGCACGTTTGGACTCCACCGGTCTAATGTCCATTGCTCGTGTTTCTTGACCCAAGCAAGTCTCTTATTGGTGTCCTTTAGTAGTGGTATCTTCGACCATGAATGCCTAATTTATTCAGTCTCCTCTGAACAGTTGATGTCGAGATGTCTGTTACTTGAACTCTGAAGCATTTATTTGGCTGGTAATTTCTGAGGCTGGTAACTCTAATGAACTTATCCTTTGCAGCAGAGGTAACTCTGGGTCTTCCTTTCCTGTGGCGGTCCTCATGAGAGCCAGTTTCATCATAGCGCTTGATTGTTTTTGCAACTGCACTTGAAGAAATGTACAAAGTTATTGAAGTTTTCCGGATTGACTGACCTTCATGTCTTAAAGTAATGATGGACTATCGTTTCTCTTTGCTTATTTGAGCTGTTCTTGCCATAATTGAGCTGTTCTTGCCATAATATGGACTTGGTCAATAGGGCTATGTTCTGTATACCACCCATACCTTGTCACAACTGATTGGCTCAAACGCATTAAGAAGGAAGGAAATTCCACAAATGAACTTTTAACAAGGCACACCTGTTAATTTAAATGCATTACAGGCGACTACCTCAAGAAGCTGGTTGAGAGAATGCCAAGAGTGTGCAAAGCTGTCATCAAGGCAAAGGGTGGCTACTTTGAAGACACATTTTGGTTACTACATGACTCCATATGTGTTATTTCATAGTTTTGATGTCTTCACTATTCTTCTACAATGTAGAAAATAGTAAAAAATAAAGAAAAACCCATGAATGAGTAGGTGTGTCCAAACTTTTGACTGGTAGTTCATCCTGAACCGAAACACTTGTAGATAATAAACTGGTACCTCTAGTGAAACCTGACAAACCAGCCTCAAGTCAAGTTTCAGACCATGTGCGTGCTACACTACAAGTATACTCTGACTCAGATGAGTCTGACCTGAGAAACAGGATCCCTCTCCCACGGTCCAGGGCTGCACAGGGAATAGGCTGTACTGTGCCCCAGCCTTCAGGACTGGTCTGGAACAGGGTGTGTTTAGTTGGACAGAGCAGGAACCAGCCATGCTGACACTGTATAAACCTACTGCTGATAAAGGAGGGTGATATTCCCATACTGTTTAATCAGGTGCATACAAGTAGAGGTAGAGCAGTGGCGATTATCATTCCAGGAATATTTTTACAACATTGGGATTGATAGGAAGCTTCGTCTTTTTTTTCCTGCCTCCTTTACTAAGAGATATGGGAATGTTTTGTCTACTGAAGGTCTTAAGCATGATTATAAACATCAGACCCTCACAATGAACAAAACCTTAGATTCGCCCCACTCTCTTCCAAACTGAACATAGTTTTCACTGGACTAAATCTACCTACATTATGAGCAGAATACAACAATGGTAGTAGACCTATAGTATTATCTATCACTAGGCCAAACGGGATGTCCTTAGTCAAAGTGATGACTAGGTGGGTTTTTGTCTTCAGGTCTCTCATCGACCGACAGACGACAGGAAGGAAATGTTAACATAGGCCAAACTGCCTCCAGGGGAAAAGAAAGATTTCTAGACCGAAAGAGTTTCAATTTCAAGTTTTAATGTCACATGCACAAGTACAGTGAAATACCTTTGTTGCTCCAAAAGGAAGCGCTGAAATAAGCCAGTGGGGGTCTCTGCCCTGTAGCTGGTCCTTTATGGATCATTCCAGAGAAGCCTCCTCTGTCTGTCTGGGGGGCAGGAAGAGATGGAACATAACGGAGATAGTCTGGCTGGCGGTCCTTTAGGAAAGAGTCTGGCTGGCGGTCCTTTAGGAAAGAGTCTGGCTGGCGGTCCTTTAGGAAAGAGTCTGGCTGGCGGTCCTTTAGGAAAGAGTCTGGCTGGCGGTCCTTTAGGAAAGAGTCTGGCTGGCGGTCCTTTAGGATAGAGTCTGGCTGGCGGTCCTTTAGGATAGAGTCTGGCTGGCGGTCCTTTAGGATAGAGTCTGGCTGGCGGTCCTTTAGGAAAGAGTCTGGCTGGCGGTCCTTTAGGAAAGAGTCTGGCTGGCGGTCCTTTAGGATAGAGTCTGGCTGGCGGTCCTTTAGGATAGAGTCTGGCTGGCGGTCCTTTAGGATAGAGTCTGGCTGGCGGTCCTTTAGGATAGAGTCTGGCTGGCGGTCCTTTAGGATAGAGTCTGGCTGGCGGTCCTTTAGGATAGAGTCTGGCTGGCGGTCCTTTAGGATAGAGTCTGGCCACCAGCCAGACTCTATCTCCGTTATGTTCCATCTCTTCCTGCCCCCCAGACAGACAGAGGAGGCTTCTCTGGAATGATCCATAAAGGACCAGCTACAGGTCAGAGACCCCCACTGGCTTATTTCAGCGCTTCCTTTTGGAGTCTGGCTGGCGGTCCTTTAGGATAGAGTCTGGCTGGCGGTCCTTTAGGATAGAGTCTGGCTGGCGGTCCTTTTTTGGAGGAATTATACATTCGCATTATGCCTTATTTTACCTAATCAGACTGCATACATTTTCCTGTCGATTTTATGAAGCTATGCAACCAGGAAGATGGCAAAACTCAACCTGGACTCCACTGTAATTAGGAACAGTACTGTAAATATTTGCATGAATGAAAAAATCATGATAATAGTAGCATGATGAAATTTGGGCCCCAAGACAATAAATCCAAGATTTGTCTAAGGTATATATTGACCCCTAGTGGCAGAAACCCCACACCACATACACACAGGACTGCAAGGTATTAGCCAATGCATTTTACTGATTTAAACAGAACGATACAGCAACTTCTAGCTAAGAGCTGTGAACACTCTTTATAATACCAAGCTAACCGGTGAAGTATGAACCGTATATAAAACCCAACTGGCCTCCTGTTATAAAAGGTGTGGGAGGATACTGGATGTGCCCCTAATTCACCAGCTCAATCCACTGGTCGGACGTCGTCAGGCCGACCAAGGTTCTACTGAAAGCTAGGATTGCCAGTGCAAAGTACACACAACGTAGGCATTAGATACTGCCTGCTTATTTCCACTTGGTATATAATGCCTCTACAGTAGGTGTGTCCTATCCGATCATGTATCTATAACTCATCCCGCCAGCCTCCTCTGGCGTACTATCCTTGTTTTACCAATACATTAATGTGACAAAAACAAAAGTCAAATCCATATTACAAAAAGTAATTTTACTAAACAGTATCATCATACACAGAACCTCATTCCGTTTTAGTTGTGGCAGTTTCCAAAGCTACCGATGTAGGTTAGAACTGACTGTAATTCCTAAAGTAATATGATATTTTAAGTAATATTTTATTCACAGATGAAATACAACACCAAACCAGGAGGGCTGCACAGGATTAAACCTGTTCTATCCATCATATGAACAGGAAAACAATGTTGACAGGAAGACGAGTGCTACTCAGCAAGCGCTTATGTCACAAAGAGGAAATTCAAACCTGGAAGTTAATCCATTCTATGTGTGTCATAGCAAATCCAATCAAATGAGATAAAACTAAAATAAAAGGCAATAAAATAAATTAATAAAAGAACGTAAAACACGAAGATGTCTACAAATATAAACAGGGCAATCCGTTCCATAGCTGTCCTACAATCCGTTCCATAGCTGTCCTACAATCCGTTCCATAGCTGTCCTACAAAGTAACGTGTTATAGGGGTGTCACGGTAAAAAGAGAGGGTCTTGAGACAAACCCTTACATCCAACAGGACTTATTTTACTTGTTCCAGTTCTTGAGGATAACCTCCGCTGCATCCAGAGTGCTGTCTTGCTACAGAGACACACAGACAGGTGATGAGTTACGTTCCCCAATATCCACATTATCATGCTAAACCAAACCCGAAAGAATACATCTAAAACCAATCTTTTAACATGGTCCACTCTATGTCTAATGAACTGGCGTGTGAGGAAAGTTTACCTTGATGAAGCACAGACGGATGTATTTCTCAAACTGCTTCTTGGAAGCATCACCACAGAACGCTGTGACGGGAATGGCTGCCAGTTTCTACAACAAACACGACAATAACAAACACATGTCAACACACTCTGGAGAGTTCCAACTTGTTGATAGTAATTATCCTCATGTGAACTAGTGCTTCATTCAACAAGCCTTTTATACTCCCTACGATGTTAACATACAGCAATTACTCTGCATTCATCGTGTGATACTAAGTGATATTTCATGTTAAAATGTTTCCTAAAACTACTGCTACCACAGAGGTGTCCCAAATGGCACCCTATTCCCTATTGTAGTGCACTACTTTCGACTGGCCAAAGGTAGTACACTATACGGTCTCCCGAGTGGCGCAGAGGTCTAAGGCACTGCATCTCAGTGCCTAGAGGAGTCACTACAGACACCCTGGTTTGATTCCAGGCTGTATCATAACCGGCCGTGATTGGGAGTCCCATAGGGCAGCGCACAATTGTCCCAGCGTCGTCCGGGTTTGGCCGGGGTAGGTCATTAAGAATTTGTTCTTAACTGGCTTGCCTAGTTAAATAAATGTTGAATAAATATAAATAGGGAATAGGGTGCTATTTGAAACGCAGATAAGATGTGGCTTCAAGGTGTTGGGTTTTCTTACCTTCTCCTTAATCATCCATTTGACAAACTTGTAGTCGTACGGCTCATCATCTCCCATGTGAGACAAGTCCTGATCTACAACCATGAAAAATATAGTAGGGTCAAACTACCGGCAGTTAATAATGAAGGGTCCTTGTTGTTGTTGTTGTGCCAAACAGTCTGCAGGTAGAAACTGTTGATGTTTGGCCCATCCTCTTTGTATCTACTGTTACATAAGACAGAGACAGGACCTCTCCACTTCTGATCATCCCAAGCCTGTTTGGTAGCCTGGTCCAGTTTTGCGCTAGTCTGGCCCAGCCTGGCCCAGTTTAGCGTTACCCTGGCCCAGCTTAGCGTTACCCTGGCCTAGTTTAGAGTTAGCCTGGCCCAGTGTAGAGTTAGCCTGGCCCAGTTTAGCGTTAGCCTGGCCCAGTTTAGCGTTAGCCTGGCCCAGCTGACCGTTAGCCTGGCCCAGTTTAGCGTTAGCCTGGCCCAGCTTAACGTTAGCCTGGCCCAGCTTAGCGTTAGCCTGGCCCAGTTTAGCGTTAGCCTGGCCCAGCTTAGCGTTAGCCTGGCCCAGTTTAGCGTTAGCCTGGCCCAGCTTAGCGTTAGCCTGGCCCAGTTTAGCGTTAGCCTGGCCCAGCATAGCGTTAGCCTGGCCCAGTTTATCTTTATTTCCTAATTTCCTTGGACATTACAGCAAATGGAAGCTCTTATGTCATCTTTACCACACTGTTATTATCACATCTACACAACAACCAAGTAAAAATGTACTATTTTCATAAAAGTGTATCTTACTAAGGGGTGTGACGTCCACGCACATGAAGTACCCTCCCTCAGGTATGATAGGAGACATGCCAACGTCCTGGAGGATGGCAGCCATGCGGTCCCTCTTGCCCTCCAGCTCCACGGCCAGAGAGGTGAAGTAACACTCAGGCCGTCCCATCAGCTCATAGTCCCTCATCAGACCTTGGGCCACAGCCTCCTGCAGAAACGGATCATAGCCTTGATATACATACATTATTCAAAGCCCTGTGGGCCCTTGGTCAAAAGTAGTGCATTATATAGGGAATAGGATGTTCTTTGGGTTTCCATTCTCTCTCACAACAAGGTAAAAATGTGTTGTTTTGACGAGATTTTGGTTTCACAACAGTGTTTTGAATTCCCACTCATTTGATGTCTTAACACTTCAACGGAATACATGTTGCTACAATGATGAGAAGGCCTTACCTGCAGTGGCGTTGCACAGGTGTACAAGGTGTTCTGCATGACAGTCTGAAGGTGCTTTATCAAGTGTTCTGGCCCTATAGACCAGCCAAGCTGCACAACAAACACTACTGGTTAGACTATACACAACCATTTCAACTGAACTTCACATAATCAAACACACGGGGACACACACACACGCACACTAAAACAAAACGGAGGACACACACACGTAATACTCTAAAAGTCATGACAGATGTTTCCCATGGTAAAAGGAATCCCTACTCTTTAAAAGTCATGACAGATGTTTCCCATGGTAAAAGGAATCCCTACTCTTTAAAAGTCATGACAGATGTTTCCCATGGTAAAAGGAATCCCTACTCTTTAAAAGTCATGACAGATGTTTCCCATGGTAAAAGGAATCCCTACTCTTTAAAAGTCATGACAGAGGTTTCCCATGGTAAAAAGAATCCCAGCCCTTACCTTCCAGCCCGTCACACTAAAGGTCTTCCCTGCACTGCTGATGGTGATCGTTCTGTCCCACATGCCAGGAAGAGTGGCTAGCAAAACAACAAAAGAGGGGTGAGGAAACTGTAACCTAGGTAGACAAATTATTAAACTGAACTAAACGGAATGAAACTAAACTACATTGAACTAAACACAAAACACAGCTGTTTCCTTATATGATGTGAGGAATTATGTTCACAGCCTAAAAAACTATGTACAGTGAGGGGAAAAAAGTATTTGATCCCCTGCTGATTTTGTACGTTTGCCCACTGACAAAGAAATGATCAGTCTATAATTTTAATGGTAGGTTTATTTGAACAGTGAGAAACAGAATAACAACAAAAAAATCCAGAAAAACACGTGAAAAATGTTATAAATTGATTTGCATTTTAATGAGGGAAATAAGTATTTGAGCCCCTCTCAATCAGAAAGATTTCTGGCTCCCAGGTGTCTTTTATACAGGTAACGAGCTGAGATTAGGAGCACACTCTTAAAGGGAGTGCTCCTAATCTCATCTTGTTACCTGTATAAAAGACACCTGTCCACAGAAGCAATCAATCAATCAGATTCCAAACTCTCCACCATGGCCAAGACCAAAGAGCTCTCCAAGGATGTCAGGGACAAGATTGTAGACCTACACAAGGCTGGAATGGGCTACAAGACCATCGCCAAGCAGCTTGGTGAGAAGGGGACATCAGTTGGTGCGATTATTCGCAAATGGAAGAAACACAAAAGAACTGTCAATCTCCCTCGGCCTGGGGCTCCATTCAAGATCTCACCTCGTGGAGTTGCAATGATCATGAGAACAGTGAGGAATCAGCCCAGAACTACACGGGAGGATCTTGTCAATGATCTCAAGGCAGCTGGGACCATAGTCACCAAGAAAACAATTGGTAACACAATATGCTGTGAAGGACTGAAATCCTGCAGCGCCCTGCTCAAGAAAGCACATATACATGCCTGTCTGAAGTTTGCCAATGAACATCTGAATGATTCAGAGGACAACTTGGTGAAAGTGTTGTGGTCAAATGAGACCAAAATGGAGCTCTTTGGCATCAACTCAACTCGTCGTGTTTGAAGGAGGAGGAATGCTGCCTATGACTTCAAGAACACCATCCCCACCGTCAAACATGGAGGTGGAAAAATTATGCTTTGGGGGTGTTTTTCTGCTAAGGGGACAGGACAACTTCACCGCATTAAAGGGACGATGGACGGGGCCATGTACCATCAAATCTTGGGTGAGAACCTCCCTCCCTCAGCCAGGGCATTGAAAATGGGTTGTGGGTGGGTATTCCAGCATGACAATGACCCAAAACACACAGCCAAGGCAACAAAGGAGTGGCTCAAGAAGAAGCACATTAAGGTCCTGGAGTGGCCTAGCTAGTCTCCAGACCTTAATCTCATAGAAAATCTGTGGAGGGAGCTGAAGGTTCGAGTTGCCAAACGTCAGCCTCGAAACCTTAATGACTTGGAGAAGATCTGCAAAGAGGAGTGGGACAAAATCCCTCCTGAGATGTGTGCGAACCTGGTGGCCAACTACAAGAAACGTCTGACCTCTGTGATTGCCAACAAGGGTTTTGCCACCAAGTACTAAGTCATGTTTTGCAGAGGGGTCAAATACTTATTTCCCTCATTAAAATGCAAATCAATTTATAACATTTTTCAAATGCGTTTTTCTGGATTTTGTTGTTATTCTGTCTCTCACTGTTCAAATAAACCTACCATTTAAAATTATAGACTGATCATTTCTTTGTCAGTGGGCAAACGTACAAAATGAGCAGGGGATCAAATAAATGTTTCCCTCACTGTAAGTACAGTACCTATTTTGATGTGTTGGTGTCCCTTGTAGATGAGCCATTCATACACCTCATCACTGATGCACAGAGTGTCGTGTTTGATGCAGAGGTCGGAGATAGTCTGAAGCTCATCCTTGGTGAATATCTGGAATATGGGACATCGCTTAAATACAGCAACTGTGATAGGGACAGGCTAGTGATGTATTTAAGTCTTTATTTATTTAACCAGGGTGAACCATTTAGGCCAGAATACCTATTTCACAAGGGAGACCTCGCCAAGAGGGCATAGTTCAGACGGTGGAACAAATTGGAAAATGTTTCTCGGACATAATGGCTAGACAGTAATCACTCAATTGTACTAGGCCTACTTCATGAGAATTGCCACAGGGGAAAGGGGGGTACCTAGTCAGTTGTACAACTGAATGCCTTCAACTGAAATGTGTCTTCTGCATTTAACCCAACCCCTCTGAATCAGAGAGGTGCGGGGGGGGCTGCCTTAATCAACGTCTTCGGCGCCCGGGGAACAGTGGGTTAACTGCCTTGTTCAGGGGCATAACAACAGATTTTTACCTTGTCAGCTCGGAGATTCGCTCCAGCAACATTTTGGTTACTGGCCCAACGCTCTAACCACTAGGCTACCCGCTGCCCCACTTACCTTCCCAATGGGGTTGTTAGGAGTGTTAATAATGATGGCCTTGGTCTTCGAGGTGAATTTACTGGCTAGTTCCTCTGGATCCAGGACCCAGTCAGCACTGGAAATACTACTGGTCTTCTGATTGGACCTCTGAGATGTCCATGAGGAAGACAAGAAAGAAGTCAAAGACTGCAGTCATTCTGCAATATGTATGTTTCCCACAATTACTCAAAACCTCCGTCTATAATATTTTGAATAGTAGTAGACTTACAAGTCGTAATGGTATCAAGACAGGTGTGGCCCCTGCCATTCGAACCATGGGTACATAGCAATCAAAGAAGGGTTCGATAATTATAACCTAGAGAGAGAGAGAGAGAGAGGGAGGAGAGAGAGAGAGAGAGAGAGAGAGAGAGAGAGAGAGAGAGACAGAGAGAGAGGAGAGAGAGAGAGAGAGAGGAGAGAGAGAGAGAGAGAGAGAGAGAGAGAGAGAGAGAGAGAGAGAGAGGGAGGAGAGAGAGGAGAGGAGAGGAGAGGAGAGATTGCAGCTACAGGGGTAACATTATCAAAATTTGAAAATGGTCCAAAAAGTGAGACATGTTCTAGCCTGGTCCAAAATCTGTTTGTTACAACCATAGGAGTTGGAAATACAACACAAACTGTTCTGGTACCAGGCTAAATATTAGTCAGTAGGTTTAAACAAAGAATAACCCCTCACCTCATCTCCCACCTCCACCAGTGCCTGCATGGTACTGAACAAGGATCCATAGCCACCTACTGTGACCAGTATCTCCTTGAAAGGATCAATCTGGTGTCCATACACTTTCCCATACACCTGAGAAAGAGCCTTCACCAGAGACGGGTGGCCCTGTAAGAGACCAAACTAAGTACTAGTGTCAGAGAAGCAATTCAAGATCATGTACACTTACACATGGCTGGAGGCAATGTAATACCAATGTTTATTTAACAGAGCTTGCTGTGTACTGTACTGTAAAGTGACCACCACCCTTTTATACACTTACATGACCACAGTTGACCAGTTTAGCTCAGAATGATCTAGAACTTACACACAAATGTATCTATACAGTTGCAGGCTGGCTGGCAGGCTGGCAGGCTGACTCGCTGGCTGGCTGACTCGCTGACTGGCTGGCTGGCTGGCTGACTCGCTGGCAGGCTGGCAGGCTGACTCGCTGGCTGGCTGACTCACTGGCCGGCTGGCTGGCTGACTCGCTGGCTGACTCGCTGGCAGGCTGGCTGGCTGACTCGCTGGCTGACTCGCTGGCAGGCTGGCTGGCTGACTCGCTGGCTGACTTGCAGGCTGGCTGGCTGACTCGCTGGCAGGCTGGCTGGCTGGCTGACTCGCTGGCAGGCTGGCTGGCTGACTCGCTGGCAGGCTGGCTGACTTGCTGGCTGGCTGCCTGACTCGCTGGCTGGCTAGCTGGCTGACTCGCTGGCTGGCTGACTCGCTGGCTGGCTGGCTGGCTGGTATGGTACATCATTAAACACTCAATATGCCTGCCAGTGCCAATTACTATATGTTGGTGCACTAAATGTAGGCCTAAAATATCCTGTTTCAACAGATAGATAGTCTGTTAGTAGACGTACAAAGCCTCTCGTGTACTGGTTGAGCTTGTCCACTGCAGCAGCGTTAGCCAGGCCCTCCTTGACGTAGGCTGGGGGAGGAATGTCGGGGTAGCCCTGGCCCAGGTTCACTATGGTGGGGTCTGCTGCCACCGAGGTGAAGGCCACCCTGACACCAACACAGACAGTTAGTTACCCCCCCAAGGTGAGACATTAATGGAGTTAAACGTTCCTTTCAAGTTGTATGATTCCTATGTACGGGATACACATGGTATACACCATCCAATGACCCGCTGACTTGCACACCGCAAAGCAAAGTGGTTGGCAGAGTTTGAGACACATTCCCGCCAGGTGCTACCCTGGTTTCGTAAGTGGGACAAACGTACAGGTCGTGGTAACCTGTCAACGAACTTACCAAACATTCTTGTCCAGTCCCTCAATCCTTTTGGAGTTTGTATGCCTTGATGATGCCATAATACACTGAGACAAATAAATAGAGATGCCAGGATTAAGCAATAACATCTTACACTCAACATTATATTAGGCTATAACAATGTTATAAACATTTCATAACACTCACCTGTGAGTAGGAGAGGTTTCTGATACAGCTGGTGTTAATCAAGCGGTACGCAGAGCTGAGGGTTCGATGTGTAATGTTCATATCTACAAAACAGTGCAGATGAATAGCATTTTTCATTTGACAGATCAACACTGCAATACAAAACTGATGATCCCAAAAGGTACAGCAGAGAACAAAAAAAATACAAAGTTAACTATATTTCTGTCATAACACAAGACAATCACTACAACTGATTGATTGCACAGCATGGCAGCTGTGTTGCAACTTAGAAGTAGCCCCAAAAAAACGTTGCAATCTGTGACCAATACATTTTCACCATAGTTTTCAAACTAGATATTACGGAGTTGGACCAAGCCATTAAACAAATGACTATAGGTAAATCTGCTGGACCGGATGGCCTGACTTCTGAATTCAATCGACATTTTTTTGGCCTGATATTAGAGAGTTATTGCTTTCGGTCTACAAAGAGGGTATTGCTAATGCTATCTTACCTCCTTCTTTGAGACAGGGACTAATAGAAGGACTCTCTTTACCTGGACAATTGGAGACCAATCCCATTGTTGGCAACGGACTACAAGTTACTAGCCCATGGCTATGGGAATAAGTTGAAAAAAGGCCTTGAAGATATAATCAGTGAAACTCAATCAGCCTTCATTAAAAGAAGGAGTATCCATAACCATTTTAGATGACAGTTAGTTCCTAGAAGATGATGGCTTTATATTGATATATATTGATATATATTTATATTTTAAGGCTTTTGACACTTTAGAACCCAACTTTTTATTTAGAACTTTCTCTACTTTTGGGTTTTGGGGAGAATTTCTGTAAAGTGATAAGGCTGATATATAATGATATAAGCAGTTCGATGGCTATGAGTAATGGCACATGCCCTCGTTTCTCTATTGCTAGTGGAATTAGACAGGGTTGTCCAATCTCCCCTCTTTTATTTATTTTATCCACAGATTTACTAGCTGTATTTCTAAACAAATCTGAGAACTTAAAAAGGATCCGTATTTTTGGACAATTTGCAGATGATACTGCCCTTTTCCTAAAGGATAGAGCGGCTATTCCCTTGGCTATTGACAGAATCAAGAAATGTTCTATGGCCTCTGGGTTGACTCTCAACCTTAACAAATGTGATCTCATGCCAATTCATTGCTGTGACTCCGTCAACATTGCCTCCATACCTGTTAAAAAGGAAGTTAAATATTTAGAAATTGTTATCACAAAAAACGTTTCAGATAGACAATCTTTAAACATCGATAATAGGATTAATTCCATGAGAGTTTCATTAAGTCAGTGGCTGCAACGTGATATCCAAATTTTGGGGCGTATTCTTCTGTCCAAGACTGATGGTTGATCTAGAATAATTTACCAAAGTCAGTCCCTTTTTCTTTCTTCTAATAACATAACATGTTTAATGAACTTGGTGGACTTGAATTCCTAATTAAATGTGATTTTGACCCTCCAAAATTACCTGTGAAATTGTCTAAGTTTCACCAGCAAAATTATTTTCTTCTGGAAAATGATATTCAAGAACAATGTTTCCCTCCACAAAACATTGATTTGGAATAATAGAGTTATTTAAATGAATAGGAAAACGATTTTCAAAGGCCTTTGGTTTGACAAGGGTATTCATTTTGTATGTGATTTGGTAGACAACACTGGTGAGTTTTTTGCCGTTTTATGCGTTCATTGGTAAATTTCAGGTTAATATTACTCCGAGAGAATATCTGAAGGTTTGCAAAGCAATTCCACTTCCTTTACTTGGACTTACTAAGAACACTTTGTTATATTATGAGGTTGTCCCCTGTTTTCCAAGTTTACAAATTAATGACTTGAATCTTTTGGATAAACAATGCAACAATAAGTGGATACGATTGGCAGTTAATGAAGTAATTTTTTTATTATTATAATTCAATATATTGCTATGGAAGTGACCAACCCATGCTATGGTCAAAAGCAACAACCTTTTACCATAATTTTCCAGTTATCCCAAAAGTTAAAGAAACTAATTTTAAAAGATTTTCTTCCTTCCACCCTTTTAATGATTTATTGCACAAAAGACTCAATTTTGACAAAATGCCTTGTGTTTTTTGTTCCTCTGATTCAGAATCTATAGAGCATTTATTTTCTTCATGCTGCCATTCTAGTAAACTATGGATTGAAATTCATGAATGGTTGTGTATAAAATCTCCAGAATTACCTATGTTAACCTTTGATGATGTTAAAGGGCATTATGCCTATCCTTGTAATTCCGATCATAACTATTTTATTAACATTATTATTCTCTTGGCCAAATATTATATTCACAGATGTAAATGGGGTGGAAAAATTCCTTATTTTGTCGTTTTTTTCATTGAACTGTTACAATTCCATAAATACCTCAACCTCGTGTTCTATTATTTCATTTATTTTTCATTGTATTTGCAGGAATGTCCCATGTGTAATATTGTTATCGTTGTTGCAATACAATGCATCTCAGAGTCTATGAGTATCCATAGCAACGGCTCTGCTTGGACTGCTCTGCTCAATGAAGAGGCAGACTGTAGTTAGCTCCTGTTCAAAACTCAAGGAACATTAGGCTATTATTTTCTGTAAAATAATCTCTCCAGTTTTATATTTGGCAAGGTTAAATCACTTCTGACACCATGTTATGATCTTTGTCATATGACTGTACTGTGCAGTGCAGTAGAGCCCATGGAAACGGCTCAGCATCAAAATATTAGTGATCAATTTAGTGATACCCAAACCATGCCGGTACCCTAGTTATTGACCATGTTTAAAAAAAGGCCTTACCCGGCCCTAAAGCAATGTATAATGTCGGGGCCCGTTCGGGCTCTGGTAGCAGAGCTCCAAACCCAATACAATGGGACTTTGAATGGAAGGATTCTGGACGTCAGAGGAGATCTCTTCTCCTCAAGCCCAGGCACTGGTTCAGATCTACTCGGGGTTTTCTCAAGCTAACCAGCTTCAGTTATAGACTAGCGTTGCTAAAAGCAACTAGGATGAAGCCTGAGCTGGAATGGCAAGATAACTGAAGCTGGCTGGCTTTAGAAACCCCCCCGAGTAAATCTG
This sequence comes from Brachymystax lenok tsinlingensis, assembly GCA_030435695.1. Taxonomy (NCBI): domain Eukaryota; kingdom Metazoa; phylum Chordata; class Actinopteri; order Salmoniformes; family Salmonidae; genus Brachymystax; species Brachymystax lenok. The sequence continues at coordinate 44,228,176 of CM059790.1, read as the reverse complement.
AACTAAACGTGCCTACCCTAAACCCTATCCGGGATTCTTGGGACGTGCCTACCCTAACCTTAACCCCTTCCCATTTTAAATGTCAACTTCAATCGGGTAAGGGACGTCCCAAGTATTCCGGATAGCACGGATCATAACATATGCACCTGCAAATTCTAGTTCACTTACTTGTAAATAGGGAAGAGGAGACGCGTTTAGCAAAACTAGTTCATGTTTTGCGTCGTTAGATTCTACACGTCAAAATATCCCCACCCCCCAACTCTGACCAATCGAATCCGTGAATAGGATGGGTCGTGGTTATACAACTGAACACCATTAATGATTGACACTTTCGTGATTCAGACAGTCTGATATGCATGTTTAAAATGTAAAACGTTGATAAAGTTATAAAAAGTCATAGTTTTAAATCGCAAAGTATTCAATTACGAAACGTCTAACATTAATAAGATACTCATATGTATTAGGAAGCCAAAGGTATTAAAATATCCGCAGCAAATAGCAGCAACGTTATATATTTCATGAATTCTGTCATGAAACTTCACTGCACGTCATTGAAATTATTTCTGAACAAAAGCGAGCAAAGCAAAATAGATTGGCACATGTACCTGAAACGGACTTTAGGAAATTGCAAGCATACTTACAATTGAAGAATAGGCCTACGATATTTAATGAAAGGAAAAAGTGGATTCCTAGGGGGAAATTAGCGCGGCTACTTCTCTCCAGCTCCAGCCACAGTAAAGGTACATGCAGCAAATTGTGTTCCAGACCAATACAGACCTGCCACTCGGTTAGGTATAAAGGGATAGGGCTAAAGACATGTAACTGGTACTGTACAGGCGTTGCCAAAGTGGGGTCAGCGTACGATTTTTTTAGTTTTTTACAATTTATTTTTTAATATTGCTAGCAACAACAGACTAAACTAATTTTGGACTATAATTCAGTGGAAAAAGTTTAGAGTGTACAATTCAATACAATGTAATATTGTTCATCCACAATTTATGTTCTTAACATTTAGATGCACAACATGGGCCTGGGAGGCTCACAGGAATATTGGTATCCACAGTAATCCATCAATTATACATTTTTTCAACTCAATCCCCCCCAAAATGTTATTTTGAACATACATGCACTGTAATATAAGCGTTAAAATTGCAAATGACACACTCTGCCCCTTTGCAAAATGTGTAGAATTGCAAGAATTTTGCTTTAAAACTCCAACATCTTCTCTCTGCCCCATGGCAAAATGTGTACATTTGCAAGAAATTAGCTTTAAAACTGTACATTTTTCTCTTTGATATGCCAAGAGTGGAGCCTATACATTTTTATTTTCCAGAGCCCAAGGTCTGATTTGTCTGGCCATGCACTGCAGAAGTCATAGTAAAAATGTTTGTTCAGTATTGTTTTCACACTTTAAAGGAGTTGTGTTCTGTTATTGTGAGGGGATCCCTGATGAATTTGCTATAATAATAATTTTAAAAAAAGGGTCTACAACGCAAACCATTTTGGGAACGCCTGTTCTAATTCATTGGGCATCTATAAATGATATTCCTTAAAAAGTTGTGTTATCTATTTAAAGGCATGGCTACTGGCATGTGCTAGAGCTAGTGATGTAACCATAGAATTACACATATAATCGAATTGCATAGGATCTATGTGAATGTAATGCTATTTAAATCCTTCGATCAGTGATAAACACTGCTTATATAACAGTCAATGGCAACACTCAATAAATGCACATGTAGCAATGCATAGGCTAATAATAGCAATACAAAAGCTTGTATTAATGATATGTGTTAGTTACAAGCTAATAATAACAAATCAAACTCCCAAACCTAACAAATAGGCCTAAAAGCCTATGTATAATTGATCCGAAAATGTGGTCAAGAGGGTGTGACGCAATCGCGGAGCCTCTGTAGGCATCCAGGAGGCCAAATTAATCTCCACCGACGTGCGCCTCCCAAATGTTTTAACAATGCGGAGGGCACCGTATAGCTCCGCATTGACATGATTGGTTGACAGTAGGTGGGTGGCTGGAGATCCTGTATGAACACAAACTCACTTCCTTTACAACTACCATCATAACAACTCTGCGCAACAGCCCTGTGTTGCTCCGCAAAGAGCGAGAAGCATCACTGTAAATGATGCAGGGCCAATGCAGACATCGGTTTGACCATGCCGCCTCCATTAATCCTGCAAAAGTCAGACATTGCACACACTAATATAACATTTTCCCAATATTTAAAGGCTCTGCATATGGTCATCCGTAATCTGAAGTGTCTGTACAGCATTTACTGCATGCAGCCTCAGGCTTTCATACTTCTTGCTCTTTGCAGAGCAGAGCTATTGTGAAGGAAGTTGTCAAGAAAGTGAGTTCGTGTTTATACAGGACGTACCGCCTCCGACCACATTCACCGATCAAGCACAAATGGTATTTTAGCTTACAAGTTCGCTAGAAGCACAACACTACAAGATATAAGCAGCATGTGAGAGTCCATTAACTACACAACTCACGTCTTGTCTTTGGATGACATAAAACGTGTAGGCTATGATGTTGAAATGGATGGGTTACAGGTCTGAAGGCCTGCTAGTTTGTTTATACTGGACCTCCCTGCAAACATCTACCGTCTGCATTGTTACAACATTTGGGAGGCGCATTGGGGTACAGAGATCAATTTGGCCTCTGCATCCCTCCCGAGGCTCCGCAATTGTCACACCCTCCATATGGAGCCTTCGACCACATGTGACAGATCAAGCATAAATCGGTCTTTAACCTAACCCTAAATTTAACCCTACCCCCTAGCCTAGCAAATGTTATCGTTAGCCACCTTGGTAATGTTAGCCACGACAAATAGGAATTCCTAACAATATCACATGTTTAGCAAATTCGTAACGTTGTACGAATTGCAATTCGTAACATATCATACACAATGGATGATTGACATCCACAAATTAATATACATACCATACGACACATAACATCAAGAGTGTGTCGGCTTTACATTTACTATATTATGTCTAGCCCTGTGTCCAGGTTGTCATCTAGGTTGGAGGTGGCTGGCCCTGGAAAAAGACTAGGGGTAAAATGCCAACCTGGCCATACTCTTTATTTGTAATTGATCGTTTATAGTCGGATCTGATGATACTCGTGATCGGGTAAAAAAAAAATATATATATATATATTCCTAAATAGATGTTGTCAAAATACTCCCGACAAGTTTATAGACCAAACGAAACTGCAGATTAGGAAAGGCGTGTGTCTGTGTCTCCTCAAATTTGTTCTCATTGTTGCCATCTGTGATGTTATTAGCTAACTAATGTGAACAGTGATTCGCACCAAGTTCCTATTGTTCGTTCAAAGAAAATACCAATAGAAGTAGCTACGGTTTTTATCAATGTTTTTTTTGTTGTTGTTTACTATTTAGGCTAGTCTTGAGGTATTGTTTAGGTAACATCATTAGCTAGCTAGCTACACTTAAGTTAACTAGCTAAGCTGTCATGTAACGTTAGATGAGGGCCTTATGAAGGCAGCTACTGTAGCTAGCTTCTAATCATATTTTGATAATACAACATGACTGGTAAAATGCTAATAATACAATTATTGATTAGTAATGACACAAAAGTACAGTACGTCGGCTCTGACTTTTTCATGAAAATCTAACAAGTTGTCTTAACTTTACAGGCAGCCCCCCCTGCTCTGCACTTGCTTCAGAGTTTAAACTCAAAACTGGTTTTCAAACTCATTGTTGTAACCAATTGACTCATATTAGTTTTATATGCGCAAAACCCTGGTAGAGCATAGGGGAAGTTAGGCCTTGTGGTGTTCCATGTTTCCTTATTTATTTTGTGGCTTTAAACCAGCCTAATTTCTCACTTAAAACATTTTTGTTTTTGCTTTCAATACACTGTTGTTATTCCTTCCTTTATGTATGTGTCTATTTCCATGTAGACAGCTGAGATGCTCTCAGAAGGTGAGCTGAAGGACTTTGCCCAGGGCCAGTCCCTGTACCGTGTTCTCCAGCCCTGGTGGGATGTCTTCAGCCACTACCTCTCCATTATGATGTTCTCAATTGGAACCCTCGGAGGAACCCTGCAGGCAAGGAATTTTAACAGAAAATGTTTCATTTGTGTTTTAAATGCGATTTTCTTCACCAAGCTCTTGTTATTTTCAATGTAATTCCATCTGGCTCCCAGTGCATAAGGCTTTAGTTCCAGGTTGTTATGAAGTTTCTGATGCTTCTGTTTAAATTCCCTTGCCTGCAGGTCACCCTCCGCAAGATCGTCTGCGTTCCCTGTCAGATGACATCAGATGACTTCTGTGTGGTTTTTAACCATAGAGGCACCACATTAAGGAATGCCACTACTGAAGCCAGCTTCCCTCTCCTCCCCAAGGGCCTTTACAAGCTAGATCTTCAGCAGTATGCTTACGTTGACGCCGTGTGCTACGAAAAACAACTCCACTGGTTCGCCAAGTTCTTCCCCTACGTCGTGATGTTAGAGACACTGGCTCTTGTGATTATAAGCAACTTGTGGTTCAAGTACCCTAGCACCAGCTCCAGACTCATGCACTTTGTCTCCATTCTACACAAATGCTGTGACTCTCCCTGGACCACCCGGGCCTTGTCAGAGACAGTGGCGGAGCAGGGTGGGGCCCAGCCCTCAATGAGCATGTGTAGTCCCGCTCCCCAGGCCTCTTCAACCTCGGACTACAGCAGCACAAGGCCAATGGGGACAGAGTTTCTTAGCGTTTTAGACAGAAAGGAAGGTGAGCAGGCCAAAGCTATCTTTGAGAAGGTGAAGAAATTGAAAGTACACGTGGAGGACAAAGACATCATTTATCACTTGTATATGAGGCAGATAGTCACCAAGATTGTGTTTCTGCTGTTCACCTTGGCCTATATCCCATACGCAGCCTCACATATCCTGTTTGACGTTGACTGTGTGGTGGATTCCCAAGCGCTGATGCCGTTTCAGCCGTTTCACTGTGTTCACTCACTGGCCACCGTTTTCTGGCTCCTCTCCTTGGTTTACACAGTACTGATGGTCATTTACAGCTTGACTTGCTTCTACAGCTTCTGGTGGATGATGAGAAACTCTCTCAGGGAGTACTCCTTTGACTCCGTGAGGGAGGAGAGCAGCTTTAGCGACATTCCCGACGTCAAGAATGACTTTGCCTTCATCCTCCACCTCCTGGACCAGTATAACCCTCTGTTCTCTAAACGCTTTGCAGTCTTCCTCTCAGAGGTCAGTGAGAAGAAACTGAGGCAGCTCAACCTGAACTCCATGTGGCCTCTGGAGAAGCTGACCCAGAAGGTGGTGCGTAACGCTCAGGACCAGATAGAACTCCATCTCATGCTCCTCAGCGGCATCCCAGAGGCTGTGTTCGATATCAGGGATCTGGAGGTGCTCAAGCTGCAGCTGATACCGGACCCCAGGCTCACACAGAAGCTTACGCAGCTTGGAAACCTGAGAGAGATCTGGCTGGATCATTCTCCTGCCACCGTAGACCTCATGGCTCTGGGGTTTCTCTCTGAGAACCTGAGGATCCTGAGGATGAAGTTTACAGAGGTGGAACAGGCTCCCTGGTGGGTTTTCAGTTTGCGTAACCTGACTGAGCTCTATCTGTATGGAAATATGTTCAATCAGGACAACACAACGTTTGTCAACAGCCTACCCAAGCTCAAGAATCTGAAGGTGTTTTTCATCAAGTGCACCATTACCGCCATGCCGAAAGTGATTACCAACTCAATACCCTCGATGCAGAAGCTTTTCGTCGACAACGAAGGCACCCAACTCTCTGTCCTGCAGAGTCTGAAGATGATGTCACAGCTCACCTGCTTGGAGCTACTGAACTGTGATCTCCAGCGGATACCGAGTCCTATCTTCAGCCTGAAGAACCTGCAAGAAATAGACCTCAAAGGGAACAACCTCAAAACCATTGAGGAGATCATTAGTTTCCAGCACCTTCCAAAGCTCTCTACCCTGAAGCTGAAGTACAACAGTATCTCTTACATCCCAGTCCATGTTGGAGTGCTGGGCAACCTGGAGCAACTTCACCTGGGTCATAACCTCATCAGCTGCATGCCAGCACAGCTGTTCCTGTGCAGCAGACTCTATCTGCTGGACCTCAGTCACAACAAGCTGTCTGCCATTCCCGATGAAATACAAGCACTGAAGAGACTGCAGCTCCTCAATGTGTCTAACAATAATGTATGTATATTATATATTATATTATATATGATTATGATTACGCATTTAATGAGTTCATTCATTAATCACGTTTTTTTGGGTGGGGACTTTCTTTTTATACAGAAACGTGGACATCATTCTAGTTGTGTAGGCTATTTGATTGTGTTAACTTAACCCACAATCCTAAAACATTTATAAATCAAGTGTAAAAACTGAGTGTTAAATCATTGTATTGAGAGAATGGTATTATATAGTTACTTTCTTTTGGAGAGAGAGAGAGAGACAGAGAGAGAGAGAGAGACACAGAGAGAGAGACACAGAGAGAGAGAGAGAGAAATGAGAGAGAGAGAGAGACACACAGAGAGAGAGAGAGACACACAGAGAGAGACACAGAGAGAGAGAGAGAGACACAGACACAGAGAGAGACACAGAGAGAGAGAGAGAGCCATCAGAACGACAGGCTGAATTGCAACTATATAATCAGAATCTATTTGTTTTATCTCTTTATACCTTAGATTGACCGTCTCCCAGAAGGTATGTTTCAGTGTGAGACCCTCCAGTCCCTACTGCTAGGTCACAACAACCTGTCAGTTGTCCCCCACCAGGTAAGTGAGCAGAGTTGGGGTCAATTCTATTTCAATTCAGCAAGTCAACTGAAATTCAAATTTTCCTCAATGGTTTTCTATAGGACAGATGTAGGCCCAATACATGGTTAGACAGTAGGCAGCAGGGACTGTGAATAATTATGTGCGCATTAATTATTATAATTCCAGTGTTTTTCAGTATTGCATGTATTGTAGTGTTTTTTGTTGTTGTTTGTTGTGTATTTGTATGCTGATTTCACAAAATGAATTTCCATGTACACGGACAATAAAGGATATTGTATCATATTGTATTGTTCCTGAATTGAATAGCATTTAGTGCAAGTCTGTTTGTGCTTTCATGTCAACACCTTGTCACTCATTCCAGTGAAAATGAGTTGACTTGATAACACAAACAATTCTGGGAAAGGCTTCTGAAGTGAAATGGAATTGACCTCAACCATGCAGGTGAGTGAGCTGACCAACCTGGTGGTGTTGGACCTGAGGGGGAACCAGCTGGAGAGCCTTCCTGCCGAGCTGGAGGAGTGCCACAGCCTGATGCCCAGTGGACTGCTGGTAGAGGAGGGCCTGCTCAACTCTCTGCCACCCAGCGTCAAGGAGGGCTTCCAGAGGCCTGATAAGGAGTACCTGGGGAAAATGGAGGCTGAAGGAGTGGGGAATTCTCTCATCTGTAACCCCGTTCTCTGTAATACGGCAGGACATGGAGATACGGCCTGCAGCGTGATATACTCTATGTGATGGGGCTACTCCAAATGAACATCTAACTCAGTGGGCTTTAAACCTGGGGTACTAGTAGCCTACGTGATTTACCTGGCCTAGCCACAGAGGGTACTTATTTAACCTTTATTTTATCAGGGAGTCATTCTGAGACTAAGGTCTCTTTTAAAGATGAGCCCTGAATTACAAAAATTACAGAAAATACACATATCAAAATATAAAATACAAAGTGCAATCAGAAAGAAAAACTGTCAAAAAAAACCAATCACATTCATCAGTAGTAAGGTCTTCAATCAGATTTCTGAATTACCTTAGAGGCACCAGAACATCACATTCATCAGTAGTAAGGTCCTCAATTAAATTTCTGAATTACCTTAGAGGCACCAAAACCAAAACATCACATTAAAGAATATGTTTAAGTTTGTTCAACAAATAAGGTGCAAAAAAACTAAAATCTGATTTACCAACTCAGTAGAAACCAAAGGAATTTCCAGAGTTAATCATCCCTGAGACCAGGGGGGTGGTAACTCATGAGTCTAAAGGTTAGTCATGATGTTAGGTACAGGGATTGTTTTTATAAATGAAAACATAGCAATGTATCAATCTACTTGACATCAAAGAGGGCCAACCAACTTCCTGGTAGAGAATGCAGTGATGAGTACGAAAACTGTCTATACGTTTGAAGGCTCATAACAACAAAGGACTAACTGACTAGGTTAAATACTAGTAAACGGGAAAATACTTACTTTAATAATAGTCATGTAATATGACTATTCCAAGTTAACACAATCCATGTTCCAATCTACTCTGTTGCTGCCAAGTACAACATACAGTCATTGTTTACAGTGGACCACTGACATGTTCTGTTTGATAAAAAAAAAAAGATTTACATTTTATACTGAGCTCCTGTTGGGCGTTTCATAACACAACCATTTGTTTTTATAATGATGATTGTTGTGGTTTAACCTGTGTGGTCAGACTAGTCACATACCTGTGGTCACTTAGTGTTACTGGTACCACATACAAATAAAAGTGTGATTTTGTGAACTTAACCGTGACACTGTCTTTGAAAGACAGGGCAAGTCTATCAGCCCATATCCACACATTTATTTATTTATTTTATTTATTTAACTAGGCAAGTCAGTTAAGAGCAAATTCTTATTTACAATGACGGCCTGCCAAAAGGCCTCCTGCAGAGCGGGGGCTGGGATTCAAAATAAAAATATATAAATATTGGACAAAACACACATCACGACAAGAGAGACAACACAACACTACATAAAGAGATTCACCTGGGTCATAGGATTGACCCTTGGGGTACTCCCTTGGTGAAAGGCAGTGGCTGAGACAGGGGAGAGAGAGGAGCCCCGTCGCCAATAATAAAACATTGGATCAATGTTATTCTAATGATAAAACCTAGGCCTACCTGATTCAATGCATATGTTTTTTGTCCAACTGACAGGTTACTGAAATGTATTCAAACTGCATACTATATAGTAATTTATCACATTTAAATACTTTTTTTCAATCAATGAAAGCCACCATACAACTTTTGCTATAAGTGATGCAAAATCTTCTCCAATGACAACAACCCATTACACTGTTAATTTGGCCTATAATGATCACATTATTTCCAATGGTGGAAAAAGTACCCAATTGTTATACTTGAGTAAAAGTAAAGATATCTTAGTAGAAAATGACTCAAGTAAAAGTGAAAGTCACCAAGTAAAATCCTACTTGAGTAAAAGTCTAAATGTTTTTGGTTTTAAATATACTTAAGTATCAAAAGTAAATGTAATTGCTAAAATATACTTAAGTATAATTTCAAATTCCCTATATTAAGCAAACCAGACAGCACTATTTTCTTGTTTTTTTTATTTACAGATAGCCAGGGGCACACTCCAACACTCAGGCATAATTTACAAACGAAGCATTTGTGTTTAATGAGTCCGCCTGATCAGAGGCAGTAGAGATGACCAGGGATGTTCTCTTGATAAGTGCTTGAATTTCACAATTTTCTTGTCCTGTTTAGCTATTCGAAATGTAACAAGTACTTTTGGATGTCAGGGAAAATGTAAGGAGTAAAAAGTACATAATTTTCTTTAGGAATGTAGTGAAGTAAAAGTAAAAGTTGTAGAAAATGTAAATAGTAAAGTAAACTACAGATACCCCAAAAAAAACTACTTAAGTAGTACTTTAAAAATATTTTTACTTAACTACTTTACACCACTGATTATTTATTGACATGTTTGTTTTTGAACAAATTAATTTGCTATCTGTGGTTAAAGTTATCTAAAACTGGTTGGCAATGCCCATAGACCAGGGTTGGGTAGCCAAAAGGCCAGCAGGGGGCGATATTAATCTGGTATTGAGGGTTTCATTTCACCGTCCAAACGCATTGTATGCTGCCGGCAAGGCACTTGTATCCCCCGTGGACCAGTTCGTATCTAACACATTCTCCATTCAGGCTGCAAAAGCGTTGATTTCCTCCTTAACTAGATGTAATGGCAAGAAGGCGGGGATAAAAGGGACACATATGTGTACTTTCTTAATGAAACACCATTGCCTGCCCAGCTAGGTAATGTTGCATATTATGTGTGGTGCCAGGACAACAACCTCTCCATCCATGTGAGCAAAACAAAGGAGCTGATCGTGGACTACAGGGAAAAGAGGGCCCGAACACGCCCCTATTCACATCGACTGGGCTGTAGTGGAGCGGGTTGAGGGATTCAAGTTCCTTGGTGTCCACATCACCAACAAACTATCATGGTCCAACCACACCAAGACAGTCGTGAAGAGGGCATGACAACACCTTTTCCCCCTCAGGAGACTGAAAAGATTTGGCATGGGTCCCCAGATCCTCAAAAAGTTCTAGAGCTGCACCATCGAGAGCATCCTGACCGGTTGCATCACCGCCTGGTATGAAAACTGCTTTGCAACTGACCATAAGGATGAGGATAGTGCGTACGGCCCAGTACATCACTGGGGCCAAGCTTCCTGCCATCCAGGACCTATATACTAGGCGGTGTCAGAGGAAGGCCCCAAAGAATTGTCAAAGACTGCAGTCACCTAAGTCATAGACTTCTCTCTGCTACCGCACGGCAAGCGGTACCGGAGTGCCAAGTCTAGGTCCAAAAGGCTCCTTAACAGCTTCTACCCCCAAGCCATTAGACTGCTGAACAATTAATCAAATGGCCACCCGGACTATGTACATTGACCCCCTCTTTGTTTTTACACTGCTGTTACTCGCTGTTAATTATCTATGCATAGTCAATTTACCCCTACCTACATGTACAAATTACTTTAACCTGTACCTCTGCACATTGGCTCGGTACCGGTACCCCCTGCATATAGCCTCGTTATTGTTATTGTATTGTGTCACTTTATATTTTTAAAATGTACTTTAGTTTATTTGGTAAATATTTTTTTCTTAACTCTATTTCTTGAACTGCATTGTTGGTTAAGGGCTTGTAAGTAACCATTTCACTGTAAGGTTATGTTCGGCGCATCTGACAAATACAATTTGATTTGATTTTGATTTGATTTCCACCACCATCCATGTTAGTGGATAGGGGTAAACAGACTGCTGCAACCTGATTGGCTGAACGATACGCAACATCCAGGACTAGCGTTCCTAGGCGTTAGGCGCTTTAGCATGGAGGTGCACATTTCCCCAGTTTCCCACCTCCTCGCCATTTAATCTAGTTAAGTAGGAAATCGATGCCTTTGCAGCCTGAATGGAGAATGTTTAAGGTAAGAACTGGTCCACGAGCGATACGAGTGTATTGCCGGCTGCATACAATGCGTTTGGACGGTAAAATGGAAATGACTCCATATCGCTATCTGCCTGCCTTTAGCCTAAGGGCTGGGAAACTACAGCCCTCAGGGACCAGAGTGAGTGTCGCACTCCCCCATCCCTAGCAAACATAGCTGATTAAACTATACAGAACAAAAATATAAACGCAACATGCAACAATTTCATTTTTTTTACTGAGTTACAGTTCATATGAGGAAATCAGTCAATTGAAATACATTTATTAGGCCCTATTCTATGGATTTCACATGACTGGGCAAGGGTGCAGCTATGGGTGGGCATAGCCCCCCCCCCCCCACTGGGGAGCCAGGCCCAGCCAATCAGAAAGAGTTTTTCCCCACAAAAGGGCTTTATTACAGACAGAAATACTCATCAGCTGACCGGGTTGGCTGGTCTCAGACAATGCCGCAGGTGAAGCAGCCGGATGTGGAGGTCCTGGGCTGGCGTGGTTACACCTGGTCTGTGGTTGTGATGCCGTTTGGATGTACTGCCATATTCTCTAAAATGTCATTGGCTTATGTTAAAGAAATGAACATAAAATGATCTGGCAACAGCCCTGGTGGACATTCCTGCAGTCAGCATGCCAATTGCACACTCCCTCAAAACATGAGACATCTGTAGCATTGTGTTGTGTGACAAAACTGCCATTTATTTGTGGCCTTTTATTGTCCCCAGCACAAGGTGCACCTGTGTAATGACCATGCTGTTTAGTCAGCTTCTTGGTATGCCACATTTTGGCAAAGGAGAAACGCTTACTAACAGGGATGAAAATGTATTTCTCCACAAAATTTAAGAGAAATACACTTTTTGTGCGTATGTAACATTTCTGGGGTCTTTTATTTCACTTCATGAAACATGGGACCAACACATTACGTGTTGCGTTTATATTTTTTGTTCAGCGTAATCGCATTCTAAACTGAGAATCATGATTAGTTGATAATTGGAGTCAGGTGTGTTAGCTGGGGCAAAAGTGTGACACCAATGTATACTTGGTCCCCGAGGACTGGAGTAGGCAATGCCTCGGGTCAAAAAAAGAGAGCGCATAGCCCGCCGCTCTTGCAGCCATAGAGGTAATGATCACAGCTAGGTAATGTGTAGATCACAGCTAGGTAATGTCTAGATTACAGCTAGGTAATGTCTAGATCACAGCTAGGTAATGTCTAGATGACAGCTAGGTGATGTCTAGATTACAGCTAGGTAATGTCTAGATGACAGCTAGGTAATGTCTAGATCACAGCTAGGTAATGTCTAGATTACAGCTAGGTAATGTCTAGATCACAGCTAGGTAATGTCTAGATCACAGCTAGGTAATGTCTAGATGACAGCTAGGTAATGTCTAGATGACAGCTAGGTAATGTCTAGATCACAGCTAGGTAATGTCTAGATCACAGCTAGGTAATGTCTAGATCACAGCTAGGTAATGTCTAGATGACAGCAAGGTAATGTCTAGATTACAGCTAGGTAATGTCTAGATGACAGCTAGGTAATGTCTAGATGACAGCTAGGTAATGTCTAGATCACAGCTAGGTAATGTCTAGATGACAGCTAGGTAATGTCTAGATTACAGCTAGGTAATGTCTAGATGACAGCTAGGTAATGTCTAGATGACAGCTAGGTAATGTCTAGATCACAGCTAGGTAATGTCTAGATGACAGCTAGGTAATGTCTAGATGACAGCTAGGTAATGTCTAGATGACAGCTAGGTAATGTCTAGATGACAGCTAGGTAATGTCTAGATGACAGCTAGGTAATGTCTAGATCACAGCTGGTAATGTCTAGATCACAGCTAGGTAATGTCTAGATCACAGCTAGGTAATGTCTAGATCACAGCTAGGTAATGTCTAGATCACAGCTAGGTAATGTCTAGATCACAGCTAGGTAATGTCTAGATCACAGCTAGATAATGTCTAGATCACAGCTAGGTAATGTCTAGATGACAGCTAGGTAATGTCTAGATGTCAGCTAGGTAATGTCTAGATGACAGCTAGGTAATGTCTAGATTACAGCTAGGTAATGTCTAGATCACAGCTAGGTAATGTCTAGATGACAGCTAGGTAATGTCTAGATGACAGCTAGGTAATGTCTAGATGACAGCTAGGTAATGTCTAGATGACAGCTAGGTAATGTCTAGATTACAGCTAGGTAATGTCTAGATCACAGCTAGGTAATGTCTAGATGACAGCTAGGTAATGTCTAGATGACAGCTAGGTAATGTCTAGATGACAGCTAGGTAATGTCTAGATGACAGCTAGGTAATGTTTAGATTACAGCTAGGTAATGTCTAGATCACAGCTAGGTAATGTCTAGATGACAGCTAGGTAATGTCTAGATGACAGCTAGGTAATGTCTAGATCACAGCTATGTAATGTCTAGATGACAGCTAGGTAATGTCTAGATGACAGCTAGGTAATGTCTAGATGACAGCTAGGTAATGTCTAGATCACAGCTAGGTAATGTCTAGATTACAGCTAGGTAATGTCTAGATGACAGCTAGGTAATGTCTAGATGACAGCTAGGTAATGTCTAGATCACAGCTAGGTAATGTCTAGATCACAGCTAGGTAATGTCTAGATTACAGCTAGGTAATGTCTAGAACACAGCTAGGTAATGTCTAGATGACAGCTAGGTAATGTCTACATCACAGCTAGGTAATGTCTAGATGACAGCTAGGTAATGTCTAGATGACAGCTAGGTAATGTCTAGATCACAGCTAGGTAATGTCTAGATTACAGCTAGGTAATGTCTAGATCACAGCTAGGTAATGTCTAGATCACAGCTAGGTAATGTCTAGATCACAGCTAGGTAATGTCTAGATCACAGCTAGGTAATGTCTAGATCACAGCTAGGTAATGTCTAGATTACAGCTAGGTAATGTCTAGATTACAGCTAGGTAATGTCTAGATTACAGCTAGGTAATGTCTAGATGACAGCTAGGTAATGTCTAGATGACAGCTAGGTAATGTCTAGATCACAGCTAGGTAATGTCTAGATTACAGCTAGGTAATGTCTAGAACACAGCTAAGTAATGTCTAGATGACAGCTAGGTAATGTCTAGATCACAGCTAGGTAATGTCTAGATGACAGCTAGGTAATGTCTAGATCACAGCTAGGTAATGTCTAGATCACAGCTAGGTAATGTCTAGATTACAGCTAGGTAATGTCTAGATTACAGCTAGGTAATGTCTAGAACACAGCTAGGTAATGTCTAGATGACAGCTAGGTAATGTCTAGATGACAGCTAGGTAATGTCTAGATTACAGTAATATCTAGATGACAGCTAGGTAATGTCTAGATGACAGCTAAGTAATGTCTAGATCACAGCTAGGTAATGTCTAGATGACAGCTAGGTAATGTCTAGATCACAGATAGGTAATGTCTAGATGACAGCTAGGTAATGTCTAGATGACAGCTAGGTAATGTCTAGATCACAGCTAGGTAATGTCTAGATCACAGCTAGGTAATGTCTAGATCACAGCTAGGTAATGTCTAGATCACAGCTAGGTAATGTCTAGATCACAGCTAGGTAATGTCTAGATCACAGCTAGGTAATGTCTAGATCACAGCTAGGTAATGTCTAGATGACAGCTAGGTAATGTCTAGATCACAGCTAGGTAATGTCTAGATGACAGCTAGGTAATGTCTAGATCACAGCTAGGTAATGTCTAGATCACAGCTAGGTAATGTCTAGATCACAGCTAGGTAATGTCTAGATGACAGCTAGGTAATGTCTAGATGACAGCTAGGTAATGTCTAGATGACAGCTAGGTAATGTCTAGATGACAGCTAGGTAATGTCTAGATGACAGCTAGGTAATGTCTAGATGACAGCTAGGTAATGTCTAGATCACAGCTAGGTAATGTCTAGATTACAGCTAGGTAATGTCTAGATGACAGCTAGGTAATGTCTAGATCACAGCTAGGTAATGTCTAGATTACAGCTAGGTAATGTCTAGATGACAGCTAGGTAATGTCTAGATCACAGCTAGGTAATGTCTAGATTACAGCTAGGTAATGTCTAGATTACAGCTAGGTAATGTCTAGATGACAGCTAGGTAATGTCTAGATTACAGCTAGGTAATGTCTAGATCACAGCTAGGTAATGTCTAGATTACAGCTAGGTAATGTCTAGATCACAGCTAGGTAATGTCTAGATCACAGCTAGGTAATGTCTAGATGACAGCTAGGTAATGTCTAGATCACAGCTAGGTAATGTCTAGATTACAGCTAGGTAATGTCTAGATTACAGCTAGGTAATGTCTAGAACACAGCTAGGTAATGTCTAGATGACAGCTAGGTAATGTCTAGATGACAGCTAGGTAATGTCTAGATCACAGATAGGTAATGTCTAGATGACAGCTAGGTAATGTCTAGATGACAGCTAGGTAATGTCTAGATCACAGCTAGGTAATGTCTAGATCACAGCTAGGTAATGTCTAGATCACAGCTAGGTAATGTCTAGATCACAGCTAGGTAATGTCTAGATCACAGCTAGGTAATGTCTAGATGACAGCTAGGTAATGTCTAGATTACAGCTAGGTAATGTCTAGATTACAGCTAGGTAATGTCTAGATGACGGCTAGGTAATGTCTAGATGACGGCTAGGTAATGTCTAGATGACGGCTAGGTAATGTCTAGATTACGGCTAGGTAATGTCTAGATTACGGCTAGGTAATGTCTAGATTACGGCTAGGTAATGTCTAGATGACGGCTAGGTAATGTCTAGATGACGGCTAGGTAATGTCTAGATGACGGCTAGGTAATGTCTAGATGACAGCTAGGTAATGTCTAGATGACAGCTAGGTAATGTCTAGATGACAGCTAGGTAATGTCTAGATGACAGCTAGGTAATGTCTAGATCACAGCTAGGTAATGTCTAGATCACAGCTAGGTAATGTCTAGATGACAGCTAGGTAATGTCTAGATGACAGCTAGGTAATGTCTTGATGACAGCTAGGTAATGTCTAGATCACAGCTAGGTAATGTCTAGATCACAGCTAGGTAATGTCTAGATCACAGCTAGGTAATGTCTAGATGACAGCTAGGTAATGTCTAGATCACAGCTAGGTAATGTCTAGATCACAGCTAGGTAATGTCTAGATCACAGCTAGGTAATGTCTAGATTACAGCTAGGTAATGTCTAGATTACAGCTAGGTAATGTCTAGATCACAGCTAGGTAATGTCTAGATGACAGCTAGGTAATGTCTAGATGACAGCTAGGTAATGTCTAGATCACAGCTAGGTAATGTCTAGATCACAGCTAGGTAATGTCTAGATCACAGCTAGGTAATGTCTAGATCACAGCTAGGTAATGTCTAGATCACAGCTAGGTAATGTCTAGATGACAGCAAGGTAATGTCTAGATGACAGCTAGGTAATGTCTAGATGACAGCTAGGTAATGTCTAGATGACAGCTAGGTAATGTCTAGATGACAGCTAGGTAATGTCTAGATCACAGCTAGGTAATGTCTAGATGACAGCTAGGTAATGTCTAGATGACAGCTAGGTAATGTCTAGATGACAGCTAGGTAATGTCTAGATGACAGCTAGGTAATGTCTAGATGACAGCTAGGTAATGTCTAGATGACAGCTAGGTAATGTCTAGATCACAGCTAGGTAATGTCTAGATGACAGCTAGGTAATGTCTAGATGACAGCTAGGTAATGTCTAGATGACAGCTAGGTAATGTCTAGATTACAGCTAGGTAATGTCTAGATCACAGCTAGGTAATGTCTAGATGACAGCTAGGTAATGTCTAGATGACAGCTAGGTAATGTCTAGATGACAGCTAGGTAATGTCTAGATGACAGCTAGGTAATGTTTAGATTACAGCTAGGTAATGTCTAGATCACAGCTAGGTAATGTCTAGATGACAGCTAGGTAATGTCTAGATGACAGCTAGGTAATGTCTAGATCACAGCTATGTAATGTCTAGATGACAGCTAGGTAATGTCTAGATGACAGCTAGGTAATGTCTAGATTACAGCTAGGTAATGTCTAGATGACAGCTAGGTAATGTCTAGATCACAGCTAGGTAATGTCTAGATCACAGCTAGGTAATGTCTAGATGACAGCTAGGTAATGTCTAGATGACAGCTAGGTAATGTCTAGATCACAGCTAGGTAATGTCTAGATCACAGCTAGGTAATGTCTAGATGACAGCTAGGTAATGTCTAGATGACAGCTAGGTAATGTCTAGATCACAGCTAGGTAATGTCTAGATCACAGCTAGGTAATGTCTAGATCACAGCTAGGTAATGTCTAGATCACAGCTAGGTAATGTCTAGATCACAGCTAGGTAATGTCTAGATGACAGCTAGGTAATGTCTAGATGACAGCTAGGTAATGTCTAGATGACAGCTAGGTAATGTCTAGATGACAGCTAGGTAATGTCTAGATGACAGCTAGGTAATGTCTAGATCACAGCTAGGTAATGTCTAGATGACAGCTAGGTAATGTCTAGATGACAGCTAGGTAATGTCTAGATGACAGCTAGGTAATGTCTAGATGACAGCTAGGTAATGTCTAGATTACAGCTAGGTAATGTCTAGAACACAGCTAGGTAATGTCTAGATGACAGCTAGGTAATGTCTAGATGACAGCTAGGTAATGTCTAGATCACAGCTAGGTAATGTCTAGATCACAGCTAGGTAATGTCTAGATGACAGCTAGGTAATGTCTAGATGACAGCTAGGTAATGTCTAGATCACAGCTAGGTAATGTCTAGATCACAGCTAGGTAATGTCTAGATCACAGCTAGGTAATGTCTAGATCACAGCTAGGTAATGTCTAGATCACAGCTAGGTAATGTCTAGATCACAGCTAGGTAATGTCTAGATGACAGCTAGGTAATGTCTAGATGACAGCTAGGTAATGTCTAGATGACAGCTAGGTAATGTCAGATGACAGCTAGGTAATGTCTAGATCACAGCTAGGTAATGTCTAGATGACAGCAATGTCTAGGTAGGTAATGTCTAGATGACAGCTAGGTAATGTCTAGATCACAGCTAGGTAATGTCTAGATAGGTAATGCTAGGTAATGTCTAGATGACAGCTAGGTAATGTCTAGATGACAGCTAGGTAATGTCTAGATCACAGCTAGGTAATGTCTAGATGACAGCCAGGTAATGTCTAGATGACAGCTAGGTAATGTCTAGATCACAGCTAGGTAATGTCTAGATCACAGCTAGGTAATGTCTAGATGACAGCTAGGTAATGTCTAGATGACAGCTAGGTAATGTCTAGATGACAGCTAGGTAATGTCTAGATGACAGCTAGGTAATGTCTAGATGACAGCTAGGTAATGTCTAGATGACAGCTAGGTAATGTCTAGATCACAGCTAGGTAATGTCTAGATTACAGCTAGGTAATGTCTAGATGACAGCTAGGTAATGTCTAGATCACAGCTAGGTAATGTCTAGATTACAGCTAGGTAATGTCTAGATGACAGCTAGGTAATGTCTAGATCACAGCTAGGTAATGTCTAGATTACAGCTAGGTAATGTCTAGATCACAGCTAGGTAATGTCTAGATGACAGCTAGGTAATGTCTAGATCACAGCTAGGTAATGTCTAGATCACAGCTAGGTAATGTCTAGATCACAGCTAGGTAATGTCTAGATTACAGCTAGCTAGTAATGTCTAGATGACAGCTAGGTAATGTCTAGATGACAGCTAGGTAATGTCTAGATGACAGCTAGGTAATGTCTAGATGACAGCTAGGTAATGTCTAGATCACAGCTAGGTAATGTCTAGATTACAGCTAGGTAATGTCTAGATGACAGCTAGGTAATGTCTAGATGACAGCTAGGTAATGTCTAGATCACAGCTAGGTAATGTCTAGGATGACAGCCAGGTAATGTCTAGATGACAGCTAGGTAATGTCTAGATGACAGCTAGGTAATGTCTAGATGACAGCTAGGTAATGTCTAGATGACAGCTAGGTAATGTCTAGATCACAGCTAGGTAATGTCTAGATCACAGCTAGGTAATGTCATTACAGCTAGGTAATGTCTAGATCACAGCTAGGTAATGTCTAGATTACAGCTAGGTAATGTCAGTAATGTCTAGATCAGCACAGCTAGGTAATGTCTAGATGACAGCTAGGTAATGTCTAGATAATGACAGCTAGATCTAGACAGCTAGGTAATGTCTAGATAGGTAATGTCAGACAGCTAGGTAATGTCTAGATTACAGTAATATCTAGATGACAGCTAGGTAATGTCTAGATGACAGCTAAGTAATGTCTAGATCACAGCTAGGTAATGTCTAGATGACAGCTAGGTAATGTCTAGATCACAGATAGGTAATGTCTAGATGACAGCTAGGTAATGTCTAGATGACAGCTAGGTAATGTCTAGATCACAGCTAGGTAATGTCTAGATCACAGCTAGGTAATGTCTAGATCACAGCTAGGTAATGTCTAGATGACAGCTAGGTAATGTCTAGATTACAGCTAGGTAATGTCTAGATTACAGCTAGGTAATGTCTAGATGACGGCTAGGTAATGTCTAGATGACGGCTAGGTAATGTCTAGATGACGGCTAGGTAATGTCTAGATGACGGCTAGGTAATGTCTAGATTACGGCTAGGTAATGTCTAGATTACGGCTAGGTAATGTCTAGATGACGGCTAGGTAATGTCTAGATTACAGCTAGGTAATGTCTAGATGACAGCTAGGTAATGTCTAGATGACAGCTAGGTAATGTCTAGATGACAGCTAGGTAATGTCTAGATGACAGCTAGGTAATGTCTAGATGACAGCTAGGTAATGTCTAGATGACAGCTAGGTAATGTCTAGATGACAGCTAGGTAATGTCTAGATCACAGCTAGGTAATGTCTAGATCACAGCTAGGTAATGTCTAGATGACAGCTAGGTAATGTCTAGATCACAACTAGGTAATGTCTAGATGACAGCTAGGTAATGTCTAGATCACAGCTAGGTAATGTCTAGATCACAGCTAGGTAATGTCTAGATCACAGCTAGGTAATGTCTAGATGACAGCTAGGTAATGTCTAGATCACAGCTAGGTAATGTCTAGATGACAGCTAGGTAATGTCTAGATCACAGCTAGGTAATGTCTAGATGACAGCTAGGTAATGTCTAGATGACAGCTAGGTAATGTCTAGATCACAGCTAGGTAATGTCTAGATCACAGCTAGGTAATGTCTAGATCACAGCTAGGTAATGTCTAGATTACAGCTAGGTAATGTCTAGATGACGGCTAGGTAATGTCTAGATGACGGCTAGGTAATGTCTAGATGACGGCTAGGTAATGTCTAGATTACAGTAATATCTAGATGACAGCTAGGTAATGTCTAGATGACAGCTAAGTAATGTCTAGATCACAGCTAGGTAATGTCTAGATGACAGCTAGGTAATGTCTAGATCACAGATAGGTAATGTCTAGATGACAGCTAGGTAATGTCTAGATCACAGCTAGGTAATGTCTAGATCACAGCTAGGTAATGTCTAGATGACAGCTAGGTAATGTCTAGATGACAGCTAGGTAATGTCTAGATCACAGCTAGGTAATGTCTAGATCACAGCTAGGTAATGTCTAGATCACAGCTAGGTAATGTCTAGATCACAGCTAGGTAATGTCTAGATCACAGCTAGGTAATGTCTAGATCACAGCTAGGTAATGTCTAGATGACAGCTAGGTAATGTCTAGATGACAGCTAGGTAATGTCTAGATCACAGCTAGGTAATGTCTAGATCACAGCTAGGTAATGTCTAGATGACAGCTAGGTAATGTCTAGATCACAGCTAGGTAATGTCTAGATGACAGCTAGGTAATGTCTAGATGACAGCTAGGTAATGTCTAGATGACAGCTAGGTAATGTCTAGATCACAGCTAGGTAATGTCTAGATGACAGCTAGGTAATGTCTAGATCACAGCTAGGTAATGTCTAGATGACAGCTAGGTAATGTCTAGATCACAGCTAGGTAATGTCTAGATGACAGCTAGGTAATGTCTAGATGACAGCTAGGTAATGTCTAGATCACAGCTAGGTAATGTCTAGATCACAGCTAGGTAATGTCTAGATCACAGCTAGGTAATGTCTAGATTACAGCTAGGTAATGTCTAGATTACAGCTAGGTAATGTCTAGATGACGGCTAGGTAATGTCTAGATGACGGCTAGGTAATGTCTAGATGACGGCTAGGTAATGTCTAGATTACAGTAATATCTAGATGACAGCTAGGTAATGTCTAGATGACAGCTAAGTAATGTCTAGATCACAGCTAGGTAATGTCTAGATGACAGCTAGGTAATGTCTAGATCACAGATAGGTAATGTCTAGATGACAGCTAGGTAATGTCTAGATCACAGCTAGGTAATGTCTAGATCACAGCTAGGTAATGTCTAGATCACAGCTAGGTAATGTCTAGATCACAGCTAGGTAATGTCTAGATGACAGCTAGGTAATGTCTAGATGACAGCTAGGTAATGTCTAGATGACAGCTAGGTAATGTCTAGATTACAGCTAGGTAATGTCTAGATTACAGCTAGGTAATGTCTAGATGACGGCTAGGTAATGTCTAGATGACGGCTAGGTAATGTCTAGATTACGGCTAGGTAATGTCTAGATTACGGCTAGGTAATGTCTAGATTACGGCTAGGTAATGTCTAGATGACGGCTAGGTAATGTCTAGATGACGGCTAGGTAATGTCTAGATGACAGCTAGGTAATGTCTAGATGACAGCTAGGTAATGTCTAGATGACAGCTAGGTAATGTCTAGATGACAGCTAGGTAATGTCTAGATGACAGCTAGGTAATG
This sequence comes from Brachymystax lenok tsinlingensis, assembly GCA_030435695.1. NCBI lineage: Eukaryota > Metazoa > Chordata > Actinopteri > Salmoniformes > Salmonidae > Brachymystax > Brachymystax lenok. The sequence goes on along the minus strand of CM059790.1, from coordinate 44,206,074 downwards.
TCTAGATGACAGCTAGGTAATGTCTAGATCACAGCTAGGTAATGTCTAGATGACAGCTAGGTAATGTCTAGATGACAGCTAGGTAATGTCTAGATTACAGCTAGGTAATGTCTAGATTACAGCTAGGTAATGTCTAGATGACGGCTAGGTAATGTCTAGATGACGGCCAGGTAATGTCTAGATGACTGCCAGGTAATGTCTAGATGACTGCTAGGTAATGTCTAGATTACGGCTAGGTAATGTCTAGATTACTGCCAGGTAATGTCTAGATGACTGACTAGGTAATGTCTAGATTACGGCTAGGTAATGTCTAGATGACGGCTAGGTAATGTCTAGATGACGGCTAGGTAATGTCTAGATGACAGCTAGGTAATGTCTAGATGACAGCTAGGTAATGTCTAGATGACAGCTAGGTAATGTCTAGATGACAGCTAGGTAATGTCTAGATCACAGCTAGGTAATGTCTAGATCACAGCTAGGTAATGTCTAGATGACAGCTAGGTAATGTCTAGATCACAGCTAGGTAATGTCTAGATCACAGCTAGGTAATGTCTAGATCACAGCTAGGTAATGTCTAGATCACAGCTAGGTAATGTCTAGATCACAGCTAGGTAATGTCTAGATCACAGCTAGGTAATGTCTAGATGACAGCTAGGTAATGTCTAGATCACAGCTAGGTAATGTCTAGATGACAGCTAGGTAATGTCTAGATGACAGCTAGGTAATGTCTAGATCACAGCTAGGTAATGTCTAGATGACAGCTAGGTAATGTCTAGATCACAGCTAGGTAATGTCTAGATGACAGCTAGGTAATGTCTAGATCACAGCTAGGTAATGTCTAGATGACAGCTAGGTAATGTCTAGATCACAGCTAGGTAATGTCTAGATCACAGCTAGGTAATGTCTAGATCACAGCTAGGTAATGTCTAGATCACAGCTAGGTAATGTCTAGATCACAGCTAGGTAATGTCTAGATCACAGCTAGGTAATGTCTAGATGACAGCTAGGTAATGTCTAGATGACAGCTAGGTAATGTCTAGATCACAGCTAGGTAATGTCTAGATGACAGCTAGGTAATGACTAGATGACAGCTAGGTAATGTCTAGATGACAGCTAGGTAATGTCTAGATGACAGCTAGGTAATGTCTAGATGACAGCTAGGTAATGTCTAGATCACAGCTAGGTAATGTCTAGATGACAGCTAGGTAATGTCTAGATGACAGCTAGGTAATGTCTAGATCACAGCTAGGTAATGTCTAGATCACAGCTAGGTAATGTCTAGATGACAGCTAGGTAATGTCTAGATGACAGCTAGGTAATGTCTAGATCACAGCTAGGTAATGTCTAGATCACAGCTAGGTAATGTCTAGATGACAGCTAGGTAATGTCTAGATGACAGCTAGGTAATGTCTAGATCACAGCTAGGTAATGTCTAGATCACAGCTAGGTAATGTCTAGATGACAGCTAGGTAATGTCTCCCTGCGGTTTCTCCCACCACTATGGCATTGACCATCGCTGTTGATAAAGAGGGTAACGTATTTCGATTGTGTTATATGATACGGATTTTTATTTTGTAAATCAACAAAATGCTACACGATTACCAAAGGATCGAACTGTTTAGAACCACTATAATTATTTTATAGTCTCACTTATTGCTGTTGGTTCAAACGCCAATTCATATTTGATTGTGATGCCCGGCTCTTATTGAATGGTTTGGTCCTAGTCGTTGACAGGAAGAGCCGGTTGTTTACAGTCGGTACACAGGAAACGATGTATTTGCCTTCACGTTATAAAAAAACGAAAATATCTTTTCCGTCGTTAAATACAGTGGGATTGTGTGTTTTTTTGTTTTGTACATGATATAGTCATTTTTTTTGTGTGTGTGTCTATTTGTCATGATTATTCAACTGAAGTGCCTGAAGATGAGTGTTTGTAACCGGACTAGCTCGGCAGCGTAGCCGTGTAACCCGCAGAAGTGGCACTCGACCAAACAGGTAACACAACACTTCGACATTAACACTATTCAGACTGGGTATACTACCTCCTTTTTGGATTTACTTGCTACCTAGACATTTTGTCAAGCAACCAGAGTCTCGCTAGCAAAAAAAAATAAAATAAGATGATTAGGTTAGCTAGTAGCTAGCTAGCCAGGTGTAAACACCTTTTTGTTTTACGAGTGAGCCATTTTGCTGTATTTACTCTGCATGACACGAGTCCAGGAGGGTGGTTAGAGTGACCTAGCTAGATCAACAATATTCAATCAATCAAACCGTGTCAGCTAGCCAGAGGAGTATCACTTAACATGCAGAAACTACTTAGTTAGTTAGTTAGTTAGCTAGCTAGCTAACTAGTTTGTCAGACAACTTTAGTTGTAGCTAGCTAGCTAGCTGGGCAGTGTAGCTATCTGTCATCTGATCGTCATCTATCTGTCATCTGATTGTGATGTAGTATATGTTAACTTGATACTGCATTTGTACTTTTGTACAGTTTATTTAATGATGTTGATGTGCTCCTGATGGTGTTCAATGTCTGTTTTTTTTTATGTGGTGAAGCTGCACAATAAAGTGTTTTTCTAATTCTATTTGAAATCCCTGTACAGTGTGATCGTCAGGCACTGTGTCCGCGAACAACCCGCATCCAGGGGTGAGCGACCATGGGCGCGGAGAGCAGCGCTATGCGGAGCATTATCTTGGAGGAACCGCTCCTAACACTGCCCTCAGGGCTGACCATGTACTCCGCCGTGCTCCAGGATGGCAAGCCGGCTTCTGTGTTTGTTCACAAGCAGGGCAACGAAGACAAAGTCAACAAAGCTGCTAAGGTAAAACGCATATGGTCTCTATAAAACATTTCTTCCAGACAGAGTATGGCATCACCCATGTGAGTGACACAGCCGTCTGATTGTCGCCTGGGTACCAGCCTGTTTAGCTGTCATTCCACTCTTTGCCACTCGTTGTCATGCCATGTTTAGCATGAGAGGAATGTTAAAAAGGCGCAACGCTCGCTTACAATTATTCAAGCAACTAAGTGGAATGTTGAGTGGAATGTTAGCACAAACAGACTGGATTTCTCCAGGCTAGTCACATTTGGGCTAGGCATCACCAGTGTCTCAGTCTGCTGCCGTGGCTGTAATATATCCTCATGATAAATGCTCACTTGAATTTGTCTCGAGCCTTGTTGAGTTATATTTAAGCCCTAGCAGACAGTCTTATCCAGAGTGACTTACAGTAAGTGTGACACACATGCTGCTACTCATTGATGTGAGGCTACTGGAGGGCATTGATGCTCCCTTGTGTATGTAGCTGTCATTACCAAGGAAATCACTAACACCCCTTTGCTTGAGTGTGGAATCGTGAAAATAAGCCATCAATGTGATAAGGAAGCACAGTATTAAAACTGTTAAGGCTACATCCACATCACTCCAACCTCTCCCCTCCCGTCCTGTACTGCCTTTTTAGCACCTGAAGAAATTTTAGGATGAGTTTTACACTCATCCTACTTTGCTCAGGAGTGAGCTGCTGGAACAAAATAAGAGCCATTAATGAGTGTTGGTTCCCTGTAGCACCTGAAGACCCTGAGGCACCCGTGTCTGCTGCGTTTCCTGTCATGCTCGGTGCAGGACGGGGGTATCCACCTGGTGACGGAGCGTGTGGAGCCTCTGGAGCCCCTGCTGGACAGCCTGACTCCGGAGGAGTTGTGTGCAGGCATCTATGACCTGCTACAGGCTCTGATTTTCCTGCATGAGAGGGTAAGGAACCCAGGCAGACACTATTATTGAAGACTCCCTGCAGGCATAATTTTTGTTGTTGTTGCATAAGACCGAAGTGGTGGACGGGAACGTTTTAACATTTAAACTCTCTCACATGATTCTACGCTGTTCAGTATTACAGTTCTCATTTCTGTTATAACATGTCTTCTTTCTCCCCGCAGGGAAAGTCGAGCCACAACAACGTCTGCATGTCGTCTGTGTTCGTCAGTGAAGACGGCCATTGGAAGCTGGGGGGGATGGAGACTGTCTGTAAATTCTCTGAGGCTACTCCAGAGGTGACTGACAATTCAGCTGGAAAGAAAGAACTAATCTACTCATCACAAATTGAACATGGCATAGAACTGTAGTTTGTGTGACTGATCAATAACCGCATTTTCCATCACTATTGTCTGTGGTTATTTTAATTGTTTTAAAGTTGTATTCTATTGTCCACCTCAGTTTCTCAGCACCATTCAGAATGTGAGGGAGACCAGTACTGTTCCTCCAGAGGAGCGGGTAAGTTGCACAGCCCCATCGCTGTTATTTTAGCAGTGTTTTATTATTGGTCATTATGCAGTCTGTCTTTAATTCATAGAATCATTCTTTGCAGGTGGAAGGATTTAAAACGCTGCCAGATAAGCATGCACACTCTCGAGACTGCTTCTCTTTTGGAATGATGGTGGAAACCCTCATCCCTCTCCTGAATTTGAAAATAAATGATTCTCTCAATGGTTATGGTGAGTGGAGAAGCTTCAAAGCCTCAACCTGATTGACTGTTGGGACGTTGCATTCAAACCTTGAACAGAACACTTGTACAATAGGATGGAATGGCTTTTCTTTCCTTTTTTTTCTTATGCAAGTGAACATTATGCTTGATAATCTGACTTTGTGACGCTCTCTTTCTCCTTTGCCTGGTCTCGTCTTCCTCTCATCCTCCCTGTCCTCTCTCTTCCTGCCATACCGCTTCTCTCTCTCTCTCTCTCTCCCCACACTGAGTGTACAAAACATTAGGAATCACCTTCCTAATATTGAGTTGCACCTCCCCATTTTTTGCCTTCAGAACAGCCTCTAATTAGTCGGGGCATTGGATTCTAAAAGGTGCCGACGCATTCCGCAGGGATGCTGGCCCATGTTGACTCCAATGCTTCCCACAGTTGTCAAGTTGGCTGAATGTCCTTTGAGTGGTGGACCATTCTTGATACACACAGGAAACTGTTGAGTGTGGAAAAACCCAGCAACGTTGCAGTTCTTGACACAAACCAGTGCGCCTGGCACCTAAATCTTTTGTCTTGCCCATTCACCCTCTGAATGGCACACACACACAATCCGTCTCAAGGATTAAAAATCATTATTTAACCTGTCTCCTCCCCTTCATCTACACTGATCTGAAGTGGATTTAACAAGTGACATCAATAAGGGATCATAGCTTTCACCTGGATTCTCTTACCCTACAAGGTCCAGAGCCTGCTTGTTTTCTGTTCTACTTGATAATTAATTGCACCCACCTGGTGTCCAAGGTCTAAATCAGTTCCTGATTAGAGAGGAACAATGGAGAAAAAAATGCAGTGGAGCTGTCTTGTAGGTCCAGAGTTGATTTTGAGAGGTCTATGTCATGGAAAGAGTTGCTAATGTTTTGTACACTCTGTATTAGGGCTGACCGCAATTAGTCGACTGGTCAATTGTTTGGTCTTTTGGCTGTTGGTCGACCGACATTGTTTTAGTCGAGCTGTAACAAATACATTTGCGCCCATCTCCGTGAATTAATCCATTGTGGAGGCCGAGACTAATAGCCAATTTACGCTTGATCTGAATATGTGGTCAGAGGCTCCATATGGAGGGTGTGACGCAAATGCGTAGCCTCCCAAATTTTGTAACGGTACGGAGGGCTCTGTATAGCTTCGGCATTGACATGATTGGTTGACGGTAGGTGGGGGGCGGTACATCCTGTATAAACACGAGCTCACTTCCTTGACAACAGCTCTGCACTGATCTGCAAAGCGCCAGAAGGATGAATCCCCTGACTTCTGCTGTCGTAGCATCGTAAATGCTGCATGGCCAATGCAGATGTGCAAAATGCATTTCTCTCTCCAGAATGCGCTTTCTCCTGCCGATTTTGTGCACATTCATTGTTTCATAACTTCATTGTGTGAATTGTTTGCGTTTTGATTGTTAGTGTATCAATTCCGCGTTACATACAGTATATCACCTGTACTACATTTACCATTAATTCATATAATTTCTAATCTACGATGTTTGTTACTTTGGTTATGGTCATTTTGTTTAATGCATTCAATATTATTATTCCAGTCTTCCCGTTCTCATTGTCAGAGTGGACATCCTGTGCTACAGTTGTGAGAAACAAGTGGTTTATTTCATTCATGATTATTATTTTTTTTCTTCTTCTTCTTCAATTTAGTCATTTGTTTGGTTCACTCCTGTCAACGTTCAGTAAGGACGTGCCCTGATAGAAGTTGGCCTATAGGGCTACCTGGCCTGCGTACTGATAGTATGTCTGATTGGCTAAACGCATCACCACTAATGACCTGCGGAGCTTCTCAAAAGTATTTTTTTTTTTATTCACCTCAAACAGCAAGCAAGCAAAGTCTGTTTTTACATACATTTGAGGAACTATTGTAATTCTCAATGGATCTGAGAAATCTTTCCAGCTCTCTCCCTTTCGATAACCACTCCGCGTGAAAGGGTCATGCTCTGATCCGATGGAAAAGTCATGAAATAGGCCTACCTGATTACTACTTATCAGTGCTTGACTTGTACTCATTTTGGGTGCTGTTACTGTTTATATCTAGGTGCAGGATCTCCACAATACTTCTGAGCTAATATTCTATAAGAGGAACAGGAGCTCAAGCAGTAGAACATTTGAGGTGCCGGTACTCTGCTCCGGTGAGCTCCTGCCCAAGTCCAGCACTGCTTCTTATCCCTTGCGCAAATAGCCTACAGCTGTGTCTGTCCCGAGCTCACTGATGCAGGAAACTCGTTGCAGACAGGCCATGTATAGCCAATGTGATTTATAGGATATTTATTTTTATCAGGATATTTTCTACCTGCAGGCCACAACGTTTTTATTTATGTAGGCTATTTTTACATAGTTGGCAATGACAATAGAAGTTACTTTTTGGATAGAATTTGGATTAACCAGGTACTCCCGAGTGGTGCAGTGGTCTAAGGCACTGCATCACAGTGCTACCTGTGCCACTAGAGATTCTGGGTTTGAGTCCAGGCTCTGTCTCAGCCGGCTGTGACCGGGAGACCCATGGGGCGGCGCACAATTGGCCCGGCGTCGTTAGGGGAGGGTTTGGTCGGCAGGGATGTCCTTGTCCCATCACGCACTAGCGGCTCCTGTGGCGGGCTGGGTGCAGTGCACGCTGACTGTTTCATGAAAATGTGCATATGACAACCATAACTGGCACGTCAGACCGGTAGGAATGTTAAGATAAATTGGTATTCAAAATGAGAGAGGTTGCCGACTCCTCGTAGCCGATTACCGGCAACTTCAGGAGAGTAATGGTAGAATCTGCAAAAACCAGCAGGAGCGAGAGGAGAATAGTTAGGTCGGGTTAAGTATTATTATATAAAAAAAAAAAAGGGGTGTATCTAGATTTCTGGCATCCTCTTGAGGCATTTGTCTTATTTCATCAAACCGTAAGCTTAAATCATCAGACAAGCCCAATCCAGACAGACCCTATGTGTTTTAATAAAACCAACTGAGAGGGGGGTCAAATACGTATTTCCCTCATTTAAAATGCAAATCAGTTTCTAACATTTTTCACATGCGTTTTTCTGGATTTTTTGTTGTTGTTATTCTGTCTCTCACTGTTCAAATAAACCTACCATTAAAATTATAGACTGATAATTTCTTTGTCAGTGGGCAAATGTACAAAATCAGCAGGGGATCAAATACTTTTTTCCCTCACTGTGTGTGTGTGTATGTATGTGTGTGTGTGTATGTGTGTATGTATGTATGTATGTATATATATATATATATATATAAAAATTAGTGTTTCTCCTGTTGGAACACTTTTACAACCAAGTTGACGGCTTTTAAATGAACAAAATGTGTTGGTTGGGTGACTGAACTACATAACGTGGTATCGTGTGCAACGGGCGACTAGAGTCTGCAGACACACGACACATACAGCAGCAGCACAACGTGTAGTGTTTTTTACAGGAGCAGGGAACACTGAAAGCTTCAGTTTACATGATTTACAAGCTATTAGCAAGTTAGACAAACCATGACATCCCCTCCCATTCCGAAGTCCCTGCATTGAGCTAAAAGTTTACTTACCTTGCATTCGCTATAAAGTGGTGGTCACGAAGGACACCCTGTTTGCATGGTCTGCAGATAAGGTGACCATCTTCGATTTTAAGTTTCCCTCAGCACTCTTGTAAAACCCAAAATACGACCACACTTCAGATTTGGTCCTCTTAGAAGGCTGAAAAATCTCCCGAGCGCTGTCACTGCCTTCCGCCACGTTGTCACACAAAACAAATCCCACGTTGCATGCTGCGCCTGTGTCAGACTGTCGCTAACTCTGGTTGATGCTGGACAGTATTTACCGGGAGTTTTTCAAACTGTGATAATTTAACATTTTGAAACGGTAACACTAACCGTCGGTAATTTTACCATGGTTTATCTTGTAACCGTGTCATCCCTATACTCTTTATCTCCACCCGGTACAGCCAGAAGAAGACTGGCCACCCCTCAGAGCCTGGTTGCTTTACGTTTCTTCCTAGGTTCCTGCCTTTCTAAGGAGTTTTTCCTAGCTACCGTACTTCTACACCTGTATTGCTTGCTGTTTTGGTGTTTTAAGCTGGGTTTCTCTACAAGCTTTGTGACATCGGCTGATGTAAAAAAAAAAAAGGGCTTTATTAATACATGTTGATTGATTTTTAAAGTGCAGACTGTCAGCTTTCATTTGAGGGAACTCACTGTCTCATCTCTTTCTGCAGTCTCTGAAGAGTTATCAGGCAGTCTGAAGAGGACTCTCCAAGCAGGCCTGTTGACCTCTGACCCCCTGTCTCGGCCCCCTCTCAGCTCCCTACTCACTCACGACTTCTTCAGAAATGACTTTCTGGAGGTCATGAATTTTCTGAAGAGCCTGACCCTGAAGGCAGAGGAAGAGAAGAATGAATTCTTTAAGTGAGTGAGTGACTGTGTGTGCATATTAATTAGGCTGTTAGTGATTGTCAGTGACAGCTCTGCCTTTGTCATTGTTCCTACTATGGGCTGACCCTGTACAACAACACATTTCCACTGCACCTATCCGGTGTATGTGACAATACATTGTTATCTTTGTGTTTATTTATTTCCTCATACAAAATGTCTGCCAATCAACTTGTTACTGTCTGAGCCCACAGAAAGTATCCTCTGTCTGTACGGTAGGTTTCTGTTGGACCGGGTGCAGAGCCTGCCAGAGGAACTGATAGCAACGCGTCTTGTCCCAAAACTCCTCAATGGGATGGTGTTTGCTGAACCCACCGCTGTGAAGAGCTTTCTGCCTCACCTCTTAAAGCCAAAGAAGGGTTTGTCATTATTTTATTTTTTTTATAAAAAAAAATTAAAAAATGTATTGGCTATTTATCACCCATGTGGAGCACTCTGGGTCAATGACAAGCCACCTGGGTCTGACAACTTGGATGGAAAAGTTACTGAGGACGATATTGCCACTCCTATTTGCGATCTCTTCAATCTAAGCCTAGTAGAAAGTGTGTCCTCAGGCCTGGAGGGAAGCAAAAGTCATTCCACTACCTAAAAGTAGCAAAGCCCCTGTTACTGGCTCCAACAGCCGACCAATCAGCCTGTTACCAAGCCTTAGTTAACATCAGGGGAATAAGTTGTGTTTGACCAGATGCTATTTCACAGTAAACAAATTAACAGATTTTCAGCACGCTTATAGGGAAGGGCATTCAACATGTACACAGCTTACACAAATGACTGATGATTGGCAGAGAGATTTTTTTTAAATAGAAAGATTGTGGGAGCTGTTTTGTTACACTTTAGTGTGGCTTTTTGACATTATCGATCATAATCTGATGCTGAAAAATGTGTTCTAGCAGGGGTGGGGGCCAAAAAACTGAATTTGTCATGAGGGGCTGGGGCACGGCCATGGATGGGCCTCGCAGGGTATAGGATCACCCACTGGGGAGCCAGGCCCGGCTAATCAGAATGAGTTTTTCCCCACAAAATAGCTTTATTACAGACAGAAATACTCCTCAGTTTCATCAGCTGTCCGGGTGGCTGGTCACATGTTGCCATAGGGTGGAGGCAAATGTTTGCCGTTTTTAATATGGTAACTGATGATCAATGGTCCCCACCCCGGTCGGTAATTCCACCATGCTTATTACAAGTTTAGATAGATCTTAAACAGTTTAGCTGACATGAGCTTATTGAGTGACTGCTGATGCACGTCCACATTTTGATATTGCACCTTGTATATTCTAACTCTCAACAGTAAGTTGAGGCCGCAACTGATAAAACATTTTTATAATAATTTGTCCATGGACCTACATAAGTTGCCCATCCCAGTGTTGTGGCTTCACATCCTCTGCTATATTGTGAATCGAGAGTTACCGGTCTAACAGAACAGAGGGTGTTATTTAATGGAAGCCTCGCCAACAGAATCCAGGTAGTCAGGCATTTCCCCAGGGCAGCTTGTCAATCTTTACTAATGACCTGGCTCTGAGTAAAGCCAGTGTGTCTATGTATGCAGACGACTCGGTATATTCAACTACCACAGTGACATCACTGCAACACTTAACAAAGAGCCCAAGTCAGTTTCCGAATAATAAGAAATAAAATGGTCCTAAATATTTCAAACTAAAAGCATTGTATTTGGGACAAATCATTCCCAAACCTCAACTAAATCATGTAATGAATAATGTGGAAATCGAGCAATTTGAGGTGACTAAACTGCTTGGAGTAACCCTGGATTGTAAACTGTCATGGTCAAAACATATTGATACAACAGTAGCTAAGATGGGGAAAAGTCTGTCCATAATAAAGCGCTGCTCTACCTTCTTAACAGCACTATCAACAAGGCAGGTCCTACAGGCTCTAGTTCTGTCTCACCTGGACTACTGTTCAGTCGTGTGGTCAGGTGCCACAAAGAGGGACCTCGAAAAATTACAATTGGCTCAGAACAGGGCAGCCCTTAAAATGTACACAGAGAGCAAAACATTAATAATATGCATGTCAATCTCTCCTGGCTCAAAGTGGAGGAGATAGACTTCATCACTACTTCTATTTGTGAGTAGTATTGACATGTTGAATGCACCGTGTTCTGTTTTTTTAATCAAATTTATTTACAAGGGATTACACACGGAATACATTTCACCAGATTTCTAATTTCAATCTGTCTGTGTTGACAGATTGTGGTGGGAGTGAGGAGAGCCTCCTGTCTGTCTCTCTCTACAGAAAACATGTGGTTCCTCAGCTGCTGAAGCTCTTCAAGGTCAACGAGGAACACGTCCGGGTGGTGCTGCTGGCTCACATTCACGTCTACGCTGAGTGTTTCTCCCAAGACGAGCTAAAGAACCACATCCTACCTCAGGTCATACAAACACTCTAGAACCACATCCTACCTCAGCTCATACAAACACTCTAGAACCACATCCTACCTCAGGTCAGACAAACACTCTAGAACCACATCCTACCTCAGGTCATACAAACACTCTAGAACCACATCCTACCTCAGGTCATACAAACACTCTAGAACCACATCCTACCTCAGGTCAGACAAACACTCTAGAACCACATTCTACCTCAGGTCAGACAAACACTCTAGAACCACATCCTACCTCAGGTCAGACAAACACTCTAGAACCACATCCTACCTCAGGTCAGACAAACACTCTAGAACCACATCCTACCTCAGGTCAGACAAACACTCTAGAACCACATCCTACCTCAGGTCAGACAAACACTCTAGAACCACATTCTACCTCAGCTCAGACAAACACTCTAGAACCACATCCTACCTCAGCTCAGACAAACACTCTAGAACCACATCCTACCTCAGGTCAGACAAACACTCTAGAACCGCATCCTACCTCAGGTCAGACAAACACTCTAGAACCACATCCTACCTCAGGTCAGACAAACACTCTAGAGACCCTTTTCATATTTTCTGATGTTACTGACTGGGTTTGAAGCCGGGTTGTCCATTTGCTGAAAGACTGTTACCCCACTGACGTGAACCTAGGCATTAGGGGTCTCTGGCAAGTTACTTACCAGATGAGCGTGGTTCACCTCCCATAAGTTTATACAGAAACATTATACGGTGATGCAAATGTTAGAACCACAGACATGTTCAGTATATTTTGTCTTTGCTGGGGTTTGCCTTATGTTTTGAAAACACTGTTTTCAATTTAAGATCTCTTCCTCCCTCCCTTGTAAACTACAGGTGTTGCTTGGGATGAGAGACACAAATGATTCTCTGGTTGCCATGACGCTGCAGAGCCTAGCTGTGCTGGTGCCGTTGCTAGGTGCTCAGGTGGTGGTGGGTGGGGAGAGGACCATGGTGTTCAAACGTACCAGGCCCAACTTCACCAAGTCTACAGAGGTCACCCCAGAAAGTACGAAACACACAAGATAACTTCTTTTTTTTTTTTGATTTTCATATAGCTGCAGTGCTGCTAGTCCTAGTTCCCTACAAAACAATTAATCCTTACCTTCTCTAGCCTCTCCAGTTCACATAGTTGGAGGGTCCCATCCCCAGATGGCCCAGCCCTCTAAGGTCCTGAGTCTGTTCCCCAAACCGGTAGCAGTGAGAGGGGAGCTGGTCCTGGGGAACATAGACAGCCTTCAGGCCAGAGAGACCCCCAGGATATACCCCCTGGCACCCGAATCGGGTAAGGAAGTAATACTGGGAACCTTACCTCTTCTGATTCACTCACATTCAGTGGTTGAAGCTTATACCAGTCGTCTGGCCCTTATTCCAGGTAGTAGTAGAGAGATGTCTCTACCCCTGAACGGCTTCAGCAAAAACGAAGCAGAGGAAGAGGAGTCACCCTACAGTCCCGACCAGCCAGAAAAGCCAGAGGGCCAGAGTCAGGCTGAGGACTGGCCAGATTGGAGTGACCCGGAGGAGGGGGAACAGGCGCAGCCAGTCCAGTTACACATCCAGGCCTCAGACAGAACGCGGGACCAAGAGGAGGAACCATGGGACAACGTCGAGGACACAGAGCCCACGTTTGACCTCTCCCCCACCGCGCCCATACCAGACCCTGTCGTCCTAACCTCCCCACCCAGAGGGGGCGCCACTGCACCACCCCTCAGCGTAACAGCCGAGCCCCTGCGAGGGGGGTCCAAACCCCTGAAATTGAGCTATAACCTCAAGGCCTTTGAGAGGAAGACAACGGTAACGTCTTCCTGGGACAACGGCTGGGGGCAGGAAGAAAAACAGCAACCTAACGACGAGCCCAGGCCCAAGCTGCACAACGCGCGCAAGAATGGCGGCACGAGGGTTCTGGGAGAGGAGTTCACAATCGAGGTGAAGAGGAAGCAGGAGAGAGACCCGGAATTGGACTTCTTTGCAGACATGGAGCCGGACATTAAACTATCGTCTGCTGCAGCTCTGCTGCTGCCTGTGAAGAGCAATGTTAGTGATACTGGGCTGCTCACAGCCGCACCGTCAGAACACACTGAGCCATCTGTAGACACACTAACATTCACCGCCATGTTCGCAGCTGCTGACCTGACGGAGGTGAGTCCATGTGAAAGAAACTTAAGTACTACTACTACTCTCTGTTACTAGGTAGGTGCAGGGTCGGTTGTGCACCACTGGATCACTTCAAAAAAAGCAGTACACTTCGTCCACCAGTCCCTCGCTGGGATATTAACAGAATCCAGGGCAAGTCAATCAAGTCAAAACAACCAAACTGCTAAGAATTCCAGTACTGATCTGTCTGGTGCCTCTCCAGTGATTTTTTTTTTTAAGTCTGTTTTCCCAACTGCAGTCCTGGAGAATCCCCAACAATACACATTATTGAAGCCCCTTGTAAACACATGATTCAACCGGTCAACTAATCATCAAGAGTTGAATCAGGTGAGTTTGTCTGGGGCTAACAACAAAAATGTTTGCCGTTGGAAGTGCTGGAGGACTGGAGTTGGAAAACTGGTTTAAGTGAAAGACAATTTTATTGCATTTATGGCAGTTGAGCAAGTTGAGCCTGTTCTGATTTTTATTTTTTTTTACTGATAAAATACAAAGAGAAAATACAAAGACAATCCAGTAGTGATCTTTCTGGTTCCTTTCCTGTGTGTAGGTGAAAGGCAGCCAATGTATGGCACTTCTGTGTGTAAAATGGCTCATTTACATTTTCAGGCAAGTGATCATAAACTTCAGGCAACTAAAAAAAAATACTCCTGACTTGCCAGCAACCTTTTTGGGATAAATGGCCCCAACGCTCTAACCACTAGGCTGCGTCTACATCCCAGTGCTTAGCTTCACTTGCAAGTGCCTTTCAGAATGTAATGTCAATCCCATGTACTATAAAGGAAATTAATTAGCGGTCATTTTAATGAATCTCTGTATTCCTTTTTTATTTTACAGACTGAAGCAGAAGGCTGGGAAGAGGGAGATGACCTTAACTGGGGAGAGGATGAGAACACCTGGTGATCGACCGTTACCTGGCTGGATCTATTACTCAGACACGTTGTAGAGACTACATGTTGCTGCTTACTGCAGCACTTCCAATGTCCAGGATGCACCTCTCCTTAAGCAGCCAATCAGAGAACTGCAACACCTGCTCCAGCTGCACATCCTGTTCTAAACTGTTATCATGAAGTAATATTGCTAATGAAAAATAAATGTGATGGGATGTGAGACACTAAAGAATACATTTTACAATTGAGATTTTAAATCTGAGTTTTCAGATGGTTAATAAGATGACCATCCATCCTGTTACTAAGGAATTATATCTATGGAACTTGACTTTTGTACTAGAATGATGTGAGGGGGACTCTCTTTGGGATTGTTACCAGCTAGACTGGGACAACGGACAGACCTTAGGAATCCTTCATAGTTTGTTGCCAAAATGTCATCCACTAAACTAGTGGACTGTTTTAACTCTAGTTTTGTGCCATACATTTCACATCTGGCAGTTTGATTTGGAGGACCTGTTGAGAGGATACTGTGGGGGAACCTCAAGTCTTTCCTTGCCTCCTTTTGAATACTCTCCACCCGTCCCTCTGCCGTTTTGAGGAGGTGGCTGAGGAGAGCATGCATGGAATTGAGGAAAAGACTTGATTCACCCATTAAACCACTGGTGAGAAGTGTGATTTTTTTTGGGGGAATGGACTTTGAATGAATGTGAAAGATTGACAATCTATTTATCTTTCTGGTGGAATTAAAGGATTTATGATACATCTGATTAATTTTATTGTTCAGTTGTCTGACGAGCCTATATTTCACACGTGACTAATACTGTCAGGATGGAAGCTGGGCATGTTTAATTTATTTAACTAGGCAAGTCAGTTAAATTATTATTTACAATGACTGCCTTGTTCAGGGGCAGAATGGCCTTGCAGTCACTGTATCAGAATGGCCTTGTCAACTCGGGGGTTTCGATCTAGCAACCTTTTCGGGTTAATGGCCCAACGCTCTAACCACTAGGCTGCGTTTACATCCCAGTGCTCAGCTTCACTCGCACCTCGTAGCATATATATATATTTTGGGGTTGACAAACGTCAACAGTAAGAAAACAAACATTCTGTTAATTTTCCATTATTTTTTTTAGGAAAGGGGGGTACCTAGTCAGTTGTCCAATGTATTCAACTGAAATGTTTCTTCCGCATTTAACTCAACCCCTCTGAATCAGAGAGGTGCGGGGGGCATCCATGTCTTCGGCACCCGGGGAACAGTGGGTTAACTGCCTTGTTCAGGGGCAGAACGACAGATGTTTACCTCGTCAGCTCGGGGGATTCGACCTTGCAACGTTACAAGTCCAACGCTCTAACCACTAGGCTACATTTACAGTCAAGCTTTTTAATGGACCATGTTTGCTAAGAATTCCAGTACTGATCTGGTCTTGATTTCCCAGTTCAAGCACATGAACGCACTCGACTCATTTACTATTTCACAACTCTTTGGTTATGACCGCTGCATAATGCTCTTTCCTGCCTTTGTCACATCTTATGAGTGGCTACAATGGACCTAGATTAAATAATACCGTGTTGCAGTGTAGTGCAGCTTCACTTGTAATATTGTCTAATTGAGAACTAGTGAATCTGTGCTTTAGAGGTCCACGGGATGTCACATTCACTGAACACGGCATTCACCAGCAGAGGGCAATCATGAACCTTTTGTGAATCCAGTCTGGACTGACATTTCTGATGAATGGACACACCCAACTTACTGAAGACTCCATATTCAAGGTATTCATGTTTAATAAGGACTGACCCTTTTCCCCCCATAACCCTTTATAAAATAGGGTTTGTAAACACAGGATGATTTATAAAGCTAAAAATTATTTAAAAAAATACAAAAATTGCCAGTTCTTTAGCGGTTTGGTGGGTTGGCCGTGCTGATATGGGTTATCAGAGTCTGTAGCTCCTGTAGTCTGGATGTCACCCAATGTGGAGGGGGGACAGGGGTGGAGGAGGCACGTCCCTCTACCAGCGTCTGCAGGGCCCTCAGGGCACTCTCGGCTGTCTGGAGGTAACGTCTATACTCCTCCTCAACGCTGGTTTCCTGCCGTGCTCGCTTGGGACAAGGCTGGATGAGGGGGGAGTCATGAGTCACTGTATCACTACCCAAGTCATAAAGAAGAAACTGATTGAATACTTACAAAATACACCCTAACTTCCTTTAAGTAATCACTGACCGGACAGACTTGGTGAATAATGTACTAATGTAAGATGAGTAATTACATCTAGGAAGGGAAGAAAAATGAATAAGGTATTTTAAGCTATTGGGTTCAGGGACAAAAACTATTTGTTTTTGAATTACCATCGTCTCACTGGCTAAATATGCCAAGTTTGCCATCTGTTGTAGAGTTAATCTATCCTTCACCAAACAAAACACAACATGGTCAAGGGCATCAACATGGTCAGCCTCGTCACTCACCTCTGTGTCGGCAGTGGACTGGTCATCACCGGCAGATGCAGCGGAAACCACAGCAGCAGTTTCCTCATTGGCCTCCAGTATGGCGTTGTGTCGCTCCAGAACAGACGTCTCCAATCTTAACCTCTCAAGCCGACTCTCCACCGTTTCCTGTGCGTTAATAGTCTGGAAGAACACAACACGTTGTTATGGTAGAAAAGTACGATATGTTTTAATACTGTTCATGCATCGAATGGTTGTTATATGCAATAGAATAGGGTTCTTAAAGAGTCTCTGAAGCTTGGGCTGGCAACGGATTAAGTGATGGCTAGTTGATAAAACCAACAGCCACATTCCATTCTATGATCAGTGGTGCATGTGAGGGACTGAGCCTTTATTGGTGTCTGTGAAGTACCAGGGACGAGATCTGTTATGAATTGTTGATAAGGAGAATTCTGTCTTGGGGGCCAAACCCTGGTTTCCATACAATGAGAACAGTCTTCATAGCGGATACTGTCTGCTGTGAATTATTCATTTCTTTCATAACAATCCTAACCTTTTGACCTATGCCACACATCTGTTGTTTGTCATGTATTCAGGAGGATGCGTCTTAACTATAAAATGCTGTGGCTCAGTTCTGCCCGTTGAGTTCTCGGAGACAACCTTTGGGTGGTCACTGACCAACTTCATTACTGCACTAATTAAATAATACAGTTCAATTGTTTTGAAGAAATATATATATATTTTTTTAAAGTCTCTCTCCTTTGATTAGAATTATCTCCAGATCCAAATGATTGTGTATTGGATGTGGTGGGTGCCATTCGTTACCTTGCTGAGGAAATTCACCACTTTGTTTTTGGTGTCTTCTGAAGACAAGCTCTGGGAGATCACCTCCTCATGATTTGTGACCTGAAACATAAACATTACACATTTTAGTCATTTAGCAGGCACTCTTATCCAGAACGACTTACCAGACCCTGGTTCGATTCCAGGCTGTGTCACATCCGGCCGTGATTGGGAGTCCCATAGGGCGACGCACAATTGGCCCAGCGTTGTCCGGGTTTGGCCGGGGTAGGCCGTCATTGTAAATAAGAATTGTTTCTTAACTGACTTGCCTAGTTAAATACATGTTACATACAGTGCCTTAAGTATTCACACCCTGTTGTTATGGCAAGCCTAAATCAGTTCAGGAGTAAAAATGTGCTTAACAAGTCACATAATAAGTTGAATGGACTCACTCTGTGTTCAATAATAGTGGTTAACATGATTTTTGAATGACTACCTAATCTTTGTACACCACACATACAATTATCTGTTGAGTAGTGAATTTCAAGCCGTCTCAATCACAAAAGACCAGGGAGGTTTTCCAACGCCTCGCAAAGAAGGGCACCTTTTGGTAGATGGGTAAAAATGTAAAAAGCAGATGCTGAATACCCTTTGAGCATGGCGAAGTTATTAATTACACTTTGGATGGTGTATCAATACACACAAAGATACAGGCGTCCTTGCTAACTCAGTTTCCGGAGAGGAAGGAAACCGCTCAGGGATTTCTGCTCAGATTTTAAAACATAGTTTAATGGCTGTGATAGGAGAAAACTGAGGATGGATCAACAACTTTGTAGATACTCCACAATACTAACCTAATTGACAAAGTGAAAAGTAGGAAGCCTGTACAGAATAAACATATTCCAAAAAATGCATCCTGTTTGCAACAAGGCACTAAGGTAATACTGCAAAATATATGCTAAAGAAATTAACTTTTTGTCCTGAATATAAAAAACTATGTTTGGGGCAAATTCAACACATCACTGAGTACCACTCTTCATATTTTCAAGAACTGTGGTGGCTGCATCATGTTATGGGTATGCTCATCATCAGCAAGGACTAGGGAGTTTTGTAGGATAAAAATAAATGGAATAGAGCTAAGCACAGGCAAAATCCTAGAAAACCTGGTTCAGTCTGCTTTCTAACCGACACCGGGAGACAAATTCACCTTTCAGCAGGACAATAACCTAAAACACAAGGCCAAATATACACTGGAGTTGCTTACCAAAACCTTGTTATCAGTATAAAAGACACCTGTCCACAACCTCAAACAGTCACACTCCAAACTCCACTATGGCCAAGACCAAAGAGCTGTCAAAGGACACCAGAAACAAAATTGTAGACCTGCACCAGGTTGGGAAGACTGAATCTGCAATAGGTAAGCAGCTTGGTTTGAAGAAATCAACTGTGGGAGCAATTATTAGGAAATGGAAGACATACAAGACCACTGATAATCTTCCTCGATCTGGGGCTCCACGCAAGATCTCACCCGTGGGGTCAAAATGATCACAAGAACGGTGAGCAAAAATCCCAGAACCACACGGGGGACCTAGTGAATGACCTGCAGAGAGCTGGGACCAAAGTAACAAAGCCTACCATCAGTAACACACTACGCCGCCAGGGACTCAAATCCTGCAGTGCCAGACGTGTCCCCTGCTTAAGCCAGTACATGTTCAGGCCCGCCTGAAGTTTGCTAGAGAGCATTTGGATGATCCAGATGAGGATTGGGAGAATGTCATATGGTCAGATGAAACCAAAATAGAACTTTTTGGTAAAAACTCAACTCGTCGTGTTTGGAGGACAAAGAATGCTGAGTTGCATCCAAAGAACACCATACCTACTGTGAAGCATGGGGTGGAAACATCATGCTTTGGGGCTGTTTTTCTGCAAAGGGACCAGGACGACTGATCCGTGTAAAGGAAAGAATGAATGGGGCCATGTATCGTGAGATTTTGAGTGAAAACCTCCTTCCATCAGCAAGGGCATTGAAGATGAAACGTGGCTGGGTCTTTCAGCATGACAATGATCCCAAACACACCGCTCGGGCAATGAAGGAGTGGCTTCAGAAGAAGCATTTCAAGGTCCTGGAGTGGCCTAGCCAGTCTCCAGATCTCAACCCCATAGAAAATCTTTGGAGGGAGTTGAAAGTCCGTGTTGCCCAGCGACAGCCCCAAAACATCACTGCTCTAGAGGAGATCTGCATGGAGGAACGGGCCAAAATACCAGCAACAGTGTGTGAAAACCTTGTGAAGACTTACAGAAAACGTTTGACCTCTGTCATTGCCAACAAAGGGTATATAACAAAGTATTGAGATAAACTTTTGTTATTGACCAAATACTTATTTTCCACCATAATTTGCAAATAAATAAATTAAAAATCCTACAATGTGATTTTCTGGATTTCTTTTTCTCATTTCGTCTGTCATAGTTGAAGTGTACCTATGATGAAAATTACAGGCCTCTCTCATCTTTTTAAGTTGGAGAACTTGCACAATTGGTGGCTGACTAAATACTTTTTTGCCCCACTGAATTAGTGTTTTATTTGACTTTTTTTTTTTTTTTTTATGTTTGAATTTTTCTTCCACTTTGACAGAGTGTTTTGTGTAGATCGTTGACGGAAAATGACAACTCCATTTGAATCCCACTTTTGGAACACAACAAAATGTGGATCAAGTCAAGAGATGTGAATACTTTCTGAAGGCGCTGTACATGCAAGTTCATACGCACATTAAAGTGGCCACTTTGCCTCCAGTTTTAAATCGAAACTCAGCCAAGTGCCCTCAGGAAGAAGGAAACTCATAGGAATATAATGTGTCTTAAAAATTCCTAGCACTAAAAACAGGGGAGTCTCACCTCTGCAAAGTGAGCGAAGGCCTCCAGGGCATGTTGGTTTATTAGCCAGGACCTCTCAGCTAGCAGGGTCCCAAACAGATCACTCAGCCTGGGCAACACCTGGCTCTGTGGACGACACACACACACACACGCACACGCACACACACGGGGAGTAGTGAACTACTTTTAGTTGGTGTTCTCCGTTTTGCTCTATGACCCCCACAAGTGTCACGGGACTCATCTGAAGGTAACCCATACAAATTAATGGAAGAATGGAGATATATATAGACATTAAACCTTCATCTGAAGGTAACCCATACAAATTAATGAAACAATGGAGATATATATAGACATTAAACCTTCATCTGAAGGTAACCCATACAAATTAATGGAAGAATGGAGGTTGTTTTGTGCCAACAAAAATAAGGAGTTAAATATGTCAAATATGTGTTTCCTGAGCTTTATTAAATCTCCTAGACATAGGACAGACACTTCAAAACCTTATGAGTCTATTTTTTAAATATTTTGAGACCCAATTTCGATCTTGACTCATCGCTGCAACTCCCCAACGGGCTCGGGAGGCGAAGGTCAAGTCATGCGTCCTTCCGTCAAACCACACTTCTTAACACCCGCCCGCTTAACCCGGAAGCCAGCCGCACCAACGTGTCGGATGAAACACTGTTCAACTGACGACCGAGGTCAGCCTGCAGGCGACCGGCCCGCCACAAGGGAGTCGCTAGAGCGCGATGAGCCAGGTAAAGCCACCCCGGGCCAAACCCTCCCCTAACCCGGACGACGCTGGGCCAAATAGTGCGCCGCCCTATGGGACTCCCGATCACGGCCCGGTTGTGATATACAGCCCGGGATCGAACCCGGGTCTGTAGTGACGCCTCTAGCACTGCCTTAGACTGCTGCCCCACTCAGGAGGCACCTATTATTTATTTTTTGACTGTGTCTTTTACCATTTATTCAATGCATCCCCCAACAGCTTAGACCTTTAGAGGTTAATAGGCTAAATTACACATTCTGCTAACAGCTGACTCCAGATCTACCTGTTGAATTACCTACTATTCAGCAGCACCATGTCTATCATCTATACCAGATAACAGCTGACTCCAGATCTACCTGTTGAATTACCTACTATTCAGCAGCACCATGTCTATCATCTATACCAGATAACAGCTGACTCCAGATCTACCTGTTGAATGACCTACTATTCAGCAGCACCATGTCTATCATCTATACCAGATAACAGCTGACTCCAGATCTACCTGTTGAATTACCTACTATTCAGCAGCACCATGTCTATCATCTATACCAGATAACAGCCGACTCCAGATTGATCTGTTCTTGCAATTTGTAGTCTATGCCATTACAGATTTAGAAATGTACAGAAAAATAAAATAAAAAAACGCAAGTTAGTTCATATTTAGGAAATCAGAAAAATTGAAATAAATTAATTAGACCCTAAATCTATGAATGACACATGACTGGGACTATAGATATTCATCTGTTGGTCACAGAAACCTTTAAAAAAAACAATAGGATCAGAAAACCAGTCAGTATCTGGCGTGACCACCATTTCCCTCATGCAGCACGACATCTCCATTGAAGAAGTTGATCAGGCTGTTGATTGTGGCCCTGTGGAATGTTGTCCCACTCCTCTTCAATGGCTGTGTGAAAGTGGTTGGGATATTGGCGGGAACTGGAACACGCTGTGGTGCACGTCGATCCAGAGCATCCCAAACGCGCTCAATGGGTGACATGTCTAGAGTATGCAGGCCATAGAAGAACAGACATGTTCAGCTGTGCATTATGATGCTGAAACATGAAGTAATGGCGGTGGGTGAATGGCGTGACAACGGGCCTCACGGTATCTCTGTGCATTCAAATTGCCATTGATAAAATGCAATTGTGTTAATTGCCCGTAGCTTTATGCCTGCCCCATACCAGAACCCCACCGCCACCATGGGGCACTCTGTTCACAACGTTGACGTCAGCAAACCGCTCACCCCACACAACGCCATACTGCCTTGGTACAGTTGAAATTGGGATTCATCCGTGAAGAGCACACTACTCTAGCGTGCCAGTGGCCATCGAAGGTGAGTATTTGCCCAGTGAAGTCGGTTACGACACTGAAATGCAGTCAGGTTAAGACCCTGTTGAGGACGACGAGCACACAGATGAGCTTCCTTGAGACAGTTTCTGACAGTTTGTGCAGAAATTCTTTGGTTTTGCAAACCCAGTTTCATCAGCTGTCCGGGTGACTGGTCTCAGAGGTGAAGATGCCGGATGTGGAGGTCCTGGGCTGGCATGGTTATACGTAGTTTACGGTCGCGAGGCCGGTTGGACATATGGTCTAATTCTCCACAACGGGCGGCTTATGGTAGAGAAATTAACATTAAATTATCTGGCAACAGCCCCGGTGGACATTCCTGCAGTCAGCATGCCAACTGCATACTCCCTTAAAAACTTGTGTTGCGTGACAAATCTGCACATTTTAGAGTGGCCTTTTGGTGCTCCTGTGTAATGATCATGCTGTTTAATCAGCTTCTTGATATGCCCCACCAGTCAGGCGGATGGATTATCTTGACAAGGGAGAAATGTTCACTAACAGGGGATGTAAACAAATTTGTGCACAAAATTAGAGATAAAGCTTATGCATATGGAACATTTTGGGTGTCTTTCATTTCAGCTCATGAAACATGGTGTAGCGGTATTTATTAGAGAGGGGTAAAGAAAGATTTTGTTCGGGCGCCAGGCCGGTATTAACCATGCCGAAAGGAAAGAGCAGAATAGAGAGAGTACCGCTACCAGACCCACCCACATCAGCAGAAGAGACTGCCTAGAGAGTAGCCTGTTGGCCAGATAGCCAGTGGAGAGAAAAGATAAGACACACCATATAAACCCCTTCACCTGCACAGGAGTAACCCTACCAATGATAACTCATACAATAATAATGGCAGAGCAATTGAATGACAACGTCATAGAAACGGTTTACAAGAAAGAACCAGGCATCAACATTAGAGAATTTGCAATAATCTGTATTACCGCCCAGTGGGGCAGTGCAGAGGGTATGAATGTGGGGATGTTAAGTAGACAAATCAAAGGCCTTAAAATGTCCAAAATCTTCTCGGCCACATGTCACTAGTATCACACCCTCAATACAATTCAATACAATTCAATACAATGCACAACTTGCAAGCAACCTCCCTTCCTTTTAACTAAAATGTCAATACAGAGACTTCTGGCCGGGCCATAATAGGCCAGCGCTAATGAACATAAACGGGAAGTGCCTTTGAAAAATAGAAAGTCTGCTGCAGGGTAAAGCACTGGAGCGATAGAGGGAAGAAAAAGAGAGAGAGAATCTTAGCTGTTGACTTTAGGCTGGTTGCCTCGCCTGTTGACTTCAGTACTGTCGGCTCGTCTGATGGTGTGTTGGCTGATATGTCCAAGCTTCGCAACAATGTTGCTCCTAATCCATGCGATCCATCACAGGTGCGGTCCCAAACGATAACAACCACCGAGCAGTCACCCGATTATTGAGTTAAACACGTTATAAACTAAACACGTTGAAAACAAACATGGACTTCTACAGCATTGCACACACAATCAAACTGTCGCGCCAACCAAGAGCTTCCTCCCAGAGAGCTGAAAAAGCTGTCTTTATCTCTCCTCCTTCCTTACTGCTGATGCGCTCTTAAAGTGGCAGCGCACGGTGAAGGCTCCGTGCAGGATTTCGCCACACTCCTCCCCCATGAAAAACAAAGCCTGTAGAAACAGAGAGGATGCAGGCTTTGGCAGGTTCATGTTCCTGCTACACAAAACCAGGGAAGTCCTCATCATCAGAATCCTCCAAGAAGAGATCCTGCAGGTGTTGCTTTGCCTGCGATCCAGCTCTTCTGCCGTAGGGTAGCAGGGCTTTAGGTCAACAACATGCACCGTCCTGACATCCTCCCCAGTGTCCTCCAAACAGACCAAGTAGTTCACCGGCCCCAACTGCTGCACTACACGGTAGGGACCTTTCCATCTCGAAGCTAGCTTGGCAGTGAACTTCTTAGATGCCTTTGACAGATGATGTGAACGTACCCAGACACGAGACTTGGGTGAGAAACACACGTCTCGTCTATTTTTGTCATAATTTCTGAGCTGTCGTTGTTTGGCTTTGATTGTGCTGGTCTCCACTCTGGCTAGCAAGGTGTGGTGGTGTTGGACAGCATCAAATGCTGGGCAGTCAGGTGAAACATTGGAACTTTGCAAGACTCTGTCCATCTGACCTTTTAGTGGTCTGCCCAGATGGAGTTCGGCGGGAGTGACCCCAGAAGTCTCCTGCACCGCAGAGTTCAGTGCAAAGCGAAATTCAGGAAGATGCTGATCCCACCTTGTGTGCTGATCCCCACGAATGAAGCAATCATCCCCTTTAGGGTTCGGTTTACCCTCTCGGTCAGGTTGGTCTGAGGATGGTAGGCTGTGGTCAGCTTGGCAACTACACCCCAGTAGGTACAGAGCTCTTTGTAAATTCCTGATATGAACTGCGGACCTCGGTCAGAGAGGATTTGGTCTGGAATCCCAAATCTGGTAAAGACCTCCCTTCGCAGAATTAGAGCAATGGCTGATGCAGTGGCTTTATGGAGGGGAAACAACTCCACCCAGTGTGTGTAGTAGTCCACTACCACCAAGAGAAACTCATTCCTAGTCCCCCGGCTGGGAGGAAAAGGTCCCATGAGGTCAATTCCCAACATTTCATTTGGATGGTTCACCACCGTCTGTTGCATTTTCCCAGCAGGTCTGCCAATGTCTGGTTTGTATTTCTGGCAGATTTCACACTGCTGTACAAACTTCCGAGTATCAAGCCACATGCCTGGCCAGTAAACCACCTCTTGTAATCTTCGATAAGTTTTAAAAACTCCAAGATGGCCACTCATGGGGTTGGCATGATAAGCTTGGATTATCTGGTCCTTCAATGTAGAGGGAATGAAGACGCGGTAATGGGTGCGGTGTATTCCATCTCCTCTTGGAGTTTTTCGATACACTTTATCCTGAATTATGCTGAACTTATCATTGAAGCGACTCTTGAGTCTTCTTCAGACAGACTCTTGTGGATCGCCATGATGGCAGCATCCTTCTGCTGTGCTCTCCATACACTCTCATCATCCAGAGGAAAGGAATCATCCAGACACTTAGCGGTAGTGTAAGTGCTGCACAAGGGAGGACAAACATTGGCCGTCTCTGTTATCCGAGAAAGGGCATCTGGTACAACGTTTAGTTTTCCTTTACGATACTCAAGGATGAAATCAAACTTCTGCAGTCTAATAGACCAGCGAATAAGACGACTGTTGGTCTTGCCTGATGCCAGAACCCACTGCAAGGCAGCGTGGTCTGTGACAACAGTGAAGACCTTCGCCTCCAAGTAGTAGCTCCATTTCTCCAAAGCCCAGACCACAGCTAGGCACTCCCTTTCTGTTGTTGAGTAATTCCTCTCGGCTGAATTAAGGGTGCGACTTGCATAGGCAAGAACTTCTTCTGTTCCAAGTCCTGTGTGTTGAGCCAAGACTGCGCCAAGTCCTGTTTGACTTGCATCTGTGTACACAATGAAATGAGCATTCAGGTTAGGATGTCCAAGCACTGGAGGAGTAATGAGACTGTTTTTGAGGGATTCAAATGCATTTTGGCATGCAGGGGTCCATTGGAATTTCACGCCCTTCTTCTTAAGGTTGTTAAGGGGTTCGGCGACCTTTGAAAAGTCAGGCACAAATCTGTGGTACCATCCAGCCATACCCAGAAAGCGCTGAACAGCCTTGAGGGATGTGGGAATTGGGAAGTCCTGCACTGCTGCAACTTTGGCGGGATCTGCATGGATACCTTCAGCATTAACCACATGACCAAGGAACTTGAGTTCTGGCAAACAGAAATTACACTTCTTCAAGTTCAAGGTCAAACCTGCAGCCTTTAGTCTGTCGAATACGGACTGTATGTCTTGCAGATGATCCGTGACAGAGGAGGAGTAGATTATGATGTCATCCAGATACACCAGACAATTTCTACCCCTCAGATCCCCCAGGACAGTCTCCATCAACCTTTGGAAGGTTGCTGGAGCATTCTTCAAACCAAAAGGCATGACCTTGAAGGAGTACAAACCAGCAGGGGTGACAAAGGCAGTCTTGTCCTGACTAGCGGGATCCATTGCAACCTGCCAATAGCCACTGTTCAGATCCAGATTACTAAAGATGGATGCTCCTGCCAGCGATTCCAGTATGTCATTTATGTTTGGTAGAGGGTAGGCATCGCTTTCTGTTATGGCATTCGGCTTCCTGTAGTCCACACAGAATCGATATCCTCCATCTTTCTTTGGAATCAGGACAACCGGAGAAGCCCATCCGGAAAAAGAAGGTTCCACAATTCCATTCTCCAGCATGCTTTTGAGCTGTTCATTGAGGATTTCCAGTTTGGCGGGGGATAGCCTGTAGGGACGCTGCTTAATGGGAACTTCATGCCGGGTATAGATTTTGTGTTTGAAGACTGTGGTACGGCCAGGTGTAAGAGTACAGACCTCGCTGTTCATCTCCAACATCTGGGAGAGCTGCCCCCTCTCATCATCCGACAGACATGCCTGTTCCACTGCTTGTTTGATGTAGAATTCAGCATCAGGTTTGCTTTTGCTCTCGGATAGAAGGGGGGGTACGGCGGTAATCAGGGTGATAGTTGGGTTCTCAAACTTCACTGGTGGAACGCGCTTTTGGCCTTTGTCTCTTGGTATTTTCTCTGTCTTTGTCTCCGACTTGACCTAGTCCAGACTCTGCATAAGGTAGCAGGCTCCAGCCTGAAATCAGTGCATTTCAAGTTGAAATGGATGAGGCTGGGAATAGTCCGAGTGCAGTCGATAGGATGGTTCAGACATCGAGATGGTCAGTCCACTGAAGAACAGGAAGTCCAGGCCAAGGACTACAGCAAATGCAAGGCTCAGATCTGCAAGAATAGCCACAGGAAGGTTAATAGTCTCATCATGCAGTTTTATTGTTATACCAATCCAGCCCAAGGGGTGGTAGGTTCTCCATTGGCCAAGTACAATGGTCCCTCCTCCCATGTTTGCAGCTCCTCATGAGGTAATGCCATGTTTCGCCACAGGGCCTCTTTCATCAGGGTGTAAGTTGCTCCTGTGTCGATTATGGCCTTCCCTCTCCAGTTCCTAACAGTCAGTGGAACCAATAGTTGTTATGAATAGGAATAAGACCGCTAATGGTGCTGTCTAAAGGCTTCATGGTGGGCATTAAGGCTGACCCAATTGTATGTAAGCCACCACGCCTTTCCAGACTGTCGGTCTTCTGTCCCTTCTGACCTTTTCCTGAATCCTGACGCTGGCCATAGAGGGGCAAGAATTTGGAGGATGTTGGACTTTACACCTCCAGCACATCACTGAACTTTTATCTTGGATCTTGGGCACCAATAGCTGACACTGTTTAGCCCCACTAGAGTTATGGGTATACTGGGATGATGGAACAGGGTTTTTATTTTGGAGGTGATGCTTCCAGTCCTTCTCAAACTGAGTCCCAAGACGCACCAGATCATCCACATTCTGCACACGTTCCCGAAGTTGACTAGCAAGGCGTGGAACCATGTTCTTAAGAATGAGTTTGACCATCTCCTGCTCAGTAATGTCAGCCTTCCATCTCCTACATAGAACACGATAGGAGAAGGCAAAGTCCCGTATTGGCTCTAAGGCCACCCTGGACTCTGTTACGAACACGCTCCGCCAGTTCATCCCCATAGTCCTCTGAGAGGAAGGCTGAGAGGAATATTTTTGAAACTCCACCCAGGTTGACACATGTTCACGGGCTATCTCCCACCAGTCTCTTGCTGTACCATGGAGAACACTGCGTAAGGGTGGCAAGAACCTCACAGTCAGTAAGGGCCGAATAGAAAGAAAATCATTACATTTAGATAAGAAAAACAGTGGATCAACATCATCTTCTGGGCTGCCAAAAGTGGGGAAAAGTAGTTTGATAGGGAGGGAGCGCCTAGAGGAGGCATGACAGTGGCAAGGGGTCTTGGGGAAACAGGAGTTCTGTTGTTTAACAGTATCTTCAGAGGTGTTTTTGTAGTGCTACCTGTTCCTATTGCCTTAATGGCAGAGTCAGTGGCAGAGGTAAATCCTGAGGGAGGTGCAGAAGATTTGTCCAGAAGGGAAAAGCACTGCATTACCTCCTGGTGCAGCTCCTCCAGTTGAAGGTCTGTGGCCTTCTGTGCTTTTTCCATCTCATTAACGGTGTCCTTGTGAGTCTGTTCTATCAAAAATCGTAGTTCCTCTGTGAGAGAGTTCTTCATGTCCTCCATAACCTCTTTCAGATAAGAACACACTCCCTTCACAACAGAGGCTGACTCCTCTGCTCTCTGTTTTTGTTCCTCCTCAAGAAGGATTATGACTTGATGATGGTTAGTTTCCATTTGTGTTTGGAACTTGTGGAGTTTTCCTTGAATATCCTGCTTCAGAGAATCTTGTAAATATTTCTGTCTCTGAACAAATTGTTGTTGGTTTTCCTCCATTTGACCGGGAAGGTAATCCAACCTCCGCTGCACATCTGTCTGATGAGCCTCCACACTTTCACTGAGTTTGCGAATGGCATTCTCCTGCATTGTCAAACTATGATTGGTGTGTGTCCATTGCTGTTCCATTTGTCCAGTGATTCCAGAGACACCTCTCCCAGTCTCTCTGGACAGGGTAACAGGAAGAGGTTGAGGAGGGTAATGGTGGAGATGCTATAGGCGAGCCGGAAGCCTGGGAATGAAGGCCAGTGCTATCCAACTCCATTAGAACATCGAGTCCTTCCACAATGAAAGAATCCCGAACATGATTACCATTAGGTGTGTCCACATTGACACAGTATGGGGTTCCAACAAAGACATGATTCAACTTTGTGTGGATGGTGTCATGGGTGTTTCTCTTCAGGTCCCTGTTTGGGCGCCAATTCTGTAGCGGTATTTTTTAGAGAGGGGTAAAGAAAGATTTTGTTCGGGCGCCAGGCCGGTATTAACCATGCCGAAAGGAAAGAGCAGAATAGAGAGAGTACCGCTACCAGACCCACCCACATCAGCAGAAGAGACTGCCTAGAGAGTAGCCTGTTGGCCAGATAGCCAGTGGAGAGAAAAGATAAGACACACCATATAAACCCCTTCACCTGCACAGGAGTAACCCTACCAATGATAACTCATACAATAATAATGGCAGAGCAATTGAATGACAACGTCATAGAAACGGTTTACAAGAAAGAACCAGGCATCAACATTAGAGAATTTGCAATAATCTGTATTACCGCCCAGTGGGGCAGTGCAGAGGGTATGAATGTGGGGATGTTCGTAGACAAATCAAAGGCCTTAAAATGTCCAAAATCTTCTCGGCCACATGTCACTAGTATCACACCCTCAATACAATTCAATACAATTCAATACAATGCACAACTTGCAAGCAACCTCCCTTCCTTTTAACTAAAATGTCAATACAGAGACTTCTGGCCGGGCCATAATAGGCCAGCGCTAATGAACATAAACGGGAAGTGCCTTTGAAAAATAGAAAGTCTGCTGCAGGGTAAAGCACTGGAGCGATAGAGGGAAGAAAAAGAGAGAGAGAATCTTAGCTGTTGACTTTAGGCTGGTTGCCTCGCCTGTTGACTTCAGTACTGTCGGCTCGTCTGATGGTGTGTTGGCTGATATGTCCAAGCTTACAACAATGTTGCTCCTAATCCATGCGATCCATCACAGGTGCGGTCCCAAACGATAACAACCACCGAGCAGTCACCCGATTATTGAGTTAAACACGTTATAAACTAAACACGTTGAAAACAAACATGGACTTCTACAGCATTGCACACACAATCAAACTGTCGCGCCAACCAAGAGCTTCCTCCCAGAGAGCTGAAAAAGCTGTCTTTATCTCTCCTCCTTCCTTACTGCTGATGCGCTCTTAAAGTGGCAGCGCACGGTGAAGGCTCCGTGCAGGATTTCGCCACACTCCTCCCCCATGAAAAACAAAGCCTGTAGAAACAGAGAGGATGCAGGCTTTGGCAGGTTCATGTTCCTGCTACACAAAACCAGGAAGTCCTCATCATCAGAATCCTCCAAGAAGAGATCCTGCAGGTGTTGCTTTTGCCTGCGATCCAGCTCTTCTGCCGTAGGGTAGCAGGGCTTTAGGTCAACAACATGCACCGTCCTGACATCCTCCCCAGTGTCCTCCAAACAGACCAAGTAGTTCACCGCCCCAACTGCTGCACTACACGGTAGGGACCTTTCCATCTCGAAGCTAGCTTGGCAGTGAACTTCTTAGATGCCTTTGACAGATGATGTGAACGTGCCCAGACACGAGACTTGGGTGAGAAACACACGTCTCGTCTATTTTTGTCATAATTTCTGAGCTGTCGTTGTTTGGCTTTGATTGTGCTGGTCTCCACTCTGGCTAGCAAGGTGTGGTGGTGTTGGACAGCATCAAATGCTGGGCAGTCAGGTGAAACATTGGAACTTTGCAAGACTCTGTCCATCTGACCTTTTAGTGGTCTGCCCAGATGGAGTTCGGGAGTGACCCCAGAAGTCTCCTGCACCGCAGAGTTCAGTGCAAAGCGAAATTCAGGAAGATGCTGATCCCACCTTGTGTGCTGATCCCCCACGAATGAAGCAATCATCCCTTTAGGGTTCGGTTTACCCTCTCGGTCAGGTTGGTCTGAGGATGGTAGGCTGTGGTCAGCTTGGCAACTACACCCCAGTAGGTACAGAGCTCTTTGTAAATTCCTGATATGAACTGCGGACCTCGGTCAGAGAGGATTTGGTCTGGAATCCCAAATCTGGTAAAGACCTCCCTTCGCAGAATTAGAGCAATGGCTGATGCAGTGGCTTTGCGGAGGGGAAACAACTCCACCCAGTGTGTGTAGTAGTCCACTACCACCAAGAGAAACTCATTCCTAGTCCCCCGGCTGGGAGGAAAAGGTCCCATGAGGTCAATTCCCAACATTTCATTTGGATGGTTCACCACCGTCTGTTGCATTTTCCCAGCAGGTCTGCCAATGTCTGGTTTGTATTTCTGGCAGATTTCACACTGCTGTACAAACTTCCGAGTATCAAGCCACATGCCTGGCCAGTAAACCACCTCTTGTAATCTTCGATAAGTTTTAAAAACTCCAAGATGGCCACTCATGGGGTTGGCATGATAAGCTTGGATTATCTGGTCCTTCAATGTAGAGGGAATGAAGACGCTGGTAATGGGTGCGGTGTATTCCATCTCCTCTTGGAGTTTTTCGATACACTTTATCCTGAATTATGCTGAACTTATCATTGAAGCGACTCTTCGAGTCTTCTTCAGACAGACTCTTGTGGATCGCCATGATGGCAGCATCCTTCTGCTGTGCTCTCCATACACTCTCATCATCCAGAGGAAAGGAATCATCCAGACACTTAGCGGTAGTGTAAGTGCTGCACAAGGGAGGACAAACATTGGCCGTCTCTGTTATCCGAGAAAGGGCATCTGGTACAACGTTTAGTTTTCCTTTACGATACTCAAGGATGAAATCAAACTTCTGCAGTCTAATAGACCAGCGAATAAGACGACTGTTGGTCTTGCCTGATGCCAGAACCCACTGCAAGGCAGCGTGGTCTGTGACAACAGTGAAGACCTTCGCCTCCAAGTAGTAGCTCCATTTCTCCAAAGCCCAGACCACAGCTAGGCACTCCCTTTCTGTTGTTGAGTAATTCCTCTCGGCTGAATTAAGGGTGCGACTTGCATAGGCAAGAACTTCTTCTGTTCCAAGTCCTGTGTGTTGAGCCAAGACTGCGCCAAGTCCTGTTTGACTTGCATCTGTGTACACAATGAAATGAGCATTCAGGTTAGGATGTCCAAGCACTGGAGGAGTAATGAGACTGTTTTTGAGGGATTCAAATGCATTTTGGCATGCAGGGGTCCATTGGAATTTCACGCCTTCTTCTTAAGGTTGTTAAGGGTTCGGCGACCTTTGAAAAGTCAGGCACAAATCTGTGGTACCATCCAGCCATACCCAGAAAGCGCTGAACAGCCTTGAGGGATGTGGGAATTGGGAAGTCCTGCACTGCTGCAACTTTGGCGGGATCTGCATGGATACCTTCAGCATTAACCACATGACCAAGGAACTTGAGTTCTGGCAAACAGAAATTACACTTCTTCAAGTTCAAGGTCAAACCTGCAGCCTTTAGTCTGTCGAATACGGACTGTATGTCTTGCAGATGATCCGTGACAGAGGAGGAGTAGATTATGATGTCATCCAGATACACCAGACAATTTCTACCCTCAGATCCCCCAGGACAGTCTCCATCAACCTTTGGAAGGTTGCTGGAGCATTCTTCAAACCAAAAGGCATGACCTTGAAGGAGTACAAACCAGCAGGGGTGACAAAGGCAGTCTTGTCCTGACTAAGCGGGATCCATTGCAACCTGCCAATAGCCACTGTTCAGATCCAGATTACTAAAGATGGATGCTCCTGCCAGCGATTCCAGTATGTCATTTATGTTTGGTAGAGGGTAGGCATCGCTTTCTGTTATGGCATTCGGCTTCCTGTAGTCCACACAGAATCGATATCCTCCATCTTTCTTTGGAATCAGGACAACCGGAGAAGCCCATCCGGAAAAAGAAGGTTCCACAATTCCATTCTCCAGCATGCTTTTGAGCTGTTCATTGAGGATTTCCAGTTTGGCGGGGGATAGCCTGTAGGGACGCTGCTTAATGGGAACTTCATGCCGGGTATAGATTTTGTGTTTGAAGACTGTGGTACGGCCAGGTGTAAGAGTACAGACCTCGCTGTTCATCTCCAACATCTGGGAGAGCTGCCCCCTCTCATCATCCGACAGACATGCCTGTTCCACTGCTTGTTTGATGTAGAATTCAGCATCAGGTTTGCTTTTGCTCTCGGATAGAAGGGGAGTGCGGCGGTAATCAGGGTGATAGTTGGGTTCTCAAACTTCACTGGTGGAACGCGCTTTGGCCTTTGTCTCTTGGTATTTTCTCTGTCTTTGTCTCCGACTTGACCTAGTCCAGACTCTGCATAAGGTAGCAGGCTCCAGCCTGAAATCAGTGCATTTCCAAGTTGAAATGGATGAGGCTGGGAATAGTCCGAGTGCAGTCGATAGGATGGTTCAGACATCGAGATGGTCAGTCCACTGAAGAACAGGAAGTCCAGGCCAAGGACTACAGCAAATGCAAGGCTCAGATCTGCAAGAATAGCCACAGGAAGGTTAATAGTCTCATCATGCAGTTTTATTGTTATACCAATCCAGCCCAAGGGGTGGTAGGTTCTCCATTGGCCAAGTACAATGGTCCCTCCTCCCATGTTTGCAGCTCCTCATGAGGTAATGCCATGTTTCGCCACAGGGCCTCTTTCATCAGGGTGTAAGTTGCTCCTGTGTCGATTATGGCCTTCCCTCTCCAGTTCCTAACAGTCAGTGGAACCAATAGTTGTTGCGGAATAGGAATAAGACCGCTAATGGTGCTGTCTAAAGGCTTCATGGTGGGCATTAAGGCTGACCCAATTGTATGTAAGCCACCACGCCTTTCCAGACTGTCGGTCTTCTGTCCCTTCTGACCTTTTCCTGAATCCTGACGCTGGCCATAGAGGGGGCAAGAATTTGGAGGATGTTGGACTTTACACCTCCAGCACATCACTGAACTTTTATCTTGGATCTTGGGCACCAATAGCTGACACTGTTTAGCCCCACTAGAGTTATGGGTATACTGGGATGATGGAACAGGGTTTTTATTTTGGAGGTGATGCTTCCAGTCCTTCTCAAACTGAGTCCCAAGACGCACCAGATCATCCACATTCTGCACACGTTCCCGAAGTTGACTAGCAAGGCGTGGAACCATGTTCTTAAGAATGAGTTTGACCATCTCCTGCTCAGTAATGTCAGCCTTCCATCTCCTACATAGAACACGATAGGAGAAGGCAAAGTCCCGTATTGGCTCTGTCACCCTGGACTCTGTTACGAACACGTTCCGCCAGTTCATCCCCATAGTCCTCTGAGAGGAAGGCTGAGAGGAATATTTTTTGAAACTCCACCCAGGTTGACACATGTTCACGGGCTATCTCCCACCAGTCTCTTGCTGTACCATGGAGAACACTGCGAAGGGTGGCAAGAACCTCACAGTCAGTAAGGGCCGAATAGAAAGAAAATCATTACATTTAGATAAGAAAAACAGTGGATCAACATCATCTTCTGGGCTGCCAAAAGTGGGGAAAAGTAGTTTGATAGGGAGGGAGCGCTCTAGAGGAGGCATGACAGTGGCAAGGGGTCTTGGGGAAACAGGAGTTCTGTTGTTTAACAGTATCTTCAGAGGTGTTTTTGTAGTGCTACCTGTTCCTATTGCCTTAATGGCAGAGTCAGTGGCAGAGGTAAATCCTGAGGGAGGTGCAGAAGATTTGTCCAGAAGGGAAAAGCACTGCATTACCTCCTGGTGCAGCTCCTCCAGTTGAAGGTCTGTGGCCTTCTGTGCTTTTTCCATCTCATTAACGGTGTCCTTGTGAGTCTGTTCTATCAAAAATCGTAGTTCCTCTGTGAGAGAGTTCTTCATGTCCTCCATAACCTCTTTCAGATAAGAACACACTCCCTTCACAACAGAGGCTGACTCCTCTGCTCTCTGTTTTTGTTCCTCCTCAAGAAGGATTATGACTTGATGATGGTTAGTTTCCATTTGTGTTTGGAACTTGTGGAGTTTTCCTTGAATATCCTGCTTCAGAGAATCTTGTAAATATTTCTGTCTCTGAACAAATTGTTGTTGGTTTTCCTCCATTTGACCGGGAAGGTAATCCAACCTCCGCTGCACATCTGTCTGATGAGCCTCCACACTTTCACTGAGTTTGCGAATGGCATTCTCCTGCATTGTCAAACTATGATTGGTGTGTGTCCATTGCTGTTCCATTTGTCCAGTGATTCCAGAGACACCTCTCCCAGTCTCTCTGGACAGGGTAACAGGAAGAGGTTGAGGGAGGGTAATGGTGGAGATGCTATAGGCGAGCCGGAAGCCTGGGAATGAAGGCCAGTGCTATCCAACTCCATTAGAACATCGAGTCCTTCCACAATGAAAGAATCCGAACATGATTACCATTAGGTGTGTCCACATTGACACAGTATGGGGTTCCAACAAAAGACATGATTCAACTTTGTGTGGATGGTGTCATGGGTGTTTCTCTTCAGGTCCCTGTTTGGGCGCCAATTCTGTAGCGGTATTTTTAGAGAGGGGTAAAGAAAGATTTTGTTCAAGCGCCAGGCCGTGTATTAACCATGCCGAAAGGAAAGAGCAGAATAGAGAGAGTACCGCTACCAGACCCACCCACATCAGCAGAAGAGACTGCCTAGAGAGTAGCCTGTTGGCCAGATAGCCAGTGGAGAGAAAAGATAAGACACACCATATAAACCCCTTCACCTGCACAGGAGTAACCCTACCAATGATAACTCATACAATAATAATGGCAGAGCAATTGAATGACAACGTCATAGAAACGGTTTACAAGAAAGAACCAGGCATCAACATTAGAGAATTTGCAATAATCTGTATTACGCCCAGTGGGGCAGTGCAGAGGGTATGAATGTGGGGATGTTCAGTAGACAAATCAAAGGCCTTAAAATGTCCAAAATCTTCTCGGCCACATGTCACTAGTATCACACCCTCAATACAATTCAATACAATTCAATACAATGCACAACTTGCAAGCAACCTCCCTTCCTTTTTAACTAAAATGTCAATACAGAGACTTCTGGCCGGGCCATAATAGGCCAGCGCTAATGAACATAAACGGGAAGTGCCTTTGAAAAATAGAAAGTCTGCTGCAGGGTAAAGCACTGGAGCGATAGAGGGAAGAAAAGAGAGAGAGAATCTTAGCTGTTGACTTTAGGCTGGTTGCCTCGTCTGTTGACTTCAGTACTGTCGGCTCGTCTGATGGTGTGTTGGCTGATATGTCCAAGCTTCGCAACAATGTTGCTCCTAATCCATGCGATCCATCACAGGTGCGGTCCCAAACGATAACAACCACCGAGCAGTCACCCGATTATTGAGTTAAACACGTTATAAACTAAACACGTTGAAAACAAACATGGACTTCTACAGCATTGCACACACAATCAAACTGTCGCGCCAACCAAGAGCTTCCTCCCAGAGAGCTGAAAAAGCTGTCTTTATCTCTCCTCCTTCCTTACTGCTGATGCGCTCTTAAAGTGGCAGCGCACGGTGAAGGCTCCGTGCAGGATTTCGCCACAATGGGACCAACAACTTTATATTTTTGTTTAGTATAATTTTTATGCCCATCATACAGTAGTACCTGGCCATCATACAGTAGTACCTGGCCATCATACAGTAGTACCTGGCCATCATACAGTAGTACCTGGCCATCATACAGTAGTACCTGGCCATCATACCATAGTACCTGGCCATCATACCATAGTACCTGGCCATCATACCATAGTACCTGGCCATCATACCATAGTACCTGGCCATCATACCATAGTACCTGGCCATCATACCGTAGTACCAGGCCATCATACCGTAGTACCAGGCCATCATACAGTAGTACCTGGCCATCATACAATACCTGGCTATCATGTGGGATGAACACCTTGCCTAGAGAGGCCAAAAAGTCCAGAGCAGCCAGCAGCAGGTCCTCAGGACACTTCTCAGAGACCATGGCTCCCACACACACAAGGGCCTAAAAACACACACAGTCAATTTATAGTATACATCAACTGGTAGATAGTCACTGGTATTTGAGCCAGGTGGCTAGCTCAAGGGCTCTGGTAACGTTCAGCCTGATAGCTAGCTATAACTAGACGGCTAGAAGGATGAAGTTAGAAACGTTAAACGGAGCCTGACCTCAGCAGGAGTAGTTGACTGAAATTAAGCTATAAATCTTAACAAAAAGACATGAGAACTTATAGTAAGTAGCCTAACAAAATAACCTTGCTTTACTGAGAGTAGTGAGGCCGGCTACCATGAAGGAGGCAGAGGAGATGCAGAGAGAGACAGAGAGATATAGATGGAGAGAGAGAGAGAGAGACAGAGAGGTCAGTGGTAGGTACAGTGGTTCCCAAACGTGGAGTCTTGAGAGAATCTGTAAACTTATCAAACACATTTTTCAAATAGGTATAGAGTACAACATTTTAGAGTCAACTACAGGCCTTTTACACTGGTGCACTTTTAACAGTTTACAATATTTATCTATTTAATTTAACCTTTATTTAACTAGGCAAGAATATGAACATCTCCACATATTATTTTTCATTTTTTTTGGGGGGGGGTGGGGCCACAAATAAATCTGAAATCATCACGAGGGGCCGCAGTGGCTCGCAGGTTTGCCTACCCCACATCCATCCCTACACATGCAGTCAGGGCTGGCCCTAGCCTTTTGGGGGCCCTAAGTGAAATGTTGTTGGGGGGCCCCCCACAACAAAACATTTTAGCAGCCCCCCACTTGACAGCGGAGACAAAACAATGTTTTGGAGTAAATTTCCTGCAATTCTACACATTTTGTCATGGGGTAGAAGATTTTGCAATTTTCTTTTAACACATTTCATACAAATTTTGCCAAAGAGGCTGAGAGAAATGTTTGCAGTTTTTAAATATTATATCTGAGTGAGAGCAACTAACAAAATCAATGGGGACCCCCGGTCGGTAATTTGACTAGTTTAGATAGCTGGCTAGACTGACTTATCAATCTAAAAATGTTTTGCTGACACGGGATAATTGAGTGATTGTTGTCGAAATAGCACCTTGTGTATTCTACTATTCTAGTTCCCGAGGCCCATGTGTTATCTGGATAGTTTACCGCTACGTCACTGAAGTGAATACGGGAAGTGCACGTTTGTGTTCAGTACCTGACAGATGAGCTGTGGGTCAAAACTCTTCACCAAGATGGCTGACATGGAGAGGAGGAGTTTCAGAGTGCACTGGATGCTGGGGTGGATCTGCACCTGCCAATCAAAGGGATAGAGTTAACTGAACAGTCAAACTGTACACCCAAATGTACTTGTGTGTGTGTGTGTGTGTGTGTGTGTGTGTGTGTGTGTGTGTGTGTGTCCAGAAGCACTTCCCTCACCTGACTGGGACACATGGCAACCCAGAGTTGTGAGATGATTGTTAGTGCAGACGAACCACACTCTGCCTCTGGAGATACACCTCGAACCACCATCAGCAGGGACAACAGCGCTATGTTCTGGGGCGAGGGGGAGAAAATAGGCCCAACTGAGAGGCCATACTGCAGTGCTTTCTAAACTAAATTATAAACAGAACGGTCCACTTAGGACAACAAGAAATGACCTTATCTACCCTGATTTTCTCACACTAAACAAGATTATTCTATTGGTACTTTTATCTAAGCTCTTAAAACCAAACTCTTCACCTTCTCCAAGCTCTTCAACCAAACTCTTCACCTTCTCCAAGCTCTTAAACCAAACTCTTCACCTTCTCCAAGCTCTTAAACCAAACTCTTCACCTTCTCCAAGCTCTTAAACCAAACTCTTCACCTTCTCCAAGCTCTTCAACCAAACTCTTCACCTTCTCCAAGCTCTTCAACCAAACTCTTCACCTTCTCCAAGCTCTTCAACCAAACTCTTCACCTTCTCCAAGCTCTTCAACCAAACTCTTCACCTTCTCCAAGCTCTTAAACCAAACTCTTCACCTTCTCCAAGCTCTTAAACCAAACTCTTCACCTTCTCCAAGCTCTTCAACCAAACTCTTCACCTTCTCCAAGCTCTTAAACCAAACTCTTCACCTTCTCCAAGCTCTTCAACCAAACTCTTCACCTTCTCCAAGCTCTTCAACCAAACTCTTCACCTTCTCCAAGCTCTTAAAGCCAGTCATGATCTTTCTATTCAACACCTACTATAGGACAGGAGACAACCGTGCAGCAGAGAAATATTGTAGCCTTGCCCTCTCTATATTCTTGGTAATGAAATGAGACCTTCAGCATGGTAACTAAGGCCAAAATGTGTCACGAGGCATGTTCATTATAAAAAAAAGGTGCCTGCCAGGCAATGAGACTGTATACAACAAGAAGGTTCAGTATTATCACTCCAGTGGAATAGAATTCAACTTTATGGTCCACACATTAACTTTAGTGTTCAGCTGGGCACTGAAAAGCTATTTAGATAGAGCAGCGTCTGAAAAAGGGTCCTCCTCACCACTTTGTCTAATTGTCCCAGTTTGCACCCAGCCTTTTGCCAGTTTGTCACAGTGGTGTTAGTTAGGGTGATGATGTCTGCCTCGACCCGCTGCCGGGCATCTTGGGACAGGGCTCTAAGGAGGATGTGACACCACACAGGGAGGTTGTCATCCTGGGAGGGAGGGAAACGCTCCACCAACTCCATCTAACAACAAACACACAGAAATATATAACACACATCACGTGAAACAAACACGCAGTCACACACACACAAAATGTAAATAAAATAACACAAACCACAAGCTCATATCACTTCATAAAACCAGAGATCAACAGCCCACCCCACCCACACCCATCCACCCAACCACCCACCCACACGTTTTCTCCGTGCTGCTGTCTGACCTGGTGTCCAGGAGTCATGAGGAACACCATACGT
This sequence comes from Brachymystax lenok tsinlingensis, assembly GCA_030435695.1. Classification (NCBI taxonomy): domain Eukaryota; kingdom Metazoa; phylum Chordata; class Actinopteri; order Salmoniformes; family Salmonidae; genus Brachymystax; species Brachymystax lenok. The sequence goes on along the minus strand of CM059790.1, from coordinate 44,166,023 downwards.
CTCAGCAGCAGAGACAGGTGGGACAGCTGGTAACACTCCCCACCGCACGACTTCACCTGTGTGAGGAGAGGGTGGGAAAAAAGGAAGGTAGGTAGGTGTCCGTTTTATTTCATTGACCTGGCACGTTTACCAACAGGTGTCTCCTTGCCCCAGGATACGGAAACACCAATTGTCGCCTCTGTTGGGGTATCAGAGAGGCCCTAGTCTACAGCCACCCTGCCCACAGAAAGATGCCAAATCCACCCCTAAGGCTTGCGCCCTACGCACTTGTGGAGATCTGACTGGATTTGATTGGTGTATGCCATCTGGTAGTAGCTCCAGCTTGCCTTGTGATAGGCTAGGCTAAATACACCATATGTCTATGAACAACCAAATCCTCTCAGATCTCCACAAGTGCGTAGGGCGTAGGCCTTAGGGGTGGATTTGGGAATGGGCCTTGGATGTAGGGCGTAGGCCTTTGGGAATGGGCCTTGGATAGGGATGATAAACTAGGATTCCTTGAGAGGTGTGTGTGTGTGTGTGTGTGTGTGTGTGTGTGTGTGTGTGTGTGTGTGTGTGTGTGTGTGTGTGTGAGAGAGAGAGAGAGAAAGAGAGATCACTGATAGCCAGGGAGAAGTTGTGAACCCCTTGTGGTCTGTCTGTCCTCTCTACTCACCAGTTGAGCGGTGAGGAGTCCGTGATGCAAGCACAGTTCAGCTGTGCCGTACCTGCAGAGAGAGGACAGAGTCACTCACAGCTGGCAGCAAACACAGGACAAGCAATGGACATTTACTGTATTGCAACATCGATGTGAAATGCACTTTACATTTGAGTAATTTAGCAGACACTCTTCTACAGAGAGATGTCCAGTTTGTGCATTCATTTTAAAAGGTGGTTAGGTGAGACAATCACATAACGAGCAAATTTATTTTCCTGAAAAAATAAAATAAAAGCCATCAGCTTATCAGCAAAGTCAGTTTTGGTGGAAGGAAGGTCTGTGTTTTTGTGGCCAGATGCTCACCGGGCTATGAAGCACCACACATCAGTAGCCAGCAGGGCAGTCTGGGTGTCAGGCTGCAGCACGGCTTCCAACAGACTACGCTCCTGATGGATGGATTGGCACAAATGCAGGACAGAGAGAGAGAGAAGAGAAGAGAGGAGAGGAGAAGAGAGGAGAGGAGAAGAGAAGAGAAGAGAAGAGAGGAGAGGAGAGGAGAGGAGAGGAGAGGAGAGGAGAGGAGAGGAGAGGAGAGGAGAGGAGAGGAGAGGAGAGGAGAGGAGAGGAGAGGAGAGGAGAGGAGAGGAGAGGAGAGGAGAGGAGAGGAGAGGAGAGGAGAGGAGAGGAGAGGAGAGAGAACGAAACAGAGAGAGAGGAAGGTTTGGTATGACATCAAACTTATCCACAGTAGAAAAACAGATGAAGGATGACGATCGAGGGTGATCATTTCACCAGAAATGCACTTGGTGTTTCCACTAAATAAAACAGAGAGAGGAAGGTTTGGTACGACATCATAAACATACTGTATCCACAATTCCATCATAATACAATCATTTACAGTTTTTTTCCAGGCTAGGAAAAACTCAGGGGTCATAGTGCTGTGTAGAGTACGTGTGTACACTGCGTGTGTGTGTGTGTGTGTGTGTGTGTAAAATACTTACACACAATATCTACAACAATTTACACCCAACAGTTTGTGGGCAGGGCCTCACCAGTAGGGGGAAGTGTTCTGGGGGCAGCGATGCCACACAGGCACAGAGCATCACACAGACGTGATGGTGTAGGGTCACGTTCCCCTGGGCTTGACCCTTCATCATCACCCCCGGCAACAGGACTGGAACCCTCCGTTCTGTACAGCACCGCCTGAAACTCTGGAACAAGGCCCGGAACAGAGGTAGTCTGAAGACAGGGCAGGCAGGGGGGAGAGAGAGAGGGGGAAGAGAGGGAGGAGAGAGAGAGAGGGAGGAGAGAGGGAGGAGATAAAGAGAGGGGGAAGAGAGGGAGGAGAGAAAGAGAGGGGGAAGAGAGGGAGGAGAGAGAGAGAGGGGGAAGAGAGGGGGAAGAGAGAATGCCAGATCAAAGAAATGTTTGGGTGAAAATGAAATACTTGATATATTATGGAGTTTTTGGGACTATTTAATTGGTTCTTTTGCACTAGTCAAACTAAATTAAAAAAAAACTATTTGACTAATGTCTGGTCTACAGCCATAGTCTAGAGCACTCCTACCTGGGTGTGTCCTCAGGGAAGTGGCTGCCGTCACACCACAGCTGCAGCGCCTCCTCTGGATGGGAGGGGAACTGACCCATGACACTCACCAGCAGGAGGCAATGAGGTAACTCTGTCTCAGGACTCAACTCTACATACAGGTACACAAACAGGACAGGCAGGGGCCACAAAAAAGCTCACACTTAACACAAGGTGGGCCTGACAAGACTCATGAGACCGTAGGCCTACTGGTAAAATGCACACGAGGGAGTATTTTAGGCATTATTATTAGTGACATGCAGTTCGCAATCTACTCTTTTTACTGACTCAAGTCATGTTTAGTTTTTTGTTGAGTGACTTGTTCATTTTAGTCATTCGTTTGACCTGCTAGTTCTGGTAGCAATGAGTCCGTGCAGGAAAACAGATCATGCTGCAGGCAGCATAGACAAAAATACACGTTTAAAAATGATCATTTTATCACATGGTGCAAGGATGAATGCAATTAATGAATGATTGAATGTTATGATGGACACAGATTTGTAGAAGCATAACATACACACCCTTATCAGTCGTTCACAATCTAGTCCGGCCACAACTAGACTTTGTTTAAAATGTATCAAGAAATAATCATATTTGTTTAGCTAGCAATCAATATTGTTTAAAGCACACTTCTCAGTCACAAATGGCAGCTCCAATAAGCCCTTGCAGTGAACGACGTGAACTTGTAGAATCATGACTCTTTCGGGTCTTCAGTTCATCGTTTGGCGGTAATGTGGCCCTGTGTGCACTGGGCATTACCGTCTCAAAGGAACCAAATGAGTCGATAAGATCAGAGTCAGTAACAAGAGCTGAACTTCTCTACTGTTTATGTCCCCTGATTAATGACAGACAACGAGCAGAGCCCTGATATTCAAAGTAGTACTTATGGCCTTGTGAGATGTGAGAGCATTGTGTTCCAAGTTGACCCCTGACCCCTAAATAAAAACCAGAGCACACTCAGCAAACCAATGTCCTCAAAGGGCACCAACGGAAGGGGTGTGTGTGTGTGTTTGCTTTTGTTACATGTCTCGAGGCGGAAAGCATCCCTACAGTACATTGACAGAGGCCCCAGATGGACATGGGACAGTGGACGGCTCCAGATGGACATGGGACAGTGGACATGGATGGCCCTAGATGGACATGGGACAGTGGACATGGATGGACCCAGATGGACGTGGGACAGTGGACGTCCCAGATGGACATGGGACAGTGGACGTCCCAGATGGACATGGGACATTGGACGGTCCCAGATGGACGTGGGACAGTGGACATGGAGCATCCTGTCGGGCTGTATCACCGCCTGGTACGGTAACTGCTCCGCCCACAACCGTAAGGCTCTCCAGAGGGTAGTGAGGACTGCACAACGCATCACCGGGGGTAAACTACCTGCCCTTCAGGACACCTACACCACCCGATGTCACAGGAAGGCCAAAAAGATCATCAAGGACAACAACCACCCGAGCCACTGCCTGTTCACCCCGCTATCATCCAGAAGGTGAGGTCAGTACAGGTGCATCAAAGCTGGGACCGAGAGACTGAAAAACAGCTTCTATCTCAAGGCCATCAGACTGTTAAACAGCCATCACTAACATTGAGTGGCTGCTGCCTACATACTGACTTAAATCTCTAGCCACTTTAAATAATAGGAATTGGATGTAATAAATGTATCACTAGCCACTTTAAACAATTTTGTACATAATGTTTACATATCCTACATTACTCATCTCATATGTATATACTGTACTCCATACCATCTACTGCATCTTGCCTACGCCGGTCAGCCATCGCTCATCCATATATTTATATGTACATACTCGTATTCATTCCTTTACTCTTGTGTGTATAAGGTAGTTGTTGTGAAATTGTTAGATTACTTGTTAGATATTACTGCATGGTCGGAACTAGAAGCACAAGCATTTCGCTACACTCGCATTAACATCTGCTAACCATGTGTATGTGACAAATAAAATTTGATTTGATGGATGGTCCCAGATGGACGTGGAACAGTGGACATGGATGTAATAAGGAAACAGACTGCACAATTCAAGACCTAAGGCTCATGGCAGTAAAGTGCATCATGGGAAAAACTTGTGGCCCCAAACCATGTCAATAAAGCACATGGGTTACAATAGACTGCAGTATTTCCTATTTTCCTCCACTAGGGTGAAGGGAGCGGTGGACTCACGCTGGCTGGGGTTGAGGACGGACTCGGCGAAGGGCCTGAGGGGGAGCAGCTGGGAGAGCAGAGCGTCCATGGGCACCAGAACTGCTCCGTTCAGCTCCTCAGACAGAGGGGAGGGGAGCACTGGGGAACACAAGCTGGGGGGAAACTTGCTGTGGATAAAATATAATATACGTTAACCACAGAGGGCGTGTGTGTGTGTGTGTGTGTGCACGTGTGAATGTGTCACGTGAGTGTACAGCACGTGTGAGTTGCAGACAGTGTGGGCGTATTGTACCTGACAATTTGAAGGTAGAGTTGGTGGAAACGTCTGCAAGACTTGGAAAGAAAAGCCTTGAATTCCTTTATGTAATGAACTAACGTGTTGGCGAAGAATCTGCACATCTTTGTAGTTTTCTGAAACAGCTTGTATTCTGGGCTGTGTGCCACCTGCTGTAGGAAGCACAGAGACCAAAGTCAAAGTCAAAAAGTCAAAGTCACCATTATTAGTCAGTTGTACAACCGAAATGTGTCTTCCGCATTTAATCCAACCCCTCTGAATCAGAGAGGTGCGGGGGGCTGCCTTAATCGACATCCACGTCTTGGCGCCGGGAACAGTGGGTTAACTGCCTTGTTCAGGGGCAGAACGACAGATTTTTTTTCCCTTGTCAGCTCGGGGATTCGAACTTGCAACCCTCCGGTTACAAGTCCAACGCTCTAACCACTAGGCTACCTGCCGCCCCCACTAGGCTACCTGCCGCCCGGTTCAACCTTGACCGCAGGAACGACCAGATCAAGCAGAGAGCATTGTTTCACTGTGTTCTACCCTTCACCTCATGCTAAGACACAGTGGTGAATGTTACATTTCTGTCCTGAATTGACCCCGTAACATAATCCACGCAGAAATTCTCTCTAATGTAGTGGAATGTCAATACATAATACATCTGGACTCCAGGCTTTTCATTTTGCACACACCGTATACAGATTTTTCTATTGTGTTATTGACTGTACAGTTGTTTTATCCCAGGTATAAAACTCTGTGATGTTGTTTATTTGTCGCACTGCTGTGCTTTGTCTCGGCCAGGTCGCAGTTGTAAATGACAACTTGTTCTCAACTGGCCTACCTGTATTATGACATCATATAGAACTACCTGGTTAAATAAAGGTGTATTATGACATCATATAGAACTACCTGGTTAAATAAAGGTGTATTATGACATCATATAGAACTACCTGGTTAAATAAAGGTGAAATATTAAAGTGAAATAAATTTTAAAAAAATAGAAGGAAATCAGCTCATTCAACTCATCATGTTCAGTATGCACGCAACAACCAAAACATCTTGAAATTAATGAAAGATTAATGCCAGCCCAGTGTTGTAACATCTTTTCAACCAAAGAATATCTATTTTCAACGTCTTTTCAACCAGAAATATCAAATTTCAACGTATTTTCAACCAGAAATATCATTTTTTTTACGTCTTTTCAACCCCAAAATATCTATTTTCAACGTCTTTTCAACCAGAAATATCAAATTTCAACGTATTTTCAACCAGAAATATCAAATTTCAACGTATTTTCAACCAGAAATATCAAATTTCAACGTATTTTCAACCAGAAATATCAATTTTTTTACGTCTTTTCAACCCCAAAATATCTATTTTCAACGTCTTTTCAACCAGAAATATCAATTTTCAACGTATTTTTTGTACAAAAATATTAAATTTCAACCAAAAAGATGCATCTTTTGCTCATAGGGAGTGTTCCTCTGACTGTGATGTGATTGGCCGTGTACCTGTGGCCCCGCCTGACTGATCTGCTCAGCCAGCTCCAGGCAGCTGTGGAACGATGCCAGCAGGTCATCACACAGACAGGACGTGATGTCACCGTGACGAAGCCGCTCCTCCACCAACGACCCATACTTCACACACTGCCTGATCAGATCAATCAATCAGATCAATCAATCAGCCAACAAAAAACAGACAGACAGATTTAAATGATCATCAAAATGTAATGTTTGTCGGGCCGGACTATACTTACTGAATAATTAATTTCGAATAGATCAGATAATGTTTATGATGATTAAAAATGCATATGGTTCTATACTTACTTAATAATGAATTTCCATGTGTTGGCATGTAGAGCGATGTCAAGGTTGGAGATAACCGAGCATATATCCAGGAGACTATGAATCACTGAGGGAAATAAACACCTTTTCAATGTCATCACTTGAGGCAAAAAAAGTATTGTTCATGTATGCCAATGTCTTACCATAACAATGAATAGTATAAAATGGTAACTTTTATCTACAGTGAGAATTACTACCCACAAACAACCAGACGGACTCATAAGTCTCTTCCCGACACACACACACACACACACACACCTGTGATGACGTCGGCGACGTCGTCCTCTGAGGCTGTGTTCTCCAGGGAGATCCTGTCCATTAGTTCCATCAGGCCTTTCTGTAGTGAGTAGGCCTCTTTAAACAGGCCCTGAAGCAGGTCTCCCACCAGGGACAGACGCCCACAGTACACCTCCCCACTCTCCTGGGGAAACAGTCATTCCCACAACATATTGTAATAACGCCACTGACTCCATACAGTACAAAACTACAGATGACCATGATGGAATCTTTTTTGATACTCCTAGACATAGACTTCTGCACAGTAAGAATAATTAAAAGAGTGGTGAATTCCTTGCAGTCATACCTTGCAGTGCTGGAAGGTGTTCCTGAGGACCTTAAGGATGCAGGAGGGTAAGGAGCGGATACTATCCAGGGCAGGGGCCTCCTCAAAAGAGCAGACATGACGCACACAGCCAGACAGCACCTCCAACACCTGCACCATCACCTGGCAAACAGAACCCCCCCAGCTGATGATGTCCACTCAGTACAATTAGCATTCAGATTTGAAGAGAAGAAAACAACTTCTACCTGAACACAACAGAGAGAGAGACAGGGGAGTGATTCTCTCGGATAATGTATCAGAGAGAGAGACAGAGAGCGAGAGAGAGAGAGAGAGAGAGAGAGAGATTCTCTCGGATAATGTATCAGAGACAGAGAGACAGAGAGAGAGAGAGAGAGAGAGAGAGAGAGACAGACAGAGAGAGACAGACAGACAGAGAGAGAGGGAGTGATTCTCTCGGATATTGTATCAGAGCCAGAGAGACAGAGAGAGAGAGAGAGAGAGAGAGAGAGGAGTGATTCTCTCGGATAATGTATCAGAGACAGAGAGAGAGACAGAGAGAGAGAGAGAGAGAGAGAGAGACAGAGAGAGACAGACAGAGAGAGACAGACAGAGAGACAGAGAGAGAGAGAGACAGAGACAGAGAGAGAGACAGAGAGAGAGGGGAGTGATTCTCTCGGATAATGTATCAGAGACAGAGAGACAGAGACAGAGAATTTACAAGGCATTAAGAACACACCTGTAGAATGTTCCTGAGAAAAGAGTGTATTTCCGTGTTCTGAATGGACAGCCCTCCTACTTGGTTGTTGATCTCTTCCATCAGTTTGTTGAACATATTCCCCACCTGCAGACATTACAACAGTTAAACACACACACACACACACACACACACACACACACACACTGAGCGGATGCTTGTGAACATGCAGGTCTGTGTTCAAACAAGACATTAAATATGTCCTACCTTAGGTAAGACCTTGGAGAAACACTCATCTTCCAGCTCTGACAGGCTGAGGTGAGGCAAGAACATGTCTGTGATGATTTTCAGCACACCTAAAAGAAGACACAAACATGAAATGAGAGAACGAGTGCCACTGGCCTTTCACTCTAGGCCTTATTCATGGAGAACACCGAATTATGACTGGATTTACTGACAGGTGACAACTTCATGTCCCCAACTAAAATTTGGAGTCAAAAACTGTCTTTACACACCATTACATGTATGTACGCATATATATTTATATTCCAGTCTCCGACATTGCTCCTTCTGATATTTCTAAATGGTATTGCTACACTGATGGAGCTAGAAACACAAGTATTTTGCTGGACCTGCGATAACGGCTGCAAATCTGTGTTCACGACACATAAACTTTGATTTGATGTTAAAAAAGATGAGACTTACGAATATGTTCTTCCCAGCTTTCGGTCTTATAATGCATGGAGTACACACAGTTAAGGAGTTCAGAAATGACTGCAATATGACTTCAACAGTAGCAGCTACACACACAGGCATACATCCACTGGATAGGTCTGAAGTGCATTTGTGCAGACCTGGAACTGATGTTTACAGTCATTTCAACCATAAAGAAAATGATTTATGCCCCGTGCCATGTTTTGTACAATTGATGAGACCCATGAAAGGATATGATGAGTTTGGGGAGGACGGATTTGACTTCCAGCCGACAGGTGTCCGTACTCCACTGGACCACCTCTTCTAACAGAGTGGTCTGCGACATGGTGACGATGACAGCCTAGGGTGGTGTACACTGCACAGTGAAGAACATTTATTCTGCTACTTTTTGTCTACAAACCATGGGATGTAGCAAGCTACTAGTTAAATCATAGGAATACAAACGCCGGTGTGAAATGCAACGATGGAGTTGAGCGGCCAGGCAGCTCTAATGTCAAACAATGACGTTCATTATCAAAACTACTCCTTTTTAGACATCCAAAGAACTGTGCTCAATATCGTGTGTAATTTGTTATTATTTTGGTGCTGAAGTCAGTCTTTTTTTATAATCATTTTATTTATTATTTATTATTTAAAAGGCACTAAACTTGTCAACGTTAGCTAGCTGGCTGCGGGTTCGGATAATAGCACCGCTTTACATCCAGCTAGTTAGCAAGGTCGCTAGCCAACAAACTTCGCTCTTTGATTCCCTTTACTAAGTAGCGGTGGCTAGCTAGCTAAATGGATAAGCGTGTGCTTACCTTGCTACTTTCTTTCAGTAGTTCACAAATCCCCACGAAATGTTAATTCTACTTGCGTTATTACATGTATAGAAGAACGGCATATCTGGCTTCGCTAGCTAACTGCTTCTAACTGTAGCCGGTGTGAAGCTAGCCACAAATAAGGATGAGCGACTATAGAGGCGTTTGATGTTTGCCTTCAAAATAAAAGTCCATCATTGAAAGTGATTCAAAACAGATACAAATAGTGGAATCATGACACATTTGGACTAGATAATGCTAAACAAGGTCGGAATGTGGAAATATAAATTCAACAAAAGACAATAATTAGCTAATTCTGCAACCACACCAAAAAAACGGTTGAAATTGCACTGTGGCTGAATTAGATTGTAGAAACCCATTGTAGGCATACTTATACGCAGTTTTACAGCCTTACCTATGGATATTGGGTCCATGAAACGGGGTATCGTCTTACTCAGTGACACAAACAGATTACAATTCTGATGAGTTTACAGAAATATTAGTGTCGTAGCTCATATTAAGGAACTTTAACTGTGGGAAATCACCTCACTATTCAGCCTATTGTGCATATTGACATTTCTATTCAAGTGTGCAGCCTTACCTATGGATCTAGGGTCCATGAATTGGAGTATCAGCCTACTCAGTGACATCCATAGATTACAGTTGTGAAGAGGGCACGACAACGCCTCTTCCCCCTCAGGAGGCTGAAAAGATTTGGCATGTGCCCTTAGATCCTCAAAAAGTTATACAGCTGCACCATCGAGAGCATCTTGACTGGCTGCAACACCGCTTGGTATGACAACTGCTTGGTATGGCACTACAGAGGGTAGTGCGTACTGCCCAGTACATCACCGGGGCAGAGCTCCCTGCCATCCAGGACTTCTATACAATGTGGTGTCAGAGGAAGGCCCTAAAAATGGTCAAAGACTCAAGCCACCCAAATCATAGTCTGTTTTCTCTGCTACCGCACACCAAGTGGTACCGATGCACCAAAGCTGGATCTGCATTGACAGTTAGCTAACCAGACGATCTGCATTGACAGTTAGCCAACCAGACGATCTGCATTGACAGTTAGCCAACCAGACGATCTGCATTGACAGTTAGCTAACCAGACGATCTGCATTGACAGTTAGCTAACCAAACGATCTGCATTGACAGTTAGCTAACCAGACGATCTGCATTGACAAATAGCTAACCAAACGATCTGCATTGACAGTTAGCTAACCAGACGATCTGCATTGACAGTTAGCTAACCAGACGATCTGCAGTGACAGTTAGCTAACCAGACGATCTGCATTGACAGTTAGCTAACCAGACGATCTGCATTGACAGTTAGCTAACCAGACGATCTGCAGTGACAGTTAGCTAACCAGACGATCTGCATTGACAGTTAGCTAACCAGACGATCTGCATTGACAGTTAGCTAACCAGACAATCTGCATTGACAGTTAGCCAACCAGACGATCTGCATTGACAGTTAGCCAACCAGACGATCTGCATTGACAGTTAGCCAACCAGACGATCTGCATTGACAGTTAGCTAACCAGACGATCTGCATTGACAGTTAGCCAACCAGACGATCTGCATTGACAGTTAGCCAACCAGACGATCTGCATTGACAGTTAGCTAACCAGACGATCTGCATTGACAGTTAGCTAACCAGACGATCTGCATTGACAGTTACCTAATTGTATTATTTCTTTATTTGTTTTCTCTCTACATTGTTGGGAATATAAGTAAGCATGTCACTGTTTGTCCACACCTGTTGTTTATGATTGCCCCCCATCTATCTTCAGAGTTCGTGCTGCTAGGTGACCTAAACTCGGACATGCTTAACACCCCGGCAATCCTACAATCTAAGCTTGATGCCCTAAACCTCACACAAATCATCAATGAACCTACTAGGTACAACCCCAAAGCCGTAAACACGGCACCCCCATAGATGTCATCCTAACTAACTTGCCCTCCAAATACACCCCTGCTGTTTTCAACCAAGATCTCAGCAATCACTGCCTCATTGCCTGCATCCGTAATGGGTTTGCGGTCAAACGACCTCCCCTCATCACTGTCAAACGTTCCCTAAAACACTTCAGCGAGCAGGCCTTTCTAATCGACCTGGCCCGGGTATCCTGGAAGGATATTGACCTCATCCCGTCAGTAGAGGATGCCTGGTTATTCGTTAAAAATGCCTTCCTCACCATCTTAAATAAGCATGCCCTATTCAAAAAATGTAGAAACAGGAACAGATATAGCCCTTGGTTCTCTCCAGACCTGACTGCCCTTGACCAGCACAAAAACATCCTGTGGCGTAGGGAAGTCAGGAACCAATATACACTGGCAGTTAGGAAAGCCAAGGTTAGCTTTTTCAAGCAGAAATTTGCTTCCTGTAACACAAACTCAAAAAAGTTCTGGGACACTGTAAAGTCCATGGAGAATAAGAGCACCTCCTCCCAGCTGCCCACTGCACTGAGGATAGGAAACGCTGTCACCACCGATAAATCCACAATAATTGAGAATTTCAATAAGCATTTTTCTATGGCTGAACATGCTTCCCACCTGGCTACCCCTACCCCGGTCAACAGCCCTGCACCCCCCCACAGTAACTCGCCCAAGCCTCCCCCATTTCTCCTTCTCCCAAATCCAGTTAGCTGATGTTCTGAAAGAGCTGCAAAATCTGGACCCCTACAAATCAGCCGGGCTAGACAATCTGGACCCTTTCTTTCTAAAATGATCTGCCGAAATCTTTGCAACCCCTATTACTAGCCTGTTCAACCTCTCTTTCATGTCGTCTGAGATTCCCAAAGACTGGAAAGCAGCTGCGGTCATCCCCCTCTTCAAAGGGGGGAGACACGCTTTCGACTCTGTCAATCACCACATCCTTATCGGCAGACTCGACAGCCTTGGTTTCTCAAATGATTGCCTCACATGGTTCACCAACTACTTCTCCGATAGAGTTCAGTGTGTCAAATCGGAGGGCCTGTTGTCCGGGCCTCTGGCAGTCTCTATGGGGGTGCCACAGGGTTCAATTCTTGGGCCGACTCTTTTCTCTGTATACATCAATGATGTCGCTCTTGCTGCTGGTGAGTCTCTGATCCACCTCTATGCAGACGACACCATTCTGTATACTTCTGGCCCATCTTTGGACACTGTGTTAACTACCCTCCAGACGACCTTCAATGCCATAAAACTCTCCTTCCATGGCCTCCAACTGCTCTTAAACGCAAATAAAACTAAATGCATGCTCTTCAACCGATCACTGTATGTTTGTTTTAATCCATGTGTAACTCTGTGTTGTTGTATGTGTCGAACTGCCTTGCTTTATCTTGGCCAGGTCGCAATTGTAAATGAGAACTTGTTCTCAACTTGCCTACCTGGTTAAATAAAGGTGAAATAAAAATAATAAAAAAATACGAAGCATGTGACAAATCAAATTTGATTTCATTTCATAGTGAGGTGATTTCCCACAGTTAAAGTTTATTAATATGAGCTACAACGCTAGTTTTTGTGTAAACTATTCAGAATTGTTATCTGTGGGTGTCACTGAGTAGGCTGGTGTACTTTTAAAGTCTACTACAGCCATAGTGCGCTTTCAACAGATTTGTACTTTTTTGTGTCAAATTAACAAATTATTGTATTTTGTTGAATTTGTATAACAACATTCCTATCTTGTTTCGCATTAGTCGAAATATGGAATTGTTCTGCTATTTGTATACGTTTTAATCACTTTCATTGGGGGAGTTTAACTTTGAAGGTGAACCTAAAAATCAGCTGGTGTGGCTAATCCTTATTGTGGCTAGCTTCACACAGGTGGAAGCACCCGACGCTCAAAGTTTCGCGCGCGCCTTTCTTTGTTTGGGTCGCCTCTGATTGGTCAAAGTCCAGTGAGTGATAGGTATCAGAACCAATCATACAATAAAACATTATATACAGACCTTCTGCCTCTTGAGCCAAACGGGGTAGGTCCGTGGCGCTAGGCAAGCGCTATCCCGATCCTTGGGATGTCCCCAACCCATTGAAGTTGACATTTTAAAATGGTTAAGGTAGGGAACCGGTTAGGTAAGGGTTGGGGGTTAGGGTAGGGATGTCCCAAGGATTGGACAGAAAGGGTCACAATGCAATACATACATTACATATTGCATTACTCAGTGGTGATTTTAGCATGTAAATCTTGATGGGGCAAAGAAACAATATATATATTTTTTAGATGCATGCTACTACACAACACTAAACAATACATTTCTTGCACTACAACGGTGACAAACGGTGCCTACAAACTTTTATGGCCTACATAAAGCTGTCCCAACGACACCTTACCACCACTACACCTGACTATCAACGGAGCCATGTCTGGCAGCGAAACAGTTCATTCAGCCTCATTTACTGCCTTTAAAAAAACATAGCTGATATGGCTGACTTGCTTAAACAAATGTGGTTCTACTGACAATTGAGATGTACAAACTATGGAATAAGGGGACGACGAGTGGATAAGAGGCAATCCGTAATTTCAATTAAGACATTAATGAGTGAGCTAGAACGAACATAGTCCATATAACTATTTGTTCAGCACTTTTGAAATGTACAGCGACAGAATTCAGAACATGGGCCGTTCTTAAAGTATTCTCCCTGCACACCAAGTAAGAACCGTTGGATAAATAAAGGGGGCATATAAGCAGACAATGAAAGCTCTTACAATATTCGTCGATGACATTTCTCTAAAATCGGCTAAAGGCTAAATGTGCTCCACCAAGTCAGAACAGTAAGCTGTTGTTATGAAGGGAAAAGGGACCAAATTATTAGGGTGAGGCACATGGGCTACTAACAGCTTACTACACAACATACTCTTAGTGTTACTTTCTTAGCTACAGTAAACATATCTCCCTGGCTTATTATATAATTTATGCAGCAGCATACAATACATTTTTGGACTCACCTTGTTGTGCTGTGCTCTCTTGAACAGGAAGGTAGCGCGGCGGTCCTTCGTGGGCAAATTCTGTCATCAAACTTTGTCATCAAAGTCTGGCATTCTCTGACGAGGATTGAAAAGAATTTGCCAGTAGATTGTTGATTGTTGAGTCATGATGATGACTGCTTGCTAAGATTTTGAAAGTATGATGTTGACATGATCAGTCCAATCAAAGCTACGGTAGATATAACGTGATTTGACGTCATTTTATCCGTGGCCAATGACCTTGAGACTTCTTGCATGGGCACTTCTAACGTAACTCTATGGCAGCACCCAAGGGGCTTGAATTTCTTTGCTCTCCTCGTAGATTTTGCAGTGACGTAGTGTCCCCATGAGTGACAGAACACTGAGCGCAACTAAAGAACATTACCAACCCCTACGCTCCATATTTTCTGCTGGCTTGCCCCACCACCACAGAAAGCACTGAGATAGGCTGAAACACCTGCATTTTGGAGCCTCCTTACTCACAAAAGCTTTATTAACTAAATGATATATATTTATTTTTTTACATTGTTTGCAAACTGATATGTGACACATGTTAATGCCAAAATAACATGCAAAACAGGCAACAACAAAAAATATATATACAGCACCAGTCAAAAGTTTAGACACACCTACTTTTTGCTGATTTATAAAAAAATACATATAAATAAATACTGAAATATCACATTTACATAAGTATTCAGACATTTACGCAGTACTTTGTTGAAGCTCCTTTGGCAGTGATTATAGCATCGAATCTTCTTGGGTATGACGCTACAAGCTTGGCACATCTGTATTTGAAGTGTTTCTCCCATTGTTCTCTGCAGATCCTCTCAAGCTCTGTCAGCTTGAATGGGGAGCGTTGCTGCACTCTCATGTTTCTCATGGTCTGAGATTTTTTAGGTGCCTTTTGGCAAATTCCAAGCGGGCTGTCATGGGCCTTTTACGGATGAGTGGCTTCCGTCTGGTCACTATACCATAAAGGCCTGATTGGTGGAGTGCTGCAGAGATGGTTGTCCTTCTGGAAGGTTCTCCCATCTCCACAGAGGAACTCTAAAGTTCTGTCATAGTGACCATCGGGTTCTTGTTCACCTCCCTGACCAAGACCCTTCGCCCCCGATTACTCAAATTGGCCAGGTGGCCAGTTCTAGGAGTCTTGGTGGTTCCAAGTGTGGTAGTAAAAACATGGCTAAGACACATTAATTAATTTAATTAATGTACTATGTGATAGCAGACAACATGATAGTATTGATAATGAGGCTTAAGTGCTAAAACAAGCATGCAAGATAACTTAGACAGTTGTTGTGGGAGATTAACTCACTACAATTATTACATTTCCAGTATTCTGATTGATCACTTTGAAGTAGTAAGACAGAAAAACATATATAATGTATAAGACTTATTAAAACAGAATATCTGATGAGCTCAGGAAAATAGCTGAGCTTAGTTGAACAAATGGACATGAAAGAAACAGAATGCCAGCAGGAAGGCCATTTGGAACTGATTAAAAGATCTGAGGAAAAGCAGGATGCCAGAAGACAATGTAACAAAGACCCCTATTGAAACAGGACATATGGGAAGCTGTAAAGCTTGGGGAGGCGTCTATGTATGGAATGTAAGGAGAATACTATAAAGGCTGTGCTCTGAGACACAGAGTCAGCTGTTTTCCCGGGGGCAGCTCGACCTTTGATTGCTCTGAATTAAAGGTCTTATTGAATTCACAAGTTTCTTGTATGAGTGTCATAATTTGAAGATCATTTTGTTCCACGACACAAGCTTCTTCAATTTAAGAATGATGGAGGCCACTGTGTTCTTAGGGATCTTCAATGCTGCATAGTCTTTTGGTACCCTTCCCCACATTTGTGCCTCAACAAAATCCTGTCTCGGTGCTCTACGTACAATTCCTTTGACCTCATGGCTTGGTTTTTTGCTCTGACGTGCACTGTCAACTGTGGGACCCTATATAGAACGGTGTGTGCCTTTCCAAATCATGTCCAATCAATTGAATTCACCACAGGTGGACTCCAATCAAGTTGTAGAAACATCTCAAGGATGATCAATGGAAACATAATGAACCTGATCTCAATTTCGAGTCTCATAGCAAAGGGTCTGAATACTTATGTAAATAAGGTATTTCTGTTTTAAATTTTTGTTATACATTTGGCAAAATGTCTAAAAAGCAGTTTTTGCTTTGTCATTATGAGGTATAGTGTGTAAATTGCTGATTATTTTTGTTTATTTTATCCATTTAGAATACAGCTGTAACATAACAACATGTGGAAAAGGTCAAGGGGTCTGAATACTTAACGAAGGCACTGTATATACAGTTTGGACACACCTACTAGTTCAAGGGTTTCCCGTAAAAAAAACATTGACCCACATTAGCAAACGTCAACAGAAACTGACAGGATGTTTTAGAGGTTACCAGTGCCCATAAAAATCCCCTTCCCTCCTGTTTCTGTCTGTCACAGTAGAGTAGGCCAGAAGGCCAAACTGGAAAACCTAACCTCCATCAAAACAAAAAGTTGGCAGTTCTTCTGTGCAAGGTGTTTATTTACAAAGTGATTTGCAAAAAAACAACAGTCTGCCATCAAAAGTATACCTTACAGGGACAGCTTAAACCATGCTGCCCCATCCAGAGCTCAATACACGATACAAAATGGCCTCCCCTTGAACTGAAAGAGAGGCTCCTTTTGTAGGGGAAGCCCTTCCCCCTCAGAACATAGCCAACACTAATTAATTAAGCAATTACCTTTATCAAAGCATACATTCAGCTAAACATACTGAATTACATACATTGAGACACGTTTTTCAAGATACCATATACTAATCTAACATTTACAAAATCACATCACTACTGACATGGTCTTTCAATATGCCAATTGACATTAATGAGCCATTCGGGTCAGGCACTACAAAGTCAGCACGATTGCTTAGCCCGGGTCCTTATCCAGCATCCCGGAAGCTACAGAGATGGAGAGAGAGAGAAACAGAACCAAACAACGCGTAACATTGATAAGTATAATAAACGTTTGCTTAAATAAACATGAACACTTGTCTGTATTCTTTATACCCGAACCTGTTAGTGACGGGAGCTAACTGTGAAATGTATGTACTAATATAGACGTTAACTTGTGTGTCGACCCACATTGTTAACGTAGCTGAAAAGGGAGCAGAGAGGCGTGATGAACGTGTGTGTGTGTTAGTGTACCAAATGCTGCCCGCAGCCAGTGACGGACTTCTCCGTCACATTACCTTCCTCCTCTCCTGAAGCGACCAGGTTCGGGAGCCGGGATAGGTAATCCGCCGTGACGTTTTCTTTTCCTGCCTTGTGGCGGACACAGAACCTGAAGGGCTGGAGCTCCAGATACCACCTGGTCACACGCGAATTCCGGTCCTTCATGGTCTGGATCCGGTCTGGATCAGGCTATCTAGTGCCCACTTTATAGCTAGGTACTCCTTCTTGGTTGTCGAATACCTGGTTTCCCTGGGCAACAGCTTCCGACTCAGGTACAGAACGGGAAGCTCTTCTCCTGGCTCCTCTTGGGCCAGTACAGCTCCAATTCCCACACCCGAAGCGTCCACCTGTACGAGAAACCTCTTCTGAAAATCAGGGGTCTTGGGAACAGGGAATGAGCACAGGCGTTTTTTCAGCATCATGAAAGCTTCCTCACACTCCTCAGTCCACTTCACAGGGTTGCTGGCCACCTTTGAAGTGAGGTTGGTCAGAGGGACAGCGATGGTCGAAAACTGCGGAATGAATCTCCGGTATCACCCTGCCAGACCTAGGAAGGACTTCACCTGTGTCTTGGTTCTGGGTTGAGGGCTGTTCCTTATGGACTCCACTTTGTCCACCTGAGGCCAAACTTCACCCTTACCCAGCTGGTAACCCCGGTACTTTGTCTCCTGTTTCGCCCACTCACACTTCATAAGGTTAACTTCTTAGGGAGCGGCTCCCGAGGTGACGGTTTTGGAGAGTCTGGCGTGCCCAAAGTAAAATGCCTCCCACTCAGGCCCAGAAAATAGGATATGCACATAATTAGTACTATTGGATAGGAAACACTCTGAAGTTTCTAAGAGTGTTAATATATTGTCTGAGTATAACAGAACGGATATAGCAGGCGAAAACCCGAGGAAGTGTTTTTGACACATTGCCTCATTTTGAACCCCTCCCTATTAAAAATGACCATATATGGGAGTAAGATTGCAGTACCTATTGCTTCTACTGGATGTCAACAGTCTCTAGACAGTGTTTGATGTTTAGTTGCTCTGGATGGTAACAGAAGAATTTCGAAGTGGTCATCGGATGTAAACAGAAGAGGATTCGCGTTCACGGGCTTGCGCGCGCTGTGGTTTTTTCCTTTCCAACGCCCAGTTTATAATCCAGTTGAAATATTATAGTAAATATACATAAAATTGTTCCTAAGGATACATTATCAATGATGTTTGTTCTTGGACAAGTGTATAGGTATAGGTTGAACGCGTTCTCTTCACGGTTCAATGGGCGAGTGGACGCCGTATTTTATGAACATAATGCGCCAACCAAACTGAGATTTATGGATATAATAAATGACTTTTTCTAACAAAAGAACCATTGGATGTCTTCGTTGGACACTTGGGAAGCCCTCAGCAGAAGTTCTTCAAAAGGTAAGGGATTTGTTTTCGCTGTGAAATGGGTTTTGTGTGAACCGCGCTGGTTTATGAATTTATGCTAATAGAAAATATTGGAGGTGCTACCCTCAAGCAATCAAATGTAGTGCTTTTGCCGTAAAGCCTTTTTGAAATCTGACAACGTTGTGATATTGCCAAGAAGCAGAGATTTTGATGACTATGCAACACTTGTATATTGATGAATGTTCAATAATTCAACTTTTGGATTTTGAATTTGGCACCTTGCATTTCACCGGGTAGCGCCCCACTGCTCCCTAAGTAGTTAAGACAGGAAAGAAATTCCACAAATTAACAAGGCACACCTGTTAATTGAAATACATTCCAGGTGACTACCTCATGAAGCTGGTTGAGAGGATGCCAAGAATGTGCAAAGCGGTCATCAAGTCAAAGGGTGGCTACTTTGAAGAATCTCAAATCTCAAATATATTTTGATATGTTTAACACTTTTTGGTTACTACATGATTCCATATGTGTAATTTCTACGTTTTGATGTCTTCACTATTATTCTACTGCTTGAGCTCCTGTTCCTATTATAGAATATTAGCTCAGAAGTATTGTGGAGATCCTGCATCTAGATATAAACAGTACCAGCACCCAAAATGAGTACTGGCATCTTTTTCAGTCCCAAATCAAGCACTGACTGCAAAGCATTGCAATACATAAAAGCTATTTCCAGAATGTAGATTACATTTCAGTGTGCCCTCAATGAAGTGTCAAATACAGTATATTTTATATCCTATCTTCCCGAAAGTGAGTGGAAGAGTGGGGCTATCTATGACCACTCTAGGGATGGGGGAGAGAACAATAGAAGGAATTCCATAGAAGATATAATTGTCTCTGTTTTTACATGGGCAGTGTTTCCAGTAAGCAGGTAAGTAATTTCCTCAATTAGCAAAGAAAAGGGGGGAAGCACAGGCAGACATCAATCATAATGTCCTAAAATATTTCCATACAATATACTTTTCAAAGATATTTCCAGGGTCATATTCAGCACCATGTCTTCAATTGTCATCTTGCATTTTCAAGTCAGAAATGACTTGTTTTTGGCTGTTGATGGCTGAGTGAGATGCACTGATTTTCATGACTTGATTGGATGTTTTATGAAGTGTAATGACTTCATGTAAGTCTAGTTGTTCTGGTGATAACATCTCCTGGCAGTAATGTAAACCGCCTCCCTGTGGCTTTTCCTTTGTTCCAGTAAATCCGAGGTCCGTTTGATGCAGGAAGGGACTCCAACTTCTTGTTGAGGAAACGGGAGTCAATTAACTTTCACACTCCTTTCCTAAAGATCTGAGAGCTTCTTACACACATAAAAGACATAAACAAATCCATTATGAGTGTTAAACCACCACATTTCATTAAATAATACATTTTATATGCCTAATAACAAATCGCACTGGCTGTACTGTATAAAATGTATTATTTAATGAAAGCAGCCCCACTTTCCCTGACAGTCATTCATAGAACTATAACTAAACCATAAGATGGGAAAAAATATTGTTTTATTGTAATAATAATTGTGTAAAACACATTACGGGCCTGGTTAATATAAAAACAAAGGATTACAATGATCCTATGGCTTCCACAGTAGTTAGCTAGGCCTGTTGGTCATTCAACATCTTTAAATTGTCTTCAGTGCTTAATATATGTTACTTTTGATTATATAAACAAGTGTGTTTACATGATTTATCCATCCATCCTATTCTATTTTATTATTTCCTGTTACAAGACCTTCAGGATTGCTGCGTGTGACTAAAAACAAGACATTTTGGCAACAAGTCTGAGGAAGAGAGAGAGAGAATGGAAAAGTTGCCTCTGACTCAGCAGGGACCTTGTTCTTGGGACTCAATATGGGTCCTGGAGGGCCTATTGACAACAAACAGCAGAAAATACATTTCCATTTATTCACAATATTGTGAGCTGTACCCATACTACCCCGTTGCATTTCCCTTTTGATTTAACAGATGTTTACAGCGCATACGGAAAGCATTCAGACCCGTTGACTTTTTCCACATTTTGTTAGGTTACAGCCAAAAACGTTTCTCATCAATCTACATACAATACCCCATAATGATAAAGGGAAAACAGGTTTTCTGAAATGTTTGCAAATTTATAAAAAATATAAAAAACAGAATCACCTTATTTACATAGGAATTCAGACCCTTTGCTATGAGACTTGAAATTGAGCTCAGGTGCATCATGTTTCCATTGATCATCCTTGAGATGTTTCTACAACTTGATTGGACATGATTTGGAAAGGCACACACCTGTCTATATAAGGTCCCATGGTTGACAGAGCTTGTCAGAGCAAAAACCAAGCCATGAGGTCGAAGGAATTGTCCGTAGAGCTCCGAGACAGGATTGTGTCGAGGCACAGATCTGGGGAAGGGTACCAAAACATTTTGACAGCATTGAAGGTCCCCAAGAACACAGTGGCCTCCTCCATTCTTAAATGGAAGAAGCTCGGAACCACCAAGACTATTCCAAGAGCTGGCCGCCTGGCCAAACTGAGCAATCAGGGGTGAAGGGCCTTGGTCAGGGAGGTGACCAGGAACTCGATGGTCACTCTGAAAGAGCTCCAGGGTTCCTCTGTGGAGATGGGAGAACCTTCCAGAAGGAAAACCATCTCTGCAGCACTCCACCAATCAGGCCTTTATGGTAGTGGCTAGACGGAAGCCACTTATCAGTAAAAGGCACATGACAGCCCGCTTAGAGTTTGCCAAAAGGAACCTAAAGACTCTCAGACCATGAGAAACAAGATTCTCTGGTCTGATGAAACCAAACTCTTTGGCCTGAATGCCAAGCGTCACGTCTGGAGGAAACCTGGCACTGTCCCTTTGGTGAAGCATGGTGGTGGCAGCATCATGCTGTGGGGATGTTTTTCAGCGACATGGACTGGGAGACTAGTCAGGATTGATGGAAAGATGAACGGAGCAAAGCACAGAGAGATTCTTGATGAAAACGTGCTCCAGAGCGCTCAGGACCTCAGACTAGGGCGAAGGTTCACCTTCCAACAGGACAACGACCCTAAGCACACAGCCAAAAGCCCGGAACCCAATAAAACATATCTGGAGTGACCTGAAAATAGCTGTGCAGCAATGCTTCTGATCCAACCTGACAGAGCTTGAGAGGATCTGCAGAGAAGAATGGGAGAAACTCCCCAAATACAGGTGTGCCAAGCTTGTTGCGTCATAGCCAAGAAGACTCGAGGCTGTAGTCGCTGCCAAAGGTGCTTCAACAAAGTACTGAGTAAAGGGTCTGAATACTTTTGTAAATGTGATACTTCAGGTTTTGTATTTTTTATCAATATGCCAAAATTTCTAAAAACCTGTTTTTGCTTCTTTGTCATTATGGGGTATTGTGTGTAGATTGGTGAGGGGGGGAAACAATTTAATTAACTTTAGAATAAGGCTGTAACGTAACAAAATGTGGAAAAAGTCAAGGGGTCTGAATACTTTCCGAATGCACTGTAGGAGAAAAGGGTTTAGGTAGCACAAACTACTGATTAACACAGACAAAACACACATAAAAGACATAAAAAATCAATTATGAGTGTTAAACCATCACATTTCATTAAATAATACATTTTATATGCCTGATAACACATCACACTGGCTGTACTGTATAAAATGTATTATTTAATGAAAGCTGTCCCACTTTCCCTGACAGTCATTCATAGAACTATAACTAAACCATAAGATGGAAAAAATATTGTTTTATTGTAATAATAATTCTGTAAAACATGGAACCTTTGTTTCAATTACTTTTGGCTAATCTTTTTATGGCCATATGACAAACCCCCTTTTGCTATAAAATCTTGCCCTTCCAAGAAGAGAAATCGAACACGACTGAACACTCCTCCGTCCCATCCGACCTGTGACCTCCCCGTTAGCAGATAATAGAAAGGGCTGGGTTGTTTTCAGTTCACAGGAAGCTGCCTTTATGAGAAAGTAACTTTGGATAGAAACAGGAGGGAAGTGGATTTCTATGGGCACTGGTAACCTCTGAAAAATTGCAGTCCGTTTCTGTTGAGGTCTGCTAATGGAGGTCAATGTTTGTTTAAGGGACGCACCTCTCCGTGTGTTCCCATCTTTCCATCCATACCTCTAGGGTTAGGGATAAGGAATTCTGGTCCCGGAGGGCAGAAGAATTCATAGGGGTTGTGCTAAACCACTTGACTTACTGCAACTAATAGTAGCTCATAGCTGAATGGAATAATAAATACATTGAGTCAATGGATATAAATTATTCTAAGCTAGGCATTCACTGTTCTTAACAAGAGTGAGACTGCCCACTGCTAAAGGCCCGCTGTTGAAGATACTGTTGTGATTCAAAGCCGGAAGCCCCTTAGGCCTGTCCTTACATAACTCTTGTCCTAGGACCTAGATGATGGTATTCAGAATAAAAATTGGAAACTGGAAAGCCCTGGACTGTGATTTCAGAGGACATGAACAGCACACAGACATGTACAGTACAACGCATTCGGAAAGTATTCAGACTCCTTTTTGCAAATGTATAATTTTTTAAATATTTTTATTTACATAAGTATTCAGACACTTTGCTATGAGACTCGAAAATGAGCTCAGGTGCACCATGTTTCGATTGATCATCCTTGAGATGTTTCTACAACTTGATTGGAGTCCACCTGTGTGGAGATGGGAGAACCTTCCAGAAGGACAACCATCGCTGCAGCACTCCACCAATCAGGCCTCTGTAAATAGCCCAACCAACTACCTCATCCCCTACCGTATTTATTTATTTATCTTGTTCCTTTGCATCCAAGTTTTTCTACATTGCACATTCATCTACTGCACATCTACCATTCCAGTGTTTAAATGCTATATTGTAATTACTTTGCCACCATGGCCTATTTTATTGCCTTACCTTCCTTATCTTACCTCATTTGCACTCTTTGTATATAGATTTGTTTTTCTACTGTATTATTGACTGTATGTTTGTTTTACTCCATGTGTAACTCTGTGTTGTTGTGTGTCGAACTGCTTTGCTTTATCTTGGCCAGGTCGCAATTGTAAATGAGAACTTGTTCTCAACTAGCCTACCTAAAAAATGGTAGTGGCCAGACGGAAGCCACTCCTCAGTTAAAGGCAAATGTCAGCCCACTTGGAGTTTGCCAAAAGGCACCTAAATAAAGACTCTCAGACCATGAGAAACAAGATTCTCAGGTCTGATGAAACCAAGATTGACCTCTTCACCCTACGGTGAAGCACGATGGTGGCAGCATCATGCTGTGGGGATGTTTTTCAGCAGCATGGACTGGGAGACTAGTCAGGATCGAGGGAAAGATGAACGGAGCAAAGTACAGAGAGGTACTTGATGAAAACCTGCTCCAGAGCGCTCAGGGCCTTAGACTGGGGCAAAGGTTCACCTTCCAACAGGACAACAACCCTAAGCACACAGCCAAGACAGCACAGCAGTGGCTTCAGGACAAGTCTCTGAATGTCCTTGAGTGGCCAGCCAGAGCCTGGACTTGAACCCAATCAAACATCTCTGGATAGACCTGAAAATAGCTGTGCAGCGATGCTCCCCATCCAACCTGACAGAGCTTGAGAGGATCTGCAGAGAAGAATGGGAGAAACTCCCCCAAAACAGGTGTGCCAAGCTTGTTGCGTCATACCCAAGAAGACTCAAGGCTGTAGTCGCTGCCAAAAGTGCTTCAACAAAGTACTGAGTAAAGGGTCTGAATACCTATGTGCTTAGGGTCGTTGTCCTGTTGGGGCGGCAGGGTAGCCTAGTGGTTAGAGAGTTGGACTGGTAACTGAAAGGTTGCAAGTTCAATTCCCTGAGCTGACAAGGTACAATCTGTTGTTCTGCTCCTGAGCAGGCAGTTAACCCACTGTTTCTAGATTGTCATTGAAAATAAGAATTTGTTCTTAACTGACTTGCCTGGTTAAATAAAAATGTGGTATTTTTAATAAATTAGCAAACATTTCCAAAAAATCTGATTTTGCTTTGTCATTATGGGGTATTGTGTGTAGATTGATGCGGGGAAAAAAACAATTTTATCATTTTTAGAATAAGGCTGTAACGTGGTCTGTACACTTTCTGAATATGCTATATTGCTCTGGAACAAGACTGGCCGTTGGACAGGATCTGAGTAACAGTCCTTCGCCTCTATTTAGGGTTCCCCAAACAGACACTCTCCCTGAGGCCAACAGGATATGTTTTGTTTGCTCCCATATCACACGGAAGCTTCCGGGACGGACTTTACGCTTGGCTCGCAGCCACCCCCATTATGACTGGTGGTCCTGATGTGACAATTATTGGGAGAAGGCCTACTTTACTTTCATTTAAACGCTGCAGATACACGCTACTATGCAACTGAAATTTATATATATTTTTTATTTTAATGATTTTTAATCATTGCAGTGACATGTGTGTGTTTTGTTAACAGGGGTGTATAGTCATATGGCAAATATTAGCAGGCATATAAAAAGGGGGAGTTTCCCTCTATTCTTTATCATCTGACCAGGTGATCTCATAGTCTTTGAAGACACTCTTCAGTTTCTCAGCAGACACTGAATGATCTGCTTTGCCATAGCCCTGAAATAGATGGGGGACACACAGCATTTGTTATTTTCAACAACACAAAAAATGAAAATGTTTTCCTCTCCTCTGTTTGGTGGAGAAGAGGCCCTTACTGAAAACATTGACCTGAAAGGCACTTACAGTTGATTCCCCAAAAACACGCAGTTTTTTGTCTTTGCTGTTGTGCTCAATCTTCCCTCCTCCAAGACAGTTGCACTCCAGTCCCAAAGCCGTTATTGGTGGGGTGACCTTCTCAAATATATGATCTGAAAATCAGTCAAAGTGATAAACATGAAATCTGTAGGGGGATGTGATGTATGAAGGCCAAGGCATACAATTTTACAGTGACAACAAAGAGTGATTTTTTTGCACAATTAGTTACCTTATGCAGACCTAGGGCCCATCTATGTTTGTATACAGGGCAGGCCCTGGGCATAAATGGTCATTTAAGGCCCGACCAAAAAATGACTTATATATATTTTCTTATGTTAGTCACTGACAGTCAATCAAATAGTCCATGTCAGCTAATATTTTCTTCATTTGTAAGTTAGTCTAGCCAGCTATCTAAACTTGTAGTAATTATGGCCGAATAGCTGACCAGGCATGAAGGGCACATGCCCAGGGGCCCTGACCTCCAGGGGGGCCCCTATTTATTTTCTTAGTCACTCTCAATGAGATATCATATTAACATGGCATTAGTCAAGGCAAAATGTGTAGAATTTCAATGAATTTGCTTTAAAACTGCAACAATTTCTCTACGCCCCATGGCAAAATGTGTAGAATTTCAGGAAATGTGCTTTAAAGCTGCAACAATTTCTCTACGACCCATGGCGAAATGTGTAGAATTGCAGGAAATTCACTTTAAAACTTAAATTTCATCTCTTTAGTGCCCCCCAAGAGCAGGGGCACTAAAATGTTTTGTTGGAGAGGTGGGGGGCCATCCAACCAAATGTCACTTAGGGCCCCCAAAAAGGCTAGGGCCGGCTCTATTTGTATCTGTAATAATCAGCTCTTATGTGGCTATCTTTAGTCATATGCATGTTGACAATGCTCCAACATACTGTATTTGGTTGCCTGCAGTTGCGGACAGTAGCCTATTAAGCGCAATGGCACATTCAATGGCTACTATGGTATTGAGCTTCATGCCCTCGGGTTAACTAGCAAATGGCGTTAGATATCATAGTAACAATTTATAACAAGGTCTGCTACATTTTGCCACTGGTAGAAATGTAGTACACAAGCCTTCAGCTGGACATTGTCGCTAATGACAGCAGGATTGGTGTACGTGGGCAATAGGCGGCTCAAAGCAATGGTGTCTGACGACAGCCACGAAAGATACAAGGCAAACTTACTGTGATACTGCCCAGCACTTTTTGTGCCTCTCACTATATCTTTGTATTCAGTTCCATCTTTTACTTTTATCCTCACTAAAATATACTTAAATGTTCCCTCTGGATCGACTTCAGCGTCGGGGACTTTACCCAAAGCGTCTGCCATTGCGACTGTGAAAATACGCAGTGTACACGGGACGCACAACCTTGCCACCGCTCTGCCTACGACACACACCATTCCTGCAGCACAGTGCTCATGAAACGACTGCCTTATCGGGGTTAGGGCGTGTTCTACCATTTAAAGAGAGAGTTGAGTAGTATGCTACCCTAAACGTACAGTAGCCTAAAGCCAACTTGTGTAAGTAGATCTGACCATATCCATTTCTTTCCTTCAAATCATTCAGTATGACTTGAAGAAATGCTTGATAGAATAATATGTGCTTACCTAGCCCAAGATGCACCCTTAATTAAGGAGCCTACCGTAACTCCTTAAGGTTCAAGAACCGTATGTTATTTTAAGAGGTAGACTGGCTCTGCCAGCCAAAACAGACAAATACTCCATCGAAACGGGAATCGATTCTCAATTGCGATACGGTCAAAGAAACATAATATCACATCAAAATAATTTCAATAATGCAAAATATACACTTACTGTACACAGTTTTAACCGGCTTTATCACAGTTGCAGCCGACAGTATTTTTCAGTGACACGCAGGTGTTCAGAGCATGCTAGAGAGCTAATTACCACCGGTGGCCCCCTCAGTCTTCCGTCTATAACATTGAGATATGGCCGTGTGTGGAACACAAACCCGAACCCCATAAAGGTGTGCATTAACTGAACCATTTGTTTTTTTGAAAAAACATTCTCACTGATATGAATGATCCTAAAACAGTACCTCACGATGTGTGTTAATGTTCAGACCAAGTGTCAGAGCTCTTATTAACAAACCTCCCCATGTACCGAAGTCCAATGACTTATGTGTAATGAAATGGACCTGAGAGTTATGATCAAGGACTAGTGCCTACCCGGATTACTACTATACCTAATATTAATCATGTAAAAAAAAAAATCTAATTTGGGGGATATTAGTATTGTCCTCAGCAGCGTAACAGATAGCCCTACACCTGTACACAGATTTTTTCAGTCAAATCAAAGGAAGAACTTTCATCAATAAGAATATATTTTAGGAAGGTCCGTGTCAATGGAACAGGTAAAATAATAGGAAACCGTCACTTTGGAGGCCAAGTGCTCAGATAACTAGTAGGAGGTGGCTCACATCTGGATATGGCTGCAATATAAATCCAAGAGAGAGACAGGAGGTCTGCTACTATGTGAAAACAATCCACATCCTCTCCACAGCAAACACACACACACACATCTCTCTCTCCCTCTCTCTTGCTCAAGTCAGTGGGTCGTGGAGTTTCCCTACCTCAGGATGTAGAGAGCAGAGCCAGAATCCGCCTCAACACAGTTCTAAATACATTACGCCTGTTTCTTTTCCCAGAAACCATGGAGTGTCCGATGTCTCCGGCACGCAAGCTATTGTTCATGAATTGAAATGATAGGTAACACACCTGATCAAACATGCGTGTACTGTATTAACTCAGATTGACAGTAATCAGTGGCGATTTCAGCATGTCAATCTTGGTCAAGCAAACTCACAACACAATACTAAACAATAAATGAATTGTACTATAACGGTGACAAACTGTTAAGGCCTACATAAAGCTGTCCCAACAGCAGCGCTTCCTTGTCAGCACCATGGAGTGATTCCTTACCACCTGGCTATCAGCGGAGCCTTGCCTGGCAGCGAAACAGTTCATTCAGCCTCATTTACGGCCTTTAAAAAAAAACATAGCTGATATGGCTGACTTGCTTAAACAAATTTGATTTATACTGACAAATGAGATCTACAAACTATGGCATAAGGGGACGACGAGCGGATAAGAGGCAATCCGTAATTTCAATTAAGACATGAAAGAGCGAGCTAGGACAGACGTAGTCAATATTACTACAGTTATTTGTTCAGCACTTTTGAAATGTACAGCGACAGAATTCAGAACATGGGCCGTTCTTACAGTGTTCTCCCTGTACACCAAGTCAGAACCGTAGGATAAATAAAGGGGGCATATAAGCAGACAATGAAAGCTCTTACAATATTTGATGTTTACATTTCTCTAAAATCGGCTATAGGCTACATGTGCACCACCAACTCAGAACAGTAGGCCAAGTTAGTAGGGGGAAAGGGACCAAATTATTAGAGTGAGGCACATGAGCTTACTACACAACATACAGTTAGTATTACTTAGCTACAGCATACATATCTCCCTGGCATGATACATCATTTATCAGTGGTGGAAAAAGTACTACATTTTCATAAAATATTGAAAAAGATACCTTAGTAGAAAATGACTCAAGTGAAAGTGAAAGTCACCCAGTAAAATACAACTTGAGTAAAACTATTTGGTTTTAAATATACTTAAGTATCAAAAGTAAAAGTATAAATAGGCATAAATACCACTGTAATTTATGCAGGAGCATACAAGACATTTTTGGACTCTCCTTGTGCTGTGCTCACTTGAACAGGAAGGTGGCCTGGCGGTCCTTCGTGGGCAAATTTTGTCAATGGCCGATGAGCACGATACACTTAATCTATTATTTCTCTTCATATGACAAGGATTGAAAAGGATTTGCCAGTAGATGGTCGACTTGATTCATGATGATGACTGCTAACTTGCTAGCTAAGATTTTGAAAGTATGATGTTGACATGATTGGTCCAATCAAATCAAAGCTACGGTAGATATAACATTTTATCCGTGGCCAACGACCTTGAGTCTTCTTGGATGGGCACTTTTAATGTAACTTTATGGCAGCACCCAAGGGGCGTGAATTTTCGAGCTCTATCTGTAGATTTTGCGGTGACGTAGTGTCCCCATGAGTGACAGACCACTGAGCCAATGACTGCGCCACTAGAACATTACCAACCCCTACACTCCGTGTTTTCCGCTGGCTTGCCCCACCACCACAGAAAGCACTGAGCTTGACTGAAACACCTGCATTTTGGAGCTGCTTTACTCAAAAAAACAAAAAAAAAAGAGACCATGTTTGTATGCGGCTTTATTAACTCACTGAGTCTTTTAATTACATTGTTTGCAAACTGATGTGACACGTATTAATGACAAAATAACATGCAAAACAGGCAACAAAGAAGTTTATTGTTTTTTAAAATATATATATTAAAAGAAAAAATTGTTAAACAGATGGGGCTCTAACAACATGGCCTCTTTAATATGAATGTGTGTTGCTAAAGAGACACCTAAATGTGTTTACAGTAGTGTCCTGTCTGCCCGTGCAGGAAGCATTTGTCCATTTATTTTACATCTTCATAAATGTGTCCATACGCTCTTTATTAACAGTACTGTTAATTATAAATTGGCAAATAAATAAAAGTTTCACGTTTCAGTCACAGACTGTACAAAAGGTCAAAGCATGGGACATAAATGAGGGTCAAAGGTCATGTCCTTGGCCACCACGAGTACAATGAAGCTGATGATACAGCAGATTCAAGACCCATGACACACTTCACCCAAGGAAACTTGCTGCATGCCATGGCAGTCACATTTTAATCAGGCCCAAGACTCACATTAACTACACTGAACAAAAATATAAACGCAACAAACACAATTGCATTTTGTGTATGGAAATTTGAATGCACAGCAATACCGTGACGAGATCCTCAGGCCCATTGTCATGCAATTCATCCTCTGCGATCATCTCATGTTTCAGCATGATAATGCACGGCCCCATGTCGCAAGGATCTGTACCCAATTCAGAGAAAGCACAAACTGTCCCAGTTCTTCCATGGCCTGCACACCGGTTACACATACTCACCAGACATGTCACCCATTGAGCATGTTTGGGATGCTTTGGATCGCCATGTATGACATTGTGTTCCAGTTCCTGCCAATATCCAGAAACTTCGCACAACCATTGAAGAGGAGTGGGACGACATTCCACAGGCCACAGTCAACAGCTCTATGTGAAGGAGATGTGTCACGCTGCATGAGGCAAATGGTGGTCACACCAGTTTTCTGATCCACGACCCTACCTCTGTGACCAACAGATGCATATCTGTATTCCCAGTCCATAGATTAGGGCCTAATGAATTCATTTCAATTGACTGATTTCCTTGTATGAACTGTAGCTCAGTAAAATCTGTGAAATTGTTGCAGTATCTTTCAGCAGAATGGAAAGAGTAAAGTGCTTATCTGACATGCCAGCTTTCAGTTCTAATGTTTTAGTTTTAATTTCCTCAGTACATTCTATTTTCGTTGGTTATCTTTTGGAAATTCCCAGTTCAGTCATTATTCTGTTCCACTGTAATTATTTCCAACACTTACGTGCTATGTAGCCTACATTCCATGATAGTTTGTTTTCATAATAATAGCACAGCCTGCCCCCCACTGTAAATAACTTAGCTATTGACACGTTTTGCAAACTTGTGGAGACATGTTGATACATTTTGTTGCTAATTACAAAACATATGCTTCCAATTGCAGCAAGATGCAAAGAGACATGCTTCATTCCATCCCAAAACAAATCATCTAAACCTTATCTTCAACATTTGTGATAAAGGCATGCATGAATAGATTTAATTATGATGGAGAAATCCATAGACAATTGTCTGACACCGACTCCTACTGCAAACTCTAAGGTTTTATTTATTTATTTTTCATTTCACCTTTATTTAACCGGGTAGGCTAGTTGAGAACAAGTTCTCATTTACAACTGCGACCTGGCCAAGATAAAGCACAGCAGTTCGACACATACAACAACAAAGAGTTACACATGGAATAAACAAACATACAGTAGATAATACAGTAGAAAAAAAAATAAGTCTATATACAGTGAGTGCAAATGAGGTAGGATAAGGGAGGTAGGGCAATAAATAGGCCATGGTGGCGAGGTAATTACAATATAGCAATTACATACTGGTATGGTAGATGTGCAGAGGTTTTGAATGTGCAAGTAGAGATATTGGGGTGCAAAGGAGCAAGATAAATAAATAAATACAGTATGGGGATGAGGTAGTAGGATGGGCTGTTTACAGACGGGCTATGTGCAGGTGCAGAGATCTGTGAGCTGCAATGACAGCTGGTGCTTAAAGCTAGTGAGGGAGATATGAGTCTCCAGCTTCAGTGATTTTTGTAGTTCGTTCCAGTCATTGGCAGCAGAGAACTGGAAGGAAAGGCGGCCAAAGGAGGAATTGGCTTTAGGGGTGACCAGTGAGATATACCTGCTGGAGCGCGTGCTACGGGTGGGTGCTGCTATGGTGACCAGTGAGCTGAGATAAGGCAGGGCTTTACCTAGCAAAGACTTGTAGATGACCTGGAGCCAGTGGGTTTGGCGACGAGTATGAAGCGAGGGCCAGCCAACGAGAGCATACAGGTCGCAATGGTGGGTAGTATATGGTTTGGTGACAAAACGGATGACACTGTGATAGACTGCATCCAATTTGTTGAGTAGAGTGTTGGAGGCTATTTTATTAATGACATCGCCGAAGTCGAGGATCGGTAGGATGGTCAGTTTTACGAGGGTATGTTTGGCAGCATGCGTGAAGGATGCTTTGTTGTAAAATAGGAAGCCGATTCTAGATTTAATTTTGGATTGGAGATGCTTAATGTGAGTCTGGAAGGAGAGTTAACAGTCTAGTCAGACACCTAGATATTTGTAGTTGTCCACATATTCTAAGTCAGAACCATCCAGAGTAGTGATGCTGGACGGGGACAGGTGCGGGTAGCGATCGGTTAAAGAGCATGCATTTAGTTTTACTTGCGTTTAAGAGCAGTTGGAGGCCACGGAAGGAGTGTTGTATGGCATTGAAGCTCGTCTGGAGGGTAGTTATAACACAGTGTCCAAAGAAGGGCCAGAAGTATACAGAATGGTGTCGTCTGCGTAGAGGTGGATCAGAGAATCACCAGCAGCAAGAGCGACATCATTGATGTATACAGAGAAGAGAGTCGGCCCGAGAATTGAACCCTCTGGCACCCCCATAGAGACTGCCAGAGGTCCGGACAACAGGCCCTCCGATTTGACACACTGAACTCTTTTAGAGAAGTAGTTGGTGAACCAGGCAAGGCAATCATTTGAGAAACCAAGGCTGTTGAGTCTTCCAATTAGAATGTGGTGATTGACAGAGTCGAAAGCCTTAGCCAGGTCGATGAATATGGCTGCACAGTAAGGTCTCTTATCGATGGTGGTTATGATATCGTTTAGGACCTTGAGCGTGGCTGAGGTGCACCCATGACCAGCTCTGAAACCAGATTGCATAACGGAGAAGGTACGGTGGGATTCAAAATGGTCGGTAATCTGTTTGTTAACTTGGCTTTCAAAGACCTTAGAAAGGCAGGGTAGGATAGATATAGGTCTGTAGCAGTTTTGGTTGCGAGTGTCTCCCCCTGTGAAGAGGGGGATGACCGCGGCAGCTTTCCAGTCTTTGGGAAACAGACGATACGAACGAGAGGTTGAACAGGCTAGTAATAGGAGTTGCAACAATTTCAGCAGATAATTTTAGAAAGAGAGGGTCCAGATTGTCTAGCCCGGCTGATTTGTAGGGGTCCAGATTTTACAGCTCTTTCAGTACATCAGCTATCTTGATTTGGGTGAAGGAGAAATGGGGGAGGCTTGAAAAAGCTAGCCTTAGCTTTCCTGACAGCCTGTGTATATTGGTTCCTAACTTCCCTGAAAAGTTGCATATCGCGGGGGCTATTCGATGCTAATGCAGAACGCCACAGGATGTTTTTGTGCTGGTCAAGGGCAGTCAGGTCTGGAGAGAACCAAGGGCTATATCTGTTCCTGGTTCTAAATGTTTTGAAAGGGGCATGCTTATTTAAGATGGTGAGGAAGACACTTTTAAAAAATGACCAGACATCCTCTACTGACGGGATGAGGTCAATATCCTTCCAGATACCCGGGCCTGCTCGCTGAAGTGTTTTAGGGAGCGTTTGACAGTGATGAGGGGTGGTCGTTTGACCGCAGACCCATTACGGATGTAGGCAATGAGGCAGTGATCGCTGAGATCTTGGTTGAAAACAGCAGAGGTGTATTTGGAGGGCAGGTTGGTTAGGATGATATCTATGAGGGTGCCCGTGTTTACGGATTTGGGGTTGTACCTGGTGGGTTCATTGATAATTTGTGTGAGATTGAGGGCATCAAGCTTAGATTGTAGGATGGCAGGGGTGTTAAGCATGTCCCAGTTTAGGTCACCTAACAGCACGAGCTCTGAGGATAGATGGGGGGCAATCAGTTGGGGGCAGAGGGTGGTCTATAGCAAGCGGCAACGGTGAGAGACTTGTTTCTGGAAAGGTGGATTTTTAAGAGTAGAAGCTCGAATTGTTTGGGTACAGACCTGGACAGTAAGACAGAACTCTGCAGGCTATCGCTGCAATAGATTGCAACATCACCCCCTTTGGCAGTTCTATGTTGTCGGAAAATGTTATAGTTAGGGATGGAAATTTCAGGGTTTTTGGAGGTCTACCTAAACCATGATTCAGACACGGCTAGGACATCCGGGTTGGCAGAGTGTGCTAGGGCAGTGAATAAAACAAACTTAAGGAGTACGCTTCTAATGTTAACATGCATAAAACCAAGGCTTTTACGGTTACAGAAGTCAACAAATGAGAGCGCCTGGGGAATGGGAGTGGGGCTAGGCACTGCAGGGCCTGGATTAACCTCCACATCACCAGAGGAACAGAGGAGGAGTAGGATAAGGGTACGGCTAAAGGCTAAAAGGACTGTTTGTCTTGTACGTTCAGAACAGAGAGTAAAAGGAGCAGATGTCTGGGTACGGTAGAAAAAGATTCAAGGCATAATGTACAGACAAAGGTATGGTAGGATGTGAATACAGTGGGGGTAAACCTGTGCATAGAGTGACGATGAAGAGATATTGTCTCTAGAAATATCATGGGGACCCTACCTGTGTGTATTAAACCGAAATTTACTCTTTTTTTTCTTCAGCAGAACCCATGAGACAGGCTATCTGATTGACAAGGGGTGGGGCTACTTCATCAGCTAGCGGCCTACCATGGCCAATGTGCGCATTTTACCAAAAACACATAAGGATTACCAGGTCTGTGTTCGAATACTCATACTAACCGTACTATTTGTGACGTAACTTGAGTGTATAGTATGCTTATTGGTCAAAGCATGGATATAGTTAGTATTTCCAAAAGTTCCCGGATTTCGTACTTCATTCGCCAAAATACGAAGTATACAAGCAGTGGACCCGATTTTGGCACTTTTAGGGCCCATAATGCAAATCTTTAAAAAAAAATAGCCGTGGCTTTACAACGTTTTCAGATTTAGAAAATATGTAGCCGAAGTCCAAAGAGAGCGGACATAAATTAATTGCTTTAACTAATTATGACAAATGTTAAGAAAATGTTGAGGAATGTAATAAAGTCATAATTTTTCTAATAAATTACTTTACACTTTATGTTGGCTGACAATTTCTTAGCTACGCTGTCCTTACGAACCGCATATCATTACAACAGTATGTACCGGTATGTTAGCTAGCTATCTAATTTAAGTCGGTCTACTAATACATCGAACTTGCCAGTGTATTAACTATATGCTATCTAACTACCCAACGTTTATTGACTTGATTATTCCGTCATTCTTAATTTAGCTAAGTGGTATAGTCATGTGTTCTCAATTTGACATTCGGGTGCGTTCGTAAATTCGCTCTGGCTAACCTACTCCGGTTTCAGAGCGCTTCTGCCAGAGCGCAGAATAACAGATTCATTTACTCCGGTTTCAGAGCACTCTCGTCAGAGCGCTTCTGCCAGAGCGCAGAATAACAGATTCATTTACTCCGGTTTCAGAGCACTCTCGTCAGAGCGCTTCTGCCAGAGCGCAGAATAACAGATTCATTTACGAACGCTCAACACCAGTTGAATATGCCTGGTGTCAGTAAACATCGGGGAAAGAAAAGCGTAATTACAGCAGCACAGTTCCAGTCACCAATACTCTGGATAACATGAAAACAGCTACAGTGGGGCAAAAAAGTATTTAGTCAGCCACCAATTGTGCAAGTTCTCTCACTTAAAAAGATGAGAGAGGCCTGTAATTTTCATCATAGGTACACTTCAACTATGACAGACAAAATGAGGAAAAAAAATTCAGAAAATCACATTGTAGGAATTTCTAATGAATTTATTTGCAAATTATGGTGGAAAATAAGTATTTGGTCACATACAAACAAGCAAGATTTCTGGCTCTCACAGAGCTGTAACTTCTTCTTTAAGAGGCTCCTCTGTCCTCCACTCGTTACCTGTATTAATGGCACCTGTTTGAACTTGTTATCAGTATAAAAGACACCTGTCCACAACCTCAAACAGTCACACTCCAAACTCCACTATGGCCAAGACCAAAGAGCTGTCAAAGGACACCAGAAACAAAATTGTAGACCTGCACCAGGTTGGGAAGACTGAATCTGCAATAGGTAAGCAGCTTGGTTTGAAGAAATCAACTGTGGGAGCAATTATTAGGAAATGGAAGACATACAAGACCACTGATAATCTTCCTCGATCTGGGGCTCCACGCAAGATCTCACCCGTGGGGTCAAAATGATCACAAGAACGGTGAGCAAAAATCCCAGAACCACACGGGGACCTAGTGAATGACCTGCAGAGAGCTGGGACCAAAGTAACAAAGCCTACCATCAGCAAGGGCATTGAAGATGAAACGTGGCTGGGTCTTTCAGCATGACAATGATCCCAAACACACCGCCCGGGCAACGAAGGAGTGGCTTCGTAAGAAGCATTTCAAGGTCCTGGAGTGGCCTAGCCAGTCTCCAGATCTCAACCCCATAGAAAATCTTTAGAGGGAGTTGAAAGTCCGTGTTGCCCAGCGACAGCCCCAAAACATCACTGCTCTAGAGGAGATCTGCATGGAGGAATGGGCCAAAATACCAGCAACAGTGTGTGAAAACCTTGTGAAGACTTACAGAAAACGTTTGACCTCTGTCATTGCCAACAAAGGGTATATAACAAAGTATTGAGATAAACTTTTGTTATTGACCAAATACTTATTTTCCACCATAATTTGCAAATAAATAAATTAAAAATCCTACAATGTGATTTTCTGGATTTCTTTTTCTCATTTCGTCTGTCATAGTTGAAGTGTACCTATGATGAAAATTACAGGCCTCTCTCATCTTGTTAAGTTGGAGAACTTGCACAATTGGTGGCTGACTAAATACTTTTTTTCCCCACTGTATAACCAGCTCAGCTAGGGCGATTTAAAATAGGATCGAGTGAGGTGTTCTCTCATTTGTGTCTGGAAGTAGTTAGCCAGTTAGCTTTTGGTGCTTTCACTTCCGTTGTGAGGTCAGAACGCTCGGATCAACCCTACTCCTCGGCCAGTGTCCAGTGTGTGCTCTGAATGTAAAAAAACGGACAATCTGACAGCTCTGAATTTTTGATTGATTTTTAATAACAAACCTGAAGTAGTAAAATGTCTAGCTAGTAATTTGTTATGTTTAACAAGCTAGCAAGAGGGTGCATAGCAACAGCATCAATTTCTGGTATACAGGCAAACCCTAGTATGCTCAACTGAAAGGATACTGTTCGTTTACAGTATACTAAAAGGAACTAATAGTATGTAGTATACAGTCATGGCCAAAAGTTTTGAGAATGACACAAATATTAATTTTCACAAAGTCTGCTGCCTCAGTTTGTATGATGGCAATTTGCATATACTCCAGAATGTCATGAAGAGTGATCAAATGAATTGAATTCCCCCCAAAATGTCCACTGCATTTCAGCCCTGCCACAAAAGGACCAGCGATTCTCTCGTTAACACAGGTGTGAGTGTTGACAAGGACAAGGCTGGAGATCACTCTGTCATGCTGATTGAGTTTGAATAACAGACTGGAAGCTTCAAAAGGAGGGTGGTGCTTGGAATCATTGTTCTTCCTCTGTCAACCATGGTTACCTGCAAGGAAACATGTGCCGTCATCATTGCTTTGCACAAAAAGGGCTTCACAGGCAAGGATATTGCTGCCAGTAAGATTGCACCTAAATCAACCATTTATTGGATCATCAAGAACTTCAAGGAGAGCGGTTCAATTGTTGTGAAGAAGGCTTCAGGGCGCCCAAGAAAGTCCAGCAAGCGCCAGGATCTTCTCTTAAAGTTGATTCAGCTGCGGGATCGGGGCACCACCAGGAATGGCAGCAGGCAGGTGTGAGTGCATCTGCACACACAGTGAGGCAAATACGTTTGGGGGATGGCCTGGTGTCAAGAAGGGCATCAAAGAAGCCACTTCTCTCCAGGAAAAATATCAGGGACAGACTGATATTCTGCAAAAGATACAGGGATTGGACTGCTGAGGACTGGGGTAAAGTCATTTTCTCTGATGAATCCCCTTTTCGATTGTTTAGGGCATCCGGAAAAAGCTTGTCCGGAGAAGACAAGGTGAGCGCTACCATCAGTCCTGTGTCATGTCAACAGTAAAGCCTCCTGAGACCATTCATGTGTGGGGTTGCTTCTCAGCCAAGGGAGTGGGCTCACTCACAATTTTGCCTAAGAACACAGCCATGAATAAAGAATGGTACCAACACATTGGGAGAGCAACTTCTCCCAACCATCCAGGAACAGTTTGGTGACGAACAATGCCTTTTCCAGCATGATGGAGCACCTTGCCATCAGGCAAAAGTGATAACTAAGTGGCTTGGGGAACAAAACATTAATATTTTGGGTCCATGGCCAGGAAACTCCCCAGACCTTAATCCCATTAAGAACTTGCGGTCAATCCTCAAGAGGCGGGTGGATAAACAAAACCCCACAAATTCTGACAAACTCCAAGCATTGATTATGCAAGAATGGGCTGCCATCAGTCAGAATGTGGCCCAGAAGTTAATTGACAGCATGCCAGGGCGGATTGCAGAGGTCTTGAAAAAGAAGGGTCAACACTGCAAATATTGACTCTTTGCATTAACTTCATGTAATTGTCAATAAAAGCCTTTGACACTTGTGAAATGCTTGTAATTATACTTCAGTATTCCATAGTAACATCTGACAAAAATATCTAAAGACACTGAAGCAGCAAACTTTGTGAAAATTCTCAAAACTTTTGGCCACAACTATATACTCATTATGTAGTAGTAGTATACAGTATGTTGGTATGGGTATTGGAACATGTCAGGAGTTTCCCCCTGGACATCTGATTGTGTCAAGTAATAACTTTGTCTAATTTCATTGATTTCCACACCAGGTCTCTTGCTACTGAGCTCTTGTTTGGACAGGAATATTATTTACAATTTTGAGGTACTTCGACAGGCGCTACCTTTGCCCCTGATTATGCCAACCTTTTTTATGGGCCTCATTGAGGATAAATATATCCATTATAATAATACTTTTTCTGATAATATTGTGTTCTACAAACGCAGTATTGATGATGCTTTTATAGTATGGAAATGCACCAAAACGGAACTGGAACTCGTTCCATCAGTATGCCAATGGCTTAGATCAGTGGTTCCCAAACTTTTTATAGTCCCGTATCCCTTCAAACATTCAACCTCCAGCTTCGTACCCCATCTAGCACCGGGGTCAGCGCACTTACAAATGTTGTTTTTTGCCATCATTGTAAGCCTGCCCCACACACACACTATACGATACATTTATTAAACATAGGAATGAGTGTGATTCTGTCACAACCCGGCTCGTGGGAAGTGCCAAACAGCTCTTATAGGACCAGGGCACAAATAATAATATAATAATAATAATCAATAATTTTGCTCTTTATTTAACCATCTTACATATAAAACCTTATTTGTTCTTTGAAAATTGTGAATAACTCACCACAGGTTAATGAGAAGGGTGTGCTTGAATGGATACACATAACTCTGCAATGTTAGGTTGTATTGGAGAGTATCAGTTTGAAATAATTTTCCACACACAGTCTGTGCCTGTATTTAGTTTTCATGCTAGTGAGGGCCGAGAATTCACTCTCACATAGGTATGTGGTTGCGAAGGGCATCAGGGTCGATTTGACGATTTGCCAAGGCAGGATACTCTAAGCGCAGCCCAATCCAGAAATCTGGCAGTAGCTTCTGATTAAATTCAATTTTCACAGAACCGCTTGTTGCAATTTCGATGAGGCTCTCTTGTTCAGATATCGGTAAGTGGACTGGAGGCAGGGCATGAAAGGGATAATGAATCCAGTTGTTTGTGTCATCAGTTTGGGGAAAGTACCTGCGTAATTGCGCAGCCAAGTCACTCAGGTGCTTCAGCTATATACGTTTGACATTGTCCGTAAGCTTGAGTTCATTTGCACACAAAAAATCATACAATGATGGAAAGACCTGTGTGTTGTCCTTGTTAATGCAGACAGAGAAGATCTCCAACTTCTTAATCATAGCCTCAATTTTGTCCCGCACATTGAATATAGTTGTGGAGAGTCCCTGTAATCCTAGATTTAGATCATTCAGGCGAGAAAAAACATCACCCAGATAGGCCAGTCATGTGAGAAACTCGGCATCATGCAAACGGTCAGACAAGTGAAAATTATGGTCAGTAAAGAAAACTTTAAGCTCGTCTCTCAATTCAAAAAAACGTGTCAATACTTTGCCCATTGATAACCAGCGCACTTCTGTATGTTGTAAAAGCGTTACATGGTCGCTGCCCATATCATTGCGTAATGCAGAAAATACATGAGAGTTCAGGGGCCTTGCTTTAACAAAGTTAACCATTTTCACTGTAGTGTCCAAAACGTCTTTCAAGCTGTCAGGCGTTCCCTTGGCAGCAAGAGCCTCTCGGTGGATGCTGCAGTGTCTCCAAGTGGCGTCGGGAGCAACTGCTTGCACGCGCGTGACCACTCCACTATGTCTCCCTGTCATGGCTTTTGCGCCATCAGTACAGATACCAACATGAGCAGCAGCTACGTTTGGCTACATACGGAGTGGAATTCCCGCGAGAGCGTAACGGTTAATGTGATTGGATGTTCATTATTTGACTAGGCTACCTGTATTTGACATTGTGTTGTTATTTAGCTGAACACTAGATGGCTTAATTTAGTTTTTGGCAGTGAAACGAAGCTACTCAGGCGAGGAAAAAAAAACTCACCCAAATGCACAGCCCCGTTGGAAAATATAAATGGACTGTTTGAAAATGTGAAGGGGAAAAAAAAGTTTAAAAAAAATTCTGATTTAAAAAAACATGTGAATCACATTTATATTTGGCGGGAATACCTGGCTTAGTTGATTATCTTGACTTCCGTTTGGAATGTGACTGGGCCAAGATACATTTTCTAGACACG
This sequence comes from Brachymystax lenok tsinlingensis, assembly GCA_030435695.1. Classification (NCBI taxonomy): domain Eukaryota; kingdom Metazoa; phylum Chordata; class Actinopteri; order Salmoniformes; family Salmonidae; genus Brachymystax; species Brachymystax lenok. The sequence continues at coordinate 44,124,931 of CM059790.1, read as the reverse complement.
TGTGATTTTTTTAAATCATTCGTTTTACACTACCCTCTGTCAAACAGTGTCACGTCCTGGCCTGGGATAGCAGGCTGGCTTATCATTTGTGTTTTGGTTAGGAGGGGTTTTTGTTTAACTGTGTGTGTGTGTGTGTTTTGTTTCCACACAGATATATCAATTGTTGTGTTTCTTTATTTTGTTCGTTGCATCTTGTACGTTCCACTTATTATTATTAAAACATGTGGAATGGAAATCGCACTGCATCTTGGTCTGCTCATTATAACGATCGTGACAAACCGATGGATAAAAACCACTTCCTTCCTGCCTCAAGCAACCACACTGGCTCTAAATATATATTTTGATTTGTTTAACACTTTTTTTGCTTACTACATGATTCAATGTGTTATTTCATAGTTCAATGTCTTCACTATTATTCAACAGTGTAGAAAATAGTAAAAATTAAGAAAAACCCTTGAATGAGTAGGTGTTCTAAAACCTTGGACCGGTAGTGTATATATATTTTTATATAGCACCTTGAACTCTCACTTTTTGTATTCTTTTGAGCATGGATTAAATTAATTATGACATTCGACCTCCTTAGGTAATTCCTCTTCATTGTTTTGACCTTTTGAACTCTACAAGATGTTTTCTCTCCCACGCACCGGCCGTCTTTCATTCTAGCCTGAGAGCTAACCCTCGTACTGTCTTTCCCCCGACTGTCTTTCATTCTAGCCTAAGAGCTAACCCTCGTACTGTCTTTCCCCCGACTGTCTTTCATTCTAGCCTGAGAGCTAACCCGCGTACTGTCTTTCCCCCGACTGTCTTTCATTCTAGCCTAAGAGCTAACCCTCGTACTGTCTTTCCCCCGACTGTCTTTCATTCTAGCCTGAGAGCTAACCCTCGTACTGTCTTTCCCCCGACTGTCTTTCATTCTAGCCTGAGAGCTAACCCTCATACTGTCTTTCCCCCGACTGTCTTTCATTCTAGCCTGAGAGCTAACCCTCGTACTGTCTTTCCCCCGACTGTCTTTCATTCTAGCCTGAGAGCTAACCCGCGTACTGTCTTTCCCCCGACTGTCTTTCATTCTAGCCTGAGAGCTAACCCTCGTACTGTCTTTCCCCCGACTGTCTTTCATTCTAGCCTGAGAGCTAACCCTCGTACTGTCTTTCCCCCTGGCCGTCTTTCATTCTAGCCTGAGAGCTAACCCTCGTACTGTCTTTCCCCCGACTGTCTTTCATTCTAGCCTGAGAGCTAACCCTCGTACTGTCTTTCCCCCGACTGTCTTTCATTCTAGCCTAAGAGCTAACCCTCGTACTGTCTTTCCCCCGACTGTCTTTCATTCTAGCCTGAGAGCTAACCCTCGTACTGTCTTTCCCCCGACTGTCTTTCATTCTAGCCTGAGAGCTAACCCTCATACTGTCTTTCCCCCGACTGTCTTTCATTCTAGCCTGAGAGCTAACCTCTCGTACTGTCTTTCCCCGACTGTCTTTCATTCTAGCCTGAGAGCTAACCCGCGTACTGTCTTTCCCCCGACTGTCTTTCATTCTAGCCTGAGAGCTAACCCTCATACTGTCTTTCCCCCGACTGTCTTTCATTCTAGCCTGAGAGCTAACCCGCGTACTGTCTTTCCCCCGACTGTCTTTCATTCTAGCCTGAGAGCTAACCCGCGTACTGTCTTTCCCCCGACTGTCTTTCATTCTAGCCTGAGAGCTAACCCTCATACTGTCTTTCCCCCTGGCCGTCTTTCATTCTAGCCTGAGAGCTAACCCTCATACTGTCTTTCCCCCGACTGTCTTTCATTCTAGCCTGAGAGCTAACCCTCATACTGTCTTTCCCCCTGGCCGTCTTTCATTCTAGCCTGAGAGCTAACCCGCGTACTGTCTTTCTTCTTTCATAAAAACAGCCATATTTGCAGCCTAACGTTGATTTATTGGTATGTTAAAGCCCATGCCTCCACATCTCCATTTTCTGGTAAAACATCTACAGGGAATATCAATTAAATAGCTTTGCAGATATCAACATCCTGCCCTTTCCTTCTGCATTTACAGTATACGCCAACCTTCACAATAACCGTTATGACTACTCACAAGGTCACTGAAAGGCACCAAGCAATACTGTATATGATTACATTCAAAGGTATTAAATGGTTATACTCAAAACTTAAGATGAAGTGATTATTTCTCCACCTGTCATTGCTCATCACTAAGTCAACCTAATTAGAATCCATTAGGGATTAACAAGCCTTTATCAGACGCCATGTTGAAAACTCTGTTTCCTCACTGGCAGTATTTATGTCTGGGCCTCAGCAATGGGGGAATTTCTAGGGGTCAACTGAACAGTTCTGCTGTGGTAGGTGTTCAGAGTGTAAGTGAGTCCAGTCAGGAAGGATGTGAGTAGTCAGTGCAGGCAGCCAACAGGCGTCTATAGTGTTGTTTCCCATCACACAGACTGTCTCCCTGTATCCTCATGACAACCTGTCTGTCTCCCTGTATTCTCATGACAACTTGTCTGTCTCCCTGTATCCTCATGACAACTTGTCTGTCTCCCTGTATCCTCATGACAACTTGTCTGTCTCCCTGTTTCCTCATGACAACTTGTCTGTCTCCCTGTATCCTCATGACAACTTGTCTGTCTCCCTGTATCCTCATGACAACTTGTCTGTCTCCCTGTATCTTCATGACAACCTGTCTGTCTCCCTGTATCCTCATGACAACTTGTCTGTCTCCCTGTATCCTCATGACAACTTGTCTGTCTCCCTGTATCCTCATGACATCTTGTCTGTCTCCCTGTTTCCTCATGACAACTTGTCTGTCTCCCTGTATCTTCATGACAACCTGTCTGTCTCTCTTTCTCTATCCTCTCAAGCTGTACATATCCTTTAATAAAAATACATGAGCACAGTAGTGGGTTAGGCAAATTCTACACACTGTTTATAACAAAATCCAACTCAATGAAATGCACTTGAAATAGAGGTTGACTTCACATAGTACATTTGTCAACCGTTAGCTTACAATGTTATGACTAATTAATAGATTATGCACCCCACTATTCGTGACAACAAATGCTTGATGTGGTGTTACCCAGACATTTCAACAGAGTGAAATAAACATTTCAACGCCAGCATAGTATCTGTGAGTCTCTGCCCAGGGCAGAGGCTGTTGTTAATGAGAGCTTCCTGCTTCCTCATTCTCTGTTTCCTGTTGCAGCCCGGGCTTTGGGCTCTGGCGCCTGCACAGAGAAACCGTTATCTGTCTGACCGACACAATAGGATAGAGTCCAGATATCTAAAAGAGGGAGGGAGAGAGAGGGAGAAAGTTTCCAAGTTGGAAATTCCAGAGTAGCATATTCATGCCCAGGCAGTGTCATAATGAGGAATTCCGGGAAAGGTGTCTTTGGCCGTTGTTGTAGTGTGGGTTGGTGTGTGTATATATGCACAGAGTACCAGAGAGCAGTATCATTTCATCAACTGGATAAGACTAGAAACATATCCTTTGGAGATTTACCTGCAAAAGAGCATCACATTTTAAACTTACAATGGTAAGTACTGTTGAGAGAATTGATTTATGCCTTAAAATGTATATACATTTCAGACAGCCAATGCATTTCTCAGTCTGTAAAGTATGGCTTGATTTTGTCTCCACAGGACTTCTGCTCTGCATCACAGCAAGCCAGAAGCCCCAGCTCATGGTTTACCCTCTTCCTCCTGTACTCAAGTAAGAAACACATTTCAAAAGATCTATGCTTTCTAAAATCCCATTCATGTAAACTCATTCATGTACTGTATGTCAATATTGACCTTTTTTTTATCTGCCGTTCCTCAGTTGTCACCATGTACACTGGAGTAGAGGGCTGGTCCTACCATCACTCCAACAAAACTATGAACTGGGACACTGCTAGAAAGTGGTGTACGGAGCACTACACTGACATGGTGGCCATCCAGAACCGTGAAGAGATCTCCCACCTTAACAACATCCTGCCTAGGCAGGCTAACTATTACTGGATAGGGATCCGTAAGGTGGACGACGTGTGGACCTGGGTGGGGACCAATAAGACCCTGACTAAAGTGGCAGAGAACTGGGCAGACAGGGAACCCAACAACGGGGGGAACAACGAGGACTGTGTGGAGATGTACATCAAGAGAGAGAAGGACACAGGGATGTGGAACGACGAGTCGTGTATGAAGGAGAAGACGGCTCTGTGCTTCACAGCCTCATGTCAGAGCGACTCGTGTTACCATGGAGAGTGTGTGGAGACCATCAACAGCCACCACTGTAAATGCTCTGACGGCTTCTACGGACAGCAGTGTGAACACGGTAAGCAAGCCCAGGATGATATAGTCCAATAATCTAATACAGGCAGTATGAAACCAACTGCATTGTGCTGTCACATTCAAAGTTCTCTTAAATGTAACCCCTTGCCTGTTTTCCTTTGTCTGCAGTTGTTGAATGTAAGATGGAGGAGGTCACTGTCCCTGCTAAAGCCAGTGTCAGTTGCTCTCACCCCAACGGGAATTTCTCCTTTGCCTCGACGTGTCAGTATTCCTGTGAAGAGGGGTACCGGCTGAGCAGCTCCGGGCCTATGAGATGCACAGCCTCAGAATCATGGTCGGAACAGCCTCCCGCCTGTGAATGTAAGTATATCCTCTTATAAACCTTATAAATAAGTTGTTCTGGAAGGACTAATAAGAGAATAAAATAACAGCTACCATTTGTCTTGAACTTTTGATTTGTACTTTCTTTGAATTATTTCAGTGTCTTGCTATCGGTCTTTATACCAGGTATGACAGCTTAGACCCCCTGTCTTCCAGTTGTTGTGCATCTTGAGTAATGTCTTCATCGTGGCACATGATGACAGTCTAGAATTGTCTCTGGACACAGACTGACCGCTGCACCACTATTCACTCTTGCAGCTGTAAACTGTCCTGCCCTCCAGGAGCCACAGGATGGCGCTATCACCTGTGGAGAAGACTTCACCTATGGAAGCAGCTGTCATTTTACCTGCTCTGAGGGTTATCTCCTCCGGGGCGATCACGGCGACCTGCACATCAGCTGCTGAGTGGAGTGAGGAGACACCACACTGTGAAGGTAAGGACAAACGTTTTTGCATCTTTAAAATAGACCTGATTTAAACCATTGTCTATATTGACAAGAGTTTTTAAATCAGTTTCAACCAATGTCTTTATTGACAAGATAGACATATGACCACTATAACAATGGAAAAACATGTCCTCAAAGATGAAGGCAGGCAGGAGGAGGCTAGAATAAGTGAGACCATTCTAGCCAATGAGAGGGCAGATTTGCGTGTGAACAACAGACCATAGAAACAGATTGAGGACTCATCTCTGTATCTGTGCCATTATAGAGTCTGAGACAGCATTGACACATGTAGTAATGTGTTGCGATCTGCCTTCTCCTCCTCAGTGGTCTCATGCAGTGAGCTATATGAACCTGGGAAGGGTTCCATGGCCTGCTCCCATCCCCTGGGCTCCTTCAGCTACCTGTCCACCTGTACCTTTACCTGTGAGGAGGGCTATGAGAGGCTGGCCTCCAGCTCTGCTACCCTGCAGTGCGGAGCCTCGGGACAGTGGAACGACTCACAGCCTCAGTGTGTTGGTGTGTACAGGTTCTGGATATCTGTAAACGTAGCCCCCATAACATATTACGTCAACTGTAGTTGCCATAAATATATGAATGACACAGGAGATTTTCCATTCAGAAATATCTAGGAGGACAAATAGAGTTTTGTAAATGTATGACAGTCTAGAATTGTCTCTGGACACAGACTGACCGCTGCACCACTATTCACTCTGTCTTGCAGCTGTAAACTGTCCTGCCCTCCAGGAGCCACAGGATGGCGCTATCACCTGTGGAGAAGACTTCACCTATGGAAGCAGCTGTCATTTTACCTGCTCTGAGGGTTATCTCCTCCAGGGGGCGATCACGGCGACCTGCACATCAGCTGCTGAGTGGAGTGAGGAGACGCCACACTGTGAAGGTAAGGACAAACGTTTTTGCATCTTTAAAATAGACCTGATTTAAACCATTGTCTATATTGACAAGAGTTTTTAAATCAGTTTCAACCAATGTCTTTATTGACAAGATAGACATATGACCACTATAACAATGGAAAAACATGTCCTCAAAGATGAAGGCAGGCAGAAGGAAGCGAGAATATTGAAGTATTTAATTTTCTTCTTCTTCATTGGCCGATTATTCCCAACTCATAGAATCCCCTCCCAGTTGACTACTTGAAACGGATGGAGGCCTTCAATGGCAATCTCCATGCTAAAACGGTTATATCCATGACGAGTCCCCTATCTGTCTCTATGACAACAACAGGCCCAACTCCAATATTATGTCATTTTTCTCAAAGTTGCTGAAATGCCACGTGCGTCCAGTTATATCAGTAAAAACAACATGTATTAATTTAACCTTTATTTAACTAGGCAAGTCAGTTAAGAACAATTTCTTATTTACAATGACGGCCTACCCCGGCCAAACCCGGACAACGCTGCGCCAATTGTGTGCCGCCCTATGGGATTCCCAATCACGGCCGGATGTGATGCAGCCTGGATACAAATCGGGGACTGCAGTGACGCCTCTAGCACTGAGATGCAGTGCCTCAGACTGCTGCGCCACTCGGGAGCCCCGAACTACCAGGGCCATAAACATAACCGTTACAAAACTTCTATTCCATCAAATAAGCCTCACGTATCAAATTAGCAATGACATTTTTTGTTGACCAAATTTGACACCATCACATTTGACCTTCATACACGTCAGGGGCTTATTTTCATGGACAGATTTTGGGCTGAGTAAAACCTCTCACTTCACCTCTTCCTCTCTGTTGAAACTCAGTCAATTTACACATTTACACACAATACTAAAACAGTATAGACTGAGTTTAAATAGAGAGAAAGAGGTGAAGTGAGAGGTTTTACTCAGCCCGAGTGTACAAAATATTAAGAAAACATGCTCTTTCCATGACATAGACTGACCAGGTGAATCCAGGTGAAAGCTATGATCCCTTATTGATGTCACTTGTTAAATCATCTTCAATCAGTATAGAGGGAGGAGACAGGTTAAAGAAGGATTTTTAAGGCTTAAGACAATTGGATAGTGTATTTGTGCCATTCAGAGGGTGAATGGGCAAGATAAAATATTTTTGTGCCTTTGATTGGGGTATGGTAGTAGGTGCCAGGCGCGCCAGTTTGAATGTGTCAAGAACTGCAACACTGCTGGGTTTTTCACGCTCAACAGTTTCCCGTGTATCAAGAATGGTCCACCACCCAAAGGACATCCAGCCAACTTGACACAACTGTGGGAAGCATTGGAGTCAACATAAGCCAGCATCCCTGTGGAATGCGTCGACACCTTGTAGAGTCCATGTCCAACGAATTGAGGCTGTTCTGAGGGCAACTCCGTCGGGGATAACTCAATATTGTATGTATATATATAATATACCATTTAGCAGACGCTTTTATCCAAAGCGAGTTGCAGTCACACGTGCATCCGTTTTACCTATAGGTCTTATCTCCTTATGGATGTCCGTCACACACATGAGCTCTCCAACGACAATCATTTTCATGATTTCATTCACAACTGTTAGTTACCTTTTGTGGTATTTTTATATACTAACCACTGTGTGTCCTTCTCTCAGCTATCCAGTGCCCCTCTCCTGTGGTTCCTCTGGGGGGTCAGGTCAGCTGTGAGTCCCCCTCACATCCCTGGGGCTCTGTCTGCAACTTCAGCTGTGATGAGGGCTATGATCACCAAGGGGCCCCAAACATGCAGTGTACACAGTCTGGGGAGTGGAGCGCTGACACACCTACCTGCACAGGTACGTCATGACCTCAGTTACTCTCTCTGTGAGACACAATCAAACTGAATAGTCTGTGAGACACAACCAAATAGAAATTTTGTGAGACAACCGAACTGGATATTCGCTGGTCATCAGGACAAAGTATGTCTTATGTAGCAGTTATAAAGGCTTTGTGAATGGATAATGAGTGCATAAACCTACATAAGGGTGCTACCAAAATACAAACGTTTTTGAGAGGGTAGTAGTCAGGGATGTGACCGATCAGTTGATTCAGGTTGTTTGACTGTTTTCCTCTGTTGTTGTTTCCTCTAGCCACACCTGAGCCTCCATTGAACCTCACTATCATAGGCCTGGCAGCAGGGGGCGCTGTGTCATTATCTGTCCTGTCTCTGGTCGCATGGGTCCTCAAACGAGTCAGACAGAAAGGTAAACACAGAAGAAGTCCCTTATCTTCTCCACTCACCGTCATTTGCTAGGAATAAGAAAGTTATAAGAAATTCAAAAATATCTCTGTTTCATAACTCAGATTTGATTCAGAATGGCTATTTCTTACTTGACAATACTCATCAATATGCTCTTCATTGCCTCCTTCCAGCTAACAAGTTTGATCTGAACAGCACCTCAGACAGTGAGCAACCTTTACAGACCTACAGGAACAGCATCGACAGCCTCATATAGAGATCAACAACAATAACAGCCGGAATAACTGCAGGAACAACTGCAGGAACAACAGCCAGAACAACTGCAGGAACAACTGCAGGAACAACAGCAGGAACAACAGCCGGAACAACAGCCGGAACAACAGCCGGAACAACAGCCGGAACAACTGCAGGAACAACAGCAGGAACAACAGCAGGAACAACAGCAGGAACAACTGCAGGAACAACTGCAGGAACAACAGCCGGAACAACTGCAGGAACAACTGCAGGAACAACAGCAGGAACAACAGCAGGAACAACTGCAGGAACAACAGCCGGAACAACAGCAGGAACAGGCTGGCTCTGTTTTCAAAGAAGATCTGCTGGTCACACCTGGATCGCAGTTCCTCAGTATTGTAATGTAGTAGGTTAGATAGCCTTGAATTGTCTGACTGGGAGAGATGTGCTACGTTGAGTATACAGAATCATCTGTTCTCATGATGGTCCTACAGAAAATGTATTTTTTCTCCCTAAGGGAGTTTTGTATTGAACAAAGTTCACCACTGGCTGGTATATGACCACAAATGGGCAAATTTCTTATGATACTGATTTTGACAGCTATTTTATACAAACTACAGAAAGTTGTATATTGTATTCCACTGTATAATTATTTGTATTATCATGAATAGATTTTTATGATTTTACAAAACTGAAAACAATTCCTTTCAGTATTTAAGTTCTATTTATTTTTGAACCACAGTCTGTTACAGAATTACATTTGATGTAGAAAAAGTGTCTTTTTAAATATAATAAACGTTTCAAACATTGTCAATAATGTTCTTATTTTTTCGATAATTTTCTGTCCGATGCTTTTCATAATAGCCGCAAATAAATTGTCCATGGCTATCTGAGTTCAAATGTACCAACAGAGAGCAAAATGACTTCAAATACACTAACCAGTAGAATAAGAATAGGTAGAGAAAGGATCCCAAGAGGGCTTCGCTAAGACCCGCCCCCCTTGGTTACTCTAGCAACCTCTGAAGTTTTCCCAGGAAACCCAATTCCCCATTCAACCACTGGCGAAATCCCCTCACAATGATCTCAAACTGTGTTTCTAACAAACAATCAAATTAAACACAGACTACCCCTTGCAAATCAGGAAACTCTTTGGTATGTTGTGTCAGACTGTCATTACAATTGATTTCATGGAAACCTGGTAAAATTATGTTTGTAGTGCAGCTAGTCACTAAATGGCTCTGAATTCACTGTCAGCATGCAGTCAAAACTATAACCACACAGAGCACATTATGAAGATATGCAGAAACTGCTTCTCCTATAGAAATCCCTGATAACACTCGTAGGCGATGTCATGGCAATGTTGGCTAGCTAAGCTCATACGTAGAAGCACATCATCGGGTCTAACGGTCTTCTCGACAGTGGTGGAACAATTATTTGTCATACTTGAGTAACAGTAAAGATACCTTAATAGAACATGACTCTGGTAAAGGTGAATATCACAGAGTAAAATTCTACTTGAGTAAAAGTCTAACAGTATTTGGTTTTAAATATACTTAAGTGTCTAAAGTACATGTAACTGCTAAAATATACTAAAATACACTGTATCAAATGTAAAAGTACAAGTATAAATCATTTCAAATTCCTTATATTAAGCAAAGCAGACAAACACATTTTCTTATTTACAGATAGCCAAGGGCTCAATCCAACACTCAGACATCCTTTACAAAGGAAGCATGTGTTTAGTGAGTCCGCCAGATCAGAGGCAGTAGGGATGACCAGGGATGGTCTCTTGATAAGTGTGTGAATTTGACTATTTTCCTGTCCTGCTAAGCATTCAAAATGTAATGAGTACTTTTGGGTGTCAGGGAAAATGTATGGAGTAAGAAGTACATAATTTTCTTTAGGAATGTAGTGAAGTAAAAGTTGAAGTTGTCAAAAATATAAATAGCAAAGTAAAGTACAGATACCACAAAAAACGACTTAAGTAGTACTTGAAAGTATTTTTACTTAAGTACTTTACACAACTGCTTCTCGCGCTGAACTGAGCATGTGCAGGCCATCAAATCAAAGGCGCTTCTTCAATATAAAGTTGTTTTTGACGAAAATGAGTTTGTAACTTTCACGGGGTTGGAGTAATAACATCGTCATCTACTTATTTTTAAGTCTCTCATTGACTTCTCAAACTGCGGCCTGGTCTGCTTAGTCCGTTTCACAAGCGTTCTTGGAAGTCTCGCGATGTTGTTCCTCTGGGTTTAGAAACCCACTTTTGGAGCTAACTAGTGCTCTCAAATCATATCCTGATGTCGACGGCAGATGCAGATGGGAGTTGTAGTCATAACATTGCTAACTTAGCTAGCTAACATATATTTTGAGAACAAGTTATATTATATTAATTGGCTAGCTAGCGTTTTGCAAAACGTTTGGTGGTCAATGAGACTGAGAGCTAGCAAACCAGCTGAACTAGCAGATAATGTAACAAAGGTATAATTTAGAATCCATCAACACGCTCTGCATTTCAGGAATCACAGTATCACAGTTGCACTGTTCAATTATTTAGCCATTTAAACGTTATTTTTTTTAAATAAAAATCTGCCCTAACTGGCTTTAATGGGATTTAAACTTGAGCTCAACTTGTCTGAAGTGTTGGACTCGATGACATTTCCTATCCATTGGAGTGCTGCAATTGGTTGCCCAAAAGTCTTGGGCGGGGCTTAGCGAAGGGTCAATTGGCAGGCGTAATGTTTCAGGCAAGGGGCCAGCGTTCTGTAGCCTCGTACGAACCACAACCAAATGGAAGCTCACGAGGTCAGGATGGTTCGTACAAAGCTAAATGGTTCCGGTCTAGAAACACAGTTTAGACAGTTGCTCCTAAAGTTTTGCTTCGGTACTGCAGTTTAACTGACGCTCGGCCCAGAAAGAATTTCCATAGGACGGCCACACAGAGAAGTCAGATTTGAAAATTGCTAATAAGACACTAGTAATCACCTTTATGCACAAAACATCCATTGAATTATTAAAATAATTGTCTCTGAGACCGATTGGTTTTTCATCACTCACAGCCGAAGATATAACATTTCTATATTCATCCGATGTCTGCCATGTTTTTGGGTTGACGTCGTCGCTACTTGCGCAGCTCCCTGTGAGCTCTGAGTGCTAGTGCGCATGTGATACTGGTCCATATAATTCGGATGCAACCCGGATATGGACGGTCCGTGAATCACCATATGTGAACGTGAGTAGATGACCTGGAAAACAACAGTCGGACATCTGGGACGCATTCTCTAGTCCTTATTAGACCTCAGTGGCTTCAGGTTGTCAAGGGCCTGTCTTTTTAAAATTTATTTAACCAGGCATGTCAGTTATGAACAAATTCTTATTTACAATGACGGCCTACCCCGGCCAAACCCGGCTCGACGCTGGGCCAATTGTGCACCGCACCTATGGGACTCCCAATCACGCCCGGATGTATTCACAAAGCATCTCAGAGTAGAAGTGCTGATCTAGAATCAGTTTTACTTTTAGATTATGAATAAGATGGACCTGTTGGACCTGATACTAGATCAGCACTCCTGCTCTGAGATACTTTGTGAATACGAGAGGGAGGGGAGTCACCTATCAACACTTCAACACAATGGTACGCTCCATGCTGTCAGCACAGCCGCTTGTTCCTGTCTGGTGGGAGACTGGAGACTGACTCAGGTCTTTAGAGAGGTTGTGTCTGGGTCATTTCCTCATGCGGTACCATGACCTCATGACCTCAGGCCCTTTTATATACATATTTATATATATATATACATATACATATACATATATATATATATATAAGATGTATGTTCTTGTTCTGAATAGTTATAGAACTCTATTTCTCAGCTCATTATTTCAACATTTATTTATTTTCTTCTCTCAAGCAGTCTCCTTTCTATTTTAAATAACGTAAACAGAATGTACTGTATAGAAGAAAATATGAAATGACCCTCACCACTGTTTGTCCCTCTCCAAAGACAACTTGTTACCTAATCCCTTTAGACAGCAGGTATTTGATGGGGTCATATCCGCCACTGTGAAACCCCACTTCACTGCAGGACCATTGTGTTTCTCCCCTGAACTTTTGCTAACCTCTGTCAGCATGTGGCGATCCGTCATTCAGGGCAGAGCCCCACATGTATTGAGCCCCAATTTTTTTGCCAAAAAAAACTGGGCTTGCCTGTTTTGCATGTTATTTTGGCAATAATAGGTGTCACATATCAGTTTGCAAACAATGTAAAAAAAAATATATATATCATTGAGTTAATAAAGCGCATAGAAACATGGTGGCCAAGGCAGCTCCAAAATGCAGGTGTTTCAGCCTAGCTCAGTGCTTTCTGGGGTGGTGGGGCAAGCCAGCAGAGAATATGGAGCGTTGTGCCATGATTGGCTCAGTGTTCTGTCACTCATGGGGACACTACGTCACCGCCAAGTCTAAGGGTAGAGCTAGAAAATTCACGCCCCTTGGGTGCTGCCATAGAGTTACATTAGAAGTGCCCATCCAAGAAGGCTCAAGGTCATTGGCCACAGTTAAAATGACGTCAATTCATGTTATTTGTACAGTAGCTTTGATCGGACTGATCATGTCAACACCATACTTTCACAATCTTAGCTAGCAGTCGTCATCATGAATCAAGTTGACAATCTTCTCGTAAATACTTTTTAATCTTTGTCAATAGGAATAATGAAGATCATTTATAGATAAAATGTATCGGTGCTCATCGGCCATTGGACATTACACAACAAGTTGGAAATCGCAAATTCAACAATAAGTGCTTTGGAAGTAATGAGTGACAGTGGCTAACTGCAAGTGTTGCAAAGCAATCACTAGCCTGCTATTCAGTGGAGTTTGGGATGAAGTTTAAAATTATGCTGTCAATGAAGCATAATTTCTGCCACACTCAAAACAACTGTTAACTCGGAACTACACAAACTTTGACTTCAGTGAGTTCAAGGCAACTGAGAAGTCGGGAATAAACGAGCTCCAACTGGGAAAATAAGTTTTGAACAGTCATCCGACTCTGGAATTATAAATCCGGCCTCTTTATAGAGCTACGACCTGAAGATCAATGACGTCATCATATTGCAACTTTGCTTTTTTCCATGTTCCCAGTTGGTTTGAAAGCAACATAAATCCAGAGAATCCCAGACTTTGATGACAAAATTTGCCCATGAAGAACCGCCGCATCACCATCCTGTTTAAGTGAGCACAGCACAACAAGGTGAGTCCAAAAATGTATTCTGTGCTGCTGCATAAATTATGTAATATGCCAGAGAGATATTTATACTGTAGCTAAGAAAGAAATACTAAGTGTATGTTGTGTAGTACTGTAAGATGTTAGTAGCCCATTTGCCTCACACTAATAATTTGGTCTATTTACCCCTCTATTTGCTTTTCTGACTTGGTGGTGCACATGTAGTTTATGACCTGTTTTATAGAAATTTAATCGTTTAATAATGTAAGAGCTTTCATTGTATTTTATGCCCCTTTATTTATCCTACGGTTCTGACTTGGTGTACAGGGAGAATACTTTAAGAAAGGCCCATATTCTGAATTTTGTTGCTGTACATTTAGAAAGTGCTAAACAAATAGTTATATTGACCACGCCTGTCCTAGCTAGCTCATTAATGTCTTAATCGAAATTACGGATTGCCTCTTATCCGCTTTGTTGTCCCCTTATGACATAGTTTGTACATCTCAATTGTCATTGGAAACCACATTTGTTTAAGCAAGTCAGCCATAAAAGCTATGTTTCTTTAAAAGGCAGTAAATGAAGCTGAATGAACTGTTTCGCTGCCTGACAAGGCTCCGCTGATAGCCAGGTGTAGCAGTGGTAAGATGTTGGGACTGCTGTTGGGACAGCTTTATGTAGACCCTAACAGTTTGTTGGCACCGTTTGTCACCATTACAGTGTATTGTTTAGAAACAGATCTCATCTTTATCTAACATCTCTGTCAGCATCATGAGGGGACAGAAAGAGATCTCATTTTTTGACTGAGAACACATTCTCATTTACAGCAACAATAGGGAAATAGTTACAAGGGAGAGGAGGGGGATGAATGAGCCAATTGTAAGCTGGGGATGATTAGGTGACCATGATGGTATAAAGGACAGCTTGGGATTTTAGCCAGGACACCAGGGTTAACACCCCTACTCTTACAATAAGTGCCATGGGATCTTTAATGACCTCAGAGAGTCAGGAGGCCCATTTAATGTCCCATCCAAAAGACAGCACCTTACACAGGGCAATGTCCCCAATCACTGCCCTGGGATATATACATATTTTCAGACCTGAGGAAAGAGTGCCTCCTACTGGCCCTCCAACACCACTTCCAGCAGCATCTGGTCTCCCATCCAAAGACTAACCAGGACCAACCCTGCTTAGCTTCAGAAGCAAGCCAGCAGTGGGATGCAGGGTGGTATGCTAACCAGCATCATGAGGGGACAGAAACAGATCTCATCTTTAATTTCCTGAAACTGTGGAAAGTAAAACAAAACTCTACCTGGAATCCCTTGCACTTCCCAGAACTTTTTACGGCTACTAACAGTCATTCATCAGTCATGAATCATACCCCATTCACTGTAATGTAAAATAAACATTCAGTGAATGATAAAGCATCCATTCTATGTTAATTTGGGAATCAATGGTAAAAGGACTCCATGTGGTACATTGACTGCAGATAGGAATCAATATAGGAGGCTTTGCCAAATTGTTATGAAAGCCAAACTGAGCTCCAAACCCAGGTTAGCTCAACACCACAGCCTGAGTGCCAGAGGAGATCGACACATGGTAAGTATGAGATGGGAGCTCTCTCTTGCTCTCTCTTATATCGGCTGTCCTTACCATTCACTGTTGTATTATAGATATAATTATGTTTAGATAACCACAGTGTGTGATTTTTTACTGTTTATGGACAAACACAGGCAGTCCAAGGACCCTTCTTCAGACAGCCACAGGTAGTAACAATGATGTGGATTCTGATCATAGTCCTAGGTATGTGTGGAGGACGTGCCATGGGCTGGACATATCATGTCTCCACAGAGACCATGAACTGGACCATGGCAAGAGAGTGGTGTTGGATTAACAACCACACAGACATGGTAGTCATCCAAAACCAGGAAGAGAATAATCACCTCCGCAACATCTTGCCCGATAGAACTGCGTCTCCGTATTACTGGATCGGAATCAAGAAGATCAATGGAAACTGGACATGGGTCAGAACCAACAGAACGTGGGTTGGGAATTATTCCTGGGCACCCAACGAACCTAATGACAGACTGGGTGAGGAGTGTGTTGAGATGTACGTCAACAAAGGGAACAGCGAGAATCACGGGAAGTGGAACGATGATATGTGTTCAAATCTCAAATACTCACTATGCTACAGAGGTGACGGACTCAACCATTGTTTTAGTTTTTTTAAAAGGCCACCAGTAAATAATTTGATGAAAGCTGTGTTGAGATTGAGACATATTATTACATGGTGTATATTTCTATCACAGACCAGTGCAACCAAACATCATGCAAGGGACGAGGGAGATGCTTGGAGACCATCAACAACTTTACCTGTGTGTGGGAACCCGGGTTTGAGGGACACGGTTGCCAAACAGGTGAGGGGAATCTGGAAGCTGCTGTTCCCACCGTGTCACACCTCTCCTTTAACCTATGACCTTTTTTCTAATGAGGGTTGCTATGGCTACAACATCTGCTTCCTCAATTTCCTGAGTAGTACTTCATTTACGCATCAGGCATTATGACAGGTCCCTACTGTACCCCGCTGTTGTGCTGAAACCTTTCTTTGCACCTAAAGCTAAGGGATGTGACCCCTTATGTCTACCTGATGGGTTTGTGAACTGCTCTGCTGTCAACTTTACTGTCAACTCTACCTGCCGGTTGAGCTGTGAGAAGGGGAGCCTACTGCTGGGATCACCAGAAGTCAGCTGTAGCACGGACAGGATCTGGACTGGGGTCTTGGGCAATGACATCTGGAGCAGGATCTGGGTCTGGATCGGACAGAGGCCAGTTTGTGCAAGTAAATTAATCCCCTGATACCATCTCTCATCGTGTACAGGTTACAGAACAGGTTATGGTGCTAGGCTAGGCTAGCTAGCTACACCCCTGGTGTCTCAGATGAAGTGAGGCTGTTGATGGACATGAGCTAAATCTTGTGCAACTCATCACTGCTCAGAATAGTGAGACTTGTTTGCTGTACATACTGTACATTGGACCCAGACCAAATAAAGTAACTCAATAATACAAGTCAAGGCAGGCTGGTTAGAGTTTGATATTACTGTATATACTGTAGCAAAGGGCGGGGGTCCATCTATCAACACTGCAACACAATGGTACGCTCCATGCTGTCAGCACAGATGCTTGTTCCTGTCTGGTGGGAGACTGGAGACTGACTCAGGTCTTTAGGGGGTTATGCTCTGGGTCGTTTCCACATGCGGTACCATGTTGGACTGTAGCTGCTGGTTGACTGTGTGTTTCCTCAGGTTATCAGCATGTCCTAGCGGTTGCAGCTACTGTTTGGATGTTCTCAATGCCCTGCTGCATCTGCTGTTGTTTCAATCACAGAAAAAGTAAGTTCAAGTTGTTTATATGAAATAAAAAAGATTTTGGAATACTTTATACAAAATGGGCCGTTCTTGAATTACGGTGGCATTTGAGCATGGCATTTATTTTTATTGAAAGGTGCATTTATTTATTTAACCTTTTATTAAACTGTTTGGGTACATCTTCCCATTGTAAATCAATTTAAATGGTAGCTTAATATTTAGGAGTAGTAACACCAATGATGGTAACACCAATGAGACATTTTAGATAAATGAGTGATGTGATTAGTCAATGTTATTTCCCTTCATTTAAATTGACTAACACATTTGATTTAGACATACCAAATTGTCATCTAACATTTTTTTGTCATTTCGCAGACACTCTTATCCCCCTGAATGCTCAGGTTGCTCAGAATGCTCAGGTTGCTCAGAATGCTCAGGGTCCTCAGAATGCTCAGGGTCCTTAATCTGTGATTTTATGACGTAAAACTGAGGGACACACATTATAATAGTTATAATAAATATATATAATATTTAAATAGCCTTCTTTGTTTTTATTGATCTATGAAATATATTAGACAGACATAGATCTAAACCCCAGAACATGTCACTACACCTCTACACCTCACCAGTGGGACAAGCCAATTTGCTATCGCCCTAGTAGTTTTTACAATGCATTCACATAGATGTGCTGCAGTTTAAAGGATTTAGCTACACATGTTTCCCTTTTCAATAAAACTATTATTTCTCATGTTTTTTTGTCATTTTAAAGTGTTTTTACATAGGGCCTCCCGAGTGGAGCAGCGGTCTAAGGCACTGCATTGCCGTGACCGGGAGGCCCATGAGGCGGCATACAATTAGCGCAGCATCGTCTTGGTTAGGGGAGGGTTTGACCGACCAGGGTTTCCTTGTCCCATCGCGCTCTAGTAACTCCTTGTGGTGGGCCGGGGCGCCTGCAAGCTGATTTCGGTCGCCAGCTGGACTGTGTTTCCACCGACACATTGGTGCAGCTGGATTGCGGGTTAAGTGAGCAGTGTGTCAAGAAGCAGTGTGGCTTCACTGGGTTGTGTTTCGGAGGAGGCATGGCTCTCAACCTTCGCCTCTCCCGAGTTCGTAGGGGAGTTGCAGCGATGGGACAAGACCATAATTAACAATTGGATATCAAGAAATTGGGTAGAAAAAGGGGTAAAAGTATATTTCAAAAAACTGTTTTTACATGGTGCCAAAGTCAAGGGACAGCGTTTCAAAAATGTTCTTCTCTTTTGATCTTTTCTTTAGGAAAGAAGCCCGCCCAACTAAGGTAAGAGATGCTGGCTTCTCACCCAGGCCATGTGCTGGCTTCTCACCCAGGCCATGTGCTGGGTAAGTGCATTAATAGTATGTTGTTGTTTTTGATTGATATCTTGACTTTTACTCTGATCCTGAAGGGAACCAGAGGAGGGTGTGACGTCATCCAACGAGACAGGGGACATCTGATTACCGCTGAGACTTCATGAATTATGTCCTTATCTACCTATTATATCAACATACTGTGTGGATTAGTCCACGTCAAACATAAGGTGTTGTAAATCGTTAGAATTATGTTACTGTATGTTATGTGAATTCTACAAGTTCAACATCTTTGTGTAAGAAAAGTAAATAAAACTATTTTATCTCACTTGATGTTGGGGTTCAGAGTGTATGTGGGGTAAATCAGTGTACGTGGGAACAACACCTTTTTGTTAACACTTCAAGAACTGGGCGTGAGTGTGTATGCGTTCCTATAAATTGTAAAGGAAGTCACAATCCCAAAAATATTTTCTTAACCACTTAGGGAGAAGAGGCGCGCTAGCTGTCACACAAAACCCATATCAGAGCTAAAATAAATCCTTTACCTTTCGAAGAACTTCTGCTGAGAGCTTCCCAAGTGTCCAACGAAGACATCCAATGGTTCTTTTGTTAGAAAAAAGTCATTTATTATATCCATAAATCTCTGTTTGGTTGGCGCGTTCAGAAAATCCAACGTTGAATCGCCCATTGAACCGTGAAGAGAACGCGTTCAAATATACCTATAAACTTTTCCTAAACAAATCAAAGACCATTTATAATGCATCCTTAGCTATCCTTTTATGAATTTTAGCGATAATGTTTCACTTGGATGGTAACCTAAACGCTATAAAAGGAAAATACAGTGGGGCGCGCACACGGTCTCGCGCTCGTGAAATCTTGTTGACATCTGAGCTACCTCGACTATTTCCTGTTCCTATCCGTTCTGCTCACTGCTAGAGCTTCCAAACTCTATATAAAGACTGTTGACATCTAGTGGAAGCCATAGGTACTGCAATCTCGGAGCTGGATACCATTAAAATCCATAGGGAGAGTATCAAACAGAGCAAAGGTCACACTTTTTTTTTAACGGACAGACATTTCTCGGGTTTTCGCCTGCTATATCAGTTCTGTTATACTCATGGACATTATTTTAACACTTTTAGAAACTTCAGAGTGTTTCCTGTCGAATAGTACTAATTATGTGCATATCCTATTTTCTGGGCCTGAGTGTCAGGCATTTTACTTTGGGCACGCCAGACTCTCCAAAACCATCACCTCTGCTGCCGCTCCCTAAGAAGTTAACCTTTTACTGCAGTGGGCTAAATCAGGATCACACAGAGTGTTTCTGGGTAGTCTTAAACAAATCTACTTAGAAGCTAAAGTATACACCTCACACATGGGTATTTTATGGGCTTAAACAAAATAAGACACCTGTACCTGTACCATATTTAAATGTATTCCATTTTGAGTTTGCATCCCAATATTACACTTTATATACATCACAGAAGAATAAAATATAACAAAAACTTTTGTTTTGTTTATTAATGATGAAATAATGAAGAATATATACTAGAGGGCGCTTCGGTCATTCCACTGCAGGAAACACCTCAACTGTGATAAGACCACTTTTTTTCACAGTAGACAGTTTGATGATCAAATTAGTATACGCTGCATATTGCAAAGTCTGGTGTTGATTCATTCTGAAAAGGGAAATTGCACCTCTTACACAATCCATTTGGAAGGGTGTGATGACATGAAAAATAGCACATTAGATTAGTCTCATCAAATCTTGAGGAAGAGGTAGGTTATTTTATGATTATTACTGTACTATTGCAAATTATTATGCATTACTGTATCGTAACGTTCAGTCAAATTGTACAATCCAGTTTGATTATTGTTTAGTGTTGATACATTGGTATATTTTCCCAGATGCTTCAGCGGTCCAACTATCTCAGACAGAGCCTATATAACAGGTTGCTGGTGATTCTATTGATGACACTCTACCATGGTAAGACAGAGCAACTTGACTATCAGACAGAAATGTTCTCTTTCCTTTCATTTCCAAAACCATTCCAATCAAATCAAGGAATTATTAAAGTGCAATGTTACTTATTACAGCATTGCTATGCGGGTATAAGAGAAAATTAAACGTGAACTAAGCTCATGATGCGTTCATAAATTATATTCTTCAGGAACCAATGAGTATATATCAGTAATCTAAAAGTACCAAAATATATGTAGCAACTGCAGATTGCCCCTTTAACGGAAAGTATTGCCTCTGTTTTAATTGTCCCTTAGACCTAACAGGTGAGACAGGAAGTGTCCAGGCCTGGACATACAACTACAGTGTCACCCAGAATCTGGACTGGGATTCGGCCCGTCAGTGGTGCAGGCAGCACTACACGGACATGGTGGCCGTCCAGAACCAGGAGGAGATTGTCTATCTCAACACCATGCTCCCTAGGAACTCACAAAACTACTGGATCGGCCTCCGCAAGGTTGGTTCCGTCCTCTGTTACTTTCTCAACAGGAGTGTACTGTAGACTGACAGATTAGTCTGTCTGTCTTTACCACAAGAGGTTCATCTAGCAGAAAATGTGTCGTTGATTTATTAATGTACTAATCTCTATTGTTTATAATGCATCGCTATTTCATTTATATTGTGGCTGAATATCTTTTATTTTTATTTTGTATTATTGAATAAATTATGTAAAACAATCAGGTGAATGAGATGTGGACCTGGATGGGGACTAACAAGACCCTGACCAAAGAGGCTGAGAACTGGGCCACCGGGGAGCCCAACAACATCGGGGACAAAGAAGACTGTGTGGAGATCTATATCAAAACAGGAAAGGATGAAGCCAAGTGGAACGATCAGAGATGCACAGTAAAGAAGGGAGCCCTCTGCTACACTGGTAGAAGAGTGTGTGTGTGTGTGTGAGTGAGTCAATGAGTGTTTGTTTGTGTGTATTTTCTTAAGTCGTCTATTTGTCTACTGCCCTGTGTGTGTAGCGTCTTGCTCAGAGCATTGCTGCAGCAGCCATGCAGAGTGTCTAGAGAACATAGGAAACTACACCTGCAAGTGTGACCCTGGCTTCAAGGGCCCCCGGTGCCAGGAAGGTGAGTTAAACCTCTACAATACATTCATAAGGTCTTCACCATTCTTATTCATCTATGGGAATGTATTTATCACTGTCACCATGGGATAGTAGCTACTAATACACCTGTTGAATGTCGGGTCAAAGTGAGAGAAAAACAATGTCAACAAGTGCAACAAAAGTACTATGTCTCTTCCCAGTCCTTCACTTGACCGCGCCCACTGTTAATCTCCGCTATTTAAAATGTTGAACTGTTGTGAAATAGTTGTGTTCTTAGGGAAATGTGACCTGATGAAATACTTTCTAACGGTCACTTTTTCTGTAACATCCTGTTCTGCCACTGAACACAGAACACAGAACCCTGGCTGTTACGGTGCTGTCCAAAACCCTTTTCTCTGATTGAGCCTCACTTTATCTGAACCATGTTGTCAGCCATGTTGTCAACCATAGAGTATGTAGCCCATGCTATTTATGATCGTCCCTAACGTTGTTTTGTTAAACTAAAGACAGTCCCTAACTTATTTACATGGCATTGTATGGGTTTGGAGTTGGTTGGCAACTGCTAGGGTCTGAATGTATTTTGCTGTCGCTCCAATCTCACTCTTTACCCTCTTGCCAACAAACTGTGAAGTAGATGTCTTCATGGCTCCAAAAAAGTTCGACCGATTCCGAAATGGATCCGTGGCTTTCCCACCCAACCAGATATGCATAAATAAAACAATGAAAAAACAGAGACCTGTTCTGAATGGACCCGAGGGCAGTCAGACCCGTTCCAAAAAGAACTGTGGAAAACAGACACATACAGACCCGAAACTCATTCAGAGGGGCCGCAGTGGGTCTATGTTTTTCCTTGCGTTTCATTAGATGACATTGCTTTAGATACCAGGTTCATTTTGAACATAAACAGACTGTGTGCACATCGTACATAGTAACTATAAAGTAGTTCCCACAGTGTGTAACACATACTGCAAACTGAGTGCACAAAAACATTAGGAACACGAAGGATTGTTAAGCCTCAAACCAATCGAGACATGGCTTGTGTATGTGTGCCATTCAGAGGGTGAATGGGCAAGACAAAAGATTTAAGTGCCTTTCAACGGGTTATGGTAGTAGGTGCCAGGCACACCGGTTTGTGTCAAGAACTGCAACTCTGCTGGGTTTTTCACGCTCAACAGTTTCCCGTGTGTATCAAGAATGGTCCACCACCCAAAGGACATCCAGCCAACGGCAGGACAGTGGTCGAAAACAGGTAATTGATGAAAGAGGACAAAGGAGGCTGACAAATTGTGAGTCTACAGTTTGTCATGGGCTACAGTTAGTCAACTGACAGTTCAGTACAACATTGGCGCCCAAAGACTCATAAAATAATGCACAACTCCTCGTACCTTGGCACGCATGGGGTATGGCAACTGATGAACTTACAGAGTTCCACTTCTTTCAGCAAAGAACAACTCAATATGAAGAAGGTGTTCCTAATGTTTTGTACACTCAGTGTACATGATATTAGCCTTGCTATGATCTACAGTGCCTTGGGAAGAACGTTTTGAACATTTTGTTACGTTACAGCCTTATTCTAAAATGGATTTAATTAGAAAGAATCCTCAGCAATCTACACACAGTACCCCATTATGACACAGTACCCCATTATGACACAGTACCCCATTATGACAAAGCGACAACAGTTTTTTTTTTCTTTCATTTTTAGCAAATGAATAATATTTTAAAAAATACCTAATTTACAACAGTATTCAGACCCTTTGCTATGAGACTCGAAATTGAGCTCAAGTGCATCCTGTTACCATTGACCATCCTTGAGATGTTCTACAACTTTGTTTGCTTAAATAAAGGTTAAATAAAGGTAAAAAATATATATAAATTGGAGTCCACCTGCGGTAAATTTCCAGAAGGACAACCATCTCTGCAGCACTCCACCAATCAGGCCTTCATGATAGAGTGGCCAGACGGAAGCCACTGCTCAGATAAAGGCAAATGACAGCCCACTTGGAGTTTGCCAAAAGGCACCTAAAGACTCTCAGACCATGAAAAACTAGATTCTCTGGTCTGATGAAACCAAGATTGAACTCTTTGGCCTGAATGCCAAGCGTCACGTCTGGAGGAAACTTGGCACCATCCCTACGGTGAAGCATGGTGGTGGCAGCATCATGCTGTGGGGATGTTGTTCAGCGGCAGGGACTGGGAGACTAGTCCGGATCGAGGGAAAGATTAACGGAGCAAAGTACAGAGAGATCCTTGATGAAAACCTGCTCCAGAGTGCTCAGGACCTCAGACTGGGGAGAGGTTCACCTTCCAACAGAACAACAACCCTAAGCACACAGCCAAGACAACGCAGGAGTGGCTTCGGGACAAGTCTCTGAATGTCCTTGAGTGGTCCAGCCAGAGCCCGGACTTGAGCCCGATGGAACATCTCTGGAGAGACCTGAAAATAGCTGTGCAGCGATGCTCCCCATCCAACCTGACAGAGCTTGAGAGGATCTGCAGAGAAGAATGAGAGAAACTCTCCAAATATAGGTGTGCCAAAATTGTAGCGTCATACCCAAGAAGCCTCTAGGCTGTAATTGCTGCAAAAGGTACAACAACAAAGTACTGAGTAAACGGTCTGAATACTTATGTAAATGTGACATTTCAGTATTTCAATTTTTTATAAACCAACAAAAATTTATAAACCTGTTTTTGCTTTGTCATTATGGGGTATTGTGATGTCATTATGGGGTATTGTGATGTCATTATGGGGTATTGTGATGTCATTACGGGATATTGTGATGTCATTATGGGGTATTGTGTGTAGATTGATGAGGAAAAAAACAATTTAATTTTAGATTAAGACTGTAACGTAACAAAATGTGGAAAAGTCAAGTGGTCAGAATACTTTCTGAAGGCACTGTATATCTATGGTTATGAATACTCTTGATATACTTGGATCAATGCTTGTATCAATCTATGGTACATTATCAGCTTATGGAAGACTACTGGCCTTGATAAACTCAGTGTCTTCTGTGGACGTTCTGTGAATGTTCTGTGGAAACAGACCATGAATCTTATCTTACCTTGGTCGTGTACCCCTTCTCAGACATGCGTTAACCAATGGTTGTGTGCCATGTCATCGACTGTGCCGTCAGGCACAAGATTGCTATAACATATGCGGTTAGCTCAGGTGTTCCTATTTATAACTTGTCAGAAATGTTCCGTTGATCAACAAGCCCATGGCAGCTTAAGGCTTTGAGCTAGGTTTTTTTAATCCCGTTTATTTTGTTGTGATGTTTGAGTCACTGAAATATCGGATGAACACACATAAGACATGGCATAATATGTAGAATTGAAGGAAAATTACCTTTAAAATGTGAAAACGCGTGATATTCCTCAATGATGAAAGGGGGACATGAGTGGAAACGTTTGGGGAGCACTGGGTAAGATCTGGCATGCGTCAGCAATGTCTGAACTGAGGAACACAACCATGATTTTGTATTATCTTACCTGTATCCTACTACAGTGGTGAGGTGTGGCCCTCTGTCCCCTCCTGCCATGGGTAACATGACCTGTGTGGACCCCCTGGGGCCCTCCTCCTTCACCTCCTCCTGTGGGTTCTCCTGTGAGGAGGGCTACCTGCTGAGAGGAGACACCAACCTCACCTGTTTATCTACTGGACAATGGACCAACCGCACACCTGCATGTGAACGTGAGCTATACCAAAACAACTAGAGGGAGTTTCAATGTGATAAGGAGCATTATTTATAAAAAAGAATACATTATGAATGAGTTCAGCTATGGTTCCACCTGTACCCTGGAGTGTGAGAAGAGTTTTGTTCTGGTAGGAACTAACTCCACCCATTGCTCCTCACTGGGTGACTGGAGCCACGCCCTTCCTGTCTGTCAGGGTAAGACCAGGGTTGTTCAGGTAGAAATGTGTGGTGTAGAACAGATGTGATTGTCATGTATGATTTGGAACTGTGTCAGATCTATTCACTTCACTTCTATCTGGAACATTCTGAATTGTTTCACCTCACTGAATAAATCCAAAGGGTTGGAACGGAGAAGCTTAACTATTGTGGTTAGCTGAAGGATTAGGAACAGTATATCTGACATGAGGGGCTCCCGAGTGGCGCAGTGGTCTAAGGCACTGCATCTCAGTGCTACAGGTGTCACTACAGACTCTGGTTCAATTCCAGGCTGTATCACAACCAGCCGTGATTGGGAGTAACATAGAGCGGCACACAGTTGGCCTGGGTAGGCCGTCATTGTAAATAAGAATTTGTTTTTAACTGACTTGCCTAATTAAATAAAGGTTGAATAAAATATCATAGTATAATAGGAATAGATAAATATAAATGTGTAATTATAATAGGAATAGCTTGGGCCTGTGTGTCACAACCTGTGTCCTCTTTCTATCCCTCCAGCTCAGCAGTGTGACGTCTTAACCTCTCCCCCGCATGGCTCCATGAACTGCTCTGACCTCCATGGTCAGTTCCAATACGGGTCCCAGTGTCTGTTCTCCTGTGAGGAGGGGTTCCTGCTGAACGGGTTGGCTGATACAGAGTGCACCTCCCTGGGCACATGGAGCAGGAGATTAAAACGGGATTAAAAAAACCTAGCTCAAAGCCTTAAGCTGCCATGGGCTTGTTGATCAACGGAACATTTCTGACAAGTTATAAATAGGAACACCTGAGCTAACCACATATGTTATAGCAATCTGGTGCCTGACGGCACAGTCGATGACATGGCACACAACCATTGGTTAACGCATGTCTGAGCAGGGGTACACGACCAAGGTAAGATAAGATTCATGGTCTGTTTTCACAGAACGTCCACAGAAGACACTGAGTTTATCAAGGCCAGTAGTCTTCCATAAGCTGATAATGTACCATAGGTTGATACAAGCACTGATCAAAGTATATCAAGAGTATTCATAACCATAGATATACAGTGCCTTCAGAAAGTATTCTGACCACTTGACTTTTCCACATTTTGTTACGTTACAGTCTTAATCTAAAATTAAATTGTTTTTTTCCTCATCAATCTACACACAATACCCCATAATGACATCACAATACCCCATAATGACATCACAATACCCCATAATGACAAATCAAAAACAGGTTTAGAAATTTTAGCGGATTTACAAAAAATGGAAATACTGAAATATCCCATTTACATAAGTATTCAGACCGTTTACTCAGTACTTTGTTGAAACACCTTTTGCAGCAATTAGAGCCTAGAGGCTTCTTGGGTATGACGCTACAAGTTTGGCACACCTATATTTGGGGAGTTTCTCTCATTCTTCTCTGCAGATCCTCTCAAGCTCTGTCAGGTTGGATGGGGAGCGTCGCATCACAGCTATTTTCAGGTCTCTCCAGAGATGTTCCATCGGGCTCAAGTCCGGGCTCTGGCTGGGCCACTCAAGGACATTCAGAGACTTGTCCCGAAGCCACTCCTGCGTTGTCTTGACTGTGTGCTTAGGGTCATTGATCTGTTGGAAGGTGAACCTCTCCCCAGTCTGAGGTCCTGAGCGCTCTGGAGCAGGTTTTCATCAAGGATCTCTCTGTACTTTGCTCCGTTAATCTTTCCCTCGATCCGGACTAGTCTCCCAATCCCTGCCACTGAAAAACATCCCCACAGCATGATGCTGCCACCACCATGCTTCACCGTAGGGATGGTGCCAAGTTTCCTCCAGATGTGACGCTTGGCATTCAGGCCAAAGAGTTCAATCTTGGTTTCATCAGACTAGACAATCTTGTTTATCATGGTCTGAGAGTCTTTAGGTGCCTTTTGGCAAACTCCAAGTGGGCTGTCATTTGCCTTTTACTTCCATCTGGCCACTCTACCATGAAGGCCTGATTGGTGGAGTCCTGCAGAGATGGTTGTCCTTCTGGAAATTTACCGCAGGTGGACTCCAATTTATTAAATATTTTACCTTTATTTAACCTTTATTTAAGCAATCAAAGTTGTAGAACATCTCAAGGATGATCAATGGTAACAGGATGCACCTGAGCTCAATTTCGAGTCTCATAGCAAAGGGTCTGAATACTGATGTAAATAAGATATTACATTTTTTTAATACATTTGCTAAAAATGAGAAAAAAATACTGTTTTCACTTTGTCATAATGGGGTACTGTGTCATAATGGGGTACTGTGTGAAGATTGCTGAGGATTCTTTCTAATTTAATCCATTTTAGAATAAGGCTGTAACGTAACAACATGTGCAAAACGTTCTTCCCAAAGGCACTGTAGATCATAACAAGGCTAATATCATGTACACTGAGTGTACAAAACATTAGGAACACCTTCTTCATATTGAGTTGCACCCCCCACCCTCTTTTGCCCTCAGAACCGCCCCATGGACTTTACAAAGTGTTGAAATGCTGGCCCATGTGGACTCTAATGCTTCCCACAGTTGTGTCAAGTTGGCTGGTAGTGGATCTCTACTCCGAATAGCTCGTTCCAGCTCATACCACAGATGCTCAATTGGATTGAGATCTGGTGACTGGGCAGGCCACTGCAGTAAGCTGAAGGCACTGTCATGTTCGTGGAACCATTCCTGGACAATCCTAGCCTTGTGGAATGGGGCATTATCCTGCTGAAAAAATCTATTTGCAGATGGATGCACTGCTGACATGAAGGGATGCCCCTGATTGGCAATGATGTTCAGATATCGTATGGCATTCAAACGTTGCTCCACTTTTATCAAGAGGCCCAATGTGTGACATGAAAACACACCCCACACCAGCACCACCAGCCTGCAATGTTGACATGCGGCATGATGGATGTATTCATGGTTTTCTCTATACCCTAGTCCTCCCATCAGCGTGACACAGCAGAAACCGGGATTCATCAGACCAGGCAATGTCTTTCCAATTCTAATGTGTCTAATGTTTTCGTTCCTCAGCCCACTGCAACCGCAGTTTCTTGTTCTTTGCTGAAAGAAGTGGAACTCTGTAAGGTCATCAGTTGCCATACCCCATGCGTACCAAGGTACGAGGAGCTGTGTGAGTCTTTGGGCGCCAATGTTGTACTGAACTGTCAGTTGACTAACTGTTGCCCATGACATACTGTAGACTCACAATTTGTGTCAGCCTCCTTTGTCCTCTTTCATCAATGACCTGTTTTCGACCACTGTCCTGCCGTTGGCTGGATGTCCTTTGGGTGGTGGACCATTCTTGATACACACGGGAAACTGTTGAGCGTGAAAAACCCAGCAGCGTTGCAGTTCTTGACACAAATCGGTGCGCCTGGCACCTACTACCATAACCCGTTGAAAGGCACTTAAATATTTTGTCTTGCCCATACAATGATTCTCTACTTGTTTGTTTTGTCACAGAAACTGAAATTAGTCAA
Organism: Brachymystax lenok tsinlingensis; assembly: GCA_030435695.1. Taxonomy (NCBI): domain Eukaryota; kingdom Metazoa; phylum Chordata; class Actinopteri; order Salmoniformes; family Salmonidae; genus Brachymystax; species Brachymystax lenok. Next base: position 44,096,140 of record CM059790.1, on the reverse strand, counting down.
ACTATTTGAATTTTAGCAACCAGGAAATGGCGGAGAGATTTCTACATAGTGCACCTTTAAGTAAAACAAAAGTTAGAGAAGAAAGAGTCTAGTGAAAAGAAGGCGACAAGGGGAAGGAATGTCCTCGTAGGACAAGTTTTAATATTGTAGTGGACAAAGATGAGTAGAACATGAGCATGGCCAAATGGACTTGCTATGCAGGTTTGATGCAATTTTCTAACTTTTATTTATTTATTTTTCAAATTTTTTATCAATTACTGTAAAACATTATAATTGTAGGCCTATTTAATAATCTAAACCAGTTCTGCAAATAGTGTTTTGTTACCTTTTGTTGAGATTTTATTTGGCTAATTAAGTTATGTCTTTTTAATTTTGTGTTTATTTAGTTTAAGTGTCATTTGTTGGGTAGGCAATCACCTTTGTTGGTAAGAGCTACAATATAGGCCTAAGCCTGTTCAAAACGTTTTTAAAGGTGGAATTCTGTTGAGGCATTTTCGTTGGCCAAATTCAATATAATCGAATCCCCACTACGCCCACCTACGCTACTCGCACTCAAACCATGGAAATGGAAACCAGTGAGGGCAAGATGCTTAACTTCATTTAATGTCGCAATAAAATAGCAAGGTGTTTGTATTTTCCCTATAAACAATGACTTGAGTTCATCAACCTTTGTGAAGGTTTGGTGTGGTAGATCATTTCCCCCCAACATCTACCAGCCCCTAACTTCGGCCACTCTCTAGCGGTTGGAGGATTAAATCACCTCCAGCTGATTAAATCTGTAAAACAAACGACGAGACATTATTTGGTTACGACACTGAAGAAGATGTTGGTGAAGAACCATGTTTAAGAGTATACAGGAGGGTTCACCGGGCTACGCAATGAAAAGTTGACATGCAAGGTTGATGATAACAAAGGTTTTATTAAATGAAAGAGAGACAATGTTTCTAGGTTGAAGATAAAAGGTTAACATAGAGCGGCACACAGTTGGCCTGGGTAGGCCGTCATTGTAAATAAGAATTTGTTTTTAACTGACTTGCCTAATTAAATAAAGGTTAAATGAAATAAAATATCATAGTATAATAGGAATAGATAAATATAAATGTGTAATTATAATAGGAATAGTTTGGGCCTGTGTGTCACAACCTTTGTCCTCTTTATATCCCTCCAGCTCAGCAGTGCGACTTCTTAACCTCTCCCCCACATGGCTCCATGAACTGCTCTGACCTCCATGGTCAGTTCCACTACGGGTCCCAGTGTCTGTTCTCCTGTGAGGAGGGGTTCCTGCTGAACGGGTTGGCTGATACAGAGTGCACCTCCCTGGGCACATGGAGCAGGAGAGCCCCCCTCTGTCTGGGTAACTCATCACATCTTCATACCATGCTGGATACATACCTCCATCTACTTGGCCGAGAATGAAGCTTTTAAAATAAATAATAGGGACAGATTATTCTCATAATACACATTTAGTCAGAATATCTATTGTTACAGAGGTACGTGACTTACAGCATTACTGTCCATTTAGCTTTGTATGGGTCAGGATGTGACTGTAGTGTGTTTCTCTGCATCTTCTCTTATCTGTATCCTACTACCAGGGTTGGCATGGTTACTTTCTAAATGTAATCTGTTAGTTACTAGTTACCTGGACTAAATTGTAATCAGTAATGTTTTGATTACCCAACCTCAGTAACATAATCAGATTTATTTCAGTTACTCTTGGATGACTTTCCCCTTAAGAGGCATTAGAAGAAAACCAAAAGGATCCATCAAACACATTAGGTGTGTCATCATAGAGGTCTCTGATTGGTGGTCATCATTTGGTGGGTCATCATAGAGGTCTCTGATTGGTGGTCATCATTTGGTGGGTCATCAAAGAGGTCTCTGATTGGTAGTCATCATTTGGTGGGTCATCATAGAGGTCTCTGATTGGTGGTCATCATTTGGTGTGTCATCATAGAGGTCTCTGATTGGTGGTCATCATTAGGTGTGTCGTCATAGAGGTCTCTGATTGGTGGTCATCATTTGGTGTGTCATCATAGAGGTCTCTTATTGGTTGTCATCATTTGGTGTGTCATCATAGAGGTCTCTATAAACCCACAACCCTGGTGTTGCAAGCACCATGCTCTACCAACTGTGTCACACAGAATCAATGGCATTTTCAAATTGAAGACATGCTAAAAATGATGTGATTAGCTAATAATGTTCTTTAATATAGACCCCCCCCATGATAACAGTTTGCCACTGGAGAGAATGCTCAGGGTGCTCAGAATGCTCAGGGTGCTCAGAATGCTCAGGGTGCTCAGAATGCTCAGGGTGCTCAGAATGTTCAGGGTGCTCAGAATGCTCAGGGTGCTCAGAATGCTCAGGGTGCTCAGAATGCTCAGGGTGCTCAGAATGTTCAGGGTCCTTAATCTGTGATTTTCAAGGCGGAAAAACACCAATGACATAAAACTGAGGGACACACATTATAATATTGAAAAAATGTAATATTTAAATAGCCTTCTTTGTTTTTATTGATCTATGAAATATATTAGACAGACATAGATCTAAACCCCAGAACATGTCACTACACCTCTACACATCACCAGTGGGACAAGCCAATTTGCTATCGCCCTAGTAGTTTTTACAATGCATTCACATAGATGTGCTGCAGTTTAAAGGATTTAGCTACACATGTTTTCCTTTTCAATAAAACTATTATTTGTCATGTTTTTTTGTCATTTTAAAGTATTTTTACATAGGGCCTCCCGAGTGGAGCAGCGGTCTAAGGCACTGCATCGCCGTGACCGGGAGGCCCATGAGGTGGCATACAATTAGCACAGCGTCGTCTTGGTTAAAGGAGGGTTTGACCGACCAGGGTTTCCTTGTCCCATCGCGCTCTAGCAACTCCTTGTGGTGGGCCGGGGCGCCTGATTTCGGTCGCCAGCTGGACTGTGTTTCCACCGACACATTGGTGCAGCTGGATTCCGGGTTAAGTGAGCAGTGTGTCAAGAAGCAGTGTGGCTTCACTGGGTTATGTTTTGGAGGAGGCATGGCTCTCAACCTTCGCCTCTCCCGAGTTCGTAGGGGAGTTGCAGCGATGGCACAAGACCATAATTAACAATTAGATATTTTGAAATTGGGTAGAAAAAGGGGTAAAAGTATATTTCAAAAAACTGTTTTTACATGGTGCCAAAGTCAAGGGACAGCGTTTCAAAAATGTTCTTCTCTTTTGATCTTTTCTTTAGGAAAGAAGCATGCCCAACTAAGGTAAGAGATGCTGGCTTCTCACCCAGGCCATGTGCTGGCTTCTCACCCAGGCCATGTGCTGGGTAAGTGCATTAATAGTATGTTGTTGTTTTTTATTGATATCTTGACTTTTACTCTGATCCTGAAGGGAACCAGAGGAGGGTGTGACGTCATCCAACGAGACAGGGGACATCTGATTACCGCTGAGACTTCATGAATTATGTCCTTATCTACCTATTATATCAACATACTGTGTGGATTAGTCCACGTCAAACATAAGATGTTGTAAATTGTTAGAATTATGTTACTGTATGTTATGTGAATTCTACAAGTTCAACAGCTTTGTGTAAGTAAAGTAAATAAAACTATTTTATCTCACTTGATGTTGGGGTTCAGAGTGTATGTGGGGTAAATCAGTGTGCGTGGGAACAACACCTTTTTGTTAACACTTCAAGAACTGGGCGTGAGTGTGTATGCGTTCCTATAAATTGTAAAGGAAGTCACAATCCCCAAAATATTTTCTTAACCTTTTACTGCAGTGGGCTAAATCAGGATCACACAGAGTGTTTCTGGGTAGTCTTAAACAAATCTACGTAGAAACTAAAGTATACACCTCACACATGGGTATGTTATGGGCTTAAACAAGTCTACTTAGAAGCTAAAGTATACACCTCACACATGGGTATGTTATGGGCTTAAACAAAATAAGACACCTGTACCTGTACCATATTTAAATGTATTCCATTTTGAGTTTGCATCCCAATATTACACTTTATATACATCACAGAAGAATAAAATATAACAAAAACTTTTGTTTTGTTTATTAATGATGAAATAATGAAGAATATACTAATAACATTCCACCCATGAGGCCACTAGAGGGCGCTTCGGTCATTCGACTGCAGGAAACACCTCAACTGTGATAAGACCACTTTTTTTCACAGTAGACAGTTTGATGATCAAATTAGTATACGCTGCATATTGCAAAGTCTGGTGTTGACTCATTCTGAAAAGGGAAATTGCACCTCTTACACAATCCATTTGGAAGGTGATGACATGGAAAATAGCACATTAGATTAGTCTCATCAAATCTTGAGGAAGAGGTAGGTTATTTTATGATTACTACTGTACTATTGCAAATTATTATGCATTACTGTATCGTAACATTCAGTCAAATTGTACAATCCAGTTTGATTATTGTTTAGTGTTGATACATTGGTATATTTTCCCAGATGCTTCAGCGGTCCAACTATCTCAGACAGAGCCTATATAACAGGTTGCTGGTGATTCTATTGATGACACTCTACCATGGTAAGACAGAGCAACTTGACTATCAGACAGAAATGTTCTCTTACCTTTCATTTCCAAAACCATTCCAATCAAATCAAGGAATTATTAAAGTGCAATGTTACTAATTACAGCATTGCTATGCGGGTATAAGAGCAACTTAAACGTGAACTAAGCTCATGAGGCGTTCATAAATTATATTCTTCAGGAATCAATGAGTATATATCAGTAATCTAAAAGTACCAAAATATATGTAGCACCTGCAGATTGCCCCTTTAACGGAAAGTATTGCCTCTGTTTTAATTGTCCCTTAGACCTAACAGGTGAGACAGGAAGTGTCCAGGCCTGGACATACAACTACAGTGTCACCCAGAATCTGGACTGGGATTCGGCCCGTCAGTGGTGCAGGCAGCACTACACGGACATGGTGGCCATCCAGAACCAGGAGGAGATTGTCTATCTCAACACCATGCTCCCTAGGAACCCACAATACTACTGGATCGGCCTCCGCAAGGTTGGTTCCGTCCTCTGTTACTTTCTCAACAGGAGTGTACTGTAGACTGACAGATTAGTCTGTCTGTCTTTACCACAAGTGGTTCATCTAGCAGAAAATGTGTCGTTGATTTATTAATGTACTAATCTCTATTGTTTATAATGCATCGCTATTTCATTTATATTGTGGCTGCATATCTTTTATTTTTATTTTGTATTATTGAATAAATTATGTAAAACAATCAGGTGAATGAGATGTGGACCTGGATGGGGACTAACAAGACCCTGACCAAAGAGGCTGAGAACTGGGCCACCGGGGAGCCCAACAACATCGGGGCCGGACAAGACTGTGTGGAGATCTATATCAAAAGAGGAAAGGATGAAGCCAAGTGGAACGATGAGAGATGCACAAGAAAGAAGGGACCCCTCTGCTACACTGGTAGAAGAGTGTGTGTGTGTGTGTATGTGTGTGTGTGTGTGTGTGTGTGTGTATTTTCTTAAGTCGTCTATTTGTCTACTGCCCTGTGTGTGTAGCGTCTTGCTCAGAGCATTGCTGCAGCAGCCATGCAGAGTGTCTAGAGAACATAGGAAACTACACCTGCCTGTGTGACCCTGGCTTCAAGGGCCCCCGGTGCCAGGAAGGTGAGTTAACCTCTACAATACATTCATAAGGTCTTCACCATTCTTATTCATCTATGGGAATAATGCCATGGATTTCTGTATAGAGATGAACCAAAACAATTAACTGAGTTCAACTTCAATGACATGTTAGTAATGCAGTATGTTTGTTGTCATTGATAACCTAGTCTCTCTGCCTCTCTCTGTCAGCCGTAGCGTGTGATGCTGTGTCGGACCCAGACCAGGGTTCAGTGAACTGTGACCATCCTCATGGGCTGTTTGCCTTCAACTCCTCTTGCCAGTTCCACTGTGCCCTGGGATACCAGCTGCTGGGGGCATCACAACTGCTCTGCCAAGCCACAGGGTTCTGGGACCACCCTGCCGCTCAGTGCCAAGGTATAGGAGAGCAGGAGGGAATAGCACGATGTACTGGGGCGGCAGGTAGCCTAGTGGTTAACGCGTTGGGCCAGTGACCGAAAGGTTGCCAGATCAGAGCTGACAAGGTAAACGTCTGTCGTTCTGCCCCTGAACAAGGCAGTTAACCCACGGTTCCTAAGCCATCATTGTAAATAAGAATTTACTCTTAACTGACTTGCCTAGTAAAATAAAGTATAACATACTAAAGTACCCATAATGCTCTGCAACTATACACAGTTTAATCTTACTAAAGACGTTCCTAAAGCTAACACTATCGGGGCCCGCCTCCTTGTTTAAACAGAGGGCTACCTGACTAATTCAAATTCACATAACGGTGTATCGAGGCTGCTCATAAACCAGCGTTTTCTGCTTGACACATAGATTTCTTCCTCTATTGAGTTTAAACAAAATGTCTCTTATTGCCCCCTTCAGTCAAACAGTGTCCAGCGCTGGACACTGGTCCTCATAGAGGGACCAGGAACTGCAATGACCCCATCGCCCTGCACAGTTATAACTCCACCTGTGAATTCAGCTGTGATTCGGGGTTTGACCTAATAGGATCAGACAGGATTCAGTGTGACCACACAGGACAGTGGACAGGCAACATATCCACCTGCACAGGTATTTATCACCGTCACCATGGGATAGTAGCTACTAATACACCTGTTGAATGTCGGGTCAAAGTGAGAGAAAAACAATGTCAACAAGTGCAACAAAAGTACTATGTCTCTTCCCAGTCCTTCACTTGACCGCGCCCACTGTTAATCTCCGTTATTTAAAATGTTGAACTGTTGTGAAATAGTTGTGTTCTTAGGGAAATGTGACCTGATGAAATACTTTCTAACGGTCACTTTATCTGTAACATCCTGTTCTGCCACAGAACACAGAACACTGAACACTGAACACAGAACCCTGGCTGTTACGGTGCTGTCCAAAACCCTTTTCTCTGATTGAGCCTCACTTTATCTGAACCATGTTGTCAGCAATGTTGTCAACCATACAGTATGTAGCCCATGCAATTTATGACAACTATCAGCCTTTTGATAAGCGGTTTATCAAAAAAAAAATATTATCGACATACGGTCCCTAGTTATTGGCCACCTTACTATTTTGTTCAATTACAATATATATCCGTTTAATATATCCGTTTAACCCTCCAACCGCTAGAGAGTGGCCGAAGTTAGGGGCTGGTAGATGTTGGGGGGAAATGATCTACCACACCAAACCTTCACAAAGGTTGATGAACTCAAGTCATTGTTTATAGGGAAAATACAAACACCTTGCTATTTTATTGCGACATTAAATGAAGTTAAGCATATTGCCCTCACTGGTTTCCATTTCCATGGTTTGAGTGCGAGTAGCGTAGGTGGGCCTAGTGGGGATTCGATTATATTGAATTTGGCCAACGAAAATGCCTCAACAGAATTCCACCTTTAAAAACGTTTTGAACAGGCTTAGGCCTATATTGTAGCTCTTACCACCAAAGGTGATTGCTTACCCAACAAATGACACTTAAACTAAATAAACACAAAATTAAAAAGACAGAACTAAATTTAGCCAAATAAAATCTCAACAAAATGTAACAAAACACTATTTGCAGAACTGGTTTAGATTATTAAATAGGCCTACAATTATAATGTTTTACAATAATTGATAATAAATATGAAAAATAAATAAATAAATGTTAGAAAATGGCATCAAACCTGCATAGCAAGTCCATTTGGCCATGCTCATGTTCTACTCATCTTTGTCCACTACAATATTAAAACTTGTCCTACGAGGACATTCCTTCCCCTTGTCGCCTTCTTTTCACTAGACTCTTTCTTCTCTAACTTTTGTTTTACTTAAAGGTGCACTATGTAGAAATCTCTCCGCCATTTCCTGGTTGCTAAAATTCAAATAGTTTGCCTAATTTCAGTTTCTGTGACAAAACAAACAAGTAGAGAATCATTGTACCATCTAAACCGCTGTGGAAATATATTTTCTATAACCACATGTTTTCCATTTTAATCAGTTTGAAGTTGGTGTGCAAAACGAAAGAAGACCAGGTGTGTTGAACGTAAGCAATCACTGAACAATGGACCAATTTTTTATAAATCAGCAAAAATTTCTAAACCTGTTTTTGCTTTGTCATTATGGGGTATTGTGATGTCATTATGGGGTATTGTGCTGTCATTATGGGGTATTGTGATGTCATTATGGGGTATTGTGATGTCATTATGGGGTATTGTGATGTCATTATGGGGTATTGTGATGTCATTATGGGGTATTATGTGTAGATTGATGAGGAAAAAAACAATTTAACGTAACAAAATGTGGAAAAGTCAAGTGGTCAGAATACTTTCTGAAGGCACTGTATATCTATGGTTATGAATACTCTTGATATACTTGGATCAATGCTTGTATCAACCTATGGTACATTATCAGCTTATGGAAGACTACTGGCCTTGATAAACTCAGTGTCTTCTGTGGACGTTCTGTGAATGTTCTGTGGAAGCAGACCATGAATCTTATCTTACCTTGGTCGTGTACCCCTGCTCAGACATGCGTTAACCAATGGTTGTGTGCCATGTCATCGACTGTGCCGTCAGGCACCAGATTGCTATAACATATGTGGTTAGCTCAGGTATTCCTATTTATAACTTGTCAGAAATGTTCCGTTGATCAACAAGCCCATTGCAGCTTAAGCCTTTGAGCTAGGTTTTTTTAATCCCGTTTATTTTGTTGTGATGTTTGAGTCATTGAAATATCGGATGAACACACATAAGACATGGCATAATATGTAGAATTGAAGGAAAATTACCTTTAAAATGTGGAACCTTTCTCTCCACCCCATGGCGCGTGATGTTCCTCAATGATGAAAGGGGGACATGAGTGGAAACGTTTGGGGAGCACTGGGTAAGATCTGGCATGCGTCAGCAACGTCTGAACTGAGGAACACAACCATGATTTTTTATTATCTTACCTGTATCCTACTACAGTGGTGAGGTGTGGCCCTCTGTCCTCTCCTGCCATGGGGAACATGTCCTGTGTGGACCCCTTGGGGGCCTCCTCCTTCACCTCCTCCTGTGGGTTCTCCTGTGAGGAGGGCTACCTGCTGAGAGGAGACACCAACCTCACCTGTTTATCTACTGGACAATGGACCAACCGCACACCTGCATGTGAACGTGAGCTATACCAAGACAACTAGAGGGAGTTTCAATGTGATAAGGAGCATTATTTATAAAAAAGAATACATTATGAATGAGTTCAGCTATGGTTCCACCTGTACCCTGGAGTGTGAGAAGAGTTTTGTTCTGGTAGGAACTAACTCCACCCATTGCTCCTCACTGGGTTACTGGAGCCACGCCCTTCCTGTCTGTCAGGGTAAGACCAGGGTTGTTCAGGTAGAAATATGTGGTGTAGAACAGATGTGATTGTCATGTATGATTTGGAACTGTGTCAGATCTATTCACTTCACTTCTATCTGGAACATTCTGAATTGTTTCACCTCACTGAATAAATCCAAAGGGTTGGAACGGAGAAGCTTAACTATTGTGGTTAGCTGAAGGATTAGGAACAGTATATCTGGCATAAGGGGATCCCGAGTGGCGCAGCGGCCTGTGTGTCACAACCTGTGTCCTCTTTATATCCCTCCAGCTCAGCAGTGCGACGTCTTAACCTCTCCCCCGCATGGCTCCATGAACTGCTCTGACCTCCATGGTCAGTTCCAATATGGGTCCCAGTGTCTGTTCTCCTGTGAGGAGGGGTTCCTGCTGAACGGGTTGGCTGATACAGAGTGCACCTCCCTGGGCACATGGAGCAGGAGAGCCCCCCTCTGTCTGGGTAACTCACCACATCTTAGTTCAAACCATAGCTAGGTTGAAGATACCCAGGTTAGGACAATGTAATGATTCCATGCGGAAGCTTTAGAAAATAAACTGATTCATGGGTCCAGGACCGTTGCTGAGCAGCATCGCTGGCCCCTTAGTTTGAATTCTTCCTCATTTATGCAAAGAGTTCTGGGATTTTAGAATCCTTGTCTTAACCTTTTATCTTCAACCTAGAACCATTGTCTGTCATCTATTTTGGGATATTGTGTCAGATCAAACTTATTCATTTACATTTCTCTCTGATCCCCAAGGGTTCCAACGTAGAAGCCTAAAATGACTTGTGGTTAGTCAATGTGCTATTAGTTAAGTAAAGGATTAACAGAATGTGTCTGGTGTCACTCATATCCGACTCCTCTCTGTGCCCCTTCAGCTCAGCAGTGCGACGTCTTAACCTCTCCCCCACATGCCTCCATGAACTGCTCTGACCTTCATGGTCAGTTCCACTTCGGGTCCCAGTGTCTGTTCTCCTGTGAGGAGGGGTTCCTGCTGAACGGGTTGGCTGATACAGAGTGCACCTCCCTGGGCACATGGAGCAGGAGAGCCCCCCTCTGTCTGGGTAACTCATCACATCTTCAAACCATGCTGGATACATACCTCCATCTACTGGGCCCAGAATGAAGCTTTGTAAATAAATAATAGGGACAGATTATTCTCATAATACACATTTAGTCAGAATATCTATTGTTACAGAGGTACGTGACTTACAGCATTACTGTCCATTTAGCTTTGTATGGGTCAGGATGTGACTGTAGTGTGTTTCTCTGCATCTTCTCTTATCTGTATCTACTACCAGGGTTGGCATGGTTACTTTCTAAATGTAATCTGTTAGTTACTAGTTACCTGGACTAAATTGTAATCAGTAATGTTTTGATTACCCAACCTCAGTAACATAATCAGATTTCATTCGGTTACTTTTCAATGACTTTCCCCTTAAGAGGCATTAGAAGAAAACCAAAAGGATCCATCAAACACATTAGGTGTGTCAACATAGAGGTCTCTGATTGGTGGTCATCATTAGGTGTGTCATCATAGAGGTCTCTGATTGGTGGTCATCATTTGGTGTGTCATCATAGAGGTCTCTGATTGGTGGTTATAATTTGGTGTGTCATCATAGAGGTCTCTGATTGGTGGTCATCATTTGGTGTGTCATCATAGAGGTCTCTGATTGGTGGTCATCATTAGGTGTGTCATCATAGAGGTCTCTGATTGGTGGTCATCATATGGTGTGTCATCATAGTGGTCTCTGACTTGTGGTCGGACTCGCTCAGGTGGAACAAACAAACTTAAACTTGCGTCTTTTTTCAATGCTGAATTGAATGTCATTGAGAGAACATAAAGGTGTTTTAATGTATTTTTTGGCAAACATATTTTATGACTTTAAAAGTAATCCAAGAAGTAATCATCTAGTTTTTCAAAGTACAGTGTCTGTAATCTGATTATAATATTTTTGCTGGTAACGTAACTGGGTAGTTTGTTTTTTATAATCTGATACATGTCATCCATTACTCCCCAACCCTGCCTACTACAGTGGTGAGGTGTGGCCCTCTGTCCCCTCCTGCCATGGGGAACATGTCCTGTGTGGACCCCCTGGGGGCCTCCTCCTTCACCTCCTCCTGTGGGTTCTCCTGTGAGGAGGGCTACCTGCTGAGAGGAGACACCAACCTCACCTGTTTATCTACTGGACAATGGACCAACCACACACCTGCATGTGAACGTGAGCTATACCAAGACAACTAGAGGGAGTTTCAATGTGATAAGCAGCATTATTTATTAAAAAAGAATACATTATGAATGAGTTCAGCTATGGTTCCACCTGTACCCTGGAGTGTGAGAAGAGTTTTGTTCTGGTAGGAACTAACTCCACCCATTGCTCCTCACTGGGTTACTGGAGCCACGCCCTTCCTGCCTATCAGGGTAAGACCAGGGTTGTTCAGGTAGAAATGTGTGGTGTAGAACAGATATGATTGTCATGTATGATTTGGAACTGTGTCAGATCTATTCACTTCACTTCTATCTGGAACATTCTGAATTGTTTCACCTCACTGAATAAATCCAAAGGGTTGGAACGGAGAAGCTTAACTATTGTGGTTAGCTGAAGGATTAGGAACAGTATATCTGGCATGAGGGGCTCCCGAGTGGCGCAGTGGTCTAAGGCACTGCATCTCAGTTCTAGAGGTGTCACTACAGACTCTGGTTCAATTCCAGGCTGTATCACAACCAGCCGTGATTGGGAGTAACATAGGGCGGCGCACAATTGGCCCAGTGTTGGCTGGGGTAGGCCGTCATTGTAAATAAGAATTTGTTTTTAACTGACTTGCCTAATTAAATAAAGGTTGAATAAAATAAAATATCATAGTATAATAGGAATAGATAAAGATAAATGTGTAATTATAATAGTAATAGCTTGGGCCTGTGTGTCACAACCTGTGTCCTCTTTCTATCCCTCCAGCTCAGCAGTGCGACGTCTTAACCTCTCCCCCGCATGGCTCCATGAAATGCTCTGACTTCCATGGTCAGTTCCAATATGGGTCCCAGTGTCTGTTCTCCTGTGAGGAAGGGTTCCTGCTGAACGGGTTGGCTGATACAGAGTGCACCTCCCTGGGCACATGGAGCAGGAGAGCCCCCCTCTGTCTGGGTAACTCATCACATCTTCAAACCATGCTGGATACATACCCCCATCTACTGGGCCCAGAATGAAGCTTTGTAAATAAATAATAGGGACAGATTATTCTCATAATACACATTTAGTCAGAATATCTATTGTTACAGAGGTACGTGACTTACAGCATTACTGTCCATTTAGCTTTGTATGGGTCAGGATGGGACTGTAGTGTGTTTCTCTGCATCTTCTCTTATCTGTATCTACTACCAGGGTTGGCATGGTTACTTTCTAAATGTAATCCGTTAGTTACTAGTTACCTGGACTAAATTGTAATCAGTAATGTTTTGATTACCCAACCTCAGTAACATGATCAGATTTCATTCGGGTACTTTTCAATGACTTTCCCCTTAAGAGGCATTAGAAGAAAACCAAAAGGATCCATCAAACACATTAGGTGTGTCAACATAGAGGTCTCTGATTGGTGGTCATCATTAGGTGTGTCATCATAGAGGTCTCTGATTGGTGGTCATCATTTGGTGTGTCATCATAGAGGTCTCTGATTGGTGGTTATAATTTGGTGTGTCATCATAGAGGTCTCTGATTGGTGGTCATCATTTGGTGTGTCATCATAGAGGTCTCTGATTGGTGGTCATCATTAGGTGTGTCATCATAGAGGTCTCTGATTGGTGGTCATCATATGGTGTGTCATCATAGTGGTCTCTGACTTGTGGTCGGACTCGCTCAGGTGGAACAAACAAACTTAAACTTGCGTCTTTTTTCAATGCTGAATTGAATGTCATTGAGAGAACATAAAGGTGTTTTAATGTATTTTTTGGCAAACATATTTTATGACTTTAAAAGTAATCCAAGAAGTAATCATCTAGTTTTTCAAAGTACAGTGTCTGTAATCTGATTATAATATTTTTGCTGGTAACGTAACTGGGTAGTTTGTTTTTTATAATCTGATACATGTCATCCGTTACTCCCCAACCCTGCCTACTACAGTGGTGAGGTGTGGCCCTCTGTCCCCTCCTGCCATGGGGAACATGTCCTGTGTGGACCCCTTGGGGGCCTCCTCCTTCACCTCCTCCTGTGGGTTCTCCTGTGAGGAGGGCTACCTGCTGAGAGGAGACACCAACCTCACCTGTTTATCTACTGGACAATGGACCAACCACACACCTGCATGTGAACGTGAGCTATACCAAGACAACTAGAGGGAGTTTCAATGTGATAAGCAGCATTATTTATTAAAAAAGAATACATTATGAATGAGTTCAGCTATGGTTCCACCTGTACCCTGGAGTGTGAGAAGAGTTTTGTTCTGGTAGGAACTAACTCCACCCATTGCTCCTCACTGGGTTACTGGAGCCACGCCCTTCCTGCCTATCAGGGTAAGACCAGGGTTGTTCAGGTAGAAATGTGTGGTGTAGAACAGATATGATTGTCATGTATGATTTGGAACTGTGTCAGATCTATTCACTTCACTTCTATCTGGAACATTCTGAATTGTTTCACCTCACTGAATAAATCCAAAGGGTTGGAACGGAGAAGCTTAACTATTGTGGTTAGCTGAAGGATTAGGAACAGTATATCTGGCATGAGGGGCTCCCGAGTGGCGCAGTGGTCTAAGGCACTGCATCTCAGTTCTAGAGGTGTCACTACAGACTCTGGTTCAATTCCAGGCTGTATCACAACCAGCCGTGATTGGGAGTAACATAGGGCGGCGCACAATTGGCCCAGTGTTGGCTGGGTTAGGCCGTCATTGTAAATAAGAATTTGTTTTTAACTGACTTGCCTAATTAAATAAAGGTTGAATAAAATAAAATATCATAGTATAATAGGAATAGATAAATATAAATGTGTAATTATAATAGTAATAGCTTGGGCCTGTGTGTCACAACCTGTGTCCTCTTTCTATCCCTCCAGCTCAGCAGTGCGACGTCTTAACCTTTCCCCCGCATGGCTCCATGAACTGCTCTGACCTCCATGGTCAGTTCCAATATGGGTCCCAGTGTCTGTTCTCCTGTGAGGAGGGGTTCCTGCTGAACGGGTTGGCTGATACAGAGTGCACCTCCCTGGGCACATGGAGCAGGAGAGCCCCCCTCTGTCTGGGTAACTCATCACATCTTCAAACCATGCTGGATACATACCCCCATCTACTGGGCCCAGAATGAAGCTTTGTAAATAAATAATAGGGACAGATTATTCTCATAATACACATTTAGTTAGAATATCTATTGTTACAGAGGTACGTGACTTACAGCATTACTGTCCATTTAGCTTTGTATGGGTCAGGATGGGACTGTAGTGTGTTTCTCTGCATCTTCTCTTATCTGTATCTACTACCAGGGTTGGCATGGTTACTTTCTAAATGTAATCCGTTAGTTACTAGTTACCTGGACTAAATTGTAATCAGTAATGTTTTGATTACCCAACCTCAGTAACATGATCAGATTTCATTCGGGTACTTTTCAATGACTTTCCCCTTAAGAGGCATTAGAAGAAATAAATCCAAAGGGTTGGAATGGAGAAGCTTAACTATTGTGGTTAGCTGAAGGATTAGGAAGAGTATTTCAGGCATAGGGGGCTCCCGAGTGGTGCAGCGGTCTAAGGCACTGCCTCTCAGTGCTACAGGTATTACTACAGACTCTGGTTCGATTCCAGGCTGTATTACAAACAGCCGTGATTGGGAGTAACATAGGGCAGCGCACAATTGCCCCGTGTAGGCCGTCATTGTAAATAAGAATTTGTTTTTTACTGACTTGCATAATTAATAGAAGGTTAAATAAAATTAAATATCATAAAATAATAGGAATAGATAAATATAAATGTGTAATTATAATAGGAATAGCTTGGGCCTGTGTGTCACAACCTGTGTCCTCTTTCTATCCCTCCAGCTCAGCAGTGCGACGTCTTAACCTTTCCCCCGCATGGCTCCATGAACTGCTCTGACCTCCATGGTCAGTTCCACTACGGGTCCCAGTGTCTGTTCTCCTGTGAGGAGGGGTTCCTGCTGAACGGGTTGGCTGATACAGAGTGCACCTCCCTGGGCACATGGAGCAGGAGAGCCCCCCTCTGTCTGGGTAACTCACCACATTTTAGTTCAAACCATAGCTAGGTTGAAGATACCCAGGTTAGGACAATGTAATGACTCCATGCGGAAGCTTTAGAAAATAAACTGATTATTCTGTAGTGTGTTTCTCTGCATCTTCTCTTATCTGTATCTACTACCAGGGTTGGCATGGTTACTTTCTAAATGTAATCCGTTAGTTACTAGTTACCTGGACTAAATTGTAATCAGTAATGTTTTGATTACCCAACCTCAGTAACATAATCAGATTTATTTCGGTTACTTTTCGATGACTTTCCCCTTAAGAGGTATTAGAAGAAAACCAAAAGGATCCATCAAACACATTAGGTGTCATCATAGAGGTCTCTGATTGGTGGTCATCATTAGGTGTGTCATCATAGAGGTCTCTGATTGGTGGTTATAATTTGGTTTGTCATCATAGAGGTCTCTGATTGGTGGTCATTATTTGGTGTGTCATCATAGAGGACTCTGATTGGTGGTCATCATTTGGTGTGTCATCATAGTGGTCTCTGACTTGTGGTCGGACTCGCTCAGGTGGAACAAACAAACTTAAACTTGCGTCTTTTTTCAATGCTGAATTGAATGTCATTGAGAGAACATAAAGGTGTTTTAATGTATTTTTTGGCAAACATATTTTATGACTTTAAAAGTAATCCAAGAAGTAATCATCTAGTTTTTCAAAGTACAGTGTCTGTAATCCGATTATAATATTTTTGCTGGTAACGTAACTGAGTAGTTTTTTTTTTTTATAATCTGATGCATGTCATCCGTTACTCCCCAACCCTGCCTACTACAGTGGTGAGGTGTGGCCCTCTGTCCCCTCCTGCCATGGGGAACATGTCCTGTGTGGACCCCCTGGGGCCCTCCTCCTTCACCTCCTCCTGTGGGTTCTCCTGTGAGGAGGGCTACCTGCTGAGAGGAGACACCAACCTCACCTGTTTATCTACTGGACAATGGACCAACCGCACACCTGCATGTGAACGTGAGCTATACCAAGACAACTAGAGGGAGTTTCAATGTGATAAGGAGCATTATTTATAAAAAAGAATACATTATGAATGAGTTCAGCTATGGTTCCACCTGTACCCTGGAGTGTGAGAAGAGTTTTGTTCTGGTAGGAACTAACTCCACCCATTGCTCCTCACTGGGTGACTGGAGCCACGCCCTTCCTGCCTATCAGGGTAAGACCAGGGTTGTTCAGGTAGAAATGTGTGGTGTAGAACAGATGTGATTGTCATGTATGATTTGGAACTGTGTCAGATCTATTCACTTCACTTCTATCTGGAACATTCTGAATTGTTTCAGATCACTGAATAAATCCAAAGGGTTGGAACGGAGAGGCTTAACTATTGTGGTTAGCTGAAGGATTAGGAACAGTATATCTGGCATGAGGTGCTCCCGAGTGGCGCAGCGGTCTAAGGCACTGCATCTCAGTGCTACAGGTGTCACTACAGACTCTGGTTCGATTCTAGGCTGTATCACAACCAGCCGTAATGGGGAGTAACATAGGGCGGCGCACAATTGGCCCGGGGTAGGCCGTCATTGTAAATAAGAATTTGTTTTTAACTGACTTGCTTAATTAAATAAAGGTTGAATAAAATAAAATATCATAGTATAATAGGAATAGATAAATATAAATGTGTAATTATAATAGGAATAGCTTGGGCCTGTGTGTCACAACCTGTGTCCTCTTTCTATGCCTCCAGCTCAGCAGTGCGACGTCTTAACCTCTCCCCCGCATGGCTCCATGAACTGCTCTGACCTCCATGGTCAGTTCCAATATGGGTCCCAGTGTCTGTTCTCCTGTGAGGAGGGGTTCCTGCTGAACGGGTTGGCTGATACAGAGTGCACCTCCCTGGGCACATGGAGCAGGAGAGCCCCCCTCTGTCTGGGTAACTCACCCCATCTTCAAACCATGCTGGATACATACCCCCATCTACTGGGCCGAGAATGAAGCTTTGTAAATAAATAATAGGGACAGATTATTCTCATAATACACATTTAGTCAGAATATCTATTGTTACAGAGGTACGTGACTTACAGTATTACTGTCCATTTAGCTTTGTATGGGTCAGGATGGGACTGTAGTGTAGGGGTGGGCATCCCTGTTCCTGGAGTGCCGCAGGTTCTGCAGAATTTTTTCCCAACTACACACCGCAACACACCAACTGAGCTAATTGATCAGTTCAGCGATTGCCTAACTTCAACACACCTGGTATTCCAGGTCAGTTAAATCATAAACATGAAGTTCCCCCTGCGCTCCAGGACCAAGGTTGCCTACTCCTGACAGCGTTTTTCTGCTCCTCAGTACGTCACTGCTCCCGGCTGGTGGAGCCACTGAGAGGCTGGATGAACTGCACCCACCCCTATTCACCCTACAGTTACAGCTCACACTGCCTCCTCCAATGCAATGAGGGATTCTGGCTAACTGGAGCTCCCACAATGCATTGCAACGCATTGGGCGTCTGGAGCCAAGATTTGCCGTCCTGTCAAGGTGAGTGAGGGAAATATAAAAAGATTATTCATGAATTTTTTGATTGATTGATTGATTGATCAAACCCCTACAGTGGTCCAGTGTGAGAACCTGTTGCCCCCAGCTCCATCTTCACCACCCACTCCATCCTCAACCCCACCACCAACCCTGGGACCCTTCGTGAACTGCTCACACTCCCTAGGGGAGTTTAGCTTCAGCTCTCAGTGCCTCTTCACCTGCAGCAAAGGCTACTACCTGAACGGAACAGAAGAGGTGTCCTGCACCTCAGAGGGACAATGGAGTGACCTTGTGCCCTCTTGCCAAAGAAACATCACCTCTGTCCAAGGTTGTACTGACTATTTGTTTACAGCAAATATTATATGCAATATTGTTTACATTATATACACTGAATTCAATTGAATAGTAGTACATTAGATTAAATCAGAATTTCCCCAGATTTTTTTCATGTCATGTGACTACAGCATAGCATCCATGCTTACAGGTGACCTCTTGGTTTACCTGCTCTGTTCTGACCCTGTGGTGACTGTGGTTGTTCTATAGAGTCAGGGATAGTGACTGTGGTTGTTCTATAGAGTCAGGGATAGTGACTGTGGTTGTTCTATAGAGTCAGGTATAGTGACTGTGGTTGTTCTATAGAGTCAGGGATAGTGACTGGTTGTTCTATAGAGTCAGGTATAGTGACTGTGGTTGTTCTATAGAGTCAGGGATAGTGACTGTGGTTGTTCTATAGAGTCCGGGATAGTGACTGTGGTTGTTCTATAGAGTCAGGAATAGTGACTGGTTGTTCTATAGAGTCAGGGATAGTGACTGTGGTTGTTCTATAGAGTCAGGGATAGTGACTGTGGTTGTTCTATAGAGTCAGGGATAGTGACTGGTTGTTCTATAGAGTCAGGTATAGTGACTGGTTGTTCTATAGAGTCAGGTATAGTGACTGTGGTTGTTCTATAGAGTCAGGTATAGTGACTGGTTGTTCTATAGAGTCAGGGATAGTGACTGGTTGTTCTATAGAGTCAGGGATAGTGACTGGTTGTTCTATAGAGTCCGGGATAGTGACTGTGGTTGTTCTATAGAGTCAGGAATAGTGACTGGTTGTTCTAAAGAGTCAGGGATAGTGACTGTGGTTGTTCTATAGAGTCAGGGATAGTGACTGTGGTTGTTCTATAGAGTCAGGGATAGTGACTGGTTGTTCTATAGAGTCAGGGATAGTGACTGTGGTTGTTCTATAGAGTCAGGGATAGTGACTGTGGTTGTTCTATAGAGTCAGGGATAGTGACTGGTTGTTCTATAGAGTCAGGGATAGTGACTGTGGTTGTTCTATAGAGTCAGGAATAGTGACTGGTTGTTCTATAGAGTCAGGGATAGTGACTGGTTGTTCTATAGAGTCAGGTATAGTGACTGTGGTTGTTCTATAGAGTCAGGGATAGTGACTGTGGTTGTTCTATAGAGTCAGGTATAGTGACTGTGGTTGTTCTATAGAGTCAGGGATAGTGACTGGTTGTTCTATAGAGTCAGGTATAGTGACTGTGGTTGTTCTATAGAGTCAGGGATAGTGACTGTGGTTGTTCTATAGAGTCCGGGATAGTGACTGTGGTTGTTCTATAGAGTCAGGAATAGTGACTGGTTGTTCTATAGAGTCAGGGATAGTGACTGTGGTTGTTCTATAGAGTCAGGGATAGTGACTGTGGTTGTTCTATAGAGTCAGGGATAGTGACTGGTTGTTCTATAGAGTCAGGTATAGTGACTGGTTGTTCTATAGGAGTCAGGTATAGTGACTGTGGTTGTTCTATAGAGTCAGGTATAGTGACTGGTTGTTCTATAGAGTCAGGGATAGTGACTGGTTGTTCTATAGAGTCAGGGATAGTGACTGGTTGTTCTATAGAGTCCGGGATAGTGACTGTGGTTGTTCTATAGAGTCAGGAATAGTGACTGGTTGTTCTAAAGAGTCAGGGATAGTGACTGTGGTTGTTCTATAGAGTCAGGGATAGTGACTGTGGTTGTTCTATAGAGTCAGGGATAGTGACTGGTTGTTCTATAGAGTCAGGGATAGTGACTGTGGTTGTTCTATAGAGTCAGGGATAGTGACTGTGGTTGTTCTATAGAGTCAGGATAGTGACTGGTTGTTCTATAGAGTCAGGGATAGTGACTGTGGTTGTTCTATAGAGTCAGGAATAGTGACTGGTTGTTCTATAGAGTCAGGGATAGTGACTGGTTGTTCTATAGAGTCAGGTATAGTGACTGTGGTTGTTCTATAGAGTCAGGTATAGTGACTGTGGTTGTTCTATAGAGTCAGGGATAGTGACTGGTTGTTCTATAGAGTCAGGTATAGTGACTGTGGTTGTTCTATAGAGTCAGGGATAGTGACTGTGGTTGTTCTATAGAGTCCGGGATAGTGACTGTGGTTGTTCTATAGAGTCAGGAATAGTGACTGGTTGTTCTATAGAGTCAGGGATAGTGACTGTGGTTGTTCTATAGAGTCAGGGATAGTGACTGTGGTTGTTCTATAGAGTCAGGGATAGTGACTGGTTGTTCTATAGAGTCAGGTATAGTGACTGTGGTTGTTCTATAGAGTCAGGTATAGTGACTGGTTGTTCTATAGAGTCAGGGATAGTGACTGGTTGTTCTATAGAGTCAGGGATAGTGACTGGTTGTTCTATAGAGTCAGGGATAGTGACTGTGGTTGTTCTATAGAGTCAGGGATATTGACTGGTTGTTCTATAGAGTCAGGGATAGTGACTGGTTGTTCTATAGAGTCAGGGATAGTGACTGTGGTTGTTCTATAGAGTCAGGTATAGTGACTGTGGTTGTTCTATAGAGTCAGGTATAGTGACTGGTTGTTCTATAGAGTCAGGGATAGTGACTGTGGTTGTTCTATAGAGTCAGGGATAGTGACTGTGGTTGTTCTATAGAGTCAGGGATAGTGACTGGTTGTTCTATAGAGTCAGGGATAGTGACTGTGGTTGTTCTATAGAGTCAGGGATAGTGACTGGTTGTTCTATAGAGTCAGGTATAGTGACTGTGGTTGTTCTATAGAGTCAG
This sequence comes from Brachymystax lenok tsinlingensis, assembly GCA_030435695.1. NCBI lineage: Eukaryota > Metazoa > Chordata > Actinopteri > Salmoniformes > Salmonidae > Brachymystax > Brachymystax lenok. The sequence continues at coordinate 44,075,006 of CM059790.1, read as the reverse complement.
GTATAGTGACTGGTTGTTCTATAGAGTCAGGGATAGTGACTGTGGTTGTTCTATAGAGTCAGGGATAGTGACTGTGGTTGTTCTATAGAGTCAGGTATAGTGACTGTGGTTGTTCTATAGAGTCAGGGATAGTGACTGGTTGTTCTATAGAGTCAGGGATAGTGACTGTGGTTGTTCTATAGGGTCAGGGATAGTGACTGTGGTTGTTCTATAGGGTCAGGGATAGTGACTGTGGTTGTTCTATAGGGTCAGGGATAGTGACTGTGGTTGTTCTATAGAGTCAGGGATAGTGACTGTGGTTGTTCTATAGAGTCAGGGATAGTGACTGGTTGTTCTATAGGGTCAGATAGTGACTGGTTGTTCTATAGAGTCAGGGATAGTGACTGTGGTTGCTCTATAGAGTCAGGGATAGTGACTGTGGTTGTTCTATAGAGTCAGGTATAGTGACTGGTTGTTCTATAGAGTCAGGGATAGTGACTGTGGTTGTTCTATCGAGTCAGGGATAGTGACTGGTTGTTCTATAGAGTCCGGGATAGTGACTGGTTGTTCTATAGAGTCAGGTATAGTGACTGGTTGTTCTATAGGGTCAGATAGTGACTGGTTGTTCTATAGAGTCAGGGATAGTGACTGTGGTTGTTCTATAGAGTCAGGGATAGTGACTGGTTGTTCTATAGAGTCAGGGATAGTGACTGGTTGTTCTATAGAGTCAGGGATAGTGATTGTGGTTGTTCTATAGAGTCAGGTATAGTGACTGGTTGTTCTATAGGGTCAGATAGTGACTGGTTGTTCTATAGAGTCAGGGATAGTGACTGTGGTTGTTCTATAGGGACAGATAGTGACTGGTTGTTCTATAGAGTCAGGGATAGTGACTGGTTGTTCTATAGAGTCAGGTATAGTGACTGGTTGTTCTATAGAGTCAGGGATAGTGACTGTGGTTGTTCTATAGAGTCAGGTATAGTGACTGTAGTTGTTGTGTTAAAGAGTCCTCTAGGATGCTGGTCTATGCAGCGTTGGGTGCTGCGTCTGCTGCTGGGCTGTTACTACTGCTGGGACTGGCTATTCTGGTCGCAAAGAACCTCAGCAAGAAAGGTAAGAGAAATGGATTAAAGACATGTATTTCATATTGTGTGTTTTACCTCGTCACCAGGCTATTGCACCAGAGCTTGGGGAGGAAGGTTCTTGTGTGCTTCAAACGGGCTGTCTTTCTTTCATCTATAATGTCTTACTGTGTTAGGCCTGTAGAAGCAGTAGTACTATAGTACTATAGTAGTATTAGTATATAAGTATAGTACTGTTGTAGTGGTATGTAAGTATACATATAGTATAGTTAAAGCCGGTTCCATAATAATAAACCCTGTTTCTGGTCCGTCACAGGTGACTTCAACTTTGATAACTCGTTATGGGAAGAAAGAGAGAACCCTGCTTTTGAGATTTCTTAAAAAAAGAATGTGCTTAATGACATTGTACTGTAAAACAAGGTTTTGCATAACGAGTTGAATATTGAATTAAACAAGTGAATTGTTTTCAATGTATTTAAAGCCATCACTGTTCATTTTTTCTATACTTATTTTTGTGTATGGGCTGTTATTAACTAAAATATCTAACTTTTGGGCGACCCGTCCAGATTCACATAGAAATGTGAGTTATAGATATGTAATTACTGAAAATAAGTCTAAGAAGCGGTATATCTTGTTCTATGTATGCTATTTCTATGCTTCCCGTTCTTAAGTTTAGTTTTTTGCATCTTTTACTTTCAGGTTTTTGAACACCAGCTTCAAACAGCTGAAAATTCTATATTTTTTGGCTATTGAAAGTATATTTCACAGCGATTTAGATGGTACAATGATTCTCTACACTCTGTTTTGTGTAAATTAGGCAAACTATTAGTATTTTAGCAACTAGGAAAGTGATTTCTGCTTATTGCACCTGTAATGGATGTTAGATATGTAGGATTTTAATTTGACCAGTATTGATGCAGCAAAATAATCGCACTTTTCCGTGATGTAATGTTGCTTGATCGGTGGCTAGGCTATTAGCTGGCCAAAATTGGGCTACATTACAGTGCAATAATAATGTTAATATAATCGTGTGTTAGTGGTTTTCAGTGAATTTATGTAAATCCTGCAGCGCGGGAAAATTCTCAGCGACAACAGATTGATCAAATGAAGATCCCATATCTGTATGTAGCTTGCAGTCAAACTCATGGCTTTCTTTGTTTCTCATCATGTTCACCTGGACAAATGTTGAATTCAATATATCGAGATCAATAGAATGCAGAATAAAATGTTAGCAGCTCTTCAACCAAAACCTAATATTAGAGAAAGGGAACCTTAACGAATAACAAAACAATATAGATACTTATTTTAGTTATTTAATTAACAAAATTATGCAACACCCAATGCCCCCGTGTGAAAAAGTAATTGCCCCAATTGCCCCAGTAATTGCCCCAGTAATTGCCCCAGTAATTGCCCCAATAACTGGTTGCCCCAGTAATTGCCCCAGTAATTGCCCCAATAACTGGTTGTGCCACCTTTAACTGCAATGACTGCAACCAAATGCTTCCTGTAGTTGTTGATCAGTCTCTCACATCGCTGTGGAGCAATTTTGGTCCACTCTTCCGTGCAGAACTGCTGTAACTCAGCAACATTTGTGGGTTTTCAAGCATGAAGTGCCCGTTTCCTGCCACAAAGTCCTGCCACAACATCTCACATGGGATTAGGACTGGACTTTGACTAGGCCGTTCCAAAAATTTAAATCTGTTGCTTTTTAGCCATTTTCATGTAGACTCGATTGTGTGTTTTGGATCAGTGTCTTGCTGCGTGACCAGAGGAGAATGTACGGTTCCTTCAATTAAGGCAAGTCGTCCAGGTCCTGAGGCAGCAAAACATCCCCAAACCATCACACTACCAACACCACCATGCTGGACCATTGGTATGAGGTTCTTACTGTGGAATGCAGTGTTTGGTGTTTTCGCCTGGCATAATGGGACCCGTGTCATCCAAAAAGTTGACTCAAGTTTGCCAAAAAGAATGTTCTATGGACAGATGATTCCAAAGTATACCTTTTGGGATGACATGGGTCCCATTATGCAATTATTGTGTTATTTGTTCACTCAGGTTCCCTTCATCTTATATTAGGTTTTGGTTTAAGATCTGATAACATTCAGTATAAAAAATGTGCAAAAGTAGAGAAAGGTATGCCCACCTCACTTCCTCTCACCCAGCCTCCCTGACCACCTCACTTCCTCTCACCCTGCCTCCCTGACCACCTCACTTCCTCTCACCCTGCCTCCCTGACCACCTCACCCCCATCACCCTGCCTCCCTGACCATCTCACCCCCATCACCCTGCCTCCCTGACCACCTCACCCCTCACCCCCTCTCACCCTGCCTCCCTGACCACCTCACCCCTCTCACCTTGCATTCCCTGACCATCTCACCCCCTTCACCCTGCCTACCTGACCACCTCACCCCTCTCATCACCCTGCCTCCCTGACCACCTCACCCCTCTCATCACCCTGCCTCCCTGACCACCTCACCCCCTCACACCCTGCCTACCTGACCACCTCACCCCCTCTCACCCTGCCTCCCTTACTACCTCACCCCCTCTCACCCTGCCTCCCTGACCACCTCACCCCCTCTCACCCTGCCTCCCTGACCATCTCACCCCTCTCACCCTGCCTCCCTGACTACCTCACCCCCTCTCACCCTGCCTCCCTGACTACCTCACCCCAATCACCCTGCCTCCCTGACCACCTCACCCTCTCACCCTGCCTCCCTGACCACCTCACCCCCTCTCACCCTGCCTCCCTGACCACCTCACCCCTCTCATCACCCTGCCTCCCTGACCACCTCACCCCCTCACACCCTGCCTACCTGACCACCTAACCTCCTCTCACTCACCCTGCCTCCCTGACCACCTCACCCCCTCACACCCTGCCTACCTGACCACCTAACCTCCTCTCACTCACCCTGCCTCCCTGACCATCTCACCCCCTCACCCTGCCTCCCTGACCATCTCACCCCCTCTCACCCTGCCTCCCTGACCATCTCACCCCTCTCACCCTGCCTCCCTGACCATCTCACCCCCCTCACCCTGCCTCCCTGACCATCTCACCCCTCTCACCCTGCCTCCCTGACCATCTCACCCCCCTCACCCTGCCTCCCTGACCATCTCACCCCCCTCACCCTGCCTCCCTGACCATCTCACCCACCCTCACCCTGCCTCCCTGACCATCTCACCCACCCTCACCCTGCCTCCCTGACCATCTCACCCCCTTCACCCTGCCTTCCTGACCATCTCACCCCTCTCACCCTGCCTCCCTCACCACCTCACCCCCTCTCACCCTGACTGTGGAAGGGATTTGGGGATATTAGCAAACTGGGAGCAATACAACCATTATTTGTAGTATTTATAAAGAATATGGTATTGTTTGGGCCTTTGGATAGCCTTGACATGAGGCACCCGTGAGACACTTAACTGATCACAATATGAGTTTTAATCAGTGTTGGGGAGGTAGTAAACTACATGTAGATCAACTAGTAATTTAACTACATGTAGTTCAACTAGTAATTTAACTACATGTAGTTCAACTAGTAATTTAACTACATGTAGTTCAACTAGTAATTTAACTACATTAGCTTGGTGGCAGTTGAACTAAATTCTAATCTTGGTAGTGTTTTCAGTAGTTGATCACTTTTCTTTGGCATGTAGTGGTGTAGCTAACTACTGGAACTACACACTACATTTTTGCACCCAACAAAATAAAATATGGGTGAAGTAGGCAATCATTTCTTAATTTTTTTTTTTTTGCATCACACCTGCCTAATTCTCAAAACACAGCTTTTGTGTTTCATAGGTTAAATTACACATTCTGACACCAGAGTGATCTATCCTTGCAATTTGTAGTCTATGACATTCCCAGCCTGGTCTCATAGATTAAACGTAATACAGTAAATGTAAATCCGGGACACTCAAATTAGTTTGATATGTTACGTTTGGTATGGTTACATGAGACAGATGGTTACTTAAGGTAAAAACAAAAGGAAGGCGATTGGTCGGGATGGATGGATGGGTGTACAACGCAAACGTCTGGCAACCCAAAGGCGTGTTCGAATCTCATCACGGACAACTTTAGCTAATTCGCAACTTTTCAACTACTTTTTAGCTACTTAGCATGGTAGCTAACCCTAACATTAACCCTAACCTTACATCTTTAACATAACTCCTAACCTTAACCTTAACCCGAACCTTAACCCTAACCCCTAGCTTAGCTAACATTAGCCAGCTAGCTAATGTTAGCGTTAGCCACCTAGCTTACATTATCCATGACAAATTGGAATTAGTAACATATCATACGTCTGCATGTTCGTAATATATTGTTGTTGTTTTGCTCATTCGTAACGTAAAGTACGGATTGTAATTCGTAACATATAATGCGAAATGTGTGATGGACATCCCCAAATTAAATACATACCATACAAAAACGTAACATATCATACTAAATGGAGTGTATATAACAAATAATACGAAATGCTCTGAGACCAGGTTGACATTTTAGATCTAGATATGATCATTTTTCACAAAGTAGTTTGGATGTAGTAAAATAACAGTAGCTTTTGTGTAGCTTAACTTCTTCCAATGTGAAGTAATTGGTAGTTTGGTAACAGTGGAGGCTGCTCATGATAATGGCTGGAACGGAGCAAATGAAAACCATGTGTTTGATGTGTTTTATACCATTCCGCTGATTCCGGTCCAGTCATTACCATAAACCATGTGTTTGACGTGTTTTATACCATTCCGCTGATTCCGGTCCAGTCATTACCATAAACCGTGTGTTTGATGTGTTTTATACCATTCCGCTGATTCCGGTCCAGTCGTTACCATAAACCGTGTGTTTGACGTGTTTTATACCATTCCGCTGATTCCGGTCCAGTCGTTACCATAAACCGTGTGTTTGATGTGTTTTATACCATTCCGCTGATTCCGGTCCAGTCGTTACCATAAACCGTGTGTTTGATGTGTTTTATACCATTCCGCTGATTCCGGTCCAGTCGTTACCATAAACCATGTGTTTGACGTGTTTTATACCATTCCGCTGATTCCGGTCCAGTCGTTACCATAAACCGTGTGTTTGATGTGTTTTATACCATTCCGCTGATTCCGGTCCAGTCATTACCATAAACCGTGTGTTTGATGTGTTTTATACCATTCCGCTGATTCCGGTCCAGTCATTACCATAAACCGTGTGTTTGATGTGTTTTATACCATTCCGCTGATTCCGGTCCAGTCGTTACCATAAACCGTGTGTTTGACGTGTTTTATACCATTCCGCTGATTCGGTCCAGTCGTTACCATAAACCGTGGTGTTTGACGTGTTTTATACCATTCCGCTGATTCCGGTCCAGTCGTTACCATAAACCGTGTGTTTGACGTGTTTTATACCATTCCGCTGATTCCGGTCCAGTCGTTACTATAAACCGTGTGTTTGACGTGTTTTATACCATTCCGCTGATTCCGGTCCAGTCGTTACCATAAACCGTGTGTTTGATGTGTTTTATACCATTCCGCTGATTCCGGTCCAGTCATTACCATAAACCATGTGTTTGATGTGTTTTATACCATTCTGCTGATTCCGGTTCAGTTATTACCACAAGCCCGTTCCCCCCAATTAAGGTGTCACCAACCGCCTGTGCTTGGTAAACTATAGTATATTTTCAGAGTAGCTTCCCCAACACTGGTTCCAATGTTCTGTCTCCAGACATGTTTTGTTGGGACATCAAATTGTATACTTGATCCACAACGGCCATATCATATGGTCTGCTTCTAACTGAAGGTGAACTAAGAAATGGTTCGTTCTAGATTCTTCTACATAAGCGAGCGCATCTGTCTCCACGCTGAAACAGCTTGAAGCCAATTAGAGTGATTAAAAGACAGAGGGTTTGTGCCCCACGGTTGGCACGAGGGGTGCAATAAATAACCGATTCGCTGACAGGATGCCGTTTGGCTACCGTCAGAATAATAATGAGGTTATTGCTACCCGCTGTGACCGTATGATATCCATTTGATTATTTTTCCTCATCTCACGGGATGCTGCTGGCAACCGGGCCAGTGTGCAGCGGAGAAACGCGTGTACGTGCACCTGAAAAAGTCAGCACGCACGCACGAATGCACACACACACACACATTCGATCACATGTTCTATTCCAGGGTTCTCCAACCCTATTCCTGAAGAGCTACCAGGAGGTTTACACTTCTGCTCTACTCTATGGCCTGGACTGGTTGGCAGTTGCATACCACGGTGACAGACCATTAGATTGTTCCTGACCATTGACTTGCACCAGGGCCGGCTCCAGACGTTTTGAGGCCCAAATCCACACAATTATTTTTTTAGTGGATGTACATTCTAAAGTTAATTTCCTGCAATTCTACACATTTTGTCATGGGGCGTAGAGAAAACGTTACAGTTTTAAAGCAAGTTTTCTGCAGTTCAAATTTTGCATTTTTTTGGGGGGGGTCGAATCGTATAACAAATTTGATCCAATTCTACTTATGTTGCCATGGAGCACAGATAGTTTTTCTTTGCAGTTTTAAAGCCAATTTCCTGAAATTTTTACACATTTTGCCATGACTTATGCCATATTAATGATATCTGAGTGAGAGTGACTAACAAAATCAATGAGGGCCCTCTGGAGGACAGGCCCCCTGGGGCACGAGCCATGTGTCTGCCTTCAAGCCATGATTACTACACGTTAAGATAGCCGGCTAGACTTACTTATCGGTCTAAAAGTTGTTAGCTGACGTGCTAATTGAGTGATTGTCAGTGACTGACATAACAAAATAACAACTGCTGATACACAACCAAATGTTTAACTTACACCTGGTGTATTCTACTATTCTAACTCTCAACAGTAAGTTAAGACCCCGACTGAGTTTTTTTTTTTTTGTGGGGGGTCGGGGCCCCTAGCAACTGCTAATGCCTGGAACCGGCCCTGACTTGCACTCTCTGCTCCCTGAGGTTTGATTTCATGGAAACATGAGACTGGACGGCGTGTAGAGAGGGTTCACGGCGGGGTCAAGGAGCCACAACATGCTTCATACCTGTGTGGCACGCCACACATTCTCCCCTGACGCAGCTTTCAACCCCTCTGTCGTCTCCCCGGTACATAGCCTCCCTTCCCCTCCCCTACCCAGGAACGGTGCATTCCAGCTGGGCACAGAACCTGGGGGGGTCTCCCTTTAGGCCTGCTGGAGGAAGGAAGGCAGGTAGGGCCTTTGACAGAGGGGATCCCAATGTGAGCGTTGATGACGGCCTGACAAGCGATGGAGGACGTGATCCTTTACCTGCATCTGACTCATTCTGCTGTCATAACCCAGTCTGATTATCTATCCCCCTTCATCTTCCACCTGACAGGGAGAAAGAGGGAGACAGAGGAATACAGAGGGAGGGAGATGTGAGACAGAGGGGGAGAGAGATGGGAGACCGAGGTAGAAAGAGGGAGAGAGATGGGAGACCGTGGTAGACAGAGGGAGAGAGATGGAAGACTGAGGTAGACAGAGGGAGAGAGATGGGAGACCGAGGTAGACAGAGGGAGAGAGATGGAAGACTGAGGTAGACAGAGGGAGAGAGATGGAAGACTGAGGTAGACAGAGGGAGAGAGATGGGAGACCGAGGTAGACAGAGGGAGAGAGATGGGAGACCGAGGTAGAAAGAGGGAGAGAGATGGGAGACCGAGGTAGACAGAGGGAGAGAGATGGGAGACCGAGGTAGACAGAGGGAGAGAGATGGGAGACCGAGGTAGAAAGAGGGAGAGAGATGGAAGACTGAGGTAGACAGAGGGAGAGAGATGGGAGACCGAGGTAGAAAGAGGGAGAGAGATGGGAGACCGAGGTAGACAGAGGGAGAGAGATGGGAGACCGAGGTAGAAAGAGGGAGAGAGATGGAAGACTGAGGTAGACAGAGGGAGAGAGATGGGAGACCGAGGTAGAAAGAGGGAGAGAGATGGGAGACCGAGGTAGAAAGAGGGAGAGAGATGGGAGACAGAGGTAGACAGGTTGAAAGAGGGAGATGGGAGATGGGAGACAGAGGGAGGGAGATGGGAGACAGAGGCAGACGGGGGAGACAGAGGGAGACGGGGATAGGGAGATGGCAGTAAGAGGGAGGGAGATGGGAGGGAGACGAGAGACAGAGGTAGACGGGGGAGACGGGTAGACAGAAGGAGGGACAGTGGGAGAAAGAGGAAGGGAGATGGCCTCAGTGGCCTGCTGTCACAGAGATGGGACAGATAAGCACTGTGGATAGACTGGCCCAGCACTCACCCTTCGTCTGCTATATCTCAGTCTGCTATATCTCAGTCTGCTATACCTCAGTCTGCTATAATTCAGTCTGCTATACCTCAGTCTGCTATTCCTCAGTCTGCTATATCTCAGTCTGCTATAACTCAGTCTGCTATAACTCAGTCTGCTATACCTCAGTCTGCTATACCTCAGCCTGCTATAACTCAGTCTGCTATAACTCAGTCTGATCTACCTCAGCCCGCTATAATTCAGTCTGCTATAACTCAGTCTGCTATACCTCAGTCTGCTATAAATCAGTCTGCTATACCTCAGCCCGCTATAACTCAGTCTGCTATAATTCAGTCTGCTATAACTCAGTCTGCTATACCTTAGTCTGCTATAATTCAGTTTGCTATACCTCAGTCTGCTATAACTCAGTCTGCTATTCCTCAGTCTGCTATATCTCAGTCTGCTATAACTCAGTCTGCTATACCTCAGTCTGCTATACCTCAGCCTGCTATAACTCAGTCTGCTATAACTCAGTCAGCTGTACCTCAGCCAGCTGTAATGCTATAATTCAGTCTGCAATACCTCAGTCTGCTATAACTCAGTCTGCTATAACTCAGTCTGCTATAACTCAGTCTTCTATAACTCAGTCTGCTATACCTCAGTCTGCTATACCTCAGTCTGCTATACCTCAGTCTGCTATACCTAAGCCCGCTATAACTCAGTCTGATATAACTCAGTCTGCTATACCTCAGTCTGCTATAACTCAGTCTGCTATAACTCAGTCTACTATAACTCAGTCTGCTATACCTCAGTCTGCTAAACCTCAGTCTGCTATACCTCAATCTGCTATAACTCAGTCTGCTATACTTCAGCCCGCTATAACTCAGTCTGCTATAATTCAGTCTGCTATGACTCAGTCTGCTATACCTTAGTCTGCTATAATTCAGTTTGCTATACCTCAGTCTGCTATAACTCAGTCTGCTATTCCTCAGTCTGCTATATCTCAGTCTGCTATAACTCAGTCTGCTATACCTCAGTCTGCTATACCTCAGTCTGCTATAACTCCATCTGCTATACCTGTCTGATATAACTCGGTCTGCTATACCTCAGCCCGTTATACATCAGTCTGCTATAAATCAGTCTGCTATACCTCAGTCTGCTATATCTCAGTCTGATATACCTCAGTCTGCTAAAACTCAGTATGATATAACTCAGTCTGCTCTACCTCAGTCTACTATTCTCAGTCTGCTATAATTCAGTCTGCTATACCTCAGGCTGCTATAATTCAGTATGCTATATTTCAGTCTGCTATACCTCAGTCTGCTATAATTCAGTCTGCTATAACACAGTCTGCTATACCTCAGTCTGCTATAACTCAGTCTGCTATACCTCAGTCTGCTATAACTCAGTCTGCTATACCTCAGTCTGCTATAACTCAGTCTGCTATAACTCAGTCTGATATACCTCAGTATGCTATATTTCAGTCTGTAATACCTCAGTCTGCTATAATTCAGTCTGCTATATTTCAGTCTGCTATACCTCAGCCTGCAATAACCCAACCTGCTATACCTTCGTCTGCTATACCCTCAGTCTGCTGTAGCTCAGTCTACTATTCTCAGTCTGCTATATCTCAGTCTGCTATATTCCTCAATCTGCTATAACTCAGTGTGCTATAACTCAGTCTGCTATACCTCAGTCTGCTATAACTCAGTCTGCTATAACTCAGTCTGCTATAACTCAGTCTGCTATAACTCAGTCTGCTAAACTTCAGTCTGATATACCTTAGTCTGCTATACCTCATTCTGCTATACCTCAGTCCGCTATAACTCAGTCTGCTATAACAGTCTGCTATAACTCAGTCTGCTATACCTCAGCCCACTATAACTCAGTCTGCTATAACTCAGTCTGCTATACCTTAGTCTGCTATAATTCACTTTGCTATACCTCAGTCTGCTATAATTCAGTCTGCTATACCTCAGTCTGCTATTCCTCAGTCTGCTATATCTCAGTCTGCTATAACTCAGTCTGCTATAACTCAGTCTGCTATACCTCAGTCTGCTATACTTCAGTCTGCTATACCTCAGTCTGCTAAACCTCAGTCTGCTATTAACTCAGTCTGCTATTAACTCAGTCTGCTATATCTTAGTCTGCTATACCTCAGTCTGCTATACTTCAGTCTGCTATACCTCAGTCTGCTATACATCAGTCTGCTATATCTCAGTCTGCTATATCTCAGTCTGCTATACCTCAGTCTGCCATACATCAGTCTGCTATATCTCAGTCTGCTATAATTCAGTCTGCTATACATCAGTCTGCTATAACTCAGTCTGCTATACTTCTGTCTGCTATAACTCAGTCCGCTATATCTCAGTCTGCTATATATCAGTCTGCTATACATCAGTCTGCTATAACTCAGTCTGCTATACCTTCTCTTCACCATAGATCATTTAGCAGCGTATTTATACAGTCATAGTAGACCTATATGACAACTGAGAAATAAACGTTATTACTGTATCCATTTATTCAAAGGTTATTTGTTTTGGGCACAAATACTGTAGATCACACACACAAAGTGTAATAAATACAAATAATAGCCAAGATAGTTATTTACAGTTATACAATACATTCTTTTCTGAACTTCATGCAAAACACACAGTTTTACAGAGGGTCCACTTGGAAATGAGTACGTCCTCAGCTGTACAGTGTGGATGGCTGTGCCCATAGAGGGGAGGGTCTGGACGGATAATGTGAGGGAGAAGCCCCCTTCTCCTGGATCTGAGCCTCCAGACTCATGTGAAGTAGGAGGCTTGCATGGAGTAAAGGTGGTCAATAGGAGTGGCCAGGGATGAGTCACACAAAGACAGGCAGTCTCCGTCGCCTAGGTTACAGAGAGGGTTCCCATCCATCTCCACATAAAGGGCCTTGCAGCCTGAGGGGGAAGAGAGAGCGAGAGAGAGAGGGGAGAGAGTGAGAGAGAGAGAGGGGGGGAGAGTGGGAGAGAGAGAGAGAGAGAGGTGGGGGGAGATTGAGAGAGAGGGAGGGGGAGAGAGAGAGGGGGAGAGAGAGAGAGAGAGTGGAGAGAGAGAGAGAGAGAGAGAGAGAGAGAGAGAGAGAGAGAGAGAGAGAGAGAGAGAGAGAGAGAGGGAGAGAATGGGAGAGAGAGAGAGAGAGAGAGAGAGGAGGGGGAGATAGTGGGAGAGAGAGAAAGCGAGGGAGAGAGGGAGAGAGTGGGAGAGAGAGAGCGCGCGAGAGAGAGGGGAGAGAGTGGGTTGGAGAGAGAGGGGAGGGAGTGGGAGAGAGAGAGAGAGAGAGAGAGAGAGAGAGAGAGAGAGAGAGAGAGAGAGAGAGAGAGAGAGAGAGAGAGAGAGAGAGAGAGAGAGAGAGAGAGAGAGAGAGAGAGAGAGAGAGAGAGTGGGAGATGGAGAGGGGAGAGAGAGAGAGAGAGAGAGAGAGAGAGAGAGAGAGAGAGAGAGAGAGAGGGGAGAGAGTGGGAGAGAGAGAGGGGAGAGAGAGTTTGACTTTGACATACAGAGAGAGAGAAAGGAAGCAATTCCCTACAGAGAGATGAACCTGGAGATGAGTCCCCTAAGCAAGCTGGTCCTGGGACTCTGTTCACAAACACAAACAGACCCCACAGAGCCCCAGGACAGCAACACAATTAGACCCACACAAATCATGAGAAAACAAAAAGTGAATTACTTGACACATTGGAAAGAATTAACAAACAAAAAAAACAAGTGCAAACTAGAATGCTATTTGGCCCCAAACAGAGAGTACACAGTGGCAGAATACCTGACCACTGTGACTGAACCAAACCAAAGAGGAGGGGTATAGAGAGAGAGAGAGAGGGGGGGTATAGAGAGAGAGAGAGGAGGGGTATAGAGAGAGAGGAGGGTATAGAGAGAGAGAGAGGAGGGTATAGAGAGAGAGAGAGGAGGGTATAGAGAGAGAGAGAGGAGGGTATAGAGAGAGAGGAGGGGTATAGAGAGAGAGAGGAGGGTATAGAGAGAGAGGAGGGGTATAGAGAGAGAGAGGAGGGGTATAGAGAGAGGAGGGGTATAGAGAGAGAGAGGAGGGGTATAGAGAGAGAGGAGGGGTATAGAGAGAGAGGAGGGGTATAGAGAGAGAGAGAGGGAGGAGGGGTATAGAGAGAGAGAGGAGGGTATAGAGAGAGAGGAGAGAGAGAGAGAGAGAGAGAGAGAGAGAGAGAGAGAGAGAGAGAGAGAGAGAGAGAGAGGGTATAGAGAGAGAGGAGGGTATAGAGAGAGAGAGGAGGGGTATAGAGAGAGAGGAGGGTATAGAGAGAGAGAGAGAGAGAGAGAGAGAGAGAGAGAGAGAGAGAGAGAGAGAGAGAGAGAGAGAGAGAGAGAGAGAGAGAGAGAGAGAGGAGGGGTATAGAGAGAGAGAGGAGGGGTATAGAGAGAGAGAGGAGGGGTATAGAGAGAGAGAGGAGGGGTATAGAGTGGCCATCATAGTGTGTGTTGCTTTGACATGTAAATTCTACAGTATTGACTGTACTATAGTATTGGAGTATTGCTTGTATTTACCGTAGGGGTGCATGTGGTCCCCGGGCATCTGTGGAGGGGTGAGTCCCTGTCTGAAGGGTTCCATGTCATATTCCTGCATCCCCAAGGAGGAGGCCTGGGCCAGGGCCTGCATCTGCTGGAGGCTGGGGTGCTGGTGCTGAGGGTGGTGGTACAAGCCCAGAGGTTTCAGGTCAGAGGTCTGGTTGCCACAGGAGGGCGCTGTGGAGCACAGGAATCACAGGATAGCTCAATCTCAACAAACCAACAATATAACAACAATATAACAATATAACAATTACACTTACATCACTAAATTGTTCAGAAATAATGTACGCTGCCTCTGTTTGGGCTTGGCTCTAGTTTAGGTGTGAGATATAGTGTGTGTGTGTGTGTGTGTGTGTGTGTGTGTGTGTGTGTGTGTGTGTGTGTGTGTGTGTGTGTGTGTGTGTGTGTGTGTGTGTGTGTGTGTTAATTTAATGATCATTGGGCACACACTGGTTGATTCAAAGTTGTTTCCACGTAATTAAATGAGGTGGAACCAACGTGGAACAGACGCTGAACTGACGTCTGTGCCCAGTGGGTGGTACAGTACAGTAGCCTACCAGTGTGATGTGCTGGCTGTTCTTGCTGCTGCTGCTGTTGCTGCCTTCTGGCCAGTTTCTTCATCTACAATATAAACAGAAATATAATTTCATTACATCTACAGTTCAATTTGCAATATAAACAGAAATATAATTTAATTACATATTTACAGTTCAATTTGCAATATAAACAGAAATATAATTTCATTACATATTTACAGTTAAATCCACAATATAAACAGAAATATAATTTCATTACATATTTACAGTTAAATCTATAATATAAACAGAAATATAATTTAATTACATTTTTACAGTTAAATCCACAATATAAACAGAAATATAATTTAATTACATATACAGTTACATCTTCAATATAAACAGAAATATAATTTAATTACATATTTACAGTTAAATCCACAATATAAACAGAAATATAATTTAATTACATATACAGTTACAGTTTCAATATCAACAGAAATATTATTTAATTACATATTTACAGTTAAATCCACAATATAAACAGAAATATAATTTAATTACATATTTACAGTTAAATCTATAATATAAACGTAAATATAATTTAATTACATATTTAAAGTTAAGTCCACAATATAAACAGAAATATAATTTAATTACATATTTACAGTTAAATATATAATATAAACAGAAATATAATTTAATTACATATTTACAGTTAAATCTATAATATAAACATAAATATAATTTAATTACATCTACAGTTACATCTTCAATATAAACAGAAATATAATTTAATTACATATTTACAGTTAAATCTATAATATAAACAGAAATATACTTTTATTACATATTTACAGTTAAATCCACAATATAAACAGAAATATAATTTAATTACATATTTACAGTTAAATCTATAATATAAACATAAATATAATTTAATTACATATTTACAGTTAAATCCACAATATAAACAGAAATATGATTTCATTACATATTTACAGTTAAATCCACAATATAAACAGAAATATAATTTAATTACATCTATATAATTTCATTACATATTTATAGTTACATCTTCAATATCAACAGAAATATAATTTAATTACATATTTACAGTTAAATCCACAGTATAAACAGAAATATAATTTAATTACATCTATATAATTTCATTACATATTTATAGTTACATCTTCAATATCAACAGAAATATTATTTAATTACATATTTACAGTTAAATCCACAGTATAAACAGAAATATAATTTCATTACATCTACAGTTACATCTCACTCCACAGCCTCTCTGTCTCAAACCTAGTCTTCATAGGAACATGTTCACTCAGTTGAAACGTATTAATAGTGGAGGGAAAGAAAATAACATATTTCACAGAGAGAAAACCACACACGCTGCCCGCTGTAAGGAAATACAGCCCTTATCTGGAAGGATCTATGAGTGAGATGTCATCAGTTTCCTGAATAGAGAGATAACAGGAGTGATTTCCAGGTTGGCAGCACAGCACACTGCCGAAAGAGTTCCGTTATTAATGGTACACATGAAAGTATCTGGGAGGTAGCGAGTGTGTTGGGGGGGGGTGCAGGCAGCATCACATTACTGTACCTTGGCTCTTTGGTTTTGGAACCAGACCTGCACGACTCTTACGCTCAGACCGGTCTCCGCTGCCAAGGTCTCCCTTACCTTGGAGAGGAAGGGAGGGACAGAGGGAGAGAAGAGGAGAGGGACAGAGGGAGAGAAGAGGAGAGGGACAGAGGGAGAGAAGAGGAGAGGGACAGAGGGAGAGAAGTGGGGGGGACAGAGGGAGAGAAGAGGAGAGGGACAGAGGGAGAGAAGAGGAGAGGGACAGAGGGAGAGAAGAGGAGAGGGACAGAGGGAGAGAAGAGGAGAGGGACAGAGGGAGAGAAGAGGAGAGGGACAGAGGGAGAGAAGAGGAGAGGGACGGAGGGAGAGAAGTGGGGGGTACAGAGGGAGAGAAGAGGAGAGGGACAGAGGGAGAGAAGAGGAGAGGGACAGAGGGAGAGAAGAGGAGAGGGACAGAGGGAGAGAAGAGGAGAGGGACAGAGGGAGAGAAGAGGAGAGGGACAGAGGGAGAGAAGTGGGGGTACAGAGGAGAGAGAAGAGGAGAGGGACAGAGGGAGAGAAGAGGAGAGGGACAGAGGGAGAGAAGAGGAGAGGGACAGAGGGAGAGAAGAGGAGAGGAGAGGGACAGAGGGGAGAGAGGAGAGGAGAGAGGACAGAGGGAGAGAAGAGGAGAGGGACAGAGGGTGAGAAGAGGAGAGGGACAGAGGGAGAGAAGAGGAGAGGGACAGAGGGAGAGAAGAGGAGAGGGACAGAGGAAGAGAAGAGGAGAGGGACAGAGGGAGAGAAGAGGAGAGGGACAGAGGGAGAGAAGAGGAGAGGGACAGAGGGAGAGAAGAGGAGAGGGACAGAGGGAGAGAAGAGGAGAGGGACAGAGGGAGAGAAGTGGGGGGGACAGAGGGAGAGAAGAGGAGAGGGACAGAGGGAGAGAGAAGAGGAGAGGGACAGAGGGAGAGAGAGAGAGGAGAGGGACAGAGGGAGAGAAGAGGAGAGGGACAGAGGGAGAGAAGAGGAGAGGGACAGAGGGAGAGAAGAGGAGAGGGACAGAGGGAGAGAAGAGGAGAGGGACAGAGGGAGAGAAGAGAGGAGAGGGACAGAGGGAGAGAAGAGGAGAGGGACAGAGGGAGAGAAGAGGAGAGGGACGGAGGGAGAGAGAGTGGGGGGTACAGAGGGAGAGAAGAGGAGAGGGACAGAGGGAGAGAAGAGGAGAGGGACAGAGGGAGAGAGAGAGAGAGAGGAGAGGGACAGAGGGAGAGAAGAGGAGAGGGACAGAGGGAGAGAAGTGGGGGGTACAGAGGGAGAGAAGAGGAGAGGGACAGAGGGAGAGAAGAGGAGAGGGACAGAGGGAGAGAAGTGGGGGCTACAGAGGGAGAGAAGAGGAGAGGGACAGAGGGAGAGAAGAGGAGAGGGACAGAGGGAGAGAAGAGGAGAGGGACAGAGGGAGAGAAGTGGGGGGGACAGAGGGAGAGAAGAGGAGAGGGACAGAGGGAGAGAAGAGGGGAGGGACAGAGGGAGAGAAGAGGAGAGGGACAGAGGGAGAGAAGAGGAGAGGGACAGAGGGAGAGAAGAGGAGAGGGACAGAGGGAGAGAAGAGGAGAGGGACAGAGGGAGAGAAGAGGGGGGAGGGACAGAGGGAGAGAAGAGGAGAGGGACAGAGGGAGAGAAGAGGGGAGGGACAGAGAGAGAGAGAAGAGGAGAGGGACAGAGGGAGAGAGAAGAGAGGAGAGGGACAGAGGGAGAGAGAGAGGAGAGGGACAGAGGGAGAGAGAGAGAGAGAGAGGGACAGAGGAGAGAAGAGGGGGGACAGAGGGAGAGAAGAGGAGAGGGACAGAGGGAGAGAAGAGGAGAGGGACAGAGGGAGAGAGAAGAGGGAGAGAGGGACAGAGGGAGAGAAGAGGAGAGGGACAGAGGGAGAGAAGTGGGGGGACAGAGGGAGAGAAGAGGAGAGGGACAGAGGGAGAGAAGAGGAGAGGGACAGAGGGAGAGAGAAGAGGAGAGGGACAGAGGGAGAGAAGAGGAGAGGGACAGAGGAAGAGAAGAGGAGAGGGACAGAGGGGTAGAAGAGGAGAGGTGACAGACGGAGAGAAGAGGAGAGGGACAGAGGGAGAGAAGAGGAGAGGGACAGAGGGAGAGAAGAGGAGAGGGACAGAGGGAGAGAAGAGGAGAGGGACGGAGGGAGAGAGAGAAGTGGGGGTACAGAGGGAGAGAAGAGGAGAGGGACAGAGGGAGAGAAGAGGAGAGGGACAGAGAGGGAGAGAAGAGGAGAGGGACAGAGGGAGAGAAGAGGAGAGGGACAGAGGGAGAGAAGAGGAGAGGGACAGAGGGAGAGAGAGAGAGGGGGGACAGAGGGAGAGAGAGAGGAGAGGGACAGAGGAGAGAAGAGGAGAGGGACAGAGGGAGAGAAGAGGAGAGGGACAGAGGGAGAGAAGAGGGGGGGACAGAGGGAGAGGAGAGGGACAGAGGAAGAGAAGAGAGAGGAGAGGGACAGAGGGAGAGAGAGAGGAGAGGGACAGAGGGAGAGAAGAGGGGGACAGAGGGAGAGGAGAGGAGAGGGACAGAGGGAGAGAAGAGGGGGGACAGAGGGAGAGAAGAGGAGAGGGACAGAGGGAGAGAAGTGGGGGGACAGAGGGAGAGAAGAGGAGAGGGACAGAGGGAGAGAAGAGGAGAGGGACAGAGGGAGAGAAGAGGGGGGGACAGAGGGAGAGAAGAGAGAGGAAGTAAATGTGATATGACCCTTGTAGTCTACATATTCTAATATAAAGACACTTCCATGATGACTGTTATTAGTACAGCATATTAACTACAGCTATCAAACCTTCCATGATAACTCTTATTAGTACAGCATATTGATTGGGGACCCTTCAAAGTGAAAACTACAACCCCAGCTTTTCTCCATTCTTTCATGGTGTGGTGTACACCTAGGCCCTACCTTCCGGCAGGGCTTGGAGGAGACTTCGAAAGATGCTTTGAAGGCCCGTCTCTGGTGAGTGGTCAGAATGGTGCGTGGACGTTTGGGTCGTTTGTGTTCAGGGTCATCTGCTCCGCCGCCACGTCTGCCTGAAGCCTTCACACTGCCCTCATCCCCTTTCTCCTCCTCTTCCTCCTCCTCCTCATCATCACTTTCACCTGCCAAGACAGGACAAATGGAAAAAATCCATATATAACCATTCTGAGGTTTATAGACACACACACACACAGACAGAACCTGTACCTGAGTCTGATGAGGTGGGTCTGTCCACCTCCTGGTTGTAGTCTCTAGCACACAGCAACCGTCCTTCCCTGAGGACACAGCAGTCTCCAGTCTGCAGACGACAGGAGCACAGACTGCAGCTAAAACAGGCCAGGTGGAAGACTGCAGCTCCAGCATGCATCACCAGCTCTGCAGGGGAGATGGCCTCTGCACAGCCACCACACCTCACTGCAAACAGACTGGAGAGAGAGAGAGAGAGAGAGAGAGAGAGAGAGAGAGAGAGAGAGAGAGAGAGAGAGAGAGAGAGAGAGAGAGAGAGAGAGAGAGAGAGAGAGAGAGAGAGAGAGGTTATTGGTTATTGGCTATTGTTACTGTTGTCCTGTTGACAATTTTGATTGTTATTATTTTCATATTGTAAATATCCCAAGTAAGCTTTGGCAATATGTACATTGTTACGTCATGCCAATAAAGCAAATTGAATTGAATTGAGAGAGAGAGAGAGAGAGACAGAGACAGAGACAGAGACAGAGACAGAGACAGAGACAGAGACAGAGAGAGAGAGAGAGAGAGAGAGAAAGAGAGAGAGAGAGAGAGAGAGAGAGAGAGACAGAGAGAGAGAGAGAGAGAGAGAGAGAGAGAGAGAGAGAGAGAGAGAGAGAGAGAGTTTAAACCTAAACAAGTTTAAACATAATATAGGTGTCACTTTCAAAGAGCATTGCTATGTAATGACTTTTGTATTGAGCACTTTTTCCATCTCTACTGTTCTGGTGCACTGCTTGAGTGACAGCTCCTCCACCCCAAATAATCTTTCAACAGACCACGCTTCCCAGACACAACTTCTCTAGACGAGCTCTCAGAGGTTACTGGAATGTTGCTGAGTCGTTCTGTCAATCAAGACTGCCAGCTTACATACCCCCTCCTTCTCCCCCTCTCCCTCTGCTCTCCCTCAGACACTCAGACACAAACCCCCAGAGTGGCGAGTGTGCATCTTAGCGCCTGGCAACCAGCACTGGGGGCTCAGCTTCGGAGACTGTTACCACGACTCTGGCTGCCGTGTCCGAGGCCGCGCTCCTGGGAGGCGGTAGAAAGGCGCTCTGCATGCCATGGCTCCAGCAGGGGGGGGGGGAATCTGGACTCCCGGTGGGAGAGGCTGGGACTGCCGGTCCCGGGAATTATCTGCGGAATTATCCCTAAGTCTGCTTAACCTGAGAGGAACTAAAGAAGAGCCAGACCCGAATCAGCAGACGCATTATTCTGCTTTCTGGCAGCCACAGCAGTTTGGGTTTGTCAACCAGGATGGTGCGTCATCAGTTTGGATCTGGGGGTTGTTTTCTGACTTAGAACCAAGGGATAGAACCAAGGGTCACACCAGTGGCGTCTCCATGGAAACATGAGAGGATGACTAGTTTTTTGTCTCTTTGCTAGGGAAGTGGATGCTATGTTTTTGTCTCGTTGCTAGGGAAGTGGATGCTATGTTTTTGTCTCTTTGCTAGGGAAGTGGATGCTATGTTTTTGTCTCGTTGCTAGGGAAGTGGATGCTATGTTTTTGTCTCTTTGCTAGGGAAGTGGATGCTATGTTTTTGTCTCGTTGCTAGGGAAGTGGATGCTATGTTTTTGTCTCTTTGCTAGGGAAGTGGATGCTATGTTTTTGTCTCTTTGCTTGGTACCGGAGCGCCAAGTCTAGACTAATCAAATGGCCACCCAGACTATTTACATTGCGCCCCGCTACTCGCTGTTTATTTAGCGTAGCATAGTCACTTTACAAATTACCTCGACTAACCTGATTGATTAGATTTAAAAAAGAAAATACTTTAGTTTATTTAGTAAATATTTTATTAACTCTATTTCCTGAACTGCATTGTTGTTGTAAGTAAGCATTTCACGGTAAGGAATACAACACCTGTTGTATTCGGCGCATGTGACATATATATATATATATATATATTTGATTTCATTTGATGGAGTGCTGCATCAGATGATCTGGCCTCCACAATCACCCGACCTCAACCCAATTGAAATGGTTTGGGATGAGTTGGACCGCAGAGTGAAGGAAAAGCAGCCAACAAGTGCTCAGCATATGTGGGAACTCCTTCAAGACTGTTGGAAAAGCATTCCAGGTGAAGCTGGTTGAGAGAATGCCAAGCGTGTGCAAAGCTTTCATCAAGACAAAGGATGGCTACTTTGAGGAATTTTGACTGGTACTGTATTTTCAACGTCTGTAAAATATGTTTTTTAATTGTCCATAAATTACGTATTTTCAGTGTCCGGAAAATACTCAATTTCAAGGTCCGGAAAATACTTATTTTAAAACTTTAATACAGAACCGAAAATGAATCTAATTACAACATCTGGAAAATGTGTATTTTCAACGTAATTTTGCTTACTGGGTATCAACCTATGGATATTTACCTACACGGTATGTTCTTGTTGGAACAAGACGTAGCCCTGAATTGAACATGTTGTTGTTTACTGTTGTTTACTGTTACGAACCAACAACATGACCCCAGGTATGACCTCCAAGAATCATGTTTTCATACAAAAACAAAAAGACACTCAGACACAGAGGTTAAAATGTCACAGTGGAAACAGTGGTGTAAACAGCAACATCCCAGAGCCCTGCATTGCTGAGACCCTATTGGTGTTGCCGTGGGGTTGCCAGGGAAACCGTCAAGCTTATTCTAAGGAGCCCATGAGGGGACCGACCCAAGCTGTCTGCCAACCCTTAATGTCTTTGGCGAGTGCACTCATTTTGCCAAGACAGCACCTATGGCACGGTTCCCCAACTGGCGGCCTACGGGCCGGATTTGGCCCACGTGTATTTTTATTTGGCCCCCCTAAGTTTTCTGAGCAAAGAAAAAAACGTGTTGGACATAAAAGACTGTAAAAGCACCAGGGGCCTCATTTATCAATCATGCATAGGCACAATGCGTTGGATCATTTCCACACAAATTGTGAGATTTATCAATATGAACGTTTGAGAGTGTGAGTAAATGTACGCACAGCCATGACCATGCGTACGCACAGTGCCAAGTGGTGGAAAGGGGAACTGCTTGTCAAGCGTAGGCATTTCTCGATTGACATGCTATATAATTTCACCACATCGTTGCATTTATTACGATAATAATTCATATGAAGTACAGTAATTTGTTAAATTAGTGGTGAAAGGGAAACCATTGTGTAAACACTATAAAAAAAAAAAAATATATATATAATGGGAAATGGAATGAGAGATGGCTGAACCTGATCTGTTTGGAGCTTTGCCACACGCTGCAAAGAGGTCGTTCTTTAGAGACAGGTGGCACTTTTTTCCAGCAGAAAGCTCAACAAATATCCTTTCCAAAAACCAATCTTATAGGATTTTTTTTTCCGAGGATTTAATACCTACTTTAAAAAAGGTCACATTCTCATTCAGATTCAAGTGCTATCCACACTCGAGTTTTTGGGCACTTTTCAGCGAGAGCTTGCAGATCGGCATCTCATAGCCCTCGATGAGCCAATATATTGGATGCAATAATCAGCTAAGTGAACAGTAACACATACATTTGACATTTATATTTTAGTCATTTAGCAGACGCTCTTATCCAGAGAGACTTCCAGTCAGTTCATTCATCTGAAGATGATTTATATAACTAGGCAAGTCAGTTAAGAACAAATTCTTATTTGCAATGACAGCCTACCAGGGAACAGTGGGTTAACTGCCTTGTTCAGAGGCAGAACGACAGATTTTTACCTTGTTACCTTGTCAGGGGATTCGATCCAGAAACCTTTCAGTTACTGGCCCAATGCTCTAACCACTAGGTTACCTACCTGCTACCTGGCTACAGGCATAGAAAGTACATTTTTCCTCAATAACGTAGCTATGAGTAGAGTCAGAGCTAGGAGGCGGGGCGAGCCAAGTAAAACCTTTTGATTGGACTCAATCTCTGACACTAGCACCTCTATGTAAGTCTCTGAAAAAATAAAATAAAAAATGGTTTTGTTTTTTGGTGGCGCCGTTGTGTTTGATGGTACGGCGTTGTATACTCCCCACGGGTTTTAAATATTTGATTTTGACCATATATGGTTCATTAGGGGCGTTTCTAAATGCAAATAGCCAAGGTCAGTGCACGAGCACTGAGTGCACGAGCACTGAGGCTGAGAACCATCGGTATTTATCAATGGTGATCTCCTATCGGTGTGCATATGACACTCGTAGGGTTATTTAATAAATCACACTTTTTCAATCCGTACGAACATTCTAAATTCCGTTCGTAAGTAGTATTTTAGAATAATTTATATGCAATAATGACAAATGAGGCCCCAGGACATGGAACAATCGAACACGGCCACAGTAAATGTACACACTCAAGGAGACATAAACTAGCGACAAGAACATTACTGAGAGAACAGTCAGTAGTCTCTCTCTCTCTCTCTCTCTCTCTCTCTCTCTCTCTCTCTCTCTCTCTCTCTCTCTCTCTCTCTCTCTCTCTCTCTCTCTCTCTCTCTCTCTCTCTCTCTCTCTCTCTCTATTGTGTTACGGCCGTGCACTGTGACCACTGTCTGTGTATCAGTCACAAAGCAGCTCTCACTCTCTGTTTCAACCTAGGGGGAAGGTCACTCTGTTCCTTGTGTTCCAGATACACAGGAGACAGACGTCAGTCCACCCATTGTTCTCCAACGGTCCCAGCCTTACCTCTTGAATCTAACTTTTAGTCCAGACCGCAAGTAGGCATGATGCAGACAGATCCTGTTGCTGTATCAGGTGAACCTGGAGCCAGACCGCGGTGAACACACACACACACACACACACACACACACACAGAGAGCCAGTGGATCTGATTAAGATCTGGGGTCTGACCATTGGCCTGCAAACCAACCTACCCTCCTAATCTACCTGTTAACTGATCTGTACTCTACTGTACACCCAACCTAATCTACCCTAATCTACCTGCTAACTGAACTGTACTCTACTGTACACCCAACCTAATCTACCTGCTAACTGAACTGTACTCTACTGTACACCCAACCTAATCTACCCTAATCTACCTGCTAACTGAACTGTAATCTACTGTACACCCAACCTAATCTACCTGCTAACTGCACTGTACTCTACTGTACACCCAACCTAATCTACCTGCTAACTGAACTGTACTCTACTCTACTGTACACCCAACCTAATCTACCCTAATCTACCTGCTAACTGAACTGTACTCTACTGTACACCCAACCTAATCTACCTGCTAACTGAACTGTACTCTACTCTACTGTACACCCAACCTAATCTACCCTAATCTACCTGCTAACTGTACTCTACTGTACACCCAACCTAATCTACCTGCTAACTGAACTGTACTCTACTGTACACCCAACCTAATCTACCTGCTAACTGATCTGTACTCTACTGTACACCCAACCTAATCTACCCTAATCTACCTGCTAACTGAACTGTACTCTACTGTACACCCAACCTAATCTACCCTAATCTACCTGCTAACTGCACTCTACTCTACTGTACACCCAACCTAATCTACCCTAATCTACCTGCTAACTGCACTGTACTCTACTGTACACCCAACCTAATCTACCCTAATCTACCTGCTAACTGAACTGTACTCTACTGTACACCCAACCTAATCTACCCTAATCTACCTGCTAACTGCACTGTACTCTACTGTACATCCAACCTAATCTACCCTAATCTACCTGCTAACTGCACTGTACTCTACTGTACACCCACCCTAATCTACCCTAATCTACCTGCTAACTGAACTGTACTCTACTGTACACCCAACCTAATCTACCCTAATCTACCTGCTAACTGAACTGTACTCTACTGTACACCCAACCTAATCTACCCTAATCTACCTGCTAACTGAACTGTACTCTACTGTACACCCAACCTAATCTACCCTAATCTACCTGCTAACTGAACTGTACTCTACTGTACACCCAACCTAATCTACCCTAATCTACCTGCTAACTGCACTGTACTCTACTGTACACCCAACCTAATCTATCAGGCCATCAATCAGATTAGATACAGTTACACTAGCCTATAACCGTTTTCCATAAGTACAATCAATTATCTGTCATTCATCTGTATACCAGTCACAACTCTCGCTGCCCATGTCATCTGACTCTACAGCTTTGATTAATGATGTTGTCTTCAGATCATCAGCAAATCAAATCCAATT
The DNA here is from genome assembly GCA_030435695.1 of Brachymystax lenok tsinlingensis. Classification (NCBI taxonomy): domain Eukaryota; kingdom Metazoa; phylum Chordata; class Actinopteri; order Salmoniformes; family Salmonidae; genus Brachymystax; species Brachymystax lenok. Next base: position 44,049,679 of record CM059790.1, on the reverse strand, counting down.
TTATTGGTCACATACACATGGTTAGCAGATGTTAATGCGAGTGTAGCGAAATGCTTGTGCTTCTAGTTCCGACCATGCAGTAGTATCTAACAAGTAAACTAACAATTTCACAACAACTACCTTATACACACAAGTGTAAAGGAATGAATAAGAATATATACATATAAATATATGGATGAGCGATGGCCGAACGGCATAGGCAGGATGCAGTAGATGGTATAGAGTACAGTATATACATATGAGATGAGTAATGTAGGGTATGTAAACATTATATATAAGTGGCATTGTTTAAAGTGACTAGTGATACATTTGTTACATCCAATTTTTAATTATTAAAGTGGCTAGAGATTTGAGTCAGTATGTTGGCAGCAGCCACTCAGTGTTAGTGGGCTGGGCATCAGCAGACAGTGAAAATCAGGGTACTTCTTGACCTGATTCAGTTCACACCTACATTGTCATCATTCACTTCCAAGTAAGTCCCTGGGTCTGGTTGGCCTGTTGGACCAGGGACAATGATGTGTAGCAGAACCCTGGACTGGCCCAGGGACAATGATGTGCAGCAAAACCCTGGACCGGCCCAGGGACAATGATGTGTAGCAGAACCCTGGACTGGCCCAGGGACAACGATGTGCAGCAGAACCCTGGCCCGGCCCAGGGACAACGATGTGCAGCAGAACCTTGGCCCGGCCCAGGGACAACGATGTGCAGCAGAACCCTGGACCGGCCCAGGGAAAATGATGTGTAGCAAAACCCTGGCCCGGGCCAGTACCCTAGTGGCCGCCCCAGAAATTCTGAGATCTGATAGGTTGTATATGAATATATTGATAATTTTGACCGACAGCAACTCAATCTCACCGGAGAAAGCATCCAAGCCAGCAAAACAGCGCCCCTCTGTCTCAGTATGTGTAGTCCATGTATCTGATGCTGTCTGGCCAAAAAGAGTATGACATGGGTACAGACACTAAGACAGAGCGGCGCTGTTTGCCTCGATTGGATGCTTTCTCTGGTGAAATAGATTCAGCCTTTTGGTCGAGACAGAACCGTGGCGGCGGTACCTGGCATGAGGCCCCCTGCTAATTGGTCAGGTCAGATATCTTACGGTCGAATGGGCGTCATCCCATTGGGCACCTAGGCACCTGGGCACGGGGCTATCCAGATGCCAACGCACGGAATGCCCCCCTCATAGTGGGCACCGTCCCTAAAAGGTTCACACCCTAAACCCACCGCCTCTCCTGTCAGAATCCCTCTGCCCCTCCAACATATGGCTCTTTACTGTTCCTGTTACACCTCCTCCCTCTCTCCTCCCTCTCTCCTCCCTCTCTCCTCTGCTAGCTCCTTTGGCTAACATAAACATTGACCCTCCTGCCACTCCCGCAGTCCCCACAAGTCAGACGGCCAACAGCAACATTTTCTCTCAGCCTCATGGCAAAATGTGTATAATAGCTTGAGATGGTCAAAAAAAAAAAAGGCATATTTTTCCCTCAGCCCTTCCTGTACATGCCAACTGTCTTTCTGTTCTCATTAAACAGACACCATGGTCCTTTTTAAGGATCATTATGGGCTCAGGAAACATCCCAAACAGCAAAGACATCACAGCTTGGTCGGTATGAGGGATGTGTTGGGAGTGTTAGCCTTCAGGGTAGCTGCCAACAGCACCAACCAGGGCCATAGCCAACGCTGCAAGGGGGTTTCATTTCAATGCACTGAGAAGGAAACATTTTGGGGCAGAGTAAAGAGTGATGATGTTTCCAGTCTCGTCGCTTGGCAGAGAGGCCATCACTAAATTGTTCAGAAATAATGTACGCTGCCTCTGTTTGGGCTTGGCTCTAGTTTAGGTGTGAGATATAATGTGTGTGTGTGTGTGTGTGTGTGTGTGTGTGTGTGTGTGTTTTGGAAGGAATTTAGGGAGGGGAGGTTGGTGTAAGTGACGCTTTTGAATGGGCCATATGTTGTCCCCAGCTTGCCGTTGCCACACCGATGGGCTTTGATAATTTAACACATTTTGACAATGTGTCAGTTGAGCTCTACCCCAGATCGCGCTGTCTGTGTGTGTGTGTGTGTGTGTGTGTGTGTGTGTTGTGTGTGTGTGTGTGTGTGTGTGTGCTCTCCTCTCACATTCCAAGGCCCATGCTGCCCATTCCTCCTGCAGTCACCTTGTTCTCCAAGAGCTGCGACTCCCGTGCCAAGTTCCCTGGACACTCCCTTTTATACACATACATACTGCATATATCCCCAGTATCTATCCACTCTATTTATCTACAGTAACTTTCTACAGTAACTATCTACAGTATCTATCTACAGTAACTTTCTACAGTAACTGTCTACAGTATCTATCTACAGTAACTATCTACAGTAACTATCAACAGTAACTATGTACAGTAACTATCTACAGTAACTATCTACAGTAACTATCTACAGTAACTATCTACGGTAACTATCTACAGTATCTATCTACAGTAACTATCCCCAGTATCTATCTATAGTATCTATCTACATTATCTATCTACAGTAACTATCTACAGTAACTATCTATGGTAACTATCTACAGTATCTATCTACAGTATCTATCTACAGTAACTATCTACACTATCTATCTACAGTAACTATCCCCAGTATCTATCTATAGTATCTATCTACATTATCTATCTACAGTATCTATCTATAGTATATATCTACAGTATATATCCCCATTATATATCTACATTATCTATCTACATTATCTATCCCCCGTATCAATCCCCATTATCTATCTACAGTATGTATCTACAGTATCTATCCCCAGTATCTATCTATAGTTTCTATCTACATTATATAGCTACAGTATCTATCTACATTATCTATCTACAGTATCTATATACATTATCTATCTACAGTAACTATCTACATTACATATCTACAGTATCTATCTACAGTATCTATCTACATTATCTATCTGCAGTATATATCTACAGTATATATCTACAGTATCTATCTACATTATCTATCTACAGTATCTATCCCCAGTATCTATCTACAGTATCTATCCCCATTATCTATCTACAGTATCTATCTACATTATATATCTACAGTATCTATCTACTGTATCTATATACAGTATCTATCTACTGTATCTATCTACAATAACTATCTACAGTAACTATCTACAGTATCTATCTACAGTAACTATCTACAGTAACTATCTACAGTATCTATCTACAGTATCTATCTACAATAACTATCTACACTATCTATCTACAGTAACTATCTACAGTATCTATCTATGGTAACTATCTACAGTAACTATCTACTGTATCTATCTACAGTAACTATCTACAGTATCTATCTACAGCAACTATCTACAGTAACTATCTACAGTATCTATCTATGGTAACTATCTACAGTATCTATCTACAGTAACTATCTACAGTAACTATCTACAGTATCTATCTACAGTAACTATCTACAGTATCTATCTACAGTAACTATCTACGGTAACTATCTACATTATCTATCTACAGTAACTATCTACAGTAACTATCTACATGATCTATCTACAGTAACTATCTGCAGTATCTATCTACATTATCTATCTAGAGTAACTATCTACAGTAACTATCTACAGTATCTATCTACAGTAACTATCTACAGTACATATCTACAGTAACTATCTACAGTATCTATCTATGGTAACTATCTACAGTAACTATCTACAGTAACTATCTACGGTAACTATCTACATTATCTATCTACATTATCTATCTACAGTAACTATCTACAGTAACTATCTACAGTAACTATCTACGTGATCTATCTACAGTAACTATCTGCAGTAACTATCTACAGTATCTATCTACATTATCTATATAGAGTAACTATCTACAGTATCTATCTACAGTACATATCTACAGTAACTATCTACAGTATCTATCTACAGTATCTATCTACGGTATATATCCCCAGTATCTATCTACATGATCTATCTACAGTAACTATCTACAGTATCTATCTACAGTAACTATCTACAGTATCTATCTATGGTAACTATCTACAGTAACTATCTACAGTATCTATCTATGGTAACTATCTATGGTAACTATCTACAGTAACTATCTACAGTATCTATCTACGGTATATATCCCCAGTATCTATCTACATGATCTATCTACAGTAACTATCTACAGTATCTATCTACAGTAACTGTCTACAGTATCTATCTATGGTAACTATCTACAGTAACTATCTACAGTATCTATCTATGGTAACTACCTACAGTATCTATCTACAGTAACTATCTACAGTATCTATCTACAGTAACTATCTACGGTAACTATCTACATTATCTATCTACAGTAACTGTCTACAGTAACTATCTACATGATCTATCTATGGTAACTATCTACAGTAACTATCTACAGTATCTATCTACAGTACATATCTACAGTAACTATCTACAGTATCTATCTACAGTATCTATCTACGGTATATATCCCCAGTATCTATCTACATGATCTATCTACAGTAACTATCTACAGTATCTATCTACAGTAACTATCTACAGTATCTATCTATGGTAACTATCTACAGTAACTATCTACAGTATCTATCTATGGTAACTATCTATGGTAACTATCTACAGTAACTATCTACAGTATCTATCTACGGTATATATCCCCAGTATCTATCTACAGTAACTGTCTACAGTAACTGTCTACAGTATCTATCTACAGTAACTATCTACAGTATCTATCTACGGTATATATCCCCAGTAACTATCTACAGTATCTATCTACAGTATCTATCTACAGTAACTGTCTACAGTAACTATCTACAGTATCTATCTATGGTATCTATCTACATTAACTATCTACAGTATCTATCTATGGTATCTATCTATGGTATCTGTCTACAGTAACTATCTACAGTATCTATCTACGGTATATATCCCCAGTATCTATCTACAGTAACTATCTACAGTAACTATCTACAGTATCTATCTACAGTAACTGTCTACAGTATCTATCTACAGTAACTATCTACAGTATCTATCTACGGTATATATCCCCAGTAACTATCTACAGTATCTATCTACAGTATCTATCTACAGTATCTATCTACAGTATCTATCTACAGTAACTGTCTACAGTAACTATCTACAGTATCTATCTATGGTATCTATCTACATTAACTATCTACAGTATCTATCTATGGTATCTATCTATGGTATCTGTCTACAGTAACTATCTACAGTATCTATCTACGGTATATATCCCCAGTATCTATCTACAGTAACTATCTACAGTAACTATCTACAGTATCTATCTACAGTAACTGTCTACAGTAACTATCTACAGTATCTATCTACAGTAACTGTCTACAGTAACTATCTACAGTATCTATCTACAGTAACTATCTACAGTATCTATCTACGGTATATATCCCCAGTATCTATCTACAGTAACTATCTACAGTATCTATCTACAGTAACTGTCTACAGTAACTATCTACAGTATCTATCTACAGTATCTATCTACATTCTCCTTTTTTTATTCAGAACTTTTTAGCATGTGGCACTTGCACCTTTTGTTATTTTTATTTGATTAAATTAAATATATTTTTGCATCTTGGCATCCTTGGTTTATTTCCTTTTGATGGTTTGAGTGTGAGTACCTAGGTTATTCTACACACGTAGCCCTACTGCAGCCACACATCTCCACAAAGACCCTGACATACAGTATGTAACACTGAGAGAAAGCCCTGACATACAGTATGTAACACTGAGAGAAAGCCCTGACATACAGTATGTAACACAGAGAAATCCCTGACATACAGTATGTAACACTGAGAGAAAGCCCTGACACACCACAAATAAACTAAAGACATGGCATCAGTGAAATTAGACATTTCTCCAAACGTCTTCCCAAATGTTTATTGGCACACACACTCCGACACACACTCCGACACACACTCCGACACACACTCTGACACACACTCAACATGTCAAGGACAAAGCTTGGGATGCAGGCAGGCTGTCAAAGCGTGGTGAGGGTACAGAGTGCAGTGGGCCCTGACAGGTGCCATGCCATCGTGGCTCCAGGTGCACCTATACTGAATTTCAGCTTTACTAACTCTTATAATTTCACATTCCCCTGTTCTTATCTATGGACACGAAGTCCATAGATGAGTGAAGTGAGTGAAGCTGAGTACTGTTCCTGTACTGACATGGAATTGCAGACATTCTCTTATCTGACAGTATCTATCTACATTATCTATCTATCGGCAGACATTCTCTTATCTGACAGTCCTATCCCCAGTATCTATCTACATTATATATCGACAGTATCTACCCCAAGTATCTATCTACATTATATATCTACAGTATCTATCCCCAGTATCTATCTACATTATCCATCTATCTGCAGACATTCTCTTATCTGAAACATGGAATATATGTAACTGGCATTTACTAATGCTTTAACCACAATGCACAAGAACAGTAGCACATCCATCCCCCTCACCCTCCTCACCCTTCACCCTCCTCACCCTTCACACCCACCTCCCTCACCATCCTCACCCTCCTCACCCTTCACACCCACCTCCCTCACCATCCTCACCCTTCACCCTCCTCACCCTTCACCCTCCTCACCCTTCACACCCACCTCCCTCACCATCCTCACCCTTCACCCTCCTCACCCTTCACACCCACCTCCCTCACCATCCTCACCCTCCTAACCGTTCACCCTCCTAACCCTTCACCCTTCACCCTCAACCCCGTTCACCCTCCTCACCCCTCCACATCCCTAACCCCTCACCCTCTCCTCCCCTCCCCTGGGCTAGTGGCTCCTAAGAGAACAATAGTGATAAGAGACTTTCTTTAGGGGGTGGAATCCCCTGCCTGGTCCCTATCCCCCAAGCTCTGTTTTTCTAGCTTCAACACAATCCTACTGACCTGGGAAGACATTCGTTAGAGGCCACATACACTATTGAAGAACATCGGTGATCAAGGCAAAATGGTTTGTTTAAGGAGAAGTAGTCTATGTGAACATGTTATATTATGGAAACAAATGCCAAACAAAAATGGCAATATTATATTATATTATATTCCTCTAAATTGTATTTTCCATTTATTTTATTTTTTTATCTAGGTCTATGTGGAAATTCAACTTGTTTTGAACAAACCAAGTAGACCTAAGGCCAGGCCATACTCCATATTAAAAAAAGAGAAACTTTTCAATCATGATGAGGTATCAACCTTCCCCCCCAGCACTGTGAGTAAATCTAAACCAACACTTACTTGGCATAGTCGCGCTTGCAGTAAAGTTTCTGGTCCCGGAGAAAGCAAGTGTTCTTGAGCGGGTCGCCGCACACCACGCACCGGACGCATTGCTCATGCCATAGGCCATCGATGACGCTAAGCAGGTACTTGTCACGGATGAGGCGGTGGCATCCCACACACACGGTCTGTGTCAAATCTACCCCCCAGAAAATAACGCCAACATTTAGATAATTAGTCCAACACAAAATCCTGATGTTTATTATATCGAAATGTGTGTAGTATTGAATCTGTAGTTATTTAAAAAGCCTAAAACCTAAAGCATTATATATTTTATCAATTGAAATATAAATGTTGACTACCAATTTTCTAGGATAGAATAAATTTTAGGCTCAACAAATACATAATCTAAACTTTAAACATATAAATATTATCTACAGGTGACCTGCTGTAAAAATATACATGCATCACAAAATATTTTATGGACATGTGGTAATTGCAGTCTATTTTAACAAGTCGATTTTAATAAGTCGATTTTTAACAAAAAAACGAATTTAAAAGTCATGCATGCAATGTTTTTAAAGTGATTTTTGTTATTGTTAGATTTTTGTAAGCCTATTCAATTCCGTAGTTGCCTAAACTCACCAAGTAAAGATGCAGGATGTCCTTCCTCCATCGTTTTATCCAACAAAGTTCTGCGAGGGGAAAATAATTGTCAGCCTTGTGGAGTTATATATATATATCCTTCTTGAGATGTCAATCATTGATTCAGTTTTATTTCATAAAAAAAAAAATGTTGCTGTTGAGTTCATAGGTCGAAGTCAAATCAACGTGTAGGCCTATTGGTCGTATACAGTCTTGCAGATGTTATCTCAAGCGCTGTGAAATGCTTATATTTCCAGCTTTAACAATGCAGCAATATCTAGCAATACAATACACACATAATCCAAACGTTATGAACGAGCAATTAAGACATATAAGAAGGAGCAATGTCAGAACGAGCAAGTCGGTGTCCGAAATATAAATATATATGTAAATTTATGTGAACGGTGTGTATCGACAGCATATTAAAACTGGATGACACACGCGGAAATAGAAATCAAATAGGTTACATTTTAAATTAAACATTTGACATTACCAGGATGTTTCTTCTGTTTTATGTCGATATTTTAGAATCTATTTTCTGATATTATTCCATTCTAATCTCTTCTGCATTGATGGAAATAATACCCTGGTCGAGTTGGATGAAGAAGACCGGAGAAAACTTTCCCAGCCGACTCGAGCGTTTCCAATTCCTCTTCTTAGTGCTGCTCCTCGTTATTGAGCATTTATCTATCAATTCACCTATTAGTCCGAGACAGAGAGACAGAGGGAGAGACGGAAAGACACACAGAGAGAGAGAGAGGGACACAGAGAGAGAGATGCGTCCAAGAAAGCACCTACACATTGTTAGTGTTCGCTCTCTCCATCACTTTTCCCTCTACCCACATCTCCGTCTCAGACTCCGTGCGCACCCTGGCAAGTTCCTCACGGAGTATGTTATACGAAGTTAACACCAGCACACCTCATATAGCTTAAATACTATACATTACTTACTTTCATTAAAAATAAAACGCCTAATGCGTATGTGAAACTAGAATAAAAGGATACTTTTTCTAAACAGAATATAAAAGAAGGACGATTTACTTATAACCTCACCCGTGTATTATGCTTATTCAGGACATTTTATTCATTACGGTGACACATTTGTCATCTAAAATTATGTTTGATATTGAAGATTGAACCTATAAGCCTAACTCTGTTCAATATTGTCCTTTCAGGTCTACTTTTCGATAGGAAAATATTTCTCAAAACATGGTGGCACGTATGTCTTTCAGTTTGCTTCTTGTTTAAAGGCTACTGAATAATTTAACTGTAGCCTAGACTAAAAATTGTCTTAAGAAATTAGGATACCATTTGATTATTTTGATGCAGCCTACAAAACATTATTTATGGGCTAATTTACATTATTAGAATGGTTATTTTTTATTTTCATCCCATGTAATCGCTATTCTCGGGAAAAGAAAACGAAACAATAATGGCCCAATGGGGTCACATGGAAATGATCTCATATTTCCATTCTACTACAATGTGAGCATACGACATTCGGCATCGACAATAAAATCGTCCAAAAACGAAGCTGGAAAAATAAACGCCTGAATTCGACAGGTAGCCTAGCCTAGAGGCAACGCTCACCGGTGGCCCCGGTCGGGTGTATCACCTCGCCTGCCAGCCATCCCGGAGTCCCACGGGTGGAGGTGGGACCAGGACCACGGAAGCTTTCCCAGTCACATCTCACCCACGTTCATCTTAATTCGGAGGATTCTGTTCTTTATACTTTCCTCTGCTCTTTGCACTGGATATTAGTTTATATTGGACGCCTCCCTCCATCGTTTAAATACAACACACAGCACATTGCCAGCTTCTCCAGATGAGAACGCGGGGGTATGGAATTGAAGCCCTGAACAGCGCCTGACAGGCATCCCTGTCTCCCAGGCATGCAGCCCCCAAGACCAGTGTCAATCATGCAAGGAACAACGAGCCATCGAGCCATTCCACCAGAGCCAGAAAGCTGAAGCCAGAAAACTGAAGGGAAAAAAGGTAATATGGCTAGCATCTTTCAAAATTAAGGCAACTTTATAATGATACATCACTGATATTATATCAGACTGATTTGTTGTAGATGGACAATAGTTAGCTAGGCAGTCTTGTTAGCTAGCTAGCTAGTTATCTATGCTAGTTGTTACCTTGCGTAACTGATATGCTTTTAATTATAAGGCACACTTCATGTTTTGTGGATACTATTTACATTTACAGAGCTCCATTCCTGGCTCATAAATCAGGATTCTGCCATTCATGGTTCAATGTTGACTGAATTAACCCCTTCCCTCCTCTATGCCAGCTCCCTGTGCCGCACCAAACTAGCTAGGTCTCTAGGCAGCATGACTGTAGTGGCCAGCGACAGACAGCCAGTGTGCTGTGAGCCCAGTGGCTTCCATAGAGGCACAGCCAACAACACAGAGAACGCAGGCAACCCAGTCAGCGCAGGCAACCTGCCCGACCTAAACAAGCCAAAAGGCCCCTCAGAAGGAAAGCCCACCTATAGTCCCTACTCAACCCCTTTCTCTGGGCTCAACCTCACTCTCTCCTACTCTGTGGGTCCCATTGTTCTACAAGGGTATTCACATAACCCTTTTTCTTTTTAATGTCTCTCCTAACAGACCAATGGATGGAAACCTCGATGTTCTTTACAATCAGTTCACTTTACGAGTCTATGGTATCTATTTCCCTTCTCTCTCTCTCTCTCTCTCTCCTTACATTGTATGTCTCACTGCTCTGTTCTACGCTGTTGCGTTTGTGTGCTAGAATAGTTTCCCGCATGTCCTTTGTTAAGATTAGAATGGACAGACTCCATGCATATTCAACTCTTGTATATTGTCATTCTTAATCTTTCTTTAGGGTCTTTAATGAAAATAAGATAATGCAGTATTATTGAGGCTTTGCTGTGTATGATCTGCATGTCCCATGTCTCTCTCACTGGGTGTAACTGGGTGCATTTTGTCCCCTCAGTCACTCCGTACCCAAAAGCTAGAGTTCCTCTACAGTGCTCAGGCTGGGGGGTCAGCTTTCTTTCAAGCTCCTGAAAATTGAGATCTTGTCTTAATTTCTTAAGAGGGACTGGGTTTATTTTACTTGAATCAGTCCAGTCCAGTGTTGATTTAAGAGATGATGTTGAGGAAATCTGATGTCTCTAATAGTGAATGGAAAGGACGAGTTATCGGTTCGTTTGGAATTCATTTGCCGACACTTTTTTAATCACAAGACACTTCTTGTTCCCATTTCACTGTTTATATCATGGAACAGAAGTTTAACATGAAATGACTCTATTCCCTGTATAGTACATTACTAGTCCTGGCCAGAAGTAGTGGGAATAGAGGGCCATTTCAGATGTACACTCTCATTTCTTGATTGTTTACGTACTAGTGGAAGGATGCCAACCCCATTCTGATCCTGAACCGTAAGACTAAAATGTAAATCTGCTTGTTGATGGAGGTCCTTCTGAGCTAGGCAACTCTCAGATGTCTTAACCTCTGGCAACTCTCAGATGTCTTAACCTCTGGCAACTCTCATATGTCTTAACCTCTGGCAACTCTCATATGTCTTAACCTCTGTATGACATGGATCAGTTCATGGATCAGTTGTTTGGATGCTCTTCTGGGCCGGCAGCCTTGCGAGGGTTAACACGTTTAAATGTCTACTGTAGGGGGTATGCTCTTCTACGAGCATCTTTCAGAATGCTGCAGATAGAAATGCAGTACTTAGAATAACTTCTACAATGCCACCCTATTGGATAATACATGGTTTGTTCACGTTGTACATAATCATTTCAATTTGCATTCCGCATGTTGTGTTTCACTTAACTGTTACGATCGTCTTCAATATGAATGGACCAAGGCGCAGCGTGCATGCAGTTCCACATATTTATTTAAATGGAACATACAAAACCAACAAAAGGCAACAACTAATCGTAACAATAAACATAGCGCTCACACGCACTAACCAAAATAATATCCCACAAACACAGGTGGGAAAAAGACTACCTAAGTATGATCCCCAATTAGAGGCAACGAATAACAGCTGCCTCTAATTGGGAACCATACACAACACCAACATAGAAATAAATAACTAGAAACCCCCCCCTAGTCACGTCCTGAACTAAAACACCATAGAGAACCCCCGAGGGCTCTCGATGGCCAGGATGTGACATTAACATGCCCCGGCTGTCTTTCAGTCTCCTGTGAAGTTTCTAGCCGGTTGTGTTTTTCGTTGAGCTGCTGTACTTAAAACTGGAAATAAGTAATTTGATAGACTGAAAACAATGAATTTGTACTTTGCAAATATTGTTGCACTTGTTTTGATGGGCCATGCTATCAGATAATAATCAGCCTTACACACAAGACAGACAGACAGACCTAAAGGGGCCTCATCCCATTCATGATTATCATGCACTAAATATCTGCTCAGAGCGCATGGAATATAGCAGCCTTTTCAAATAAAATACCCCCACTTATACTCACCATTGTCTCTGACAGTTATTTACTTGGGACCAGATTCAGACATTTGTCATTTATAGAAGAATGGTGATGTCCCGGCGCACGCGCTACACAAAATCTACTGAATGTTCTGTTCATGGACAGCTAGCACCAGTCACTACTCACCATTTACACTTCATTGTACCAGATTAGAGCAACTGAGAACAGCAGCTGGATAGTGGTTGCTGATCATGTACATTTTTCATGTACCAATTATTGGCAAAAGATCTGGTTGGTCAAAAGACCAAAAAAGTTGGCAGAATATCAGTATAAGGCTGCCTGTCTAAAAATACAGCCCTAGTGTGTGCTGTGGTGAGTGATCTGAATGTTCGGTCTGCAGCTGTACATCTATGAAGTCACCACTGAGAGACATCATGTAGAACAGCCCTAACTGTAACTGGTAAGACTCAAGTGTGTAAAGGACAAAACAGACCAACAGGAAACGTCAGCCGTGCGCAGTAGATCACCTGTTGGGTGTCGACGAACTGTGCCCATTTAACATGTAGAATTATTAGGAAATTAACAGAAAACGACTGCCAATATTCTGTGGTCTGAGGCTGTGCAGCTGCTGTGCAAGGCGGACGCTAGTGTTGGTCTGTCGTGTCCTTAATAGGGAACAAAGTAAGCCGAGACAAAGCCTTCATCTTCAGTAGTGCATCTATTGTCCCAGGTCTAATTCAACGTCGCCTCCACAGCGTTTCTATCAGAACACACGCCGGGAGGAGAAATAACACCAACATGTACACAAGAACCAGTGTGTTGGAATAGCAACAAAAAACAACAGTGCTTAAATAATTATATTTAAGGTGCAACCCATTTCACCAGGAGACAAATGTTAACAGGGGGAATCCTTTGTAGTCTTGGTAAGAGAACTGATCTCCCCACAGCTAAAGCAGAGAGTCCTCAGGGTGGTCTTGTTACACGGAGTGGCATAGGGGAACCCAAGAGCAGACTCAGACCAGGAAACAGGGATGAATGAACCGAGATATTTATTGTAACACAGGGAGAGATGACGTGCCGATCCAGGGAAGCTCGGATCAGTTGTATGAAACCAGATGTGGAGGCGGAGGTTAGAGTGAGCTGGGTTGGGACAGGGGAAACAGGTGCGGATGGGAATCCAAGGGTAGCAGGGTGGTGAGATGTGGAACAGGAGACAGGAGCCAGAGTCAGGGCAGCAAAACTGCAGTGAGAGGATAAACAGCGTCAGACAGGGAAACAGGTACAGGAGGGTAACAGAATCTTGAATAATAATAATAATGGCTAGAAGCATAAACTGACTGAGCAGAGATTACAACCTGGCAGAGTGGAAGTGGCAGGACTGAGTATTTGTAGAGGTCTTGATATGAAACAAGTTGCAGCTGATAGGTGTGCTGGAGTCAGAGCAGGTCCCTGTCTCCAACCAAACAATCACACACAAACAGAAAGGGAGGGGGAGAGAGAGAGAGAGTGTACTGGGGGAATGGCAAACAGACACCGGATGACCACTAGGGGGTGTGGCAGGAGCAGATGTGACAGGTCTGGGTTTGGGGCTAGGACATAAACCTGAAGAGAAGCACAACAAGACATATGACCCAAGGGGTGTTGCGGAATAAGATAGGATTCTAATATATTATTTTCATGCTTCTAGTCATTGGCAGACTGGAGAAGTGGCTGTCCTCTTCGTCCACAGACTCTGCCTTCACGTTCTAGTGGATGAAATGTCAAATATGAACAAGAATAGAAACTTTAAGGCAACTTTATAACTTCAACTTTAACACATTAATGCCAAATTGTTTATCCATTTATGGGTCCTGCCAAAGGTCAAGTTATGCAGCTCAGCCTACAGAGTGGCACAGTGGTCTAAGGCACAGCATCGCAATGCTAGCTGTGCCACTAGAGATCCTGGTTGGAGTCCAGGCTGTGTCGCAGCTGGCCGCAACCGGGAGACCCAATGGGCAGTGCACAATTGGCCCAGCGTCGTCTGGGTTAGGGGAGGGTTTGGCCGGCAGGGATGTCCTTGACCCATTGACACGGTCACCAGGTGTACGGTGTTTCCTCCAACACATTGGTGTGGCTGGCTTCCGGGTTAAGCGGGCGTTGTGTCAACCCAGCCAAGCCGCACTGCTTCTTATGTTTCGGAGGACGCACAGCTCTCGACCTTTGCCTCTCCCGAGTCCGTACTGGAGTTGCAGCGACGGGACAAGACTGTAACTACCAATTGGATACCACGAAATTGGGGAGCAAAAGGGGTCCACAGCTCTAGTCTGAAGGGGTCACTTGCCCCTCTGCTCATATTCTGGACCCTTCCCCCTCAGGCAGAACGTTTACCTCTACTCCACCTCAGGCAGAACATATACCTCTTCCTCATGCCCTTCCCCCTCGGGCAGAACGTTTACCACCTAGAAAACATGGAGAGTGACATGGAATAGAGTCTAATAACTTGTTGTCCATCTACAGGTAATTGTGCCTTCTCTGGATAACAACGTATTGTTGGACAATAACATTGTATTATTTTTTGATAAATCGACAGTCTACTGAAACATCCACCCATGTGATCTGTCCCTCATGCCGATTGACATTGGAGCCTCAGCACAGCACTGACAAAGCCTAAATGGACTGAAGGCTGGACAACTCAATACGACTGAAGGCTGGACAACTCAATACGACTGAAGGCTGGTGTCATGACTTCAGCCGAAGTTGGTCCCTCTCCTTGTTCGGGTGGCTTTCGGCGGTCGACATCACCGGTTTTCTAGCTGCCGCCGATCTACTTTTCATTTTCTATGTTTTTATATTCATTATACACACCTGGTTTCCAATCACTTAATTATTTGTTCCGCATTTAAACCCATTGTTTCCCTCATGGTTTTGTGTGTGTTTGTTATATGTTAGATGTTTTTTTTTATTGTGAGCTTGGATTTTACTACCTATTTTGGAGGTTTGTTATTTGAGTAAAGATACGTGATTTACTCATCTCCGTTGTTCTGCGCCTGACTGCCTACCTGCTACACAGAGACTTCTGACAGCTGGACAACTCAATACGACTGAATGCTGGACAACTCAGTAGTTATGGAGCCTCTTAATGTTCTCCTTTCTACATACTGCTGTGTAACTTCCAAAGACAAGTTGGTACACGTTTAACAGTTGAATAAACTTCCAATGAGGGCTTTTAAATCAGCACTATCAAATAAACTGCTCAAATCACATGTATTTTATGCACCACTTTGACATAAGTTCTTCTGCTCAATCAGTCAGGCTTGTCACAATCACATCTGTATCTGTTTCCTCATTGGGGAATTTCTCCAACTTTTTTTTTTTTGTACAAGTATCAAACACACACAAACCTCCTTGACAGATAAACCTTATGGCTTCAGAGTACATTCAAAACTCCTAATGGGCTGTCAATGATAGCCATTCTGAGCCGTCTAGACCTATGACTATAGCCTCATAAGACCATCCTGAAATGATCTGAGCTTCCACTGCTCTGCACACAGTTTGAACCCGTGAGTGGAACAGAGCGGAAGCCCGCGAGTTCAGGATGGTCGTGCGAGGCTACTGTGACCATGAATTTTAGAGAGGTCAACATTTCTCTAACTTCATTCCTCAGCATCATGTGGCATGGCTACCGTTATGTTTACATAAGGACTAAGGAGTGCACCGTTGAGTTGAAACAATATTACGTTAGACAACATCCGATGCGTAACTTACTGTACTGTTATGCTTCAGAGACATTATTCCTCTTACCACAGCGTTCCCTGCTGATGGATCCCTAAGATTGACCCTGTCTTATTAAGCCAACGGTGTACAGCCTGAGTGAAAATGACATTTCAGTTAGGATTTTAAACCCTTCTTACCAGAGGAGGCTGCTGAGGGGAGGACGGGTCATAACAATGTCTGGAATGGAGTCAATGGAATGGTATCAAACACATATGGTGTTCATGTGTTTGATTCCAGCCATTACACTCCATTCCAGCCATTACACTCCATTCCAGCCATTATCATGAGCCACTCCACTGCTTCTTACTATTTCTTGTTATGCCTACTTTCATGGGGGAGTAAACAACTTTTTCAATTGCTTCCAAATTGCGACCACTGTAGTCTTATGTAAACCAATTAGCCTGGAAATTAACCTGGCAAGCAAGTTCATATGTAATATTTAAACTAATCATTGTGATGCTGAATGTTGAAAGGAGGCTGTTTCATAATACTCACTGTTTCATAATACTCACTGTTTCATAATACTCAGTCTTGGCCCCATTCATATAGATAGTCAAAACATGTGCTCATTTAAACAGCCTACAAGGCAGCATGCTGAATCTGATCAAGCTCTGAGCCTGAAAGCTAATCTGATCAGCCTGTCAGGAATGGAGCTCTGTAAATGTAAATATTATCCACAAAACATGAAGTGTCCCTTATAATTATAAGCATATCAATTTTGCAAGATAACAACTAGCATAGATAACTAGCTAGCTACAGTAGCTAACAAGACTGCCTAGCTAACTAGCTAGGTAGCTCACAGGACTAGCTAGCCAAGTGAGCTTGTTTGCAGCCCTGCCAGCATGCTAGCTAACAAACACAAAAAGATCACTAATCTAAAACAAATCAGTCAGATATAATATCAGTGATATATCATTATAAAGTTGCCTTAATTTTGAAAGATGCTAGCCATATTACCTTTTTCCCTCTAGGCATCAGCTTTCTGGTGCGGATTGAATGCGGCTCGACAGCTTGTTGTTCCTTGCATGAGATTGGCTCTGGTCTTGTGGGTTGAATGCATCCTGGGAGACAGAGCTGCCTGTCAGGCGCTGTTCAGGGCTTAAATGCCCCACGAGCGCTGAGAGCTACCGGTAGGTCTACATTCAGTAGATCTACTCACGACCTCTAGTGGCTCATTGAGGAAAAAAGACATTCAGACTCAGTAGTGTACTACAGATGGCCCTACCTGGGTAAACCTAACTGGGTAAACCTACATTGATTGATGTAAAACCACAGTCAGTTTCAAAATAATTAGTACCCTTGATAAAGATGAGCAAAAAAATTATAAAATACAGAATAAAATAAATACTAAGCTATATTATATGCTAAATATATATAATTTTACACTAAAACATTTGCTCAGAGAGCAAATATTCCAGCATCCTCCCCTTGCGAGGATAATGACACTAAGCCTTTTTATGAGATTTTTGTATTTAATGAGATTGGAGAATACTTTGGGAGGGATCTTAGACCATTCCTCCAAACAGAATCTTTCCAGATCCTTGATATTCTTCGTCTGCCGTTATGGACTGCTCTCTTCAATTCAAATCACAGGTTTTCAATGGGGTTCAAATCTGGAGTCAGAGACGGCAATCGCAAAATGCAGATTTTTGTGGTCAATTAACTATATCTTTGTCGATCATCTGACCATAGCACCGTTACAATCCAAGTGCCTATGCCATTTAGCAAACTCCAGGCGCTACTATGATCAGATGACTTGAAAATAGAGCTCTTTGGCCACGCCCACCAGTGATGGGGTTTGATGTCTAAACCTACTGTAAAATATGGTGGTGGAGCTTTAATGTTATGAGGCTATTTTGCTTCCACTGGTCCTCGGGCCCTTGCAATGGCATCATGAACTTTACCAAGTACCAGGACATTTTAGCCAAAAAACCTGGCTGGTTGCCTCTGCCAGGAGGCTGAAACTTGGCCAAGAGTGGATCTTCCAGCAAGACAATTACCCCAAGCACACATAAAGATCCAGAAAGAAATGGATAATTGACCACAAAATCAACATTTTGCTACGGCCCGTCTCAGTCTCTGGACTTGAACCCCATTGAAAACCTGTGGTTTGAATTGAAGAGGGCAGTTCACAAGGGCAGACCGAAGGATATCAAGGATCTGGAAGGATTCTGAATGGAGGAATGGTCTAAGATCCCTCCCAATGTGTTCTCCAATCGCATAAAACACTTTATCTAAAGGCTCAGTGTTGTTATCCTCGCAAAGGGGAGGGTGCTGGAGTATTGAAAACAGGGGTGCCAATCATTTTGACCCCTGTCTTTTAGAGATTTTGTTTTGTGTTACTTGTTAAACAAAATCTATTTAGCTGAGGAATATAGTAGTATAAATAATATAATTGTTATATATTTTTTTAACATAGCTCAGTATTTATCAAGGGTGCCAATAATTTTGGACCTGACTCTATATAAATGTGTGATATATAGAACCACCTAGTCTGTTTAATCATTGTGAAAAGGCATGAGAAACATCACAAACAAAACTATTTCAAAAATCCAAATTGTATATCATTTTATTCTGGAAGAATTCTAAAATGCATTTTTAGAAACGTAGGGACGGTTTTTCATCTTTTAATAAAATATTATAACTAGGCAAGCCAGTTATTCAATATTGCTTTGGGTTGCTTTTAAAATGGATACCTGAAATGATCTATTTACAAAATTTTATTCGAATTGTGGTTTTAACAGTGTATTTTTTACATTCCACTCCACTCCCTTAAACCGACGCTCGCACTTCCCCCAAAAAATACAAATTGTTGACATTAATAATAATTTGTTCTTTGTACAAAATACGTCTGTTTTACAACTTGAATAAAGTTTCATCTTCATATCAATTACATTTGTGGGAGTATATACAGAGGGAAGTGGGACTCGTGTCATGTGATTTGGTGTGGCGCTTCGAGCATCTCCATGAGAAAGGTGTCTATGGGCGTGTCTCCTATCAGCTTGAAGAAGAACAGGTGCTCCAGACACTTGAGGCCAATAGAGCGCAGGGCCGGGAGACGCAGCAGCAGCTTAGCAAACCTAGGAGGGAGGGAGGGTCACAAGAAACAAAAGATTAACCCTGGCTAATGACCATGTCATAATATTCTTTCTTTGCTCATTGTCCTCTTTTAAAGGAATGGCTCACTTTCCTGTAACTTTTTCCTCATGACCACAAATAAGTGAGAGTGCCCGATAGGTGTCCACAATATTAAAATAAGTGGTCAATTCCAATGAGACAAGGGCAGTGATCAGATTGTATTGGGTCTGTAGCAAGGTTGGGGTCAATTACAATCAGATTGTATTGGGATGTGTCCAGTCTGTAGCAAGGTTGGGGTCAATCACAATCAGATTGTATTGGGATGTGTCCGGTCTGTAGCAAGGTTGGGGTCAATCACAATCAGATTGTATTGGGATGTGTCCGATCTGTAGCAAGGTTGGGGTCAATCACAATCAGATTGTATTGGGATGTGTCCGGTCTGTAACAAGGTTGGGGTCAATCACAATCAGATTGTATTGGGATGTGTCCGGTCTGTAGCAAGGTTGGGGTCAATAAGAATCAGATTGTATTGGGATGTGTCCGGTCTGTAGCAAGGTTGGGGTCAATAAGAATCAGATTGTATTGGGATGTGTCCGGTCTGTAGCAAGGTTGGGGTCAATCACAATCAGATTGTATTGGGATGTGTCCGATCTGTAGCAAGGTTGGGGTCAATAAGAATCAGATTGTATTGGGATGTGTCCAGTCTGTAGCAAGGTTGGGGTCAATAAGAATCAGATTGTATTGGGATGTGTCCGGTCTGTAGCAAGGTTGGGGTCAATAAGAATCAGATTGTATTGGGATGTGTCCGGTCTGTAGCAAGGTTGGGGTCAATTCTAATTGAAGTCAGTCAATTTAGGAAGTGACTTGAATTAGAAAAAAAGTTTGACATAAATCGCTTCTCCTTTTACAGCTTATGGAGAAGTCATTGAAAATACAGTATATGCCCCTTTTAATTATTGAATTGGAATGTCAGTTTACTTCTTGAATTGACTGACTTCAATTAGAATTGACCCCAACCCTGTCTGTATGAGCTGTGAGTACTGTACCTGCCGGGCTGGTCTGGGTACTTGGCTTTGGTGTAGGACTCCAGCGAGGCGTAGACCTTCTCCCTCAGCCCTTCCACCTCTGGTGGATTTGACAGGCCTTTAGCATCTGCAACAACAGAACATATACAGTCAGTCTGATGCCTTTAGAAATGCACCTTCTCTCAGAAACGGACTGGCAATAGGTCAGTTCAGGCAAATGCCAGACGGGCTGGTCCATCTTTAGGCCTGTGAGCCTGTCTAAATCTGGATTTTTGCTTAGAATTATCATTATTTGGCTAATAATGAGGGCCCCGGTGTGGGGGGCCTTTAGGAAAACAATGGACTGGTGTGTTAGAACTGCCCGGGCTGATTTCTGACCCCAGTCCGTCCCTACCTTCTCCTGTTAGACAAACCCTCTCCTTCTTCACTTCAGTCAAACTGGATACTAGTCCTAGTTCTTCACACCGAAACATTAAGATACAGTCACGCTGCCCGGTGACCCATCACACCAACACTGACATGACAATGACTCATAGTAATCTATTGTGGCTTCCTTGTCATGGTCACGTCCGATAACATGAAGACCGCCCAGCCCAGGCCACAAGGTCATACATCCAACAACCTCATTCCTTACCTCATACGCCACACAGAGAACACAGAAAAGTCATTTAACTAAGTATCATAACTGTTGGTAGACAGAGGTGTAATGCCCATAGAGTGCACAGGGGCATATATATTTATTTGATTTAGCTTTTTGTTTTTTCTCTGTAATACTACTAGCCACTTGGAGATTTTATGACGTCGGCTTTAGCTAGCCCAGATAAGTTCCCAATCTCCCAACCTCATAACTAGATACCAAAAAATACATTTCAGATCTATCAATAAAGTTATAGTAGCTAGCTTGTCTAACTAACTATCTTAGCTGACAAGGTTGGTAGAAAGCAAGCAATAACTAAATGTACTAAATAAGACGCACATTTAATTTCTTAAAGAAATAGAACCATCAGTCAGGAGGATACAGACAGCTCAAGAGGTATGCTTAAATATGCAGAACAATAGACATATTTCTGACATGATGATGGCTCTAGTTATGCAGAAAAATTGACATATTTCTGACATAATGATGGCTCTAGATTACAGGAAAAAGCTGTATCAGGTGTTTGAACAATTCTAAAATCTCCAACTTAGCCATCCTCACGTACTTTGTGCCCCTTCAGATTTCTGGCGGGTTTGACACCCCTGCAAGCAGGTATGACCCACTGACCTGGGTTGAAGAGGACGATGGCTCGGAGGCAGCCCAGCTCTGTCTTGTCCATCTGCATGTCTTTCATCTTAGACACCAACTCTGTCAAGACTCTGTCAAAGATGGAACCCACTCCGGCACTGTGGGCACTACTTCTCTGGACGTGGAGACCCGTGGCCAATAGGATTCCGTCTTTTACCGTGACAGAGCGGTGTGAGAAGGATGCGATGAGGAGCTCGTTCCAGCCTGGACATAAACAGATAAACACACAGGGATCTTTACTTGGCAACCAACGTCACTGAATGAATACTAGTGTTTATCTACTGTTCTCTCTTGATTTCTCTATCTCATATCTCTCTCACTCTATCTTCAAATATCTCCTGTTCTCTTCATGTATCTCTCTTTCTCTTTCAGGTTTCCTATCAGGCTATTAAAACGTCTTCCGCTCATTAGTGATGCGGTGTGATATTTCCTCTCCCGCGTTTAGGGTTAGTGTTTGAAATATTCCACCAGCAGAGGGCAGCGTTGGGGGTATTTTTGAAAGTCATTGTTGGCAATATGTTCATTGCAGATATGGCTCTGATGGGAAACTGGTTTATGCAACGACCAGATCAGGTTGAATTCTGTTATAGGATGCAACATCAATATGAGAGAAAAAGACGACGCTGCAGTGGAAATCAGCCGTTTTACGGACTTCTGACCAATTCTGCTATTTTGTGTGTGTTTTTTTTACGCTGATCTTAACTTTTAATTTTTTGACATAATATCTCCACCATTATTTCCTATGACCGAAAACAGCTTCTGGAGATCAGAACGCAAAAGAGGCAGATTAAATAAACCACCTCTACCATCCGTTTCTGTTAGCGAACGTACAGTCACTAGAGAATAAATTGGAGGAGCTCCGTTCGAGACTATCCTATCAACGGGACCTGAAGAACTGTAATATTCTATGTTTCACAGAGTCGTGGCTGAACAATGACATGGATAATAAACATCTCGCTGGCTTTTCCATGCATTGTCAAGACCGATCGCAGCCTCGGGTAAGATGAGGGGTGTGTCGCTTTGTTAACAGCTGGTGTTTCATTTTCTTATTTAAATTTGATTGAACCTTTTATTTAACTAGGCAAGCCAGTTAAGAACATATTCTTATTTACAATGACGGCCTACCCCTGGCCAAACCCTAACGACGCTGGGCCAATTGTGCGCCGCCCTATGGGACTCCCAATCACAGCCGGTTGTGACGCAGCCTTGAATCGAACCAGGGTCTGTAGTGACGCCTCTAGCACCGAGATGCAGTGCCTCAGACCGCTGCGCCACTCGGGAGCCCAATTAAGCAGTTGTTTTTGTTTTGAACCTAAACTTGTTGTCTTGTTCTCTGTTAATACATGTGGTAGTTACACAAAACAAGAGTAAAACACAATAAAAAAAAGAACCAGTAATATAATGGTGTTAACCACAGCTCAAACTTTACTCTAAAATCTAACTAAAAGTTAGAATGGACTATGTCATGAATAAACACTATGGAAAAGGAAATATTGCTATGGAACAATATTTCACAGTAATGTAATTGAATCTTGACAAAGAGGAATGATAACTAATTAAATCAAGCATATATAATGTAGAACATCAAACAAAATACCAAGTGTGTAATGAATATTTAGTTTGTTCCTACTTAATTTATCCAACTGACCTTCATCAATCTGTTTCATTATTTAGAAAATATCCCTATGTGAAAAATGAGGGGCAAACTTACGTTAGATTCTTTAAATTCCTTTTTTATCATAGGCTTATAAGTAAACGAGGCCAAAAGAGTTTCCTCTCACTCATTTTGTTCAGTGCAAATACAGTTTTACATGTGTCATTCAATACACTATTGCATGTATAGAAAAACAACGACATTGGGATGGTCCAATTCACACATATCAACAGAATATCCCTGGTCATCCCTACTGCCTCTGATCTGGCGGACTCACTAAACACAAATGCTTTGTTTGTAAATGATGTCTGAGTATTGGAGTGTGACTCTTTGGTTTCCGTAAATTTAAAAAAAAAAATTGTGCAGTCTGGTTTGATTAATATAAGGAATGTGAAATTAATGAGTGGGCTGGACATGCCGAGAAAATAGTTTGGATTGGTCTGCCATGTAGCACGTGTCTGTCTATTGGAGCTGGTCAGTATGTCTAGGTAATCATGTCGAACGTGGCTTTTAAAATTGTTTTATCGCGTAGTACAACTGCATAAACCTAATGTCAACTTAAAGTGTACTGTTAGCTAGCTATCGTTAGCTGGCTGGCTCGCTAGCTAACGTTACAGTGGGGGAAAAAAGTATTTAGTCAGCCACCAATTGTGCAAGTTCTCTCACTTAAAAAGATGAGAGAGGCCTGTAATTTTCATCATAGGTACACTTCAACTATGACAGACAAAATGAGGGAAAAAAATCCAGAAAATCACATTGTAGGATTTTTTATGAATTTATTTGCAAATTATGGTGGAAAATAAGTATTTGGTCACATACAAACAAGCAAGATTTCTGGCTCTCACAGACCTGTAACTTCTTCTTTAAGAGGCTCCTCTGTCCTCCACTCTTTACCTGTATTAATGGCACCTGTTTGAACTTGTTATCAGTATAAAAGACACCTGTCCACAACCTCAAACAGTCACACTCCAAACTCCACTATGGCCAAGACCAAAGAGCTGTCAAAGGACACCAGAAACAAAATTGTAGACCTGCACCAGGTTGGGAAGACTGAATCTGCAATAGGTAAGCAGCTTGGTTTGAAAAAATCAACTGTGGGAGCAATTATTAGGAAATGGAAGACCTACAAGACCACTGATAATCTTCCTCGATCTGGGGCTCCACGCAAGATCTCACCCGTGGGGTCAAAATGATCACAAGAACGGTGAGCAAAAATCCCAGAACCACACGGGGGACCTAGTGAATGACCTGCAGAGAGCTGGGACCAAAGTAACAAAGCCTACCATCAGTAACACACTACGCCGCCAGGGACTCAAATCCTGCAGTGCCAGACGTGTCCCCCTGCTTAAGCCAGTACATGTTCAGGCCCGTCTGAAGTTTGCTAGAGAGCATTTGGATGATCCAGATGAGGATTGGGAGAATGTCATATGGTCAGATGAAACCAAAATAGAACTTTTTGGTAAACACTCAACTCGTCGTGTTTGGAGGACAAAGAATGCTGAGTTGCATCCAAAGAACACCATACCTACTGTGAAGCATGGGGGTGGAAACATCATGCTTTGGGGCTGTTTTTCTGCAAAGGGACCAGGACGACTGATCCGTGTAAAGGAAAGAATGAATGGGGCCATGTATCGTGAGATTTTGAGTGAAAACCTGGGTCTTTCTGCATGACAATGATCCCAAACACACCGCCCGGACAACAAAGGAGTGGCCTAGCCAGTCTCCAGATCTCAACCCCATAGAAAATCTTTGGAGGGAGTTGAAAGTCCGTGTTGCCCAGCGACAGCCCCAAAACATCACTGCTCTAGAGGAGATCTGCATGGAGGAATGGGCCAAAATACCAGCAACAGTGTGTGAAAACCTTGTGAAGACTTACAGAAAACGTTTGACCTCTGTCATTGCCAACAAAGGGTATATAACAAAGTATTGAGATAAACTTTTGTTATTGACCAAATACTTATTTTCCACCATAATTTGCAAATAAATAAATTAAAATTAAAATGTACATAGTTGAAGTGTACCTATGATGAAAATTACAGGCCTCTCTCATCTTTTTAAGTTGGAGAACTTGCACAATTGGTGGCTGACTAAATACTTTTTTGCCCCACTGTATGTGTATGCTCTCCACTTTCTGGAGGACCGAGTTTTGAAAATCTGTGGAATTCGAGTATGATAGCTAAGGAGATGGAGAAAACAACTGTCTGGATTACATCTTCAAACTAAGGGCAACCATGCATGGCATCAGACAGGAGACATGTCCAACCATTAAGTATACGGGTAAGATAGTCTCATTTTCAGATATTACACGTTTCTGAATTTGGCAGAATGTGGTTTCATATCAAGTCTCCTGTTATCTAGCTAACGTTAGCTGGCTGGGTCGCTGGCTAACATTACGTGTACGATCTTATTCTTCGTATCTCAGACACATTTGCTTGACTAGTTATAGCCATTGAACCTGGTTGGCTAGCTACCTGTAGATTCATGCAGGGTAGTAACGTCATGAGTTGTGATTATGGTCCATTGTTTAGCTAGCTGGCTAGCTACATGTCTTAACAAAAGACTCCTCTATGCAAGTATCCATTTCAATAGAATGGTCAGAGTGGGGTTCTCTCATTATGTGTCTGGAACTAGCTAGCCAATGTTAGCCAGTTAGCTTGGGTGATTGACTGTCTTTTGGATCAAACCTACTTATTTGGCCAGAGCATCCAGTGTGCGCTCTGAACGCGAAACGCTCTGAATTTACGAACGGACAATCTGACAGCACAGTTTCAGTCACCAACGCTCTGGATAACATAACAGCACAACCAGCTCTGCTAGGGCGAGTAATGTTCAGTGAGCTGTTCTCTCGCTCTTAGACGTCTGGAAGTAGCTGGCAAGTTAGTACAGAATGGTTGGATCAACCCTTAAAGAGATGGGTGAGGCTAAGGCTTAAGAGGGTGTGAACAACGCTGAATGGGTGCAGACAAAGAAGGGCTCTCCAATAGTAGTACCAAAACATTCAAAGACGGTTTTCTCAAAAGTGAGTTTACAAGTTGATCAACTTTCAAAGCAGAATTACTTTCACATTGTTCCTCAACTGCAGTGTATGATACACCATTTTGTAGCTCTGAGTCTCTACATTTATCCAATGTAAAAAACAGAAATTCTATTTTTTCTACATAAGACCGAATCCAGGTCGTGAGTCACAAACGAGTATTGCCCAGTAGCACTCCCATCTGTAGCCATGAAGTGCTTTGAAAAGCTGTTCATGGCTCACATCAACAACATCATCCCAGACACCCTGGACCCACTCCAATTCGCATACCGCCCCAACAGATCCCCAGATGACGCAATCTATTTTTTTTAATTTTTTTAGGTAGGCTAGTTGAGAACAAGTTCTCATTTAAAACTGCAACCTGGCCAAGATAAAGCAAAGCAGTGCGACACAAACAACAACACAGAGTTACACATGGAATAAACACGTGTACAGTCAATAACACAATAGGAAAAAAAAGAAAGTCTATATACAGTGTGTGCAAATGGAGGAGGTAAGGCAATAAATAGGCCATAGTAGCGAAGTAATTACAATTTAGCAAATTAACACGAGTGATAGATGAGCAGATGATGATGTGCAAGTAGAAATACTGGTGTGCAAAAGAGCAGAAAAGTAAATAAAAACAATATGGGGATGAGGTAGGTAGATTTGGTGGGCTATGTACAGCTGCAGCGATCGATTAGATGCTCAGATAGCTGATGTTTAAAGTTAGTGAGGGAAATTTAAGTCTCCAGCTTCAGCGATTTTTGCAATTCGTTCCAGTCACTGGCAGCAGAGAACTGGAAGCAAAGGCGGCCAAAGGACGTGTTGGCTTTGGGGATGACCAGTGAGATATACCTGCTGGAGCACATGCTAAGGGTGGGTGTTGTTATCGTGACCAGTGAGCTGAGAAGGCGGAGCTTTACCTAGCATCGACTTATAGATTACCTGGAGCCAGTGGCTCTGGCGACGAATATGTAGCGAGGGCCAGCCGACTAGAGCATACAGGTCGCAGTGGTGGGTGGTATATGGGGCTTTGGTAACAAA
Organism: Brachymystax lenok tsinlingensis; assembly: GCA_030435695.1. Classification (NCBI taxonomy): domain Eukaryota; kingdom Metazoa; phylum Chordata; class Actinopteri; order Salmoniformes; family Salmonidae; genus Brachymystax; species Brachymystax lenok. The sequence goes on along the minus strand of CM059790.1, from coordinate 44,022,503 downwards.
ACGGATGGCACTGTGATAGACTGCATCCAGTTTGCTGAGTAGAGTATTGGAAGCTGTTTTGTAAATGACATCGCCGAAGCCGAGGATCGGTAGGAAAGTCAGTTTTACAAGGGTAAGTTTGGCAGCATGAGTGAAGGATGCTTTGTGGCGAAATAGGAAGCCGATTCTAGATTTAATTTTGGATTGGAGATGTTTAATATGAGTGTGTAAAGAGAGTTTACAGTCTAGCCAGACACCTAGGTATTTGTAGATGTCCACATATTCTAAGTTAGAACCGTCCAGAGTAGTGATGCTAGTCGGGCTGGCGGATGCGGGCAGCGAACGGTTGAAAAGCATGCATTTAGTTTTACTTGCATTTAAGAGCAGTTGGAGGCCACAGAAGGAGTGTTGTAATGGCATTGAAGCTCGTTTGGAGGTTAGTTAACAGTGTCCAAGGAAAGGCCAGATGTATACAGAATGGTGTCGTCTGCGTAGAGGTGGATCAGGGAATCACCCGCAGCAAGAGCGACATCGTTGATATATACAGAGAAAAGAGTCGGCTAGAGAATTGAACCCTGTGGTACCCCCATAGAGACTGCCAGAGGTCCGGACAACAGGCACTCCGATTTGATACACTGAACTCTGTCTGAGAAGTAGTTGGTGAACCAGGCGAGGTAGTCATTTGAGAAACCAAGGCTGTTGAGTCTGCCGATAAGAATACAGTGATTGACAGAGTCGAATGCCTTGGCCAGGTCGATAAAGACAGCTGCACAGTACTGTCTTTAATCGATGGCGGTTATGATATCGTTTAGTACCTAGAGCGTGGCCGAGGTGCACCCATGACGCAATCTATATTGCACTGCACACTGCCCTCTCCCACCTGAACAAGAGGAACACCTATGTGAAAATGCTGTTCATCGACTACAGCTCAGCGTTCCACACCATTCTGTTCACCTCCCCCTCAGGAGGCTGAAAAGATTTGGCATGGGCCCTCAGATCCTCAAGAAGTTCCACAGCTGCACCATTGTGAGCATCTTGATTGGCTGCATCACCGCTTGGTATGGCAACTGCTTGGCATCCGACCGCAAGGCGCTACAGAGGGTAGTGTTGAGTACGGCCCAGTACATCACTGGGGCTGAGCTTCCTGCCATCCAGGACCTTTATACAAGGCGGTGTCAGAGGAAGGACCTAAAAATGGTCAAAGACTCCAGTCACCCAAGTCATAGACTGTTCTCTCGGCTACCGCACGGCAAGAGGTACCGATGCACCAAGTGTGGTACCAATAGTATCCTGAACAGCTTCTACCCCCAAGCCATAATACTGCTAAATACACTGAACAGAAATATAAACGCAACATGCAACAACTTCAAAGATTTTACAGAGTTACAGTTCATATAAGGAAATCAGTCAATTTAAATAAATTCATTAGGTCCTAATCTATGGATTTCACATGACTGGGAATACAGATATACATCTGTTGGTCACAGACACCTTAAAAAAAAGGTAGGAGCGTGGATCAGAAAACGAGTCAGTATCTGGTGTGACCACCATCTGCCTCATGCAGCATGACATCTCCTTCACATAGAGTTGATCAGGCTGTTGACTGTGGCCTGTGGAAAGTTGTCCCACTCCTCTTCGATGGCTGTGTGAAGTTGCTGGATATTGGTGGGAACCTTGAACATGCTGTCGTACGCGTCGATCCAGAGCATCCCAAACAGGCTCAATGGGTGACATGTCTGGTGAGAATGCAGGCCATGGAAGAACTGGGATATTTTCAGCTTCCAGGAATTGTGTACAGATCCTTGCGCCATGGGGCCGGGCATTGTCATGCTGAAACATGAGGTGATGGCGGAGGATGAATGGCACGGCAATGGGCCTCAGGATCTCGTCACCGTATCTCTGTGCATTCAAATTTCCATCCATAAATTGCAATTGTTGTCATTGTCCGTAGCTTATGCCTGCCCATACCATAACCCCAAAGCCACCATGGGGCACTCTGTTCACAATGTTGACATCAGCAAACCGCTCGCCCACACGACACCATACACGTTGTCTGCCATCTGCCCGGTACAGTTGAAAATGCATCTGTGAAAAGCACACTTCTCCAGGGTGCCAGTGGCCATCGAAGTTGAGCATTTGCCCACTTAAGTCGGTTAGGACGGCCAACTGCAGTCAGGTCAAGACACTGGTGAGGACGACAAGCACCCAGATGAGCTTCCCTGAGTCTGTTTCTGACAGTTTGTGCAGAAATTCATCAGCTGCCCGGGTGACTGGTCTCAGATGATCCCGAAGGTGAAGAAGACGAATGTGGAGGTCCTGGGATGGCGTGGTTACACGTGGTCTGCGGTTGTGAGGCCGATTGGACGTACTGCCAAATTCTCTAAAACGGCTTATGGTAGAGAAATTAACATTCAGTTCTCTGGCAACAGCTCTGGTGGACATTCCTGCAGTCAGCATGCCAATTGCACGCTCCCTTAAAATATGAGACATCTGTGGCATTGTGTTGTGTGACAAAACTGCACATTTTAACGTGCCCTTTTATTGTTCCCAGCACAAGGTGCACCTGTGTAATGATCATGCTGTTTAATCAGCTTCTTGATATGCCACACCTGTCAGGTGGATGGATTCTCTTGGCAAAGGAGAAATGCTCACTAACAGGGGATGTAAACAAAATTGCGCAAAAATGTAAGAGAAATAAGCTGTTTGTGTGTATGGAACATTTCTGGGATCTTTTATTTCGGCTCATGAAACACGGGACCAACACTTTACATGTTCCGTTTGTTTTTTTTGTTCAGTGTAGTTAACCAATTAGCTCCCTGGACTATCTGCATTGCCCCATTTTCACTAACTCATCACATACGCTGCTGCTCCTGTTTATTATCTATCCTGTTGCCTAGTCACTTTACCCCTACCTACAGTACCAGTCAAAAGTTTGGACACACCTACTAATTTCTTTACTTTTACTATTTTCTACATTGTAGAATAATAGTGAAGACATCAACACTATGAAATAACACATCTTGTAGTAACCAAAAAAGTGTTAAAACAAATCAAAATATATTTTATATTTGAGATTCTTCAAAGTAGCCACCCTTTGCCTTGATGACAGCTTTGCACACTCTTGGCATTCTCTCAACCAGCTTCATGAGGAATGCTTTTCCAACTAACAGAAATCTAAAAACAAATGATAAGTAGGTGTTCTGTACCTGCTCGTAGTAGAATAACCTGGTCGTCCAGGGGCAGCTCTGAGAAGTGAGGGATCCTCTTAGCCCACTCCACCAGGGTGAACAGCTGTTTGTCTGCTGCCTGGCATATGTTGGTGACTGGGTCATTTGTCTGGACAGAAGATACAGACAGAGGGTGTAAGATTATAACATATCTGAATCATATTCCATCTTACGCATGAACATTAAATGGATATCATTTACAGGAGGGAGATGCATTTACAGGAGGCAGATGCTCTCTCATTTACAGGAGGGCGATGCTCTCTCATTTACAGGAGGGAGATGCTCTCATTTACAGGAGGGAGATGCTCTCATTTACAGGAGGGAGATGCTCTCTCATTTACAGGAGGGAGATGCTCTCTCATTTACAGGAGGGAGAAGCTCTCTCATTTACAGGTGCTCTTTCCATGTTCAATAGCTCTGTGTCTATACTATATGTCGGTGGTGAGTCTGCTCTATGTCAGTGGTGAGTCTGCTCTATGTCAGTGGTGAGTCTGCTCTATGTCAGTGGTCAGTCTATGCTCTATGTCAGTGGTCAGTCTATGCTCTATGTCAGTGGTCAGTCTATGCTCTATGTCAGTGGTCAGTCTATGCTCTATGTCAGTGGTCAGTCTATGCTCTATGTCAGTGGTCAGTCTATGCTCTATGTCAGTGGTCAGTCTATGCTCTATGTCAGTGGTTCTTCATCGTGGTCCTGAGACCCAAAGGGTGCACATTGTAGTTGTTGCCCTAGCACTACACACCCGATTCCACTAGTCAAATGTTTGAAGATGAAATGTGTCCCCAGGACCAGGATTAAAGGCCCAATGTATTATTTATATATATGATTTATTTATATATTTTTAAATGTTTTAAAATGTAACCTTTATTAAACTAGGCAAGTCAGTTAAGAAAATAATCTTATTTACAATGACGGCCTACCGGGGAACAGATTTTTACCTTGTCAGCTCTGGGATTCGATCCAGCAACCAGCATTTTTTGTCACTTAAAATAACATCAAATTGATCAGAAATACAGTGTAGACATTGTTAATGTTGTAAATGACTATTGTAGCTGGAAACGGCTGATTCTTTATGGAATACCTACATAGGCGTACAGAGGCCCATTATCAGCAACCATCACTCCTGTGTTCCAATGGCACGTTGTGTTAGCTAATCCAAGTTCATAATTTTAAAAGGCTAACTGATCATTAGAAAACCATTTTGCAATTATGTTAGCACAGCTGAAAACTGTTGTCCTGATTAAAGAAGCAATAAAACTGGCCTTCTTTAGACTAGTTGAGTATCTGGAGCATCAGCATTTGTGGGTTCGATTACAGGCTCAAGATGACTCAAATGATGTCAATTAGCCTATCAGAAGCTGCTAACGCCATGACATAATTTCCTGGAATTTCCCAAGCTGTTTAAAGGCACAGTCAACTTAGTGTATGTAAACTTCTGACCCACTGGAATTGAAATACAGTGAATTATAAGTGAAATAATCTGTCTGTAAACAATTGTTGAAAAAATTACTTCTGTCATGCACAATATAGATGTCCTAACTGACTTGCCAAAACTATAGTTTGTTAACAAGAAATGTGTGAAGTGGTTGAAAAACGAGTTTTAATGACTCTAACCTAAGTCTCCACACTATAAGGTTTAACTGTGTTTTATCTATATCTCCACACTATGAGGTTTAACTGTGTTTTATCTATATCTCCACACTATGAGGTTTAACTGTGTTTTATCTATATCTCCACACTATGAGGTTTAACTGTGTTTTATCTATATCTCCACACTGTGAGGTTTAACTGTGTTTTATCTATATCTCCACACTGTGAGGTTTAACTGTGTTTTATCTATATCTCCACACTGTGAGGTTTAACTGTGTTTTATCTATATCTCCACACTATGTGGTTTAACTGTGTTTTATCTATATCTCCACACTATGAGGTTTAACTGTGTTTTATCTATATCTCCACACTATGAGGTTTAACTGTGTTTTATCTATATCTCCACACTATGAGGTTTAACTGTGTTATATATATCTCCTCATTGAGGTTTAACTGTGTTTTATCTATATCTCCACACTATGAGGTTTAACTGTGTTATATATATCTCCTCATTGAGGTTTAACTGTGTTTTATCTATACCTCCACACTGTGAGGTTTAACTGTAAAATGGTGAGAATGATGATGATGCCCTTTTAGTGTAAAAGCTGTTTGAAAAGACCGCCTGAAATTGGTGGGATGGAGTTTTGGCCTGCCTGGTGACATCACCAGGCGGTAAATTAGTTAATAGACCAATAAGAAAGAGAGTGCCAAACCTCTCTGCCAATAACAGCTAGTTTTCGGTTTTCCTCTCCCCATTTAGACCACTCCCAGAGAGTCCTAGCAAAATTCTTGCTTGAGAAATAGCTACTTGCAACAATCCCAGTAAGGTACTTAATTGTTACCCAGAAATGATTTGATACTGAGATAACAACAGCTGCACTGGACCTTTAATAAACACCGCTCTGTCTCGTCCTTACCGAGTTGCCAGGGCCTTCGTCTGCAGATGTCTCCGTCTTGGGTTCCACGGCAAGCTCTGCGTCCAGAATCTTATCGACGGGCATCTCCTCATTAAAACTACTGGTGGACTCCACCTCGTTCTCCCCCCGCTCCCTCCCCCGCTGCCTCTCCTCCTGCACCGCTGCAGGGAGTCACACAGGGCAAAGGTTAGAGGTTTCTGGATGTGTTACTTAACAGATCACACACATCTACAAGCATGACACTAATGGTGCAACAAAAAAAACACACCAGACAATCCACAACGATGAAAGATTTATGCCAATCAGACATTTTCCCACAACCATTCCAAATGGACACAGAACATGGAAACATATTGGGACACATTTCCACAACCATTCCAAATGGACACAGAACATGGAAACATATTGGGACACATGTACCACACATGCATGTAGAGCACAACACAGCCTGGAGAGTCCACATGGTCCCACTCACACAGAACTACCCTACGCCTCCACTTCTTTCTCACATCTCTCTCCAAATGAAATCCTGCGATTTAGTGAGGTCTGACCGCCCGACAACCTGTCCACTCGACACCCCCCATCCCCTCCCCCTTCTCCAGACCATCTCTAGAGACCTTCTCCCATTCCCCACATCAACTCATCCCTGACCACTGGCTGCATCACCTCTGGCCTGAGTCATTCCCCTCCTCAAGAAACCAACACTGGACTCATCTGACGTCAAACATAGACCTGTATCCCTGCTGTCTTTTCTTTCCAAAACACTTGAGCGTGCTGTCTCTGATCGACTCTCTTCTCTGATCGACTCTCTTCTCTGTGACACGACTGCTCTTCCCTGTGTCAAGACTGCTCTTCCCTGTGTCACGGAGGCTCTCCACACCTCCAAAGCTGACTCTGTCGCCTCTGTTCTCATCCGTTTTTCGCCCCCTCGAGCTCTTGCGGTGGAGGAGATCTTCGTGGGCTATACTCAGCCTTGTCTCAGGGTAGTAAGTTGGTGGTCTGTTGATATCCCTCTAGTGGTGTGGGGGCTGTGCTTTGGCAAAATGGGTGGGGTTAAATCCTGCCTGGTTGGCCCCGTCAGGGGGTATCGTCGGACGGTGCCACAGTGTGCCCCGACCCACCCGTCTCAGCCTCCAGTATCTATGCTGCAGTAGTCTATGTTGCAGGGGGCTAGGGTCAGTCTGTTATATCTGGTGTAATTCTCCTGTCTTATCTGGTGTCCTGTGTGAATTTAAGAATGCTCCCTCTAATTCTCGCTCTCTCCTCCCGGGGGACCTGAGCCCTAAGATCATGCCTCAGGACTACCTGGCCTGCTGACTCCTGGCTGTCCCCAGTCCACCTGGTCGTGATGTTGCTCCAATTTCAACTGCGGCTATGGAACCATGACCTGTTCACCGGACGTGCTACCTTGTCCTGGACCTGCTGTTTTCGACTCTCTCTCTCTCTCTACCGCACCTGCTGTCTCTATCTCTGAATGCTTGGCTATGAAAAGCCAACTGACATTTACTCGGCGCAGGTCCTGTCTTGACTACTGCAACTCGCTGTTGGCTGGGCTCGCTGTTGGCTGGACATCAAACCCCTGCACTTATCCAGAACGCTGCAGCCCGCCTGGTTTTCAATCTTCTCAAGTCACCCAGCTCCTCCGCACACTCTACAGGTTCCAGTCAGAGCTCACATCGACTACAAGACCATGGTGTATACCTACGGAGCAGCAAGAGGAACAGCCCCTCCCTACCTCTATGCTCAAACCCTACACCCCAACCCGAGCACTCCGTTCTGCCACCTCTGGTCTCTATTGAGGAAAAATACTTTCTATGCCTGTGATATGTGGTCGTCCCACCTAACTATCTGAAGAGGAATGTACTGACTGACTAAGTCGCTCTGGATAAGAGCCTCTGCGAAATGACTAAAATGTAAAAATGTCGACATACCAATGAATCCCCATACATTACAAATCCGCCCCCAACACACTCACAAGAGCACACAACCTCCCTCTCTAAATGCAGACACAACCTCCCCCTCTCTACATGCAGACACAACCTCCCTCCCTCCCCCTCTCTACATGCAGACACAACCTCCCTCCCTCCCTCCCCCTCTCTACATGCAGACACAACCTCCCTCCCTCCCTCCCCCTCTCTACATGCAGACACAACCTCCCTCCCTCCCCCTCTCTACATGCAGACACAACCTCCCCTCTCTACATGCAGACACAACCTCCCTCCCTCCCCTCTCTACATGCAGACACAACCTCCCTCCCTCCCCTCTCTACATGTAGACACAACCTCCCTCCCTCCCCTCTCTACATGCAGACACAACCTCCCCCTCTCTACATGCAGACACAACCTCCCCCTCTCTACATGCAGACACAACCTCCCTCCCTCCCCCTCTCTACATGCAGACACAACCTCCCCCTCTCTACATGCAGACACAACCTCCCTCTCTCCCCCTCTCTACATGCAGACACAACCTCCCTCCCTCCCTCCCCCTCTCTACACACACCTTCTCTCTTCATGCCCATGGCTAGGCACTTCTGGTAGCGGCAGTACTGACAGCGGTTGCGCTGTCGTTTGTCTATCAGGCACTCCTTGCTGTCTCGACACGTATAGGTGAGGTCTTTCCGGATGGTTCTCTTGAAGAAGCCTTTGCAGCCTTCACAACTGTACACGCCATAGTGCTTCCCTGAGTGAACAACATCCAAAACATCAACTCCACTGCACCTGAGAAACTGCTCCATAATTATAATACTGTTAATCAATGTCACAGTCCATGGTTATTGGATGAGGACTGGGAGAGAAACAGAAATAAATCAGCAATGAGGTAATTCACAAAATCTAAAATAAATTGGAATAAACTTCCACAATAGCAACAACAGTGGAGCTGATGCCGCCTGTACAGGGGGCTGGACTAGGGCCCTATTGCCGCTACAGGGGGCTGGACTAGGGCCCTATTGCCGCTACAGGGGGCTGGACTAGGGCCCTATTGCCGCTACAGGGGGCTGGACTAGGGCCCTATTGCCGCTACAGGGGGCTGGACTAGGGCCCTGCTGCCGCTACAGGGGGCTGGGCTAGGGCCCTATTGCTGCTGCTACAGGGGGCTGGGCTAGGGCCCTATTGCTGCTGCTACAGGGGGCTGGGCTAGGGCCCTATTGCTGCTGCTACAGGGGGCTGGACTAGGGCCCTATTGCTGCTACAGGGGGCTGGGCTAGGGTCCTATTGCTGCTACAGGGGGCTGGTCTAGGGCCCTATTGCTGCTACAGGGGGCTGGGCTAGGGCCCAATGGGGGAGGTGTGGCCCTATTTCTTACCTGACGATCGGTCTCCACAGATGGCACAAACATGTTTGGACATGCCTCCAGGGCTGGTGCAGTTGTAGTTGATGTCCCCTAGATTCTGGAGACCCGGAGGAGGCTTGATGTCCTCCGAACTACTGACACTGTTCATCTGGAGCGAGGGAGGAAAGAGGAGAAGGAGCAGGGGGAGAAAGAGATGGATGGGAGAGATGGGGGGTAGAGAGAGTAGAGTGGAGTTGGGGAAAAAGTGAGTGAGTGAGTCGGTCCTGTCGTTCTTTTACTTCTCTAAAATCGTCCCCCTCTCCCACTCTCTTCCCATCTCCTCCTCTTTCTCTCTTCCCCCGTTCTCCACCCACATGTGTGGTATGAAAGTGGCTGAGGCAGCGATCACATGAGTGTCTGTGTTTCCTCTGTGGGGTTTAGTCATGCAGGCTTCTAATGTTTGTTGACAGGGGTGGTTGACTGTGTGAGAGTGGGAGGAGAGCTGACCTTGTCACGTTCACCAAGCTGCTCTTCTCACTTTTCACCAGCAGAGAGAAGCGTAGGGTCACGTCAGCTTTAGGCCAGGCGTAGTCTGGGATTTTATGGGTTCAATATATTAGTTTGTCAAAAGAGTTCAGTGTAAATGCTGATTAGAAGGAAATATATACTGGTGTGTTGTAAATCCTTTCCCAGAGAGTTTCCTGAACAAACGTTTTCAAAATGATATTTTTATGGGTTGCCTTATCGTCTTTTTGCACTTTGCACCTCGTCTCCTGTCGACCACTGAGCTGGCTAAAATAGAAATGATAAAATGTGGTATGGAAATGTGTGTATGTATGTGAGTGATCATGTGCTTGGGCTGGTCTGTGCAATGCGCGTGTCTGTGCGTGTGTCCAATAGTACGGACAAAGGCAGTCAACACTAGTGACCTACATTTTGTGTGTATTTGATGGCTTGCATATAGGATATCCTTTACAGGGACTGAAGACATTTCCTATAGTCGAGTTATGACAGCACTCTTCATAATGGCCGTCTGAACTGAGGCTTTGACCTTACAGGAGACAACTGCTAGAGAGGCCTTCCTTTCTGCTCATCTCTCCCCTCTCTCTATCTCAATCTCTATCTTTTTTCAGTTGGCCTAGAGTCAGTTGGTGTAAACTACTTAAGTTAAATTACTTGAAAGTATTACTTAAGTCGTTTTTTGGGGTATCTGTAGTTTACTTTAGTATTTATATTTTTGACAACTTTTACTTTACTACATTCCTAATGAAAATAATGTACTTTTTACTCCATACATTTTCCCTGACATCTAAAAGTACTCGTTACATTTCGAATGCTTAGCAGGACAGGAAAATGGTCCAATTCACATACTTATCAACAAAACATCCCTGGTCATCACTACTGCCTCTGATCAGGCGGACTCACTAAACACATGATTCATTTGTAAATTATGCCTGGCTATCAGTAAAAAATAAAAACAAGAAAATGGTGCTGTCTGGTTTACTTAATATAAGGAATTGATACTTAATACTTGATACTTAAGTACATGTTAGCAATTACGTTTTCTTTGATACTTAAGTATATTTAAAAACAAATACATTAACTCAACTTGTATTTTCCTGGGTGACTATGGTTAAAACATTCTTGATGCAGTATATATAGGGTTAAGACAACTATTACTACTAGCTATAAACAATTACTACTAGCTATACAATTTGACTACAAGCTATAAACTATTACTACTAGCTATAAACAATTACTACTAGCTATAAACAATTACTACTAGCTATACAATTTGACTACAAGCTATAAACTATTACTACTAGCTATAAACAATTACTACTAGCTATACAATTTGACTAGAAGCTATAAACTATTACTACAAGCTATAAGCTATTACTACAAGCTACAAACTATTACTACTAGCTATAAACTATTACTAAAAGATTTAAACTGACTACTAATAATAAACTGTGACTACTAGCTATAAACTATGACTACTTGCTATAAACTATGACTACTAGCTATAAACTATGACTACAAGCTATAAACTATTACTAATAGCTATACAATATGACTACTAGCAATAAACTATGACTACTAGCTATAAACTATGACTACTAGCTATAAACTGACTACTAGCTATACAATATGACTACTAGCTATAAACTACGACTACTAGCTATAAACTACGACTACAAGCAATAAACTACGACTACAAGCTATACAATATGACTACTAGCAATAAACTATTAATACTAGCTATAAACTATGACTATTAGCTATAAACTATGGCTACTAGCTATAAACTATGGCTACTAGCTACAAACTATGACTACTTGCTATAAACTATGACTACTAGCTATAAACTAGGACTACTAGCTATAAACTATGACAACTAGCTATACAATACAACTACTAGCTCTAAACTGTGACTACTAGCTCTAAACTGTGACTACTAGCTCTAAACTGTGACTACTAGCTCTAAACTGTGACTACTAGCTCTAAACTGTGACTACTAGCTCTAAACTGTGACTACTAGCTCTAAACTGTGACCACTAGCTCTAAACTATGGCCACTAGCTCTAAACTATGGCCACTAGCTCTAAACTATGGCCACCAGCTATAAACTGTGACCACCAGCTATAAACTGTGACTACCAGCTATAAACTGTGACTACCAGCTATAAACTGTGACTACCAGCTATAAACTGTGACTACCAGCTATAAACTATGACAACTAGCTATAAACTATGACAACTAGCTATAAACTATGACTACTAGCTATAAACTGTGACTACCAGCTATAAACTGTGACAACTAGCTATAAACTATGACAACTAGCTATAAACTATGACTACTAGCTATAAACTGTGACTACTAGCTATAAACTGTGACTACTAGCTATAAACTGTGACAACTAGCTATAAACTATGACAACTAGCTATAAACTGTGACTACTAGCTATAAACTATGACTACTTGCTATAAACTATGACTACTAGCTATAAACTATGACTACAAGCTATAAACTATTACTAATAGCTATACAATATGACTACTAGCAATAAACTATGACTACTAGCTATAAACTATGACTACTAGCTGTAAACTATGACTACTAGCTGTAAACTATGACTACTAGCTGTAAACTATGACTACGAGCTCTAAACTATGACAACGAGCTACAAACTATGACAACGAGCTACAAACTATGACAACGAGCTACAAACTATGACAACGAGCTACAAACTATGGCTACTAGCTACAAACTATGGCTACTAGCTGTAAACTATGGCTACTAGCTGTAAACTATGACTACTAGCTACAAACTATGACCACTAGCTCTAAACTAGGACCACTAGCTATAAACACTAGCTATAAACTATATGACTACGAGCTATAAACTGTGACTACCAGCTATAAACTGTGACTACCAGCTATAAACTGTGACTACCAGCTATAAACTGTGACTACCAGCTATAAACTGTGACTACCAGCTATAAACTGTGACTACCAGCTATAAACTGTGACTACCAGCTATAAACTGTGACTACCAGCTATAAACTGTGACTACCAGCTATAAACTGTGACTACTAGCTATAAACTATGACTACTAGCTCTAAACTATGACTACTAGCTCTAAACTATGACTACTAGCTCTAAACTATGACTACTAGCTCTAAACTATGACTACGAGCTACAAACTATGACAACGAGCTACAAACTATGACTACTAGCTACAAACTATGGCTACTAGCTGTAAACTATGGCTACTAGCTGTAAACTATGACTACTAGCTATAAACTATGACTACAAGCTACAAACACTAGCTATAAACTATGACTACTTGCTAAAAACTATGACTACTAGCTATAAACTGTGACTACCAGCTATAAACTGTGACTACTAGCTGTAAACTATGACTACTAGATATAAACTATGACTACTAGCTACAAACACTAGCTATAAACTATGACTACTTGCTATAAACTATGACTACCAGTTATAAACTGTGACTACCAGCTATAAACTGTGACTACCAGCTATAAACTGTGACTACCAGCTATAAACTGTGACTACTAGCTCTAAACTATGACTACTAGCTCTAAACTATGACTACTAGCTCTAAACTATGACTACTAGCTCTAAACTATGACTACGAGCTACAAACTATGACAACGAGCTACAAACTATGACTACTAGCTACAAACTATGGCTACTAGCTGTAAACTATGGCTACTAGCTGTAAACTATGACTACTAGCTATAAACTATGACTACAAGCTACAAACACTAGCTATAAACTATGACTACTTGCTAAAAACTATGACTACTAGCTATAAACTGTGACTACCAGCTATAAACTGTGACTACTAGCTGTAAACTATGACTACTAGATATAAACTATGACTACTAGCTACAAACACTAGCTATAAACTATGACTACTTGCTATAAACTATGACTACCAGTTATAAACTGTGACTACCAGCTATAAACTGTGACTACCAGCTATAAACTGTGACTACTAGCTATAAACTATGACTACTAGCTATAAACTATGACTACTAGCTATAACCTATGACTACTAGCTATAAACTATGACTACCAGCTATAAACTGTGACTACCAGCTATAAACTGTGACTACCAGCTATAAACTGTGACTACTAGCTATAAACTATGACTACTAGCTATAAACTATGACTACTTGCTATAAACACTAGCTATAAACTGTGACTACCAGCTATAAACTGTGACTACATGCTATAAACTGTGACTACTAGCTATAAACTATGACAACTAGCTATAAACTATGACTACTTGCTATAAACACTAGCTATAAACTATGACTACTTGCTATAAACTATGACTACATGCTATAAACTATGGCTACTAGCTCTAAACTATGACTACGAGCTATAAACTATATGACTACGAGCTATAAACTATATGACTACGAGCTACAAACACTAGCTATAAACTATGACTACTTGCTATAAACTATGACTACTAGCTATAAACTGTGACTACCAGTTATAAACTGTGACTACCAGCTATAAACTGTGACTACTAGCTATAAACTATGACAACTAGCTATAAACTATGACTACTTGCTATAAACTATGGCTACATGCTATAAACTATGGCTACGAGCTATAAACTATATGACTACGAGCTATAAACTATATGACTACGAGCTCTAAACTATATGACTACGAGCTCTAAACTATATGACTACGAGCTCTAAACTATGACTACAAGCTCTAAACTATGACTACGAGCTCTAAACTATGACTACTAGCTACAAACTATGACTACTAGCTACAAACTATGACTACGAGCTCTACACAATGACTACGAGCTCTAAACTATGACTACGAGCTCTAAACTATGACTACGAGCTCTAAATTATGACTACTAGCTGTAAACTATGACTACTAGCTGTAAACTATGACTACTTGCTCTAAACTATGACTACTTGCTCTAAACTATGACTACTTGCTCTAAACTATGGCTACTAGCTCTAAACTATGAATACTAGCTCTAAACTATGAATACTAGCTCTAAACTATGACTACATGCTATAAACTATGGCTACTAGCTCTAAACTATGACTACGAGCTATAAACTATATGACTACGAGCTATAAACTATATGACTACGAGCTCTAAACTATATGACTACGAGCTCTAAACTATGACTACGAGCTCTAAACTATGGCTACTAGCTCTAAACTATGAATACTAGCTCTAAACTATTACTACTAGCTATAAACTATGACCACTAAATAAAAACTATTACTACTAGCTAAAAAATGTTTACTACTAGCTATAAACTATGACCACCAGCAGTAAACTGTGACTACCAGCTGTAAACTGTGACTCCTAGCTCTAACCTATGACTCCTAGCTCTAACCTATGACTCCTAGCTCTAACCTATGACTCCTAGCTCTAACCTATGACTCCTAGCTCTAAACTATGACTAGTAGCTATAAACACTAGCTATAAACTATTACTACTTGCTCTAAACTATTACTACTTGCTCTAAACTATGACTACTAGCTCTAAACTATGACTACTAGCTCTAAACTATGACTACGAGCTATAAACTATATGACTACGAGCTATAAACTATATGACTACTAGCTATAAACTGTGACTACTAGCTCTAAACTGTGACTACTAGCTCTAAACTGTGACTACTAGCTCTAAACTATGACTACTTGCTCTAAACTATGACTACTAGCTCTAAACTATGACTACTTGCTATAAACTATGACTACTAGATATAAACTATGACTACTAGCTACAAACACTACAGTGGGGAAAAAAAGTATTTAGTCAGCCACCAATTGTGCAAGTTCTCTCACTTAAAAAGATGAGAGAGGCCTGTAATTTTCATCATAGGTACACTTCAACTATGACAGACAAAATGAGGAAAAAAAATCCAGAAAATCCCATTGTAGGATTTGTTATGAATTTATTTGCAAATTATGGTGGAAAATAAGTATTTGGTCAATAACAAAAGTTTATCTCAATACTTTGTTATATACCCTTTGTTGGCAATGACAGAGGTCAAACGTTTTCTGTAAGTCTTCACAAGGTTTTCACACACTGTTGCTGGTATTTTGGCCCATTCCTCCATGCAGATCTCCTCTAGAGCAGTGATGTTTTGGGGCTGTTGCTGGGCAACACAGACTTTCAAAGATTTTCTATGGGGTTGAGATCTGGAGGCTGGCTAGGCCACTCCAGGACCTTGAAATGCGTCTTACGAAGCCACTCCTTCGTTGCCCGGGCGGTGTGTTTGGGATCATTGTCATGCTGAAAGACCCAGCCACGTTTCATCTTCAATGCCCTTGCTGATGGAAGGAGGTTTCCACTCAAAATCTCACGATACATGGCCCCATTCATTCTTTCCTTTACACGGATCAGTCGTCCTGGTCCCTTTGCAGAAAAACAGCCCCAAAACATGATGTTTCCACCCCCATGCTTCACAGTAGGTATGGTGTTCTTTGGATGCAACTCAGCATTCTTTGTCCTCCAAACACGACGAGTTGAGTTTTTACCAAAAAGTTATATTTTGGTTTCATCTGACATTCTCCCAATCCTCATCTGGATCATCCAAATGCTCTCTAGCAAACTTTAGACGGGCCTGAACATGTACTGGCTTAAGCAGGGGACACGTCTGGCACTGCAGGATTTGAGTCCCTGGCGGCGAGTGTGTTACTGATGGTAGGCTTTGTTACTTTGGTCCCAGCTCTCTGCAGGTCATTCACTAGGTCCCCGTGTGGTTCTGGGATTTTTGCTCACCGTTCTTGTGATCATTTTGACCCCACGGGTGAGATCTTGCGTGGAGCCCCAGATCGAGGAAGATTATCAGTGGTCTTGTATGTCTTCCATTTCCTAATAATTGCTCCCACAGTTGATTTCTTCAAACCAAGCTGCTTACCTATTGCAGATTCAGTCTTCCCAACCTGGTGCAGGTCTACAATTTTCTTTCTGGTGTCCTTTGACAGCTCTTTGGTCTTGGCCATAGTGGAGTTTGGAGTGTGACTGTTTGAGGTTGTGGACAGGTGTCTTTATACTGATAACAAGTTCAAACAGGTGCCATTAATACAGGTAATGAGTGGAGGACAGAGGAGCCTCTTAAAGAAGAAGTTACAGGTCTGTGAGAGCCAGAAATCTTGCTTGTTTGTATGTGACCAAATACTTATTTTCCACCATAATTTGCAAATAAATTCATAAAAAATCCTACAATGTGATTTTCTGTATTTTTTTTCCTCATTTTGTCTGTCATAGTTGAAGTGTACCTATGATGAAAATTACAGGCCTCTCTCATCTTTTTAAGTGAGAGAACTTGCACAATTGGTGGCTGACTAAATACTTTTTTTCCCCACTGTAGCTCTAAACTATGACTACTAGCTGTAAACTATGACTACTAGCTCTAAACTATGACTACGAGCTCTAAACTATGACTACGAGCTCTAAACTATGACTACGAGCTACAAACTATGACAACGAGCTACAAACTATGACAACGAGCTACAAACTATGACAACGAGCTACAAACTATGACAACGAGCTACAAACTATGGCTACTAGCTGTAAACTATGGCTACTAGCTGTAAACTATGGCTACTAGCTGTAAACTATGACTACTAGCTACAAACTATGACCACTAGCTCTAAACTAGGACCACTAGCTATAAACACTAGCTATAAACTATATGACTACGAGCTATAAACTGTGACTATGAGCTATAAACTGTGACTACTAGCTATAAACTGTGACTACTAGCTATAAACTGTGACTACTAGCTATAAACTGTGACTACTAGCTATAAACTGTGACTACTAGCTATAAACTGTGACTACTAGCTATAAACTGTGACTACTTGCTATAAACTATGACTAATAGCTGTAAACTATGACTACTAGATATAAACTATGACTACTAGCTACAAACACTAGCTATAAACTATGACTACTTGCTATAAACTATGACTACTAGCTGTAAACTATGACTACTAGCTCTAAACTATGACTACGAGCTACAAACTATGACAACGAGCTACAAACTATGACAACGAGCTACAAACTATGGCTACTAGCTGTAAACTATGGCTACTAGCTGTAAACTATGGCTACTAGCTGTAAACTATGACTACTAGCTACAAACTATGACTACTAGCTACAAACTATGACTACTAGCTCTAAACTATGACTACGAGCTACAAACTATGACTACGAGCTACAAACTATGACAACGAGCTACAAACTATGGCTACTAGCTGTAAACTATGGCTACTAGCTGTAAACTATGGCTACTAGCTGTAAACTATGGCTACTAGCTGTAAACTATGGCTACTAGCTACAAACTATGACTACTAGCTATAAACACTAGCTATAAACTATGACTACTTGATAGAAACTATGACTACTAGCTAGAAACTATGACTACTAGCTATAAACTATGACTACTAGATCTAATTAATCAGCACAACAATTTTCAGCTGTGCTAACATAATTGTAAAAGGGTTTCAATTAGCCTTTTAAAATGATAATCTTGGATTAGCTAACACAACGTGCCATTGGAACACAGGAGTGATGGTTGCTGATAATGGGCCTCTGTACACCTATGTAGATATTGCATTAAAAATCTGCCGTTTCCAGCTACAAAAGTCATTTACAAAATTAACAATGTCTACACTGTATTTCTGATACATTTGATGTTATTTGAATGGACAAAAAATGTGATTTTCTTTCAAAAACAAGGACATTTCTAAGTGACCACAAACTTTTGAACGGTAGTGTATATATACAGTTGAAGTCGTAAGTTTACATACACCTTAGCCAAAAACTTTAAACTCTGTTTTTCACAATTCCTGACATTTAATCCTAGTAAAGATTCCCTGTTGTGTCAGTTAGGATCACCACTTTATTTTAATAATGAGACACATCAGCATAATAGTAGAGAGAATTATTTATTTCAGCTTTTATTTCTTTCATCACATTCCCAGTGGGTCAGAGGTTTACATACACTCAATTAGTATTTGGTAGCATTACCTTTAAATTGTTTAACTTGGGTCAAACGTTTCGGGTAGCCTTCCACAAGCTTCCCACAATAAGTTGGGTGAATTTTGGCCCATTCCTCCGGACAGAGGAACTGAGTCAGGTTTGTAGGCCTCCTTGCTCGCACATGCTTTTTCAGTTCTGCCCACAACTTTTCTATAGGATTGAGGTCAGGGCTTTGTGATGGCCACTCCAATACCTTGACTTTGTTGTCCTTAAGCCTTTTTGCCACAACTTTGGAGGTTTGCTTGGGGTCATTGTCCATTTGGAAGACCCATTTGCGACCAAGCTTTAACTTCCTGACTGATGTCTTGAGATGTTGCGTCAATATATCCATATAATTTTCCTGCCTCATGATGCCATCGATTTTGTGAAATGCACCAGTCTCTCCTGCATCAAAGCACCCCCACAATATGATGCTGCCACCCCCGTGCTTCACAGTTGGGATTGTGTTCTTCAGCTTGCAAGCCTCCCCCTTTTCACTCCAAACATAACAATGGTCATTATGGTCAAATAGTTCTATTTTTGTTTCATCAGACCAGAGGACATTTCTCCTTTGTCCCCATGTGCAGTTGCAAACCGTAGTCTGGCTTTTTTATGGCAGTTTTGGAGCAGTGGTTTCTTCCTTGCTGAGCAGCCTTTCAGGTTATGTCGATATAGGACTCGTTTTATTGTGGATATAGATACTTTTGTACCCGTTTCCTCCATCATCTTTACAAGGTCCTTTGCTGTTGTTCTGGGATTGATTTGCACTTTTCGCACCAAAGTACGTTCATCTCTAGGAGACAGAACACGTCTCCTTCCTGAACGGTATGACGGCTGCGTGGTCCAATGGTGTTTATACTTGCGTACTATTGTTTGTACAGATGAACGTGGTACCTTCAGGCGTTTGGAAATTGCTCCCAATGATGAACCAGACTTGTGGAGGTCTACAATTTTTTTCTGAGGTCTTGGCTGATTTATTTTGATTTTCCCATGATGTCAAGATAAGAGGGACTGAGTTTGAAGGTAGGCCTTGAAATACATCCACAGGTACACCTCCAATTGACTCAAATTATGTCAATTAGCCTATCAAAAGCTTCTAAAGCCATGACATCATTTTCTGGAATTTTCCAAGCTGTTTTAAGGCACAGTCAACTTAGTGTATGTAAACTTCTGACCCACTGGAATTGTGATACAGTGAATTATAAGTGAAATAATCTGTCTGTAAACAATTGTTGGAAAAATGACTTGTGTCATGCACAAAGTAGATGTCCTAACTGACTGTCACGACTTCCGCCGAAATCGGCCCCTCTCCTTGTTCGGGCGGCGTTCAGCGGTCGACGTCACCGGTCTTCTAGCCATCGCCGATCCATTTTTCATTTTCCATTTGTTTTGTCTTTGTTTTCCACACACCTGGTTTTCATTCCCCAATTACTTGTTCATGTATTTAACCCTCTGGTTCCCCCATGTTTTGTGTGCGTGATTGTTCTGTGTTCATGTCGGTACTTTTCCAGGTGGTATTTTCGCCCATGGTTTTATGTTACCGTTATTCTGGGCACGGTTGTATATTGTTTACTTTGTGCTGTCTTAGTAAACTACGTTGTTCACTCATCTCTGCTCATCCTGCGCCTGACTTTATGCACCAGCTACACACACTGACCTGACACCGACTTGCCAAAACTATAGTTTATCAACCGCTCCTCAAATTTCTTGTTAACAAACAAGTTTTAATGACTCCCAACCTAAGTGTATGTAAACTTCCGACTTCAACTGTATATACACTGCTCAAAAAAATAAAGGGAACACTTAAACAACACAATGTAACTCCAAGTCAATCACACTTCTGTGAAATCAAACTGTCCACTTAGGAAGCAACACTGATTGACAATAAATGTCACATGCTGTTGTGCAAATGGTATAGACAACAGGTGGAAATTATAGGCAATTAGCAAAACACCCCCAATAAAGGAGTGGTTCTGAAGGTGGTGACCACAGACCACTTCTCAGTTCCTATGCTTCCTGGCTGATGTTTTGGTCACTTTTGAATGCTGGCGGTGCTTTCACTCTAGTGGTAGCATGAGACGGAGTCTACAACCCACACAAGTGGCTCAGGTAGTGCAGCTCATCCAGGATGGCACATTAATGCGAGCTGTGGCAAGAAGGTTTGCTGTGTCTGTCAGCGTAGTGTCCAGAGCATGGAGGCGCTACCAGGAGACAGGCCAGTACATCAGGAGACGTGGAGGAGGCCGTAGGAGGGCAACAACCCAGCAGCAGGACCACTACCTCCGCCTTTGTGCAAGGAGGAGCACTGCCAGAGCCCTGCAAAATGACCTCCAGCAGGCCACAAATGTGCATGTGTCTGCTCAAACGGTCAGAAACAGACTCCATGAGGGTGGTATGAGGGCCCAACATCCACAGGTGGGGTTGGGCTTACAGCCCAACACCGTGCAGGACGTTTGGCATTTGCCAGAGAACACCAAGATTGGCAAATTCGCCACTGGCGCCCTGTGCTCTTCACAGATGAAAGCAGGTTCACACTGAGCACGTGACAGACGTGACAGAGTCTGGAGACGCCCGTGGAGAACGTTCTGCTGCCTGCAACATCCTCCAGCATGACCGGTTTGGCGGTGGGTCAGTCATGGTGTGGGGTGGCATTTCTTTGGGGGCGCACAGCCCTCCATGTGCTCGCCAGAGGTAGCCTGACTGCCATTAGGTACCGAGATGAGATCCTCAGACCCCTTGTGAGACCATATGCTGGTGCGGTTGGCCCTGGGTTCCTCCTAATGCAAGACAATGCTAGACCTCATGTGGCTGGAGTGTGTCAGCAGTTCCTGCAAGAGGAAGGCATTGATGCTAAGGACTGGCCCGCCCGTTCCCCAGACCTGAATCCAATTGAGCACATCTGGGACATCATGTCTCGCTCCATCCACCAACGCCACGTTGCACCACAGACTGTCCAGGAGTTGGCGGATGCTTTAGTCCAGGTCTGGGAGGAGATCCCTCAGGAGACCATCCGCCACCTCATCAGGAGCATGCCCAGGCGTTGTAGGGAGGTCATTCAGGCACGTGGAGGCCACACACACTACTGAGCCTCATTTTGACTTGTTTTAAGGACATTACATCAAAGTTGGATCAGCCTGTAGTGTGGTTTTCCACTTTAATTTTGAGTGTGACTCCAAATCCAGACCTCCATGGGTTGATAAATTTGATTTCCATTGATACTTTTTGTGTGATTTTGTTGTCAGCACATTCAACTATGTAAAGAAAAAAGTATTTCATAAGATTATTTCATTCATTCAGATCTATGATGTGTTATTTTAGTGTTCCCTTTATTTTTTTGAGCAGTGTACATTCTCCATACCAACTCGTTTTACTGCACTTGTTGTTGACACCTTACGAACAAGACCTTGTCTGAAATACTGCATATAACTCCCAGAGATGTATATAGACTGAGTAACTATTAATACAAACTATTATTAGTAACTATTGTAACAGTTAGGGTATTCAAAATCGGTTGCGTCACTGCCATTGTTATCAGCTTTCTACAGATGCTGCAGCATATTGACGTCTGACTGATGGTTAATGCCAAGTCTTTCTTAAAGAGGGCTAGTGACTAGTTTCATCAAATGTACACTATTAGTGGCCTTGAAATACGATGGCATTGCTAAAGTAGAGAAGTTAGTAGTAGAAAACTTTTCCAGCATTAACATGTCATCGAGTTTACTTTAGATATAAATGGAAATGTTGTCATGAGCTAGCAGAGTTTGTCAGATATAGGACAGACACTTCAAAACAACCCCCCCCCCAGGCTTAGACTCTAGGGGGCTTAGATAAAATCTGCATCAGCACCTATTGAGACCGCATTGAGTAGAATGCTCAGTTGGGCATCAGTCCTTAAACGAACCTTCAAAACAATATTTTGACGAAACACGTAACCCATGAATAGCTTGACTGTCAAATGACAATTGAGTAGGTGCACCGTCCTGAATGGAGAAACAAATGCATCCATCCATAGCTCACAGTCAGTCTCCTTCAGGCCCAGATCCATCCTATCACTGTAGTAGAGGATATCATCATCTCCTCTAGCATACACTTCTGGCTTTTGAAAAAACATTCAGTATGAAAAATAGCAAAAACATTGAGAAAATCCGAAAGGGGGCAAATACTTTTTGACGGCACTGTAACTCGCCTTTCAAATCATCTCTAAGACCAGGCTTGATAATTACTGTGACAATGGCAACCATTGGCTTTAGATAGTGAAACATAGCATAAACACAAAAGCACTCACGTATGATGGAGCATTGTCTGACAGGCTTTCAAAAAACTATTATCTGCTGTTTAGTTTATATAACAGAGCACTTAAAGAGAATTCCTATAGGATCTTGTAGTTCATTGTGTGAGACGGTAAGATAGCAACCTTATGGTGGGTATTGTTGCTTATTGTTTATGTCAGTGAAGCTTTGTTGTGAATGATCCTGTAAATTGTTGTGAATGATCCTGTAAATAACCTAGATGGGAGGATGAAAGCTCAGTGGAGAGGGAGAAAACTGAGGGATGGTCTTTCTTTGGCAATTACTGCTATAATCCATTCAAGGGCTGATGCTATACGGAGAAGGCACACACACACACGCGGCAGGTAGCCTAGTGGTTAGAGTGTTGGACTTGTAACCGGAGGGTTGCAAGTTCGAATCCCTGAGCTGACAAGGAAAAAAATCTGTCGTTCTGCCCCTGAACAAGGCAGTTAACCCACTGTTCCCTGGGCGCCAAAGACGTGGATGTTGATTAAGGCAGCCCCCCCGCACCTCTCTGATTCAGAGGGGTTGGGTTAAATGCAGAAGACACATTTCGGTTGAAGGCATTTGGTTGTACAACTGACTAATAATGGTGACTTTGACACACACACACTGCATCCCATTTGGATAGTCTGCCCAGCCTGTTTGACCCACAACAAGCCTGGCCAGAGATTGGATACGGCTAACCTTCACACTGAGTATCCAAAAGGCATGTAACAACCACACACTTAGAAAGCAAAATGACAGACCTTGATTCAGTCCTTGAGCAGAATGTAGTGCATACATACAGTACACGTTGAATGAACATCTGGCAACCAACTGAAGGAATCTACTGTAATACCCATCATATCGAAGTAAACTTGGGAGTCACTCGATGACATGACGTGTGGTCCTCCCACTATCTCGGGAAACCATGCAGTTTATTAGGCTACTGATTATAATTGATGATGAACTTTTTTAAATAATTGCATGAAAATTGATCGCCAATTGAATGGAAATCTAGCTATTGAGATAAAAATCTATTGCTCTGGATGATCGTAGTCAGCAACATTAGATGTTTTCAGATCTCACAAGTTGAGTTAAGCTAAGTGGCACACACACCTCTCTCATCTGTGGACTGTGGAGCGATCCGAAGTTGATCCCTGGCGTGGAGGGCAAGCCCAGGGAGGATGTGATGACGGAGTAGGACGACGCCAGGCCATTCATGGGCGCGCCCAGGGTGCTCATTGGAGATGGAAGGGTCCTGGAGGTGCTGATGACGGAAGGGTGTCCCACCATGCCGCCCATTGGAGGGCCATGGGAGTGGGGCATGCTCATTGGCCCTTGGGAATCTGTGGGGATGAGTCAAAGACACAGGGTTAGAGACAGACAGAGCTGAGTCTGAATGGAACAGTTCTCCATATCAGACACATCACATGCTGTAGAAACACAGCTGTTTGGCTGCTAATCCAGCTTCTGTATGCCAGAGAAGAGATGTTGTGCAGCTTCCTCTTTAGCCAGAAAACTACAGCCCCCACCCCTCTCCCCCTGTAATGGACTACAGCCCCCACCCCTCTCCCCTGTAATTGACTACAGCCCCCACCCCTCTCCCCCTGCAAGGGACTACAGCCCCCACCCTCTTCCCTGTAATGGACTACAGCCCCCACCCCTCTCCCCCTGCAATGTATGGGCTTTCTCAAGAAGACAGACAGACAGACAGACAGACAGACAGACAGACAGACACACACATACTGAGGCGCCTATCCAGCTGGCCTGGCTGGATATGAGAGCAGAGAGGTTTAGGAGTTACAGTATACTTCACAGGAGAGGCATTTCAAATTATACTTTTTTTTTGTTTTAACAAAATGTGTTTTTTTGGCAGAAATGCCTTCTGGAACATGTGAACTTTCATGTGCCTTAACTTGTTAGGGAGTGGCAGCTGAGGGGTCGGTTTTGGAGAGCCTGGCGTGCCCAAAGTAAAATGCCTCCCATTCAGGCCCAGAAAATAGGATATGCACATATTTGGTACCATTGGAGAGGAAACACTCTGAATTTTCCAAAACTGTTAACCATTTGTCTGAGTAAAACAGAACGCATATAGCAGGCGAAACCCCGAGGAATTTCTGTCCTGGAAAAAGTGATTTTGACACATTGCTCATTTGGGAACCCCTCCCTCATGAAAATGACCATAAGGGCATATGAATGCAGTACCCATCACTTCCTTTAGATGTCAACAGTCTCGAGACAGTAAAATTTCATTTTGGATGCTTTAGACCAGAGAAGAAGAGCAAACCAGGAAGTTACCTTATTATGTAAACAGTACCCAGCGCGCGCGCCCGACAAGGCACGCTGTGTCTTTTTTACCGTCTTTATCGATCAGTTTATATTCCGGTTGATTTATAATAGTAAATATACGTAAAAGTGTTCCTAAGGATACATTTAAAACTATGTTTGATTGTTCTTGGACAAGTTTACAGGTATAAGATGAACGAGTTTGCGTCACGTTTCAATGGACTAGTGGAGGCTGTCGTTTCTGATTATAACGCGCGAACCAAATGGAGGATTTATGGATAAAATACATTACTTTTTCGAACAAAAGAACCATGGATTGTCTTCGTTGGACACTTAGGATGACCTCAGCAGAAGTTCTTCAACAGGTAATTGATTTGTTTTCGCTGTGAAATGTGTTATGTGTGTGCCGTGATGGCTAATCGATTCATGGCTATGGGAAAAATGTGAGGTGCTACCCTCAAACAATCAAATGTGCTGCTTTCGCCGTAAAGCCTTTTTGAAATCTGACAACGCTGTGATATTGCCAAGAAGCAGAGCTTTTGATGAGTATGGAACACTTGTATATTGGTGGATGTTTAATAATTCAACTTTTGGATTTTGAATTTGGCGCCTTACATTTCACCGGGTAGTGTCGGGAGCAGCCCGCTAGCGCCCCAGCAATCCCTGAGAAGTTAATAACTTGTATGCCATCTGTAAATATAAATAAAATTGTAAATTACGAGCCTAGCTGGTTTTGCCACGGAAAAAGTCAGGAACCTTCCCGCTAGCCATGATTGGCTGAAATAATCGGTGGGCTAGATGAACATGACGAGAGATGAGTTCGGATTGGTCTGCCATGTAGCATATATAACATAAACTACACAGTATGTGTAGATAATCCTTGCTACTGTAACAGGTGTAAAATGTACGTTATGTATTTCACCAAAAATCCCTCATATTTATTTTAATTTATTATTTTAAGGTTATTTTATGTATTACATTATTTTCAAGAGTGAATTATTTTATTGTATTTATTTTCAAAATTGTGTTAATGCTGTGATGTCATTAACGGTGAGCCATGCGCTTACTGCTCAGTTTGCTCAGAGCGTGGTGAGGAGAGGTAGGTGTTAAGAATGCGCTGGTCTTTTGAACGCACATGTTCGCAAATGTTCGCAAATTCACAAGGAAATACAAGCAGAAGTTATATCGTCACTGATTTAGTGTTGCATTACTGTTTTATAGGAATATATATTAATGTGAATGTGGGATAATGTTCGAGTGCAACTTTGCAAGGCTAGCCCAACTAGGCGTTAGCTTTGTTGTGGGAGAGGGACTCTTTCAGGTGCAGACATCGTGAGTTTTTTTTTTTTCTTATTCTCATGGGTTTTCTGTACAGTTTTTTTTGTCTTTTAGCAGGCAAATATATTGTATGGAGTCCAGACTGCAGCAGTAACTTTGCCCAGTATTTGTATCCATTCCATGCAGGTATGTTGTGAAATGTGACGATTTTGTATTTCATGTTTAATGTGCTGAGTTAGCTGTCGTTCATTTTGTTACTTGCCCGGGCATGTCAAAAATGTTGTTGTTGCTTTGTTAGTATTCTTCAGGTATAAATGGTACAATTGTACATTCTTTAAGAAATATTTTGCACTTATTAGCAAATTATTGGTGTACAATATTTGTCAAATGTAATGAGTCTTTTAAGAATACAAACTTTTTGTTGTTGATGCGTTTACTGCTGAAGTTTGCTCAGAGCGTGATGAGGAGAGCAGGCAAATATACTGTATGGAGTCCAGACTGCAGCAGTAACTTTGCCCTGTATTTATACCCATTCCATGCAGTCATTCAAAAAGACAACCGTCAGAATTGTGTCCAGAGCCTTATCTTCCACCTACATCTCACCAGAACACAACGCAGAAAGATACCGGTGCAGAACCGGTTACACTACCGCGGCTTGTTTAAAGATACTGTAAAACGTTAGCCATGGATAACTGCAAAAGTGCTACTGCTCTCAACAACATTGCTGCACTAAATTCAGCAGGGTGCTAACGACAAAAATCAGTGGGGAAAAAGTTGTGATGGACTACTTTCTGCAAACGGTCCGTTTGAACCGGAGTGACTTGACACAACAACGGGCCAAACAGGCGGTAGCTAGCTACAAACCAAATTGAAGAGACACGCTGCCGTGAAGCGTTCATCAATATATACGGGTCAGAGTCTAGCTACATTTTCAGATACTATACGTTTCTAATTTGGTCAGAAAGTCATTTTTCATTGCAAGTTAAAGCATTGCTTTAACTTGCAATGCTTGCTGGCTCGCTAGCTCACGTTACGTGTATAATCTGTGTAGTAATATTATTTGTATCTCAGAAATCCATTTGCATCGCTAGTTATCGCCTAATGTTAGCTAGCTAACATTGAACCTAGTTGGTTAGCTTAAGCTACCTGCAGATTCATACTTTAGCATTTCATGCATGGTGGCTAGCTATGACAATCCGTTTGTACTGTAGCTACGGGTTGGCTTTATGGTTCATTGTTTAGCTAGCTACATGTCTAAACAAAAGACTCCACTTCACAAGGGAATGATTACATGACTCAAGTTAGCCAGGTGTGTCCGGTGGTGATTACGAACATCTACTGCAATTCATGAACATGTCTAGACAATAGTGACCCATCTACTTAGCTAGATGTGTCTGGGGGACGGTTATAGCATTTCCTTCACATGACCCATCAATTTAGACAAGTTTTTGCTAAGCATCATCTAATAATTATAACATATTTATCCAATATTTGTATCTGGACACTTTCAAAGTCAGATTAGGATATAGGCCAAGGACTAGATAAAGTGTATTTTTACATGGAGTTTTTCCCTTATTGTAGGCTACTACTTTCATCACTTTCAGTCTTGAAATCTTTGGGTGTTTACTACACTACATTACTCACTCTGTTTAGCACATGGCCTCACATGTGAATCCTTCAAGAGATGGGTGAGGCTAAGGCTTAAGAGGGTGTGAACGATGCTGAATAGGTGTAGACAAAGAAGAGCTCTCCAGTAGGTGTAACAAAATATTCAAGGGCACTTTTCTCAAAAGTGGAGTTAGAAGTTTATCAACTTTTAAAGCATAATACTTTCCCATTGTTCCTCAACTGCAGTGTATGATATACCATTTTGTAGCTCTGAGTCTCTACTTTTATCCAATGTAAAAATATATATATATATATATATATATATATATATTTCAAATGATGCTGCATAAGACCGAAACGAGGCAGTCGGTCATATATGCAGTATACTTCAGTGGTTCTCAATGGCCCCTGTGGCCCAAAACTAGCCAACTATCTCTCCAGTCTTGGGAAGATACAATAGCTGGCTAGATTTGAGCAGCAGGGACTTCCTGAGCAGTATACAACAAGCATAGCCAGTCTACCCCCGACCCAGTACAAAACTATCACTTCTCATTTGACACACAGTCAGCTGGTGAGATTCCTAAAAGAAAGGGGTGGACGAGGTTAGCGTGCTCTGAGGGGGGAATGCTGTTTGTGTGTGTGTGTGTGTGTGTGTGTGTGTGTGTGTGTGTGTGTGTGTGTGTGGCAAGAAGCCAGCATGGCCACCAGAGGAAGCGTAAATGGAAAGGCCTGTGGTGGTTAACGGGGCTATCCCTGCCTGACCCAACTCCACCGGCTGTCCCACGCAAATGCTATTCTATGTAAATCACTCCACAGACGCTCCGGAATGTATGTTTGTGTACTTCTCACACTCACATTCTTTAAAGGAGGAACAGAACTTGGGAAAGATAATTGCAGACTGTAGTATGTTGTAGACTGTTTTCACTGTATATTGGAGTCAAAACAGACAGAGGAGCTCTGTTTACCTTTGACCCCTGCTGTTGCGACTCAAAGGTCAACTGTTGCCAAATCCCTCCCGACCAAGTTCAAAAGAGATCATATCAGTATCCCAAGGTTACATAGATTATTCTGAGTAAACGCTAGCAGACAGGTACAGTTAGGGTGCTGCTGCTGCTTCCCATGAAACTCAGAGTGGAAGAATGTGAAATGTCAATAATAGTAGAGGGAATGATTTATTTCAGCTTTTATTTCTTTCATCACATTCCCAGTGGGTCAGAGGTTTACATACACTCAATTAGTAGTTGGTAGCATTGCTGTTAAATTGTTTAACTTGGGTCAAACGTTTACGGTAGCCTTCCACAAGCTTCCCACAATACGTTGGGTGAATTCTGGCCCATTCCTCCTGACAGAGCTGGTGTAACTGAGTCAGGTTTGTAGGCCTCCTTGCTCGCACACGCTTTTTCAGTTCTGCCCACAACTTTTCTATAGGATTGAGGTCAGGGCTTTGTGATGGCCACTCCAATACCTTGACTTTGTTGTCCTTAAGCCATTTTGCCACAACTTTGGAAGTATGCTTGGGGTCATTGTCCATTTGGAAGACCCATTTGCGACCAAGCTTTAACTTCCTGACTGAGGTCTTGAGATGTCGCTTCAATATATCCACATAATTTTCCTGCCTCATGATGCCATCTATTTTGTGAAGTGCACCAGTCCCTCCTGCAGCAAAGCACCCCCACAACATGATGCTGCCACCCCCGTCCTTCACGGTTGGGATGGTATTCTTCGGCTTGCAAGCCTCCCCCTTTTCCCTCCAAACATAACGATAGTCATTATGGCCAAACAGTTCTATTTTTGTTTCATCAGACCAGAGGACATTTCTCCTTTGTCCCCATGTGCAGTTGCAAACCGTAGTCTGGCTTTTTTTATGGCAGTTTTGGAGCAGTGGTTTCTTCCTTGCTGAATGGCCTTTCAGGTTATGTTCATATAGGACTTGTTTTACTGTGGATATAGATACTTTTGTACCTATTTCCTCCAGCATCTTCACAAGGTCCTTTGCTGTTGTTCTGGGATTGATTTGCACTTTTTGCACCAATGTACGTTCATCTCTAGGAGACAGAACGCGTCTCTGTCCTGAGCAGTATGACGGCTGCGTGGTTCCATGGTGTTTATACTTGCGTATTATTGTTTGTACAGATGAACGTGGTACCTTCAGGCATTTGAAATTTGCTTCCAAGGATGAACCAGACTTGTGGAGATCTACAAATTTCTTTCTGAGGTCTTGGCTGATTTATTTAGATTTTCCCATTATGTCAAGCAAAGAGGCACTGAGTTTGAAGGTAGGCCTTGAAATACATCCAAAGGTACATGTCCAATTGACTCAAATGACGTCAATTAGCCTATCAGATGCTTCTAAAGCCATGACATTTTCAGGAATTTTCCAAGCTGTTTAATAGGACAGTCAACTTAGTGTATGTAAACTTCTGACCCACTGGAATTGTGATACAGTGAATTATAAGTGAAATAATCTGTCTGTAAACAATTGTTGGAAAAATGACTTGTATCATGCACAAAGTAGATGTCCTAACCGACTTGCCAAAACTATAGTTTGTTAACAAGAAATAGGTGGAGTGGTTGAAAAACAAGTTTTAATGACTCCAACCTTAGTGTATGTAAACTTCCAACTTCAACTGTATTACTTTGACTTGATGAGAACCGATACATGGTGAAAAAGAGGTGGTTACATTGACAGCTACAGTAAGAACAGACAGAGATGGCTACATTCAGACAGCTACAGTAAGAACAGACAGAGATGGCTACATTCAGACAGCTACAGTAAGAACAGACAGATGGCTACATTCAGACAGCTACAGTAAGAACAGACAGAGATGGCTACATTCAGACAGCTACAGTAAGAACAGACAGATGGCTACATTCAGACAGCTACAGTAAGAACAGACAGAGATGGCTACATTCAGAGAGCTACAGTAAGAACAGACAGGAGATGGCTACATTCAGACAGCTACAGTAAGAACAGACAGAGATGGTTACATTCAGAGAGCCACAGTAAGAACAGACAGAGATGGCTACATTCAGACAGCTACAGTAAGAACAGACAGATGGCTACATTCAGACAGCTACAGTAAGAACAGACAGAGATGGTTACATTCAGACAGCTACAGTAAGAACAGACAGATGGCTACATTCAGACAGCTACAGTAAGAACAGACAGAGATGGTTACATTCAGAGAGATACAGTAAGAACAGACAGAGATGGTTACATTGACAGCTACAGTAAGAACAGACAGAGATGGCTACATTCAGACAGCTACAGTAAGAACAGACAGAGATGGCTACATTCAGAGAGCCACAGTAAGAACAGACAGAGATGGTTACATTCAGAGAGCCACAGTAAGAACAGACAGAGATGGTTACATTCAGAGACAGCTATAGTAAGAACATACAGAGATGGCTACATTCAGAGAGCTACAGTAAGAACAGACAGAGATGGTTACATTCAGAGAGCCACAGTAAGAACAGACAGAGATGGCTACATTCAGAGAGCCACAGTAAGAACAGACAGAGATGGCTACATTCAGAGAGCCACAGTAAGAACAGACAGAGATGGCTACATTCAGAGAGCCACAGTAAGAACAGACAGAGATGGCTACATTCAGAGAGCCACAGTAAGAACAGACAGAGATGGCTACATTCAGAGAGCTACAGTAAGAACAGACAGATGGTTACATTCAGAGAGCCACAGTAAGAACAGACAGATGGTTACATTCAGAGAGCTACAGTAAGAACAGACAGATGGTTACATTCAGAGAGCTACAGTAAGAACAGACAGAGATGGTTACATTCAGAGAGCCACAGTAAGAACAGACAGATGGTTACATTCAGAGAGCCACAGTAAGAACAGACAGATGGTTACATTCAGAGAGCTACAGTAAGAACAGACAGATGGTTACATTCAGAGAGCCACAGTAAGAACAGACAGATGGTTACATTCAGAGAGCTACAGTAAGAACAGACAGAGATGGCTACAATCAGACAGCTACAGTAGGAACAGACAGATGGTTACATTCAGAGAGCCACAGTAAGAACAGACAGATGGTTACATTCAGAGAGCCACAGTAAGAACAGACAGATGGTTACATTCAGAGAGCTACAGTAAGAACAGACAGAGATGGTTACATTCAGAGAGCCACAGTAAGAACAGACAGATGGTTACATTCAGAGAGCCACAGTAAGAACAGACAGATGGTTACATTCAGAGAGCCACAGTAAGAACAGACAGATGGTTACATTCAGAGAGCTACAGTAAGAACAGACAGATGGTTACATTCAGAGAGCCACAGTAAGAACAGACAGATGGTTACATTCAGAGAGCTACAGTAAGAACAGACAGAGATGGCTACAATCAGACAGCTACAGTAGGAACAGACAGATGGTTACATTCAGAGAGCCACAGTAAGAACAGACAGATGGTTACATTCAGAGAGCCACAGTAAGAACAGACAGAGCCCCTTCTTTGCTCTCTCATAGCACACAAAAGACCATGCTGGAAGTCAACATAGTATCCCACAGATTTTTTTAGAGCGGATAAACCCAAACCACAAACCATTTAAATCTGTGGAAGTTAATTACAGGCTAGTGGATACACACACACAGTACAAAACACTAAGAACAACCGCCCTCTTTTGCCCTCAGAACAGCCTTAATTCGTCAGGGAATGGACTCTACAAGGTGTCGAAAGCGTTGGCTGGATGTCCTTTGGGTGGTGGACGACTCTTGATACTCAGGAAACTGTTTATGAAAAACCCAGAAGCGTTGCAGATCTTGACAAACTGTTGCGCCTGGCACCTACTACCAAACCATGTTCAGGCACTTCAATCTTTTGTCTTGCCCATTCACCCTCTGAATGGCACACAATCCATGTCTCAATTGTCTCAAGTCCTAAAAATCCTTCTTTAACCTGACTCCTCCCCTTCATATACACTGATTGAAGTGGATTTATCAAGTGACATCAATAAGGGATCATAGCGTTCACCTGGATTCACCTGGTCAGTCTATGTCATGGAAAGAGCAGGTGTCCTTAATGTTTTGTCCACTCAGTGTAGACTGAGCCCTCCAGTGTGTGGTAATTCAATAAACCAGTGGCCCACTAACTAATAATATCTACGGTCTGGAGATCAGGCTACTGGGAATAGGGGCGTGTGTGTGTGTGTCAAAATCTATCAGATTATCACTCCAGAGAGAAGTGCATCCTCTAATGCGTGCATCGATCTGCAGTGTGTTTTTACGTGTGTGTGTGTGTGTGTTGCACTGTGACAGAGTGATACAAAACATAATGCCCACTAAAGTAATCAGGAGAACAGACAGGGAGAGTCATTAGATACTGCCAACATGTCATTAAGAAGTGGTTCACCGTCCTGAATCCATACTGCCAAACAACTCACTAGAACCGGGTTCACCACCCTGAGGCTCTACTGCCAAACAACTTACTAGAACCTGGTTCACCACCCTGAGACTCTACTGCCAAACAACTCCGTAGAACCTGGTTCACCGCCCTGAGACTCTACTGCCAAACAACTCACTGAAACCTGGTTCACAGCCCTTAGACTCTACCGCCAAACAACTCACTAGAACCTGGTTCACCGCCCGGAGACTCTACCGCCAAACAACTCACTAGAACCTGGTTCACCGCCCTGTCCCACTCCAGCACAGATTCCCTCCCTCCCTACACTCACATGATTAGACACACACACACACAAAACTAATCTCTCCCACAGGCTGAGAATATTGGATAAACTCAGAAAATCCTCTGCTGTCCCGTGTCTGAGACTTAAATCAATACAGTGATGAGAACCCAAAAGAGAGCTTAGGGATATCATCATGTCATACTAACAATCCACATGCTTCTGATGGGTTTCCAGATGAGTTCCAAGTTTCTCTCAATAAATCTTAGCAGAATTTCCTGTGTGAGTTCAGAGACCAAATGGTTTTAAAAACATAATAATCCAGAAAAACACAGCCCTATCAGCCAGGTCGCAAAGATTCACTTTGAAATTTGACATCCCGAGGATGTTGGGAGATGCCTTCATAACCCGCCACTAGAGGCAACGATGAGCGTTATTACCATTAAGAAGGCTTGGGTCTTGCTAGAGCGTTGTGGATGGTGATGGCAGATGGGCGTAAGCCGCAAGCTCTGGCTCCAAGGGTCATGTGTTCAATCCCAGAAAGTTGACAAAACATCTGAAGTCAAACCGTGAGATCTTGTTGGGACTATGCCTTTCTTTCTTTCAGCCAAGTCTGAACACACAATACAGATGGACCAGAACGGGAGAGAATGAACCTTGTTGGCCCCTAAACTCTGTCCTGTAGTAAACTCTCACTGACTCACAATGTGAAAACTCTTATCCCTCTCACTTTCTGTTTTCTCTCTTTCTCTGTCATGAACAGAGATTTCCCCTAACGCAGATACTTTCAATCTAAAAGGAGAAGTACGCAAATCCCCTCATCAATCTAATCCCACTGGACACAAACTGGCTGAATCAATGTTATTTTGACGTAATTTGTCATCATATTGTGACGTGGAATCTCATCTACAGCTGAAGTCGGGAGTTTACATACACCTTAGCCAAATACGTTTAAACTCAGTTTTTCACAATTCCTGACATTTAAGCGTAGTAAACATTCCCTGTCCTAGGTCAGTTAGGATCACCACTTTATTTTAAGAATGTGAAATGTCAGAATAATCGTAGAGAGAATTATTTATTTCAGCTTTTATTTATTTCATCACATTCCCAGTGGGTCAGAAGTTTAAATACACTCAATTAGTATTTGTTAACGTTGCCTTTAAATTGTTTAACTTGGGTCAAACATTTCGGGTAGCCTTCCTTAAGCTTCCCACAATAAGTTGGGTGAATTTTGGCCCATTCCTCCTGACAGAGCTGGTGTAACTGAGTCAGGTTTGTAGGCCTCCTTGCTCGCACACGCTTTTTCAGTTCTGCCCACAAATCTTTTACAGGATTGAGGTCAGGGCATTGTGATGGCCTTGACTTTGTTGTCTTTAAGCCATTTTGCCACAACTTTGGAAGTATGCTTGGGGTCAATGTCCATTTGGAAGGCTCATTTGCGACCAAGCTTTAACTTCCTGACTGATGTCTTGAGATGTTGCTTCAATATATCCACAAAATTATCCTTCCTCATGATTTTGTGAAGTGCACCAGTCCCTCCTGCAGCAAAACACCCCCACAACATGATGCTGCCACCCCCGTGCTTCACGGTTGGGATGGTGTTCTTCGGCTTGCAAGCCTCCCCCTTTTCCCTCCAAACATAACAATGGTCATTATGGCCAACAGTTCTATTTTTGTTTCATCAGACCAGAGGACATTTCTCCAAAAAGTACAATCTCTGTCCCCATGTGCAGTTGCAAACCATAGTCAGGCTTTTTTATGGCGGTTTTGGAGCAGTGGCTTCTTCCTTGCTGACCGGCCTTTCAGGTTATGTCGATATAGGACTCGTTTTACTGTGGATATAGATACTTTTGTACCCGTTTCCTCCAGCATCTTCACAAGGTCCTTTGCTGTTGTTCTGGGATTGATTTGCACTTTTCGCACCAAAGTACGTTCATCTCTAGGAGACAGAACACGTGTCTGTCCTGAGCGGTATGACGGCTGTGTGGTCCCATGGTGTTTATACTTGCGTACTATTGTTTGTACAGATGAACGTGGTACCTTCAGGCGTTTGGAAATTGCTCCCAAAGAGACTTGTGGAGGTCTACAATTGTATTTTCTGAGGTCTTGGCTGATTTCTTTTGATTTTCCCATGATGTCAAGCAAAGAGGCACTGAGTTTGAAGGTAGGCTTTGAAATACATCCACAGGTACACCTCCAATTGACTCAAATGATGTAAAGTGTATGTAAACTTCCGACTTCAACTGTACGTGGAAAATACATATATTGGATTTGAAAAAAGTCCTAAACTGTTGTTTTGAGAGTGACATTTCATCCACAGGATTGTTATCTTTGTAAAAATGTTCAACAGACAAACCTTGTATAAAATATGTCAAATCTGTACCTTTGAAACAACGTGTGATCAAAGTTACTGTATACCCACTATCAGAAAAAAAACAATAGGCTGGGCATCACCTCCTACTGGAGAGTTGATCTATCTACAGCACCTCCTTAAGTCTCCTATCGAGGCTGGGCATCACCTCCTACTGGAGAGTTGATCTATCTACAGCACCTCCTTAGGTCTCCTATCGAGGCTGGGCATCACCTCCTACTGGAGAGTTGATCTATCTACAGCACCTCCTTAGGTCTCCTATCAAGGCTGGGCATCACCTCCTACTGGAGAGTTGATCTATCTACAGCACCTCCTTAGGTCTCCTATCGAGGCTGGGCATCACCTCCTACTGGAGAGTTGATCTATCTACAGCACCTCCTTAGGTCTCCTATCGAGGCTGGGCATCACCTCCTACTAATACCAATGTGCTATCATGAGAATCATTATTGAAAGATATCTTAATAACTAAATATATTTGTGAAGTCATTCCAAAAGGTTAGGTTTAAGAGACCAAATGAAATAACCATACTCTATAAGTCATATAGCGTCAATGAGACTACTTAGGACTATAGTGTTTTGCAACGTCATCAACAGCTATTGTTTCAATTCAACCCAGGGTTTAACTAAAAATAGACAGGCAGGTAGCCTAGGAGTTATAAGTGTTGGGCCAGTAACTGAAAGGTTGCTGGTTCAAATCCCACAGCCAACTAGGTGAAAAAAAATCAGTCAATGTGCCCTTGAGCAATGCACTTAACCCCTAATTGCTCCTGTAATTCGCTCTGGATAAGAGCGCCTGCTAAATTACGTAAATATAGGTCTAGGATTTCAAGCTTTGGTGGATTTTATCAAGTTAATAATTTATATGTTGGATTCACGTCTCCACCTCAACCAAACAAGTAAAAGAAAGTACTAAATTTAAATCAAAATGCATTTCAAGTTTGATTTGATTTAGTCCTATTCTTTAACTGTGAATTTTGGTTGAGATAGAGACATGAATCCAACCTACAGTATCAATTATTAATTTGTAGACAAACTAGACATTGAATTGGGTTTGGTTGTCAATGCAACCAAATATCAACATTTGAAGGAGATGTATCGTCTGCTTTGATAGTTCCACCTGTGCCAATGACTTAGCCTGGCTTTAATTCCACTTTGTCTACAAATGAATAATTGATATGTTGGATTCACGTGTCCACCTCAACCAAAATAACATTTAAAGAATAGGACTAAATCAAATCAAACTTCAAATGCATTTTAAATAAAGTTTGATTTGATTTTAGTCCTATTCTTTAAGCCAGTGACACAAAAGATACATCTCCTTCAAATGTTGATATTTGGTTGCATTGACAACCAAACACAATCTAATTGCACTTTTGCAATACAGTAAATATCCTATGAACTATTAACAAGTTAACAAATGATATGTTGGATTCACATCTCCAACTAAACCAAAAATCAAAGTTAAATTTGAGGATTAAGCCAGTGGCTCAGATGAAATATATCCTTTAAAATGTTGATATTTGGCTGCGTTGTCAATCAAACACTATTAATTATTCAGTGCCTTCAGAAAGTATTCATACCCCTTGACTGATTCCACATTTTTATGTGTTAGCCTGAATTCAAATTGGATTAAAAATATTATTTTTCACCCATCTACACACAATACCCCATAATGACAAGGGAAAACATGTTTTTATTTTACATGAGTATTTACACCCGAGTCAATACTTTGTAGAAGCACCTTTCTGGCTGAGTCTCTAAGAGCTTTCCACACCTGGATTGCGCAACATTTGCCCATTTATTCCTTCAAGCTCTGTCAAATTGTCTAGCAATTGATCAACAACCAATCATTTTCAGGTCTTGCCATAGATTTTCATGATGATTTTAGTCAAAACTAACTCGGCCACTCAGGAACATTCACTGTTTTCTTGGTAAGCAACTCCAGTGTAGATTTGGTCTTGTTCTGCTGAAAGGTGAATTCATCTCCCAGTGTCTGGTGGAAAGCAGACAGAACCAGGTTTTCCTCTAGGATTTTGCCTGTGCTTAGCTCCATTCCATTTCTCTTTTAGCATTAACTCCCCAGTCCTTATCGATTAAAAGCATACCCATAACATGATGCAGTCACCATTATGCAATGAAATATGGATGGAAATATGGATATAGTGGATTTGTCCTAAACATATCACTTTGTATTCAGGACATAAAATACATTTCTTTACCACATTTTTAGCAGTATTACTTTAGTGCCTTGTTGCAAACAGGATGCATGTTTTGAAATATTTTTATTCTGTACAGGCTTCCTTCTTCTCACTATATCAATTAGGTTAGTATTGTGGAGTAACTACAATGTTGTTGATCCATCCTCAGTTTTCTCCTATCACAGCCATTAAACTCTGTAACTGTCTTAAAGTCACCATTGGCCTCATGTTGAAATTCTTGAGTGGTTTCCTTCCTTTCCGGCAACTGGGTTAGGAAGGACGCCTGATTCTTTGTAGTGACTGGGTGTATTGATACACCATCCAATGTGTAATGAATAACTTCATCATGCTCAAAAGGATATTCAATGTCTGCTTTCTTTTTTTTTTTTACCCATCTACCGATAGGTGTCCTTCTTTGTGAGGAAACCCTCTCTGGTCTTTGTGGTTGAATCTGTGTTTGAAATTCACTGCTCGACTGAGGGACCTTACAGATAATTAATTGTATGTGTGGGGTACAAAAATGAGGTAGTCATTCAAAAATCATGTTAAACACTATTATTGAGTCCATGCAACTTGTTACAGTATACAGTGGGGCAAAAAAGTATTTAGTCAGCCACCAATTGTGCAAGTTTTCCAACTTAAAAAGATGAGAGAGGCCTGTAATTTTCATCATAGGTACACTTCAACTATGACAGACGAAATGAGAAAAAGATATCCAGAAAATCACATTGTAGGATTTTTAATTGATTTATTAGCAAATTATGGTGGAAAATAAGTATTTGGTCAATAACAAAAGTTTATCTCAATACTTTGTTATATACCCTTTGTTGGCAATGACAGAGGTCAAACGTTTTCTGTAAGTCTTCACAAGGTTTTCACACACTGTTGCTGGTATTTTGGCCCATTCCTCCTTGCAGAGCTCCTCTAGAGCAGTGATGTTTTGGGGCTGTCGCTGGGCAACACGGACTTTCAACTCCCTCCAAAGATTTGCTATGGGGTTGAGATCTGGAGACTGGCTAGGCCACTCCAGGACCTTGAAATGCTTCTTCTGAAGCCACTCCTTCGTTGCCCGGGCGGTGTGTTTGGGATCATTGTCATGCTGAAAGACCCAGCCACGTTTCATCTTCAATGCCCTTGCTGATGGAAGGAGGTTTTCACTCAAAATCTCACGATACATGGCCCCATTCATTCTTTCCTTTACACGGATCAGTCGTCCTGGTCCTTTGCAGAAAAACAGCCCCAAAGCATGATGTTTCCACCCCATGCTTCACAGTAGGTATGGTGTTCTTTGGATGCAACTCAGCATTCTTTGTCCTCCAAACACGACGAGTTGAGTTTTTACCAAAAAGTTCTATTTTGGTTTCATCTGACATTTTCCCAATCCTCATCTGGATCATCCAAATGCTCTCTAGCAAACTTCAGACGGGCCTGAACATGTACTGGCTTAAGCAGGGGGACACGTCTGGCACTGCAGGATTTGAGTCCCTGGCGGCGTAGTGTGTTACTGATGGTAGGCTTTGTTACTTTGGTCCCAGCTCTCTGCAGGTCATTCACTAGGTCCCCGTGTGGTTCTGGGATTTTTGCTCACCGTTCTTGTGATCATTTTGACCCCACGGGGTGAGATCTTGCGTGGAGCCCCAGATCGAGGAAGATTATCAGTGGTCTTGTATGTCTTCCATTTCCTAATAATTGCTCCCACAGTTGATTTCTTCAAACCAAGCTGCTTACCTATTGCAGATTCAGTCTTCCCAACCTTCTGAAGGCACTGTTTATGGTTGAAAGCACAGTGATAACACATTTTGATGACAACTAAACCAAAAACCTGACATTATTTTTTCCATTGAAATTTGGTTGTGCTTTTAGATGGTTGAAAAGCATATTGATGATACGTTGGGAATTCAACTTCGGTCTGACTTTTTGAGTGGGTGAATAAAATGTTGAAATTTCACTGATCAACGTCTCAAACAAATATGACCTACATTTTCCTGTTGAAAGTAGGGTGGTGTGCCCAGTGGGATGTTTCCAAAAGCATGACAAAACGAATGGGTACATTTCACCATGTTCCAAATAGAGACATTGACACATTGGCACAGAACATTTCAAAAGAGGTAGAGGATCAATGGTTGGGCCGGTGCTGAGACAGACAGAAAGAGACAGACAGCCAGACAGAAAGAGATAACAGATTTTTTTGGGTTGAGAGATAAAGAAGCTCAACTCAAACAACAGGACAGGGCCAGCCAGACCTAACCAAACGATTCCTGATCAGGCATGAAAGGGACAGACTGACCAAATGCTTGCAACACAACAAACAAACAAGGAGAAGTAACCAGCTGACCGGCCCCGTTCCAAACTAACAGTTACTGAAGTACTGAGTCCAGGGTATGGGGGGAAGGGAAGGAGGGGAGGGGAGAAGAGGAGGGTAGGAGGAGTGGGATGGGAAGAGGAGGAGGGGGAGAAGGGGGGAGAAGGGTTGGAGGAGAAGGGGAGGAGTGGGATGGGAAGAGGAGGAGGGGAGGGGGAGAAGGGTTGGAGGAGGAGGGTAGGAGTGGGATGGGAAGAGGAGAGGGGAGGAGGAGGGGAGGTGGGGAGAGGTGTAGGAGAGGAGGAAGAGAGGAGGAGGGGAGAGGAGTAGGAAAGATGCAGGGGAGGAGAGAGGAGCAGGAGAGGGGAGAGGGGAGAAGAGTAGGAGAGGAGTAGGAGTAGAGGGAAGAGGGGAGGAGAAAAGAGGAAGAGAGACAGAAATCCATGGGGGTAAACAAAATAAGGCTAGTGCATGTGCTGTTGCTGGCAAGGGAATATCCCTGTTCCCTCTGACTCCACTGGTACGCTGCTCATTCCCATCTAACCCGCTCACATCCAGTGACCCTTGACCGGGGTAGGATGCCCTGACCAGACTGACACACTACCAGACCGCCCCAGTCTCAGCGTACTGCACAGAGACCATTTGAAAGATCATCATGGATCATGGCCCAATCAGCACACTGCAGACAGATAAGGAGAGAGAAAAACACAACTAGATCAATGAGAGAGAATCTGACGCTCACCGGTATCCCAGAGAGAATCTGACGCTCACCGGTATCCCAGAGAGAATCTGACGCTCACCGGTATCCCAGAGAGAATCTGACGCTCACCGGTATCCCAGAGAGAATCTGACGCTCACCGGTATCCTAGAGAGTTCCCATAGAAGGGGCAAATAATGGAACACCCTACACTATTCATGTCTGGGATGTCTTTAAAAATTTACATAATACAACATCTGCTAAAGATATAAACAACAAATATGCTATACTATACTATACAGGTCTGGGAATGTTTTTAGATCATTTGTTTCGTATATATGTGACCGACCGGCTCGATTCGGTCTTACGTAACAAAATTTGAAA
Organism: Brachymystax lenok tsinlingensis; assembly: GCA_030435695.1. Lineage (NCBI taxonomy): Eukaryota > Metazoa > Chordata > Actinopteri > Salmoniformes > Salmonidae > Brachymystax > Brachymystax lenok. Next base: position 43,980,931 of record CM059790.1, on the reverse strand, counting down.
TTGTGTTTTTTTTACATTGGATAAAAGTAGAGACTCGAGCTAGAAAATGGTATATCATACACTGCAGTTGAGGAACAATGGGAAAGCAATTCTGCTTATTAAGATGATAAACGTGTAACCCCACTTTTTACAAAATGGCCCTTGAATATTTTGGTACACCTACTGGAGAGCTCTGCTTCGTTCACACCCTCTTAAGCTTTAGCCCCACCCATCTCTTTAAGGATTCACATGTGACGCCATGTACTAAACAACCAAAGATTTCAAGACTCAAGGCTGGTTTATACTACCACGAGTGTGTTCGTCAATTTAATCTGGAGTGCCAGAGTGTGCTCTGGGCGTTCATAAATTCAGAGCGTTTCACTCTCGAAGCGTTCAGAGCGCACACTGGCGCTCTGAACACTGTGTTCTCTTTCGACTCCATCCGCATATTTGCAATCAAACGGCAGAATTTTCTCTTTAGCAATCATACTTTAATTCCACTGATTTCAAAACTCGGTCTTCCAGAAAGTGGAGAGATACACAGTTCTACTACGTGATATCTTTATAAAAAAGCCACATTAGAAATAATTACCTGCTCATATTATAGACAGAAGCCTGCTACATGACAGACCAATCCAAACTCCTCTCTCGGCATGTCCAGCCCACTCATTATCTCAGCCAATCATGACTAGCGTGAAAGTTGCTCACTTTTTCCGTGACTAAACCAACTAGGCTCGTAATTTAACAATTTTATTCGTATTTACAGATGGCATACATGATTGTTATTAAGGCACATGAAAGCTCACATGTTCAAGATGGCATTTCTGCCAAAAAAAAAGCTATTTTGATAAAAATAAAAGTTTACGTTCAAATGGCTCTCCTGTGAAGTAGTGAGCCGTGACATACGCCTAGTTTCCTGAAACGAGTCACAAATATTATATAGATAAATGACAGTATCAGAAGGACAAAAACTTCTATAATAAATCCCCAAATACAAGGAACTGGAACAATAAAGTACTGAAAAGCCTGAAATTAGTCAAGAATCAACAAGGTGGAAACAAAAACACTACAAACAGAAGGCATAGATGGGAGTGCCCGTGTGTTTGAATGAGTCTAATGAGAAGTGAGTGAGTGAGAAAAGCCATGCGAGTCCATGCGTGTCTGCGAGTAAGAGTTGTACCATAGAGACTGAGTTTCCACTTTTGCACAGAGATGGGAAATACATTTACAAATAAATAATAAAATAAAGTAAACAAAAGCTGTGAAACTTAAGAAACATATTTTTGTCCTATCATTTATTTATTTTATTTAACTAGGCAAGTCAGTTAAGAACAAATTCTTATTTACAATGACGGCCTACCACGGCCAAACCCTAATGACGCTGGGCCAATTGTGCGCCGCCCTATAGGACACCCAATCAAGGCCGGTTGTGATACAGCCTGGAATCGAACCAGGGTCTGTAGTGACGCCTCTAGCACTGAGATGCAGTGCCTTAGACAGCTGCGTCACTCGGGATCATGATGGAACGGTGCCAACCCCTACCTACCCTAAACACCCATCTGAGCGACCCACCCACCAGACATCCTTGCCAGTTTGATAGGCCTACTGCAAGTAGCCTATGTTGCCAAGACAGAAGCAATGAATCATCTAGACACGAAGCGAAAAAGATAACTTATTCAGGATAGATCAGGTTTCATTTATTTAAAAAAAACAGACAAAATTGGAAGGAGAACGGCGAAAAATGTTTTTCCCCTAAGCGACCAAAAATAACCTACAGAAAATAGCTACAAACAATGGAGAAATCCTTATCTCATCAAAGGAGATTTTGAATGAGGAAGTAAAATATTTAAAACAAGTTCCTCCAACCTTACTTGATGATGGGTTTTGAGTGAGATCTTGTGATGTCACAGGACAAACTATGGTTGGCAATTGATTCCTTTCAGACGGGGAAAACCGCCTAGCCTCGGTGGCATTCCAATAGATATATCAAACCTTTTATGAACTACTGAAAGATTCATTACTAACATGTTTTAATTACTAATATATAAATGGTGAATTGTCTGACACACAAAAAGAGGGACATATCGCGCTCCAACTGAAGCAGGAACCAGGGGGGCAGAACAAAGACCCTGTCTCTTAAAAAAAATTGGTGTCCCATCAGCCTTCAATGTTACGACGCAAAAATATTGGCAAAATGTATTGCTCATATAATTAAAAAAGGTCCTATCAGACATTATTCATCACAATCAGACGGGATTCTTAAAAGGCAGATATACTGGAGTCAACATTAGACAACTACTAGAAATAATTGAAAACTTTGAGAATGCAGGGAAACCAGGTATAATCTTGAAAGCCTATTTTCCTAGAATTTTTACTTTGGAGAATCTCTCATAAAATGACTAAAAGTAATGTACAACAATCCTTCTGAGAAATGTGGATTGTCAAAAGGCGTAAAACAAGGTTGCCCTCTTTCACCATACTTATTAGGGCCATTGAACTGTTAGCTATAAAAAAAATGTATGGTTGAGAGGGACGAGGCAAAAGGAATGTGAAATACAGTGCCTTCTGAAAGTATTCAGACCCCTTGACTTTATCCACTGTGTTCTTGGGGACATTCAATGCTGCAGACATTTTGTTATGTTACATTTTTTTACGTTACAGCCTTATTCTAAAATGGATTAAATTTAAAAAATCCTAAGAAATCTGCACACTCTTCCTAGAGCTGGCCGCCCGACCAAACTGAGCAATCTGGGGAGAAGGGTATTGGTCAGGGAGGTGGCTAAGAACCCAATGGTCACTCTGACAGAGCGCTAGAGTTCCTCTGTGGGGATGGGAGAACCTTCCAGAAGGACAACCATCTCTGCAGCACTCCACCAATCAGGCCTTTATGGTAGTGGCCAGACGGAAGCCACTCCTCAGTAAAAGGCACATGACAGCCCGCTTGGAGTTTTCCAAAAGGCACCTAAAGACTCTCAACAAGATTATCTGGTCTGATGAAACCAATATTGACCTCTTTGGCCTGAATGCCAAGCGTCTCGTCTGGAGGAAACCTGGCAGCATTCCTACGGTGAAGCATGGTGGTGGCAGTATAATGATGTGGGAATGTTTTTCAGCGGCAGGGACTGGGAGACTAGTCAGGATTGAGGGAAAGATGAATGGAGCAAAGTACAGAAAGATCCATGGTGAAAACCTGCTCCAGATCGCTCAGGATCTCAGACTGGGGAGAAGGTTTACCCTCCAAAAGGATAATGACCCTAAGTACACAGCCAAGTCAACACAGCAGTGGTTTCAGGACAAGTCTCTGAATGTCCTTGAGTGGCCCAGCCAGAGCCTGGAATTGAACCCGATCAAACATCTCTAGAGAGACCTGAAAATAGCTGTGCAGCAATGCTCCCCATCCAACCGGACAGAGCTTGAGAGGATCTGCAGGGAAGAATGGGAGAAACTCTCCAAATACAGGTGTGCCAAGCTTGTAGCGTCATACCCAAGAAGACTCAAGGCTGTAATCGCTGCCAAAGGTGCTTCAACAAAGTACTGAGTAAAGGGTCTGAATACTTATGTAAATGTGATATTTCCATTTTTTTTTTTTTTTTTTTGCAAAATACATTTACAAACGTTTTTTTTAATGACATTGTGATGTCATTATGGGGTATTGTGATGTCATTATGGGGCATTGTGATGTCATTATGGGGTATTGTGATGTCATTATGGGGTATTGTGATGTCATTATGGGGTATTGTGTGTAGATTGATGGGGGGGAAAAAACAATGTAATCCATTTTAGAATAAGGCTGTAACGTAACAAAATGTGGAAAAAGTCAAGGGGTCTGAATACTTTCCTAATGCTCTGTAGGTCTAATGATAACATTAAGGAGCAAAAAATGTATGGATTAGAGACAAAAAGTATCAATGTATGCCAACGATTCAAGTTCTCTTGAGTCCTCAATCAGTAACCTTGAAGGGCCTTATTGAGGATCTGGATAATTTTTCCAATTTATCTGGTCTAAAACCCAACTATGATAAGAGTACTATATTACAGATTGGGTATCTAAAAGATACCACATTCTTAACTGCCATGTATGTGGTCTCCCGATTAAATGGTGTTGTTGTGATTGGTGTACATATCCCGGAAAAGTTGAGTGATACAAAAACCAACACACACACACATCCGCACACACCGTGTCGGTCCTCTCGGCTGATAATGGCTAGCGACAGAACCATGTCTCCGTCTCTCTTCTGTCTGTGTGTAAAAGGATCACATCAACACCTCGCCAACCACAGGAGGGGAAAAACACAGACGAAGAGGGGTGATAGAGAGATCAGAGTGACAGGCAACAGAGACAGAGAGAGGTGTTGAGAGATAGATAGATAGATAGATAGATAGATAGATAGATAGATAGATAGATAGATTGAAGGTAATACTAGGGAGAGTGCAGATGCAGAGAATGAGAGAGAGTTGTTATGGTGATAGCTCAACAACCACCTTTGAACCCTGAACTGAGAGGGCTAGTCTCTCTCTCTCTCAATAGTTAAAATAACTAAGAGCACCAAATAAAAGGAAGGTACCAGAAGACATTCAAACCATACTTCATTAATGTAAACCAAGACACAGAACAGGCAGGCCCATTCTGTTCCCCTTATAGGAGCCCCCTGACTAAAACACGCCCCCAAACCCACTCTACTTTGTAACACTTACAGCCCACAATATGACTTACAGTAACAGCTGTCAGCCAAGTCAGACAGTATCATTAACCACAAGTCTATTAACAGCCCTCGCCTACCCTTTAAAGCACCTATTACAAAATAACCACCCAACATACTGCAGTAAAGGAACTCATCGAATGAAAACAAAGCACAGAACAGAAGAACGCATGTATCCAGATGCTTAAAGAGATAGACAGAGACATACAAATATCCATGACTTCATCTGACTCTGGGTAAATAGCAAAAGATTACACTATAAACAAAAAAAAACAATAAAACGACACTGAATACAAAAAGACAGTTTAAAGACAGTTTAAAGACAGTGTCTTTAACCCCTTTTGTTGCAAACGTGTTACCAAACACACACACACACACAATACACCTCCCTGATCTACGGTCTTTACTATTCACCTCCCTGATCTTTACTCTTAGGAGTATGTCTGTCAGTGTCCCAGTCCTGCAGTACTCACAGTGCATATAACCCAGCTCCCTTCTGTCCCAGTCCTGCAGTACTCACAGTGCATATAACCCAGCTCCCTTCTGTCCCAGTCCTGCAGTACTCACAGTGCATATAACCCAGCTCCCTTCTGTCCCAGTCCTGCAGTACTCACAGTGCATATAACCCAGCTCCCTTCTGTCCCAGTCCTGCAGTACTCACAGTGCACATAACCCAGCTCCCTTCTGTCCCAGTCCTGCAGTACTCACAGTGCACATAACCTAGCTCCCTTCTGTCCCAGTCCTGCAGTACTCACAGTGCACATAACCCAGCTCCCTTCTGTCCCAGTCCTGCAGTACTCACAGTGCATATAACCCAGCTCCCTTCTGTCCCAGTCCTGCAGTACTCACAGTGCATATAACCTAGCTCCCTTCTGTCCCAGTCCTGCAGTACTCACAGTGCATATAACCTAGCTCCCTTCTGTCCCAGTCCTGCAGTACTCACAGTGCATATAACCCAGCTCCCTTCTGTCCCAGTCCTGCAGTACTCACAGTGCATATAACCCAGCTCCCTTCTGTCCCAGTCCTGCAGTACTCACAGTGCATATAACCCAGCTCCCTTCTGTCCCAGTCCTGCAGTACTCACAGTGCACATAACCTAGCTCCCTTCTGTCCCAGTCCTGCAGTACTCACAGTGCACATAACCCAGCTCCCTTCTGTCCCAGTCCTGCAGTACTCACAGTGCACATAACCCAGCTCCCTTCTGTCCCAGTCCTGCAGTACTCACAGTGCACATAACCCAGCTCCCTTCTGTCCCAGTCCTGCAGTACTCACAGTGCATATAACCTAGCTCCCTTCTGGGGCTTCCAGATGAGGCTGATGCCATAGGGTGCCACATGGCTCCAGAGGGGGTGGAGAGGGGTGCCAGCCGAACCACCTTGCCAAAGAACAGAGCCTCCCTAGCAGCTGGAGAGAAGGACGTACTCTGACTCCTGCTCCCGCTCCGACAGGAGAGCGAGAGACGAGAGGACAGAGAGGGAGGGACGGAGGGGAAAAGGAGGGAGAGAGGCAGAGTCCACCCGTGTCGTTTATGGGATTGACCAGATTATTCTCTGATCAATCCCAGAGGAACCGTTTGCAGCAGCGGATCGACTCCTTTAACTTCAGAATTCCTCCCCTCTATATCTGAAAGGAGGATCTCTTTTCTCTCTCCTCTCTTCTTTAGGCACGTCCTTAAGTTCCCAGGGTGCCTTTTTTGTAATTAGGGCAGCATACATGCCTGTTAGCGCTGTGTTGGCACACTGCACGTCGCCTGTGTGTGTGTGTGTGTGTGTCCCTGTCACTCCGTGCCTTAGAGCCAAAAGAGTCCAGCATGGTGTGTGTGTGTGTCATCTAACAAGCCTTGCATTCCTGGAACTGTCTATTCCTATGTATGTGTCTCAGTGCAGAAAACAGTACGGACCTAGAGCGAAATGTGTGCACTCAAAACAAGACCCGAGACCAAGACATTTAAAAGGAACACACACACTGAAAATCAACTACAATGAATGAATACCTTCAGCAGCCCATAGCACCTGACTGACAGTGAAGTGAAGCTAGCATGCCTGGAGGCTCTGTTCCCTGTAGGGTAGAGACCGGAGCAGCTTTCATACCAGTCTATTACACCCAACACGCCTTCAGGGAACGGCTCAAATAATACACGCCTCTTCAAAATCATGTAGAGTTGGAATAATAAGCGATGGCCCACATAAAACACATCTCCCTGAAAGACATAATTAGTATTCATAAAGACATTTTGCACATTGAGAGGTTAATGTGTGGTATACCACACTAACGTGTTGCCTCATTGGAGAAACGAAAGCTTGAATTCAAAACAAAGCTTTCAGGGTAATAATGATGTTTAGAAGGTGTGTGTGTGTGTGTGTGTTTCCCTGAGCACTGACAGAAGAAGCTGAGTCACATAGGCTTTTACTTCAAGTTGATACGAGGCAGTTTATTTTTCATACCTCCCTCTCTCCCTGAGGTACGAGGAGGAGGTAGTTTATTTTTCATACCTCCCTCTCTCCCTGAGGTACGAGGAGGAGGTAGTTTATTTTCATACCTCCCGCTCTCCCTGAGGTACGAGGAGGAGGTAGTTTATTTTCATACCTCCCGCTCTCCCTGAGGTACGAGGAGGAGGTAGTTTATTTTTCATACCTCCCGCTCTCCCTGAGGTACGAGGAGGAGGTAGTTTATTTTTCATACCTCCCGCTCTCCCTGAGGTACGAGGAGGAGGTAGTTTATTTTTCATACCTCCCGCTCTCCCTGAGGTACGAGGAGGAGGTAGTTTATTTTTCATACCTCCCCCTCTCCCGGTTCTCTAATACCGCTGTCTGGACACTGTGTATTTTGGCCGGGGGGGAAGACTCAAACATGTGACATCTTTTGTACCCCTGTGTGTTTTCAAGGAAAATAACTGACAGACAGGATGAATAGATACCAGAGAAATAAAAAAACAGAGAAGCCTTGATAAGACAGGGATAATAGATATCAGAGAAATAAAAATGAAAAAAAGGACAGTCAGTTGTGAAGCAATCAGTACAGTGCGTGTGTGTGTTTAACTGTGTGCACGGGTGTGTATGTGCATGCGTCTGTGTGAGTGTGATCGTGCGTGTGATGGGTGGGACTGACATGGCACTCTGAGCCCTCAAAATAGATATGTGGAGCTGCATTCTGTTCTGTGTAGAGCAGAGAGGAGGGGCAGAGGAGAGAGGAGGGGCGGATGAGAGAGGAGGGGCGGATGAGAGAGGAGGGGCGGGGGAGAGAGGAGGGGCAGAGCAGCAGAGGGAGATTTAATGGCACATACTGAACTACTACTGTCACCTGGATCCTCTAGGCAAGGTTATAGGCTAACCTCTTACAGTAACACCTCAGCTTGGATGGTCATAATAGTTATGTTAGTGTGTATGTTAGTGTGTAACGTGTATGTTAGTCAAATCAAATCAAATTTTATTTGTCACATACACATGGTTAGCAGATGTTAATGCGAGTGTAGCGAAATGCTTGTGCTTCTAGTTCCGACCATGCAGTAGTATCTAACAAGTAATCTAACAAATTCACATCAACTACCTTATACACACACAAGAGTAAAGGAATGAATACGAGTATGTACATATAAATATATGGATGAGCGATGGCTGACCGGCATAGGCAAGATGCAGTAGATGGTATGGAGTACAGTATATATATATATATATATATATATATATATATATATATATATATATATATATATGAGATGAGTAATGTAGGATATGTAAACATTATATAAATGGCATTGTTTAAAGTGGCTAGTGATACATTTTTTCATCCAATTAGAATTATTAAAGTGGCTAGAGATTTGGGTCGATGGCCGAACAGCATAGGCAAGATTCAGTAGATGGTTTAGAGTACAGTGTATACATTTGATATGAGTATGTCGGATACGTAAACATTATATACAAAATTGTTTAAAGTGGCAGTAGTGTGTGGTGTGTAATGTGTATGTTAGTGTGTAATGTGTGGTGTGTAATGTGTATGTTAGTGTGTAATGTGTGGTGTGTAATGTGTATTTTAGTGGGTTATTCTAAGAGAAGTAAAAGTATGTCTCCCACAGCAGCAGTAGCAGCAGCAGCCCAGGGGCTGTGAGGCACGTTGCTTGACTAAAGCAAGAATTAAAGCATCAACACTTCGACCTTCGTTCAGCTAATTGTCAGTAATTACTCATTAGTGAAGAACACTCCTTCTTACCCCCACGCCTCCCCCTTGAGACTCCTCTAAAACACACACACAGGGTTTCTGTCAGCCAGCAATTGATGGCTTTTAACCGATAAATAAAACTGTTGCCAGCCAAAATGACCCGGGAGAAAAGAAATCCCATTGCAAAATAAATCGTTTTACTCATTGATGGAAACACCAGTCCATGTAAGTACAGTTGACCGTCATGTTTAAAATCGGTCTATAGGTTAATTTGCATAATTTTGTGGAATTAAATTGGCGCGTGTGTATTTTCGTTAGTCATCATGCATCTTATTTATCCAACACAACTAAATCACACGTGCACGGCACACAGAGCCTATTCTGAGCAGGATTTCTCCTGAGGCACCTCAGCTGGTTGCTGCTGGAGTAAAATGTGCTTTCATTGCGCAACAATTTTAAGCGCAATCGCGTGTTAAAAACAGTTTTGGTGCAGGATTAAAAGAAGATACTACGTTTGTTTCTCAACTGGGAATTGAAGCACGCCTCCCATTCACCATTCAAAGGCAGGCAACAGGCCATCTGTCGTTCTGCCCCTGAACAAGGCAGTTAACCCACTGTTCCTAGGTCGTCATTGAAAATAAGAATTTGACTGACTTGCCTAATTAAATAAAGGTTAAATATCAGCGCGTCACCCACCACTTTACAATGTGAGCTGGAGGCAGAATGCATTTTGAAAACATACTTAATTGTTTGAAACTTAAATGTTTTATTTCATATTATGAGGCATGTCTTACATTGCTTCAACGTAGCCTTCAAGGCAAAATCCGACCATAGAAACGTGGAGGCAATTATTTTATAAAGACTTCTTAGGTGGCGCGTGAGATTCAGGCTTACAATTTGTCCTATAATTTCTACCGTTCTGCGTGCCATTTCTGGATTGTCATATGCGCATTTTCATGGAACAATTTCATTTAAAAAAAACAATGTTTTCGTTTCTCAAAATCATTGTCACGTGGTTAATCATAAAAATCTGAATTAAAATGATACAAATCTCAAAGTCAATTAATGCGAGATCACCAGCCTCACCAGCCAAATGGACACATTGACACACCGCGCTCTATTGGCGGCTAAAGAAATGAACGCATGGAAGTCAAAGCCTATAAACCAATGCAGCAGTAGGCCTATAGCTTCCATTGCTCTTTCACACAGAGTATTTGTGATTTATCGAGGGGGGAGATTGTTGGAAAGATTTTTCAAATAGCTTTACTGTGAGGAACTAGTGTTTGAATAAATGACCATTCGCAAGGGATGTAAAAACAAACAACACTTTCCTGCATTCCCGCACAGCAGGCCTGGTACTTCTATGCATGCTCAGGCGTGCACGCTCCTTCAACATGATCAGAATAGAGAAACCAGACGCACGCTCCTTCAACATGATCAGAACAGAGAAACCAGACACATGCTCATGACACATATACAGTTGAAGTCGGACACTAAGGTTGGAGTCATTACAACTTGTTTTTTTCAACCACTCCACAAATGTCTTGTTAACAAACTATAGTTTTGGCAAGTCGGTTAGGACATCTACTTTGTGCATGACACAAGTCATTTTTCCAACAATTGTTTACAGACAGATTATTTCACTGTATCACAATTCCAGTGGGTCAGAAGTCTACATACACTAAGTTGACTGTGCCTTTAAACAGCTTGGAAAACTCCAGAAAATTATGTCATGGCTTTAGAAGCTTCTGATAGGATAATTGACATCATTTGAGTCAATTGGAGGTGTACCTGTGAATGTATTTCAAGGCCTACCTGCAAACTCAATGCCTCTTTGCTTGACATCATTGGAAAATCAAAAGAAATCAGTAATCAGGTAACTGATAGCAGGTGAGGGTAAAATAAATGAGGGAAAATAAATACATGTGACTCTGGATGACAACATAATGTTTGTTTCCAACATTAGGGTTGTTTTACAAAACAAATTTGTTTTGTTTCCTTGCCACAATACTAAGGAGTATCGCGATACTGGTATCGTCCTGGCTCTAGTAAAAGTAAAAGTACATAAACTAAATAAAAAAGTGTCAAGACATCCAAGCACTGCATAGCAGAAAAGACAATGTGACAAAATGGGCATGTGTCGAAGCATATGAATGAGAGGGCCTATTTGACTATGAAACCAAACCAGCCTGTAAACAACAAACTCACAAGTTGACTCTCCCTCTATTGACTCTATCAGCAGGACAGAACAGCAGCCTCTGGTAAGACCGAAGCTGGAACTAAAACCTCACTCAATAAGCTGTATACCGCCATAAGCAAACTGGAAAACGCTCATCCAGAGGCGGCGCTCCTAGTGGCCGGGGACTTTAATGCAGGGAAACTTAAATCAGTTTTATCTCATTTCTATCAGCATGTTAAATGTGCAACCAGAGGGGAAATAACTCTGGACCACCTTTACTCCACACACAGAGACGCATACAAAGCTCTCCCTCGCCCTCCATTTGGCAAATCTGACCATAATTCTATCCTCCTAATTCCTGCTTACAAGAAAAAACTAAAGCAAGAAAGCACCAGTGACTCGGTCTATAAAAAAATGGTCAGATGAAGCAGGTGCTAAACTACAGGACTGACTTTACGTACATACCCCAACCAGAAGCCATGGATAACAGGCAACATTCGCACTGAGCTAAAGGGTAGAGCTGCCACTTTCAAGGAGCGGGACTCTAACCCGGAAGCTTATAAGAAATCCCGCTATGCCCTCCGACGAACCATCAAACAGGCAAAGCGTCAGTACAGGACTAAGATCGAATCGTACTACACTGGCTCCGACGCTTCGTCGGATGTGGCAGGGCTGTAAACTATTACAGACTAATAAGGGAAGCACAGCCTACCAGACGAGCTAAATAACTTCTATGCTCGCTTCGAGGCAAGTAACACTGAAACATGCATGAGAGCATAAGATGTTCCGGACGACTGTGTGATAACGCTCTCCGCAGCCGATATGAGTAAGACCTTTAAACAAGTCAACATTCACAAGGCCGGATAACCAGGACATGTACTCCGAGCATGCGCTGACAAAGTGGCAAGTGTCTTCACTGACATTTTCAACGTCTCCCTGTCTGAGTCTGTAATACCAACATGTTTCAAGCAGACCACCATAGTCCCTTTGCCCAAGAACACTAAGCTAACCTGCCTAAATGACTACCGACCCGTAGCACTCACGTCTGTAGCCATGAAATGCTTTGAAAGGCTGGTCATGGCTCACATTAACACCATTATCCCAGAAACCCTAGACCCACTCCAATTTGCATACCGCACGAACAGATCCAGCAATCTCTATTGCACTCCACATTGCCCTTTCACACCTAGACAAAAGGAACACCTATATGAGAATGCTATTCATTGACTACAGCTCAGCATTCAACACCATATTGCCCTCAACGCTCATCACTAAGCTAACACCTCCCTCTGCAACTGGATCCTAGACTTTCTGATAGGCCGCCTCCAGGTGGTAAGGGCAGGTAACAACACATCCGCATTGCTGATCCTCACCACGGGGGCCCCTCAGGGGTGTGTGCTCAGTCCCCTCCTGTACTCCCTGTTCACTCATGCCTGCATGGCCAGGCACAACTCCAACACCATCATTAAGTTTGCTGATGACACAACAGTGGTAGGCCTGTTCACTGACAACGATGAGACAGCCTATAGGGAGGTCAGAGACCTGACCGTGTGGTGCGAGGACAACAACCTCTCCCTCAACGTGATCAAGACAAAGGAGACGATTGTGGACTATAGGAAAAGGAGCACGCCCCCATTCTCATCGACGGGACTGTAGTGAAGCAGGTTGAGAGCTTCAAGTTCCTTGGCGTCCACATTCCCCCTCAGGAGACTGAAAAGATTTGGCATGGGTCCTCAGATCCTCAAAAGGTTTTACAGCTGCACCATCGAGAGCATTGTGACGGGTTGCATCACTGCCTGGTCTGGCAACTGCTCGGCCTCCAACCGCAAGGCGTCCGGCCCAGTACATCACCTCTTCTACGCTGCTGCTACTCTCTGTTATTGTAAATATATATAATAGCCCCGCTATTGTTATTTACTGCTGCTCTTTAATTATTTGTTTTTTCTTAAAACTGCATTGTTAGTTAAGGGCTTGTAAGTAAGCTTTTCATTGTGACAAATCAAATTTGATTACTCAAACAGAAAGCAGGGGGCTCTCTCTCTCTCTCTCACCCCCAGACTGACGGAAACCACAGAAATGCAATAAAGCGAGAACATTTAAAACTTGGCATAATCCACAGAAGTTCTGCAAACTTTATTAGACTACGATGTGCTGCCGAGTCTGACCTCTCCCTGATTTGCTTCATAGAATTAGGAATTGGAATCTTAGAATGGACATGAACCTTCTTATGATGGGATAAACATCTGCCATGTTGGTAAGGGAGTTGGTCAACCATGATTTTCCATTGCTGTGTAAAATAATGAACTTAAAGAATGTTCCTGTACTGCATGTTTGTTAGCTAGCCATCTTTAGAGGAATGATTCTAAAAAAATTAAAAAAATCGAATTAACTGCCGATATGCCAACCTTCCGTTCAAACAATGCAGTCAATCCACAGCCAGACACAATTAGGTCTACTCGTTCATTTTAGTCATTCGTTTGACCTGCTAGTTCTGGCAGCAATGAGTCCTACAGCAGGATTAATACACGCTCCTCAGGCTCAGCGGCTCCAGAGACGTGCAACTGTCTGTCATAGATCATGGGCAATATAGATCAGAAAAAGTTGATTGCAATTAATTGATTATTGAATGTTATGATGGACACAGCTCTGTTGAACCAAAACATGCACAGCCTCTGCCAAACAAACTCGAACATGAATCGTTTGGGGGGGCTGCAGTTAGCAAACAATATTGTTCTTATCACCCTCAATGCATTCCGCCAAGAGTCGTGTGGTTTTAGATTCTTTTTTAATTTTTTATGTAACCTTTATTTAACTAGGCATGGTCAGTTAATAACAAATTCTTATTTACAATGAGGGCCTACCACGGCCAAACGCTAACCCGGACGACGTTGGGTCAATTGTGCACCTCCCTATGGGACTCCCAATCACGGACGGTTGTGATACTGCCTGGAATCTAACCAGGGTCTGTTGTGATGCTTCTAGCACTGCGATGCAGTGCCTTAGACCACTGCACCACTCGGGAGACCCAACACACTCGAGATCCCTGGACATTTTCACAGAGCACTGTTGATGATAATAACATCATGCTATATTGCAGTGGCTTGGCAATGAATGATTCATTCAAGGAGAACATCACATGATAAATGATGCATGCAGTGTGTCACTCACTATGTGGACTTAAAGAAGCCCTGGGCTGCAACTTAACTGCGCACAAATCACAGACTGAAAGCATCACAAAGCATCTCACAGCATGTTAGTATTCACCTCAGCATGTAATGCCTTTTACACACATCTTGCCTTATGATTGCATTAGTAGGCTGCAGACTAGGCTACAACCAATACATCATAAATAACAGTGTTATTAGCTATGAGCCTATTTGCTGCCTAGGCTCCTCAAATCTTTTGTTTTTTTTTCTTGTTTTCTGTGCAGTTTCTCTTGTCTGAATAAGTTCGTGGTATGCTGTCAAAACCTAACAAGAGGTATGCATGTGTGAACCATAACTACAATTGGGCAGCCTCCAGTCTCCACATTGACCAGGGAGCCCCATAAGATTTGTTTTTCCACTCCGGGAAGTTTTGTTGAAGACCTAGACAGAAATGCCCCACTCTTTCGATCGTTAGGCCTACACATATCGTCCACGATAGGGAAAACACCATTGTAAACCAATAAATTGTGTTTATGTCAAAAACAGTTAGCAAGAAATGCCGGACCACCACCATAAATTACATACATTTAAGCGCTATTAAAGTGCCAACCTCTGACCTTGTCTGAACAGGAGAAGCGCAATGCCCTGACATTGGCCGCAGCACCTCATGTCAAGACGCACTACAGCCGGACGAGTGCTAAGCAGGCTAACTAAACATGACCGTTGAATAAATATCTATGGAGGGAAATATCCAGCCGAGTCCCAGGACTGCTCCATCTAGCTCGCCCGCTGGCACTCCGAGAAAAAGACGCCATGAACCGTCTCCAAATAGCTTAACTATACGACGACTACCGAGGGACAAACGTATTTCAAAGGGAACAAGGAAAGATACTTACTGGGGTGTAAATAAGGGTCATTATGCCTACTGTCCATAATGTGTGAGTTAGCGCGGTGTCGTTCTCGATAGCTGCGCCGTCACAGGCAGCAACAGCATCCCGGCGAATAGCACTCCCCAGCCCGGACAACTGTGCAAGGGCAGGTCAACGCGGGGCCCAGCAAGGGGGTGGCAACGGCAGGTCTCCTCCCAATGACAACAGGCATGGAGGTATCAGCCCACGACCCTGACCAAACGTCTCGCCTCGCAGCGTTACTATGTTGCAACCTAGAATGTATCAAATGTGACACAAGTCATTTTCGCAAACAGAAAGTAGCGAGAACCAATCCAATATGGCGTTCGAAAAGCCAGAGGCGTGGGGGTTTTAAGTGAAATCAGGTGGATGTTTCCACATGTCCAAAAGCCTTTCTATACCCTCTATTTCTACACTCTTTTTTATTGTAGGCTACATTTCATTTGTGTGTTTTATAGCCTACCAAATAAAGCCTAATCATAATTTCAACAATAAAAAAATAATAATTATTGTCTAATCTATGCCTTTAGGATATGTTTTGTAATTACTCTGTAGCAATAGCAAAGATCAATGTGAAATTAGTAGGGCCAGTAGGCATATTGTTTCGTGTAGTCCCTCGATATAAATTGTGTGAATAGGCTGCTTACCGATTTTAATAGCCTACAATATTTTCACCTTCTGAATTATGTTCACACATTTAGCTTTATTTGGAATATGATTAGGCCTATGTACTTTAAATGGGATTGATTCAAATTAACAAAAATATGTCAGTATGTGTGTAATGTATCCTGTGTGTTATATGAACGCCTGTGTGCAATGTTTTTGTTCATGTAGTGATAGATAGATAGATAGATATTTTTTTCTCTCCAGCAACCCAAAGCACTCTCCACAGTCAGCTGTTTACCTATTGAAAACTGCGGGTCCGGGTCTCGACACCCCCTGGAATCCGCCTAGATCTTTCTTCAGAGTTTGGGGTCATTTAAGGGTGAGTTCGCGGTACCTCAGAAGGTTACTCATGAGTCAAACCGCGCTGAGGGATTCACAATCTTCAACTGGGGCAGCAGGCCGCGCAGACACTCTGTCAACGCCGGTCCCTGACCACTCAGAGAGAGCCTTTCGCTGCACTGTTAAATGGAACAAGCACCTCGACCCGCGGCCTTGTAACAACGAGCACCGGAGGATGCTACCCAAGATGAATGGTATTTTTTGTCCAGTCATTGTACACTGATCGGGGCTTTTCATTTGTTACCCCTCCTCATCCCCACCACCTCCATTAGATTACATAAATTCATTAAAGTCAAAGAGAGGCAATAATAAAAGGGCTATTTGTCAGTTCTCTCTTTTGTGTGTTCCTAATGGCTGCATGTGGTTCAAGGCATTGAGATTTTTTTTTTTAAAGGGGTTGCACATGGTTTTATGGACCACATGGAGAGAGAAATTTACGGGAGGAAATCAGATGTAAGATTTACAATCACAACACCATACCATGCTTTTATGTTGCCTAGACTGAGGTCATATAAAATAGCCTTTTAGCCTATCTCTTAAATGGCATTTCATTTGTATGGCAGTCAAGGAATGGGGCTTGTGCAAATATTCAACAGGATTGAGTAGAAAGCCTAATGTTAGTGTCAACATTACCTCAAAGATAGGCGAAGCTGTGGGATGATGGACTACTGAAGCTGTGGGGTGGTGGACTACTGAAGCTGTGGGATGATGGACTACTGAAGCTGTGGGATGATGGACTACTGAAGCTGTGGGGTGGTGGACTACTGAAGCTGTGGGATGATGGACTACTGAAGCTGTGGGATGATGGACTACTGAAGCTGTGGGATGATGGACTACTGAAGCTGTGGGATGATGGACTACTGAAGCTGAGGGGTGGTGGACTACTGAAGCTGTGGGATGATGGACTACTGAAGCTGTGGGATGATGGACTACTGAAGCTGTGGGATGATGGACTACTGAAGCTGTGGGATGATGGACTACTGAAGCTGTGGGATGATGGACTACTGAAGCTGAGGGGTGGTGGACTACTGAAGCTGTGGGATGATGGACTACTGAAGCTGTGGGATGATGGACTACTGAAGCTGTGGGGTGTTGGACTACTGAAGCTGTGGGATGATGGACTACTGAAGCTGTGGGGTGTTGGACTACTGAAGCTGAGGGGTGGTGGACTACTGAAGCTGTGGGGTGGTGGACTACTGAAGCTGTGGGGTGATGGACTACTGAAGCTGTGGGATGATGGACTACTGAAGCTGTGGGGTGTTGGACTACTGAAGCTGTGGGGTGGTGGACTACTGAAGCTGTGGGATGATGGACTACGGAAGCTGTGGGATGTTGGACTACTGAAGCTGTGGGATGATGGACTACTGAAGCTGTGGGGTGATGGACTACTGAAGCTGTGGGGTGTTGGACTACTGAAGCTGTGGGGTGGTGGACTACTGAAGCTGTGGGGTGGTGGACTACTGAAGCTGTGGGGTGGTGGACTACTGAAGCTGTGGGATGATGGACTACTGAAGCTGTGGGGTGGTGGACTACTGAAGCTGTGGGATGATGGACTACTGAAGCTGTGGGGTGGTGGACTACTGAAGCTGTGGGATGATGGACTACTGAAGCTGTGGGGTGATGGACTACTGAAGCTGTGGGGTGGTGGACTACTGAAGCTGTGGGGTGGTGGACTACTGAAGCTGTGGGATGATGGACTACTGAAGCTGAGGAGTGTTGGACTACTGGCAAATACATTGTTTTATTTTGCCATTCCATCTAGATCTCTACCATCGTCACCTAAATTCCAAGCCACCTCCCAAACTCAAATATATATAAACACACACACACACACACACACACACACACACACACACACACACAGTCAATGAAGCAACCCTTTGGACTAATCCCTTTGTATTCACAGCACCATTCCCACCAAACAATGTCCTAAAGCCTAATCCCTCACCAAACACAACAGCCCTGGGCCACCTGCTAGCACAGCTCTTATAGTGGAGGACAGAAGCAGAACAGAGAAGGAGCAACATTGACCAACTTTGAGTCAGGAATGTGTTAGCCCACTGAACTAAAGCCTATGCATTAGCTTGAGGATCTTATAGTCTTCAGGTCTAAGGCAGACATTACTCATCACATGAGCCTAGTTCACCGAACGACCTCCATTACACATGCACAGCATAAATAACCATGTTGAATGAAACACACATACACAACACAGAACACAGAATACAGAATACAGAATACAGAAAACAGAAAACAGAAAACAGAATACAGAACACAAAACAGCCAATGCATGCATGCCTGCAAAAATGCACTCTTTCCCCTCTCTCTCTGGCTGTGCTTATAGTGTGTGGGAAGTCATGGGAGACGGTTCTCTCTTCATCTGTTTCTGTCCTCATTAACCCATCTCCATCATGCTTTATCAAACCCCTCTGCTCCCCTCCCTTCCCCCAACCACCTACACCCCTACCCCCAACCACCTACACCCCTCCCCCCCTCCCCATACATAGGCTTGAGATGATAAATGTTCCCCTTCCCTGTGGCTGCTGGGATGAGACAATGCCACACAACAGTGACTAACATCATCCATCTCACAAACACAAAAGATGAAATGTGGCAGACCGGAAGGGAGGGATCTTTCTTTTTGCTTATAACTATGCAAGCTCTTGTCCACCTCTCTCTCTCTCTCTCTCTCTCTCTCTCTCTCTCTCTCTCTCTCTCTCTCTCTCTCTCTCTCTCTCTCTCTCTCTCTCTCTCTCTCCAGGTCCAGGGACTCTCTGTCTCTCTAACCCCCCTCTCTCTCTGTCTCTCCATCTCCTTGGGGTCCTCTTTATCTCATTTTGTTTCCTTCCCTGTGTGGTCAGTTGGCAGGGAAAGTGCTCTGGTGAGCATGCCAGGAATGAGAATATTTTTCATGAGTCTCGATGATAGAGCTGGGCTAGTATTAAATTCCCATATGCATCAGATCTGCTCTTTCTCGCTTTCTTTCTCTCCCTCTCTCTCTTTTTCTTTCTTTCTCCCTCTCCACCATCATATTGAAGTTTGGCTGTTGTCTTTCACCAGCATCCTGATAGCCAGCCCTAGTGAAGGGGAGGGGGTCTAGGCACATGCAACATGAAATGGTTGGCTCTCCACTGGTTCTCTGGGAACAACCAAGGAGTGTAGAGTAGAAGAGGGGAACAGACCTAATACAGTCTATGGCAAATCCATGAAACAAACAAACTGGTGGTCTCAAAGGACACAATGTTGAGTCTCATTCTTGGAACACTTTTGAAGGTTGTGAACAGACGCCAATCTATGAGTGTAACAGGATTGTAAAGGAGCTGCCAGTCGCATGCGTGCTAGCGCTGTTTATCCCACCTCATCTCCTCATCATGTACAGGTGCAACTAACTGTATTATGTTCAATTAGACAGCATAGGATCCTGTTGTAAACAAACAGACAGGATTACAGGAAACCACTAACTAACTCACAGTCAAAATCCTACAGAAACCCTGCAGGTTGTTTCACAGGAAAGAGGCCACAAAAACCATGTGGGATTTTTCCTGTAGAATTCCTGTATGGACTTGCAGGATTGCTGTAGGATTTGCACAGGATTTTTTTTTTTTTAATCCCAAATTAAATTAGATAGTCTGATTGGACTGTTATCAAGACCATAGTATATTAATGGTCTGTTATGAATTATGCAAATTACAATGTAATTACTATGTAGTGCTTCAGATATACCTACCAGTTATTATCTAATGGGAAAACGAATCATACCCAGACATAGCAGTTTCCATAGCAACGCATGCATCCAAAGCCCCTAATCGATTTTACACAGATGTTCCCGTTTAACCGGACTTCTGGCATTAGGGTAACCTGTTAATCTCCTGTCTGGTTCTAGGGGCTTTACACACAATCACCATGATGGGGCCTCCTAGACCTGGACCTATCGTCAGGTTAAAACACCAATGCCACTACCCATCATACCATGCGCCTCCAAACAACTACCACTACCGTTCAATGTCATTATCAGTTAGTGACACAAGACAATCAAGACTACGTCAACCTACCAACAGTGTTGATTATGTTTTAATGGTCTTGCTACTTTGTCACATAATGATCAAGTAAAGAAAGAGGTTAAATATCTTTATCTGGAGCTGTTCTTATAGAACAGAGCGGATCCAATCCGTCCAATGCGTAGGGAGGTAATCAGGAAGACCACCTCGGGTTAAGCCTTCCCTGTCCCAAGTTGCCCAGGACAGATTATTCCAGGCAGGCACTTGCTACTGATCTTTACCATGCCAATGTGAGTGACCTGCGGGCTGGGACATTTAGGAATCACCACTAAAGGTCTAAGAATATACCTGGAAAGAACAGGCTTCTATTGTTACCACAGAGCAGGGCCCCGGCCCAGCTTGAACTGGCTGGCAGGTCCCCATTTTTCTGCCTGATCGATTGGAAAGGAAACCTGGCTATGGAACGTAGCTGGGCTATTTGAGCTGGCTGATGCTGTCTCACTTTTCAAGTGTGTAATACAGCATTTCCAGATATAGTCTACAGTAGACCATAGTCTGAGTGGACAAGGCCTCTTTCACTCGGAGGATATAATTGTATGACTATTTTGTTGATTGAAACATATTTAAGGCTGCTACTGGGGTGGAACTGGTGAATAGTTGTGTTTTTGGGGTGTAGTTGTGTTTTTAATTTAAAGGCACGAATAGAACAGAGGCCAAAAGTCGCTAGACTATTAAATCAGAACGTCAGCTTTCTCTGCATAAATTAACCCCTCCTTGAACAATGACGCCCTTCTAACCCTAAGCCTACCGATGACAAAATATCTGTCCACTTCACTTTAAGGAGTAATATAAATAATCGTTTTAAATTGGGGTGACGGATATGGCTAATTGTTGGCACCCACTGATTGAGTAAAATGATACTTGTTATAACCTGTGCTTTGCTGCAGCCTCATGGTTGTATCTCGTCATTACAACCGCAGAGCGACGTATTTATCCTCATCGGGAGCCGTAGATTTACGGTAAAGCAAGACGTGTATCTTTGGGGTTTCAGGAAGAACACTTGTCTGTGAATACGAACCAGCAACATGTACAGCCGATGCTAAGCGTTTTTGACCTAATTAGAATAAACTATAACCTTATTTCTTTTAAAAATCGGTTACTAATGTATTCGAGGAAGAATGTCGTCCGATTTAATGTTAGACTTCGAGACTCAACAACAACAGATGAACAGTGAAAGCGGCACCATGTCCATCGACCAGGATGGCGAGTGGGGTAAGCAAGGGTCCCCTGCCGACAGCTAACGTTAGCCAGCCTGTGTCGCGTTACAGAGAGACACATTTACTCCTCGGGAAATGTGTAGGTTGTGTTTACGATGGTTTAAAAGCTTCGTCATTTTGCCTGCTTGTTGCTAGCTACACTGGCTGGCTAACGTTTGCCTCAAGTCGGTAAACTCCCCAATCGCCCACCGGTCGCTGTTGCTATGTCGAAAAAGAGAAGACGTTTTACAATCTGAAAAAAAATAATTATTTGTAACTATTAAACTCTGCCCTGTACATATTTATTTAATACATTATTATTATTATTATTATTCGCTAGAATATATACAACAAAAAAATCTGATTGTAAAACGTCTTCTCTTTTGAGTCCTAGATACGTCTAACTGAAGCAGAACATTCAGACAGATATCTGACCCGGTGTATAAATGTGAAGCATCCGGTTTGGCGTTTCCAATCACTACCAAATATGGATTTTGGCCGACATTTCTGCTAATTTACTCATCGATTATTAAAACATTTGATCTCAGTACAGTTTTCTGTTTCTAAAACTAAAAAAAATATATATATGACGAACAGAGTGGACACATGTTTGTAGACTTTACCCTTTGCCAAAATTGTTGTTTTTAGAAGGAGTGTACGCGCACTTCACAGAGTAGGCGTTCCCTAACGGAAATATGCAAATACATGCTAGAACGCGCCAATCGGCTCTTGCTTGTCTCTGCCCACTAGGTGTAATTTGTTCCCATTGGAAACGACGTGCTGTGGTCTTTCTTGGATTAATTGTAAAAAAGAAAATCTTTGCTTTAAGGTTCAATAACCTTGTTATTTTTATTTTTGTTATTTTCAGAGGTAGACTGGCTCTGGCGGCCAAAACAGCCAAATCGAAACGTGAATCGATTATCGATTGCGATACGGTTCTAGAAACATAAAGCCCTTTACTTTAATATTACATCAAAATAATTTGACAAATGCTAAATATTTACTTACTGTACACAGTTTTAACCGGCTTTATCACAGTTGCATACAACTTTATTTTTCAGTGACAACACGTTTCTGGTGGTCGCCTTCAGTTGCACACAGGTGTTCAGAGCATGCTAGACAGCTAATTTCCACAGGTGGCTCTGTTATACGGCTGTCTTTCCGTAAATATGCGCTGTAACGAGCGTAGGGTCTCTTAATAACACAACTGCCCCCATACAGAAGATGCCCTGGTCCAATGGCTCTTATGTGTTATGTAATGGAATGGAGACTCTTGATCAAATCAAACTGTATTGGTCACCTACATGGTTAGCTGATGTTATTGCGAGTGTAGCGATATGCTTGTGCTTCTAGTTCCGACAGTGCAGCAATATCTAACAATTCCACAACAAATACCAAATACACACAAATCTAAGTAAAGGAATAAGAATATATACATATGTGGATGAGCAATGGGCTAGGCTAGCCTAGGCTCTTTTACAATTCAAGAGTGAAACGCTTTCTCACCTCTCTATCACACCTACAGGGTCATTGTGCAAAATGTTACGCAGCATCATATGGATATGTGTGCAACAATAGTTCAACATTCACCTTCTGCTATTATTTCTGTCAAGCCGTCTACACGTACAGTTTGAACCCATACGTTCGATAAATCCAACGTTATGCACCACACAGAACCCACTGCAACTGCCTCTGTAACGCAATGCCGCAAGGCAAACGCATTGTTCCATTGGAAATGAATGGACTTCTGGTGTACCAAAACGCAATGACGCTGTTGGTGTGATCGAGGCGTAACATGTAGGCTCTAGTGTTGTCGCAATACCGGAATCTTGACTTCGATACTTTTAGTATCACAATACTCGATACTATCACGATACTTACTCTACCAAAACAACACCAAAACGATACCAGGGCAAGCAAAATAAGGCGTATTTGCCAAGGTCACAGAATGGCACTTGATTCAGACAGATCTTTTGATTTCAATATCATTCATTACATTAGTAATTTTAGATTTTTTTAATGTATGCATTAATGAATCAATTATACAATCAAACAATCAATTGGACTTTGGTAAAACAATCTAACTACATAATGGTAATCATTTGTTTGAATAGTAAATCTGTAGTCTGATAAACTGGGTTAATCAAGATGTAGCCTAGGACTATCCACAATACAGGTGAATGCATATCCAATAGGACTGTGTGCATGCAGTGAGTTATTGAGCTTGTTTTGGCTGATTTCATGGATGAAAATAAATTTGTTTCCCTTCCATTTGGGTCTTATTTTATTATGCTGATCAACAACATTTGCATAGAAGAAGCAGTCTCTTTTATAAAAGTGTGCACCGCCTCTCGTTTTAAAGGGGCAATCAGCAGTTGCTACATCCATTTTGGGACGTATAAATTAATGATATGTATCCATTGATTCTTAAAGAATATAACTTCTAAATGCCTCATGAGCTAAGTTCAACTGTCGTACCCCATCAGAACCCAAAATATAAACTTGTTTTACTCCAACGTGTGTAAACAAAGAAAATGTAAACAAACACTATATAGCCTCAAAACATGGTTAAAACTATAATTTTCATATCATGGATGGTCAGTCCTTGCATCCATCGCTCTGTCTATGAATTTGTGTTTACATTTCTCCAGCCACATCCCTCAGCTTTTCACTGTACCAGGGGCGGGGACGCAGCTTTGTTATTGTTTCTACTGCTGATTGCTGCTTCGAGACCCATGACATTTACACACAGTCTGTTCGAGGCTCGAGCAAAGATGATCTTGACTGGGGGAGACAAAGTGAATGAATAAAGTTTTTGGTGACAATACGCTTTGTAATCAGCAATATTTTTTTGCGTTATTGTGTGTATCACAAACTAGGTAATAGGGTAGTGAAGTGATTTTAGCTTCAGCTGTCAGCTAGCAAAGAAAGCTAGCCTACAAAGCTGGAAGCTACCGGTAATCTTCTTGCATTGTAAAGTGTTCTAGCCTTTAATGGACATTGTTTTGCAAACAGTAATGAACAGTTTCTACATGCCGTGTTGCATCGATCAAGTGTGTTAACCTCTGTGCAGCGTAATGTGATGCAGCCCAGTGAGTTCAGTGGTTCCTCAGGACAGACTAGAGTCAGAATGAGAGGAGAGCTAACATGATGCAGCCCAGAAGCATTGTCTTCAATGAGGTCTGAAGGGCCACACTGAAAATTGGTTATATTTCCTCATGGTCAAAATTAACAAATAGTCCTCTATCCATCGTTTTTTAAATTCTTAGATGCTCTGTGACAGTCTAGCTTTCATTTTTGTGATTTGTAGTGAACTGGACATTTCGAGAAAACGTACTATGAATGCAGGTCCATTATGTCTACACAGTTTCGATTTGGTTTTAGTCATTTTAAAGCGCATTCCAATTTTTTAAAATGTTTTTATTTAACCTTTAATTAACTAGGTAGGTCAGTTAAGAACAAATTCTCATTTACAATGACGGCCAAACCCTAACCCGGACGACGCTGGTGCCAATTGTGCGCCGCCCTATGGGACTCCCAATCACGGCCGGTTGTGATACAGCCTGGAATCGAACCAGGGACTGTAGTGACGCCTCTAGCACTGAGATGCAGTGCCTTAGACTGCTGCGCCACTCGGGAGCCCCGAACTACCAGGAAAACGTAAATGTAATGTTTGCTAATTTGATCAAACAAGTGGACCATCAGTTATGCATTAACAATGTGTAAATAATAAGTGAATAGCCATATCTATAACTAAGACATTTACAATATGAATTCTTCGTTGTAGCCCCATTAGGCTAAACCGTGATTAACTATCTGACCTGACGTTGTGGACAACTATCTGAAACATGTCAAGACATCTGTTAAACTAGCCTTCGAGATGAAAACGGTAGTTAGTCTTTGGCGAAGGCAACTAAGAATTGTTTTCATGTAAGGCTACTGTTAAATCAGACGTGTGTGTGTCTCTCGCTCTCAAGCAGACATCAGCCTGTTCGACGAGCTGGACAACCTTGGAGATGCGGACGAGCTTCTTCAGGCCTTGGAGTGCGTTGGATATGTGAGTACAGGATTACACAGACACACTCCAGGCAACACTGTCCCCTGAAGTGGGACTGACAGCGTTTTAACTACTCTGCAGATATGAAACAAACAGACAATCATAATATCAGTCAAAAATATCAAATTCCCAGTTTAACCAATAGGTTCTATTTGATTATAAATTCCATGGCGTCCACTAAGGCATTGTTGGCGGAACAGATGGATGCAGTTCAATGCATGATTCATATCATTCACCAATAAATGTTTTGGAAGGTCCAACAAATATTTCTATCAGGTTGTAAATCCCAGGTGGACTGTTAACATTGTTTGCTTCCTCCAGCCATTTAGGAATTCACTGTTTCAGTTTCAAAGACTCAATATCTTTGGGGTAAAACAGATGAATGTTTTTTTTTTTAAATAAGCTGGGAATGCCAATACAATCAAACTAGCAATGGCAATGATCCCAGGCCAGTCATACGATAACTAATAGGTTAGCTTATCTATTTAGTTAGCTATTTATTTACCAAGCTAAAAAAAACAGAGCGTAATGTTAGCTAGGTAGCTGCTGGGGGGGATGTTGTCATTGGGTGAGTGGCTGACCCCCCCCCCAAACCCGAGATATATATTTTGTGAATCGCCCTTAGGTTTGAAAAAAAATGTGAGATATGATTTTTAGGCCAAATCGCCCAGCTCTTTTAAAGTGTTTATAGTGAATGATGGCAGGCCCATGTGGCAGATGGCTTATTTGCATATAGGTCTACTGTAGCTCTGATTGGCTATGGCACAACGGTCTGTTTAGACTCCGGTACTGGACAAGACAGATGTTTTTTTTTTATTAGGTTTTATTTACTGCAGTGTCTATTAATTGTACCAATGGCTACTTTCCCACTCTATATATTTTGCTATAGAATTTTCACAAATGCCTTTTCATAAATGCCATATCTAAATGCTCCCTTGTCATAAAATGTAAAAAATTAAAAATACGTCATTCATCCCTGGGGTAGTATATGAGCAGATTTTTTAAATAAGATTTCATTTTGCTAAAGTGCTGTCAGGTCCACTTGAGAAAATCATAACAGGCCAGATTCACAGTGAACCATCAGAATGTGAAGTACAGCGACTTGTGTGTCTTTGTTTCCCCTCTAGGCCGGCGATGACCTGGACTTCGACATCGACCTGCCTCCCTGGAGCACTGATACAGGCAGCACCTACACAGGTGTGTCTAATACCAGTCTAATCAGGTCTATGGTATAAGGTCATATTGTATTGGACAACATTTTTAAACATGTCAGTACCAGTATTTCTCTCGTGTAAATTTGAGCGTCTCTTGTGTAAATTTGAGTGTTTCTCTCTCTCTCTCTCCTGCCTATACCATGAGCTCTGTGTCCTTGTCTGTAGATGGGGATCTGAGTGTGGACTCTCTCTCTCTCTCTCTCCTGCCTATACCATGAGCTCTGTGTCCTTGTCTGTAGATGGGGATCTGAGTGTGGACTCTCTCTCTCCTGCCCATACCATGAGCTCTGTGTCCTTGTCTGTAGATGGGGATCTGAGTGTGGACTCTCTCTCTCCTGCCCATACCATGAGCTCTGTGTCCTTGTCTGCAGATGGGGATCTGAGTGTGGACTCTCTCTCTCCTGCCCATACCATGAGCTCTGTCACCTCGCCTGCATCCCGAGAGGCCCTGTCACCTTATTCCATACAAGTAAGTCCTCTGTCTCTCTCTAGTGTGTTTCACTGTAGGTCATGTTGCATTTATGTGTTTGATGTGCCTATTTTGTATGGCTGGGAGTATTTCCACTGTGTGTCTAGGCCCATCTGTGTTAGTTTGTGTGTTTTCACCCCATATGGTGCCATTACACACGTTGCTGCCTCTGCCATCTGCTTTCGCAATCCACACACACACACACTTGAGCACCTCATTAAGGAAGGTCTGAAGCACCTTTGTCAGACTAATTATCCACCGTCTGCCAGAGGTGTGGCTCCGCCCCCTCGTTAAAAATGAGGCGATGACAACTCTGGCCAAATGAACATAATGTAGCAGGGCAGTTGTTTTCACAGCGTGTCAAGAAGAGGACTCGGGTTAGATCTGGTGACCCTGCGCTGCACATGTTTATTTCTCCTGCCATTTATGATCAAGGACGTTTGTGCCTGCATCTCAAAGATGTTGCCAAAGGCATCAGTCTTCCAAGAACTTTGTAGTTCCTTTTAGCAAGATATTCCACGGCGGTGGCGGATGGGGCCTTCCTTGGCGATACATCTATACAATCAGCATTATAACACACAAATATTTTGTATTTTAATAGTGGTGGCCACAATTTAACAGTGGTGGCACGCTGTGTCTAAATGCATGTAGGGAACACTGGACCTTCAGGAGGTTCTGTAAAACCTCATACAGCTGTGAAGCATGATGGCCCGTCTCTCTGCTGCCCTCTACAGGATGACCTAGCTCTATCTCCTCAGCCCTCTCCTGCCGTCTCTGTCTGCTCCGAGTCCAGCGGCTTCTCAGAGCCCCCCCTGCCGCTGGCCAAGAGGGCCCCCAAGAGGACCAGTCGGGCCACGCGAGGTCAGACACACACCTTTCCATCATCATCATCCTTTTCTTTCATATTTTCTTTTATATCAGTCTGCCATTTCTTCCTGTAGTTACATTGGATTTCAGTGAAAATACTGAATCACTCTCCCTCGCCAGTCTGTTTCTGATTTGGAAATATCTTATTGATTGACTTGGTTAGTTTTAATGGATCGGAAGTGTATGACGACTCAAGCCAAACATTAGTACAACCAAACAACAGAGATGTTTATTGGTTCAAGTCCATTCGCCCTGCTTTCAATGGACCAAATATTTAGTCTCTGTCCAGTTTGTTATGATACATACAATGGCATCTGGAGGGGGGAAGAAAGCTCCATTAAATTGTTTTTGAAACAGTTATCGATTATGGTCCATCTCACAGTCAAGCCAGCCCAGCCAGTGAAGAGGCCTATCCAGCTCACACCCAAGGTGTCCATCCAGCCCAGACCAGTTGTAACAGCTGTACCCCAGCACGCCGCGGGCCCTCTCCAGACCATCATCATCCAGCCCCTGCAGACCACCCTGGTGCCTCACCCTGCTGTGGTCAAACCTGCCCCTGTCAGCATACAGCCAGCGCCACCTATAGGTGAGTCTAAAACTGCACTCACTACACTAATACATATTAGAAACTGGGTGGTTGGAGACCTGAATGCTGATTGGCTGAAAGCCTTGTTATGAGACAGTATACCACGGGTATGACAAAATATTAAATTTTTAATGTTCTAATTATCTTTATAATAGCAATTATAAACTGGGTGGTTCGAGCCCTGAATGCTGATTTGGCTGACAGCCGTGGTATATCAGACCGTATACCACGGGTAACTTATTTTTCCTTCTCTAATTACGTTGGTAACCAGTTTATAATAGCAATAAGACACCCCAGGGGTTTGTGATATATGGCCAATATACCACGGCTAAGGGATGTGTCCAGGCACTACGAAATTTACCACAAACAGGAGTTCCAGGATCCTGATGCAGAATACACAGGGTTTCTCCCTCCCAATATTGACTGATGCCATTCATTTCAATAATTTAAAAAAGATCGTAAAAGTGTCTTAACATGTTAATGCCGAGTGTCGGGTCTCTCTCCATTCAGGGGCGGCAGGTAGCCTAGTGGTTAGAACGTTGGGCCAGTAACCAAGGTAAAAATATGTCGTTCTGCCCCTGAACAAGGCAGTTAACCCACTGTTCGCCGGTAGGTCGTCATTGTAAATAAGAATTTCTTATGAACTGTCTTGCCTAGTTAAATAAAGGTTAAATGTAAAAAAATAAATATGTTTTAAATATTCAGAGAGACATCAGTATCAAGCCTGTCTGTCAGAGTGCAAGGTCTCTCTCCATTCAGAGACATCAGCATCAAGCCTGTCTGTCAGAGTGCCAGGTCTCTCTCCATTCAGAGACATCAGTATCAAGCCTGTCTGTCAGAGTGCCAGGTCTCTCTCCATTCAGAGACATCAGTATCAAGCCTGTCTGTCAGAGTGCCAGGTCTCTCTCCATTCAGAGACATCAGTATCAAGCCTGTCTGTCAGAGTGCCAGGTCTCTCTCCATTCAGAGACATCAGCATCAAGCCTGTCTGTCAGAGTGCCAGGTCTCTCTCCATTCAGAGACATCAGTCTCTTGCAAGTCTCCATGTGCTGGCTCCATACATGTTTCTGTGAACACATACACACACACAGTCACTGTTCCATTACCAATGGCAGTTAGGATATGTCATATCTGAAACACCAACAGGTACTATGTTGTAGATTGAACAGGTCAGATTAAACCTACCCAATGATGGTCTCCCCATCAAACGACTGAGGCTGCCGTCTGGCAAAAGCATCTCCAGTCCATCTGTAGAAATAGGTCGGAGTTCATCAGTGACACACCGAATGAAAAGGGTGTTGCTGTAACTGGACTGTTATTAGTAATCACCTCACTGTGGACGTGTTGAGTGGACGTGTTGAGTGGACGTGTTGAGTGCCAGGTCTCTCTGGACTGTTATTAGTAATCACCTCACTGTGGACGTGTTGAGTGGACGTGTTGAGTGCCGAGTCTCTCTGGACTGTTATTAGTAATCACCTCACTGTGGACGTGTTGAGTGGACGTGTTGAGTGCCAGGTCTCTCTGCATCTCATGCATCAGTGAACACACACACACGGTCACTGTTCTATTACCAATGGCAGTTAGGGATAGGTGAAATGACACCCAAACACATACTACGTTGAAGTTTAAACCGGTCAGACTAAATTTAATGAATTCTGTTCTACCCATTGACGACCGTTGGAAAGCAGGCAAGAGGTGAGGCTGGAGATGAGGTCTTTGCCAGAGCGCTCGATTGATTGGCATAGCAGTGTAGATTAGCACCTGGCCCCTCAAAGATACTGGTTGGTCTCACACACACACACACACACTGATTACATTATCAATGGTGGTTATGATTAGCCTGGTGGAAACAACCTGATCGCTGCGTTCACCTTTCTATTTCACGTCAAAGATCATAAAATGTGAAGTGAATCAGAATGGTAGACACAGTGATCAGGCTGGTTCCACTAGGCTTGGTTATACCCTGGACATTATATGGTGAACACAGCGATCAGGCTGGTTCCACTAGGCTTGGTTATACCCTGGACATTATATGGTGAACACAGCGATCAGGCTGGTTCTACTAGGCTAGGTTATACCCTGGACATTATCTGGTGAACACAGTGATCAGGCTGGTTCCACTAGGCTAGGTTATACCCTGGACACTATATGGTGAACACAGTGATCAGGCTGGTTCCACTAGGCTAGGTTATACCCTGGACATTATATGGTGAACACAGTGATTAGGCTGGTTCTACTAGGCTTGGTTATACCCTGGACATTATATGGGGAACACAGTGATCAGGCTGGTTCCACTAGGTTTGGTTATACCCTGGACATTATCTGGTGAACACAGTGATCAGGCTGGTTCCACTAGGCTAGGTTATACCCTGGACACTATATGGTGAACACAGTGATCAGGCTGGTTCCACTAGGCTTGGTTATACCCTGGACATTATCTGGTGAACACAGTGATCAGGCTGGTTCCACTAGGCTAGGTTATACCCTGGACATTATATGGTGAACACAGTGATCAGGCTGGTTCCACTAGGCTAGGTTATACCCTGGACATTATATGGTGAACACAGTGATCAGGCTGGTTCCACTAGGCTAGGTTATACCCTGGACATTATATGGTGAACACAGTGATCAGGCTGGTTCCACTAGGCTAGGTTATACCCTGGACATTATATGGTGAACACAGTGATCAGGCTGGTTCCACTAGGCTAGGTTATACCCTGGACATTATATGGGGAACACAGTGATCAGGCTGGTTCCACTAGGCTAGGTTATACCCTGGACATTATATGGGGAACACAGTGATCAGGCTGGTTCCACTAGGCTAGGTTATACCCTGGACATTATATGGGGAACACAGTGATCAGGCTGGTTCCACTAGGCTAGGTTATACCCTGGACATTATATGGGGAACACAGTGATCAGGCTGGTTCCACTAGGCTAGGTTATACCCTGGACATTATATGGGGAACACAGTGATCAGGCTGGTTCCACTAGGCTAGGTTATACCCTGGACATTATATGGGGAACACAGTGATCAGGCTGGTTCCACTAGGCTAGGTTATACCCTGGACATTATATGGTGAACACAGTGATCAGGCTGGTTCCACTAGGCTAGGTTATACCCTGGACATTATATGGTGAACACAGTGATCAGGCTGGTTCCACTAGGCTAGGTTATACCCTGGACATTATATGGTGAACACAGTGATCAGGCTGGTTCCACTAGGCTTGGTTATACCCTGGACATTATATGGTGAACACAGTGATCAGGCTGGTTCCACTAGGCTAGGTTATACCCTGGACATTATATGGTGAACACAGTGATCAGGCTGGTTCCACTAGGCTTGGTTATACCCTGGACATTATATGGGGAACACAGTGATCAGGCTGGTTCCACTAGGCTAGGTTATACCCTGGACATTATATGGTGAACACAGTGATCAGGCTGGTTCCACTAGGCTAGGTTATACCCTGGACATTATATGGTGAACACAGTGATCAGGCTGGTTCCACTAGGCTTGGTTATACCCTGGACATTATATGGGGAACACAGTGATCAGGCTGGTTCCACTAGGCTTGGTTATACCCTGGACATTATATGGTGAACACAGTGATCAGGCTGGTTCCACTAGGCTTGGTTATACCCTGGACATTATATGGTGAACACAGTGATCAGGCTGGTTCCACTAGGCTAGGTTATACCCTGGACATTATATGGTGAACACAGTGATCAGGCTGGTTCCACTAGGCTTGGTTATACCCTGGACATTATATGGTGAACACAGTGATCAGGCTGGTTCCACTAGGCTAGGTTATACCCTGGACATTATATGGTGAACACAGTGATCAGGCTGGTTCCACTAGGCTAGGTTATACCCTGGACACTATATGGTGAACACAGTGATCAGGCTGGTTCCACTAGGCTAGGTTATACCCTGGACATTATATGGTGAACACAGTGATTAGGCTGGTTCTACTAGGCTTGGTTATACCCTGGACATGATATGGGGAACACAGTGATCAGGCTGGTTCCACTAGGTTTGGTTATACCCTGGACATTATCTGGTGAACACAGTGATCAGGCTGGTTCCACTAGGCTAGGTTATACCCTGGACATTATATGGTGAACACAGTGATCAGGCTGGTTCCACTAGGCTAGGTTATACCCTGGACATTATATGGTGAACACAGTGATCAGGCTGGTTCCACTAGGCTAGGTTATACCCTGGACATTATATGGTGGACACAGTGATCAGGCTGGTTCCACTAGGCTAGGTTATACCCTGGACATTATATGGTGGACACAGTGATCAGGCTGGTTCCACTAGGCTAGGTTATACCCTGGACATTATCTGGTGAACACAGTGATCAGGCTGGTTCCACTAGGCTTGGTTATACCCTGGACATTATATGGTGAACACAGTGATCAGGCTGGTTCCACTAGGCTAGGTTATACCCTGGACATTATATGGTGAACACAGTGATCAGGCTGGTTCCACTAGGCTAGGTTATACCCTGGACATTATATGGTGGACACAGTGATCAGGCTGGTTCCACTAGGCTAGGTTATACCCTGGACATTATCTGGTGAACACAGTGATCAGGCTGGTTCCACTAGGCTTGGTTATAGGGCCGAGACGATTCCATTGTCGCAATTTTTTTTTCAATGGCAAAAATCGAAAACCCGAATAACACAACTCTTTGATCCTTTAACCTGCTGTATGTAAAGTATTGTTGCTATAGATACATGTGACTATGGGTGACATAATGTCTGTTTGCAACATTAGGGCTGTTTTACTAAAGAAGTTAAATCCACGTCTGGTTTTTTTCCCTTACCACGAATACTAATGAGTGCCACAATTACTAATGAGTGCCACAATTACTAATGAGTACCCCGATACTAATGTGTAAATTATATTTCACAATTGGGTAATCAAATGTGTCAAAGTAATGAAGTGGCTTACCTTCTGTATTCGTACAAATGATGAGCCTGTGAAAGCTGTTCCCACTGACAGGTGAAGGTTGCTGGCCGGTTACTTGCCAGCATGTGGCTGACTGTTCTATTTATAGGAATGCTCACAGTGAGGGCATGTCTGACTGTTCTATTTATAGGAATGCTCACAGTGAGGGCAAGTCTGACTGTTCTATTTATAGGAATGCTCACAGTGAGGGCAAGTCTGACTGTTCTATTTATAGGAATGCTCAGTGAGGGCATGTCGGACTGTTATATTCATAGGAATGCTCACAGTGAGGGCATGTCGGACTGTTCTATTCATAGGAATGCTCACAGTGAGGGCATGTCGGACTGTTCTATTCATAGGAATGCTCACAGTGAGGGCATGTCGGACTGTTCTATTTATAGGAATGCTCACAGTGAGGGCATGTCGGACTGTTCTATTCATAGGAATGCTCACAGTGAGGGCATGTCGGACTGTTCTATTCATAGGAATGCTCACAGTGAGGGCATGTCTGACTGTTCTATTTATAGGAATACTCACAGGCCTTTGACAGGGTGATATAATGGACAGCGAAGTGGTAAATTGCATTTTGTTGTAAAGAAAGGCCAAATATTTTTGCTAATACACTTCACAACCAAAATGACTATACTAGTCGCATCTGATTGGCTGGGGAATTAGCCTACTAGTTTATCAACCCGGGTATTTGTGAATACAACTTTCCACATAACACATATTACCTGTCGTTGTTGATCAGGGGCAGTAACTCGGGTCACCTATCAGAGGCCTCGTGATAGCTTGTCCTTTTCATAGGAGTCGAGGGAGACTGGCGACAGCGGAGGAGGTGTCACAGGGGTACTTGTGTTGCACGACACACTTTTATTCTGAGGTCTTGCCTGACAAACTGTGGGAAATAGCAAGTGAACAGTGAATTAAATTATTTTGGGAGGTCGCTAAACCATTGCGATCACATTGCTGGACATGTTATGATTACCCACCTTTGCTCCTCTGGTAGGTCCCGGCATCCGTTCATGACCCCGGGGATTATCCCTGCAATTATAAAGATATCTTGAGAAATAACTTCATCTAGTTTTGTAAACTAATTCTATGAATAACAGATGTAGACTGACCGGCTCCAGGTTGGATTAGATGCTGGCCGTTCTGCTATGACCCTGCGGCGTTGGTTTGAGTTGGTTGCTGCTACGAACTACACTGTTGTAGTCCTAGTCAGACATAAATGACAATACTACTGTCGCTGCATGCAATATTTATTTGTGCTCCAGATACGGGTTGCTCCTCGGAGGCTAAAATGACTGTTTCGTCTTAAATTACACTCATTTGGAGCGGAATGGAAATACGATGACATCGCTAAAGTAGGCAAATAACTAGTAAGAAAACAACAAACAGCTAGAAAACGTTTAGTCGAAAATAGCTACCAGTGCTAATGTTGGCTAGTTAAAATACGGTGGTCCCCTCGATCTTAGTTTTCTAGCGAGCTAACGTCAACTATGATAGAGATAATGATGATCAAAATATACAGAACCAGCAGTCTAGAAACCGGTATACTCACCGCCACGGGTTGGTCAATCCGTGTACCGATTTACAGTCTCAAACGGCCGTGATCCTTTTGATTTGAACATTTTTTTGGGGGAACGGAGCCCCATTCTACGGGTTTGTTTTTCTGTCCCGGGTTACCCCGGTGGGAGGGGGTTTGAACCGGGTAAAAAGTGATTGCATTCGGTTTGGAACCGGGCTGCCACCCGGGCGTGAGCCAGGTGTCCCGCTCTGGCCCACGGTAAAGTCGGCTCAAAACAAATAATATAATCAAGCATGTGGAGTGATGAGTAGGATTCAGTGTTTTCACAGGCAGAAGTGATAAAAACGTGTTATCTGAAAACTAATTTAAAAATGCAAAACACTTATTTTATGGAAAAGAGATGTATGTTTCTGGACGATGCAACTAGCTTGCTCGTAGACTACATGACCCGAGTGGAGCAGATTAGTTTACTGTTTGATTTGAGAAGGGTTATCTTCCCCGTGTTGTGTATCGTTGGCCAGCAGGTGTCGCCCTATCTCTACTTTCGTCGCCCCTCTTTTTAAGGATCTGTGTTTAATCATTTGCGAGTCAGTGTTTCCTTACCTCGGCCCACCAGCCTGTGTTTTAATTCAGATTTACCAATCTGATCCTCTTCCTGATCTTCTAACTCAGCTGAGTCTGGGCCAATACAAACAGTTATGTCACAGTCTGCCCGGGACTAAACCAACATTGGAATATCTGACCTCTGTAGACTTGAATGTGAATTTGAACCACAATCAAAACCCATTTTTAGTTTAGAGTTTGATTAGAACTTGTTTTCTAGATCAGGGCTCTCCAACCCTCTTCCTGGAGAGCTACCGTCCTGTAGGTTTACACTCCAACCCTAATCTAGCGCACCTAATTCTAGACAATTAGCTGGTTGATAAACTGAATCAGGTTAGTCACAACTGGGGTTGGAGAGAGAACCTACTGGAGGGTAGCCATCCAGGAACAGGGTTGGAGAGCCCTGGTGTAAACCTACAGGAGGGTAGCTCTCCAGGAACAGGGTTAACCTACAGGAGGGTAGCTCTCCAGGATACGGGTTGGAGATCCCTGGTGTAAACCTACAGGAGGGTAGCTCTCTAGGAACCGGGTTGGAGAGCCCTGGTGTAAACCTACAGGAGGGTATCTCTCCAGGAACAGGGTTAACCTACAGGAGGGTAGCTCTCCAGGATACGGGTTGGAGATCCCTGGTGTAAACCTACAGGAGGGTAGCTCTCTAGGAACAGGGTTGGAGAGCCCTGGTGTAAACCTACAGGAGGGTAGCTCTCCAGGAACAGGGTTAACCTACAGGAGGGTAGCTCTCCAGGATAAGGGTTGGAGATCCCTGGTGTAAACCTACAGGAGGGTAGCTCTCTAGGAACAGGGTTGGAGAGCCCTGGTGTAAACCTACAGGAGGGTAGCTCTCCAGGATAAGGGTTGGAGATCCCTGGTGTAAACCTACAGGAGGGTAGCTCTCCAGGAACAGGGTTAACCTACAGGAAGGTAGCTCTCCAGGAACAGGGTTGGAGAGCCCTGGTGTAAACCAACAGGAGGGTAGCTCTCTAGGAACAGGGTAACCTACAGGAGGGTAGCTCTCTAGGAACAGGGTTGGAGAGCCCTGGTGTAAACCTACAGGAGCGCGCAACAGAACAGTGTACTGTCTAAACTCAGTTTGTTGTGTTTATGAAATAGTTTTCATTAAATCACTTTTAATCATAGCTAAAGTTTTTATTGCTACGGCTTCCGTGACGCGGTTAGCCTTTACGGCTGGGACTGCAAGTTTGTGTTCTGGATTCCTGTTAAGTAGCAGTTAGCTGCTAGCCGTCATGGAAACGGAGCAGGCTAACGCTAGTAGTGCTAACCCTCTGGTGTTTTTATCCACAACTGGGCACAAATGCTTTAGGTGTGAGATGATTTCCACACAATCACAAGATTAAGATAAGATGGAACTGAACAATGGACAGGGATTTGTCTGGCCTAAATGCACCACCATCAAGAAACTCGGGGAAGAGATCCTCCAGCTGCTCGCTTGGCTGCGAGAAAAGGATTACCCGCTTTCTAACTACACCAAACCTGCTGTAACCCAGGCAAACCCAATCTCATTTTTAAATGCCTCCTGTAGCAAAGCTGTCAATGAGTCAGGAGGCGTTAATCTGTTCCAATCCAACGGACAGATGTTCAGCTCAACTCCACGGCCCATGGGAGACTGGACACTCGCAAGGCGTAGGAGATCGGTGGGAGGCAGTCTGGCCACCCTTTATCTATCCGAGAAGATCCGATCCAGCTATCAAAGAGCTTTGCCCCGAGACGGACCTACCAGCCCCGGGAGTCAGCACGGATCCTGGGAGTATACCACCAGCTGGCAGCCGCCCAGTGGCACCCTCTCCACGACCACCACAGTTCAGCAGATCACTGACTCAAGACAGAAGGGTCTCGGGCCATCTTCCACCTTCCTGGGGTTTCCAACGCCATCCGCTGTTGCTGGTGCGAAGAGTCGGGGTAGCCTGTCTCGAAGATGGTCCCATCCTGCTCCCCCTCTTCCCTCATTGGATTCCATCAAGACCACCATCATTTTGGACGGCTCAATGTTGAAAGATTTTGGCCTGCCTATGGTCACCTGTCACCCAGGAGCCCATGTCCATGACAACAACTCCCTCCTTCCCACAGTTCTGGCCAACTACTCCAATATTGACACCATTGTCACTCACATGGGGCGGCAGGGTTGCCTAGTGGTTAGAGCTTTGGACTAATAACCGAAATGTTGCAAGTTCAAATCCCCGAGCTGACAAGGTACAAATCTGTCGTTCTGCCCCTGGACAAGGCAGTTAACCCACTGTTCCTAGGCCGTCATTGAAAATAAGAATTTGTTCTTAACTGACTTGCCTAGTTAAATAAAGGTAAAAAAAAAAAAAACATACAGAACCAGTCAACATTTTGGACACATCTACTCATCCCGGGGTTTTATCTTTCATTTTTACAATTTTCTTACATTGTAAAATAATAGTGAAGACATCAAGACTATGAAATAACACATCGGATCATGTAGTGTTAAACGTGTTAAACCATAGATTCTTCAAAGTAGCCACTCTTTGCCTTGATGACAGCTTTACACACTCTTGGCATTCTCTCAGCCAGCTTCACCTGGAATGCTTTTCTAACAGTCTTGAAGGAGTTCCAACATATGCTATGCACTTGTTGGCTGCTTTTCCTTCACTCTTTCTTTTAAAAATCATTGTGTTGGGAAATTGTTATGTTCATGTTGACAAAGAGACTCCAAGACCATTGAATTTATGAATATTTAGAGCTTTTTGGACTTTTTCCAACATGTTATTGGGCCCACCCATAACCGTGGCCATACACAAGACCTGGTTATTACCAAGGGGCTTTCTACTGGGCCCACCCATAACCACAGCCCTACTCTGGACCTGGTTATTACCAAGGGGCTTTCTACTGGTCCCACCCATATCCACAGCCATACTCTAGACCTGGTTATTACCAAGGGGCTTTCTACTGGGCCCACCCATAACCACGGCCATACTCTGGACCTGGTTATTACCAAGGGGCTTTCTACTGGGCCCACCCATAACCACGGCCCTACTCTGGACCTGGTTATTACCAAGGGGCTTTCTACTGGGCCCACCCATATCCACAGCCATACTCTGGACCTGGTTATTACCAAGGGGCTTTCTACTGGGCCCACCCATAACCACAGCCCTACTCTGGACCTGGTTATTACCAAGGGGCTTTCTACTGGTCCCACCCATATCCACAGCCATACTCTGGACCTGGTTATTACCAAGGGGCTTTCTACTGGTCCCACCCATATCCACAGCCATACTCTAGACCTGGTTATTACCAAGGGGCTTTCTACTGGGCCCACCCATAACCACAGCCCTACTCTGGACCTGGTTATTACCAAGGGGCTTTCTACTGGTCCCACCCATATCCACAGCCATACTCTGGACCTGGTTATTACCAAGGGGCTTTCTACTGGGCCCACCCATAACCACAGCCCTACTCTAGACCTGGTTATTACCAAGGGGCTTTCTACTGGGCCCACCCGTAACCACAGCCCTACTCTGGACCTTGTTATTATCAAGGGGCTTTCTACTGATATATCCTCTATTGTTGATGTTGATTTATCTGATCACCACTGTCTGTTTTACTACCTTGTTGCCCATAGCACAGGGTAATACTGAACGCATATTTAGTTGCTACAGATTTTATTGAGTGTATGAACAGTACTCCATCACCTATTCTGCCTTCATCTTGTGAGGATTTTAGTTGATAACTTTAGCAAATGAAGGACAACCATTGATGCCATAGTTCCAGTCAGTTTGAAAAAAGACACATCCCAAATGGAGAGCCCCTTGGATGAGTGAGGAAACTAATCAATTAGAACATTGGAGAAATTCCAAGTTGCAAGTCCGTTATGATATTCTGAGAGAGCAACTACAATATATTCCGAATGTATTCAGGCCCTTTCCCTTTTTCCACATTTTGTTACGTTACAGCATTATTCAAAAATGGATTAAAAAGTTGTCCTCATCAATCTACACACAAAAACCCCATAATGACAAAGCGAAAACAGGTTTTTAGAAATGTTTGCAAATGTATTAAAAATAAAAACAGAAATACCTTATTTACATAAGTATTCAGACCCTTTGCTATGAGACTCGAAATTGAACTGAGGCGCATCTTGTTTCCATTCATCATCCTTGAGAAGTTTCTATAACTGGATTGGAGTCCACCTGTGGTAAATTCAATTGATTGGACATAATTTGGAAAGGCACACACCTGTCTATATAAGGTCCCACAGCTGACAGTGCACGTCAGAGCAAAAACCAAGCCATGGGGTTGAAGGAATTGTCCGTAGAGCTCCGAGACAGGATTGTGTCGAGCCACAGATCTGGGGAAGGGTACCAAAAACATTCTGCAGCATTGAAGAACAGTGGCCTCCATCATTCTTAAATGGAAGAAGTTTGGAACCACCAAGACTCTTCCTAGAGCTGGTCGCCTGGCCAAACTGAGCAATCGGGGGAGAAGGGCCTTGGTCAGGGATGTGACCAAGAACCCGATGGTCACTCTGACAGAGCTCCAGAGTTCCTCTGTGGAGATGGGGAACCTTTCCAGAAGGACAACCACTCCTCAGTAAAAGGCACATGACAGCCCGCTTGGAGTTTGCCAAAGGTCACCTAAAGGAATCTGACCATGAGAAACCAGATTCTCTGGTCTGATGAAACCAAGATTAAACTCTTTTGCCTGAATGCCAAGCGTCACGTCTGGAGGAAACCTGGCACCATCCCTACGGTGAAGCATGGTGGTGGCAGCATCATGCTGAGGGGATGTTTTTCATCAGCAGTAACTGGGTGACTAGTCGGGATCAAGGGAAAGATACACGGAGCGAAGTACAGAGAGATCCTTCATGGAAACCTGCTCAGGACCTCAGACTGGGGAGAGGTTCACCTTCCAACAAGACAACGACCCTAAGCACAGCCAAGACAATGCCGGAGTGGCTTCGGGACAAGTCTCTGAATGTCCTTGAGTGGCCCAGCCAGAGCCCGGACTTGAACCCGATTTGAACATCTCTAGAGAGACCTGAAAATAGCTGTGCAGCAACGCACCCCATCCAACCTGACAGAGCTTAAGAGGATCTGCAGAGAATAATGGGAGAAACTCCTCAAATACAGGTGTGCCAAGCTTGTAGCGTCATACCCAAGAAGACTTGAGGCGGTAATCGCTGCCAAAGGTGCTTCAGCAAAGTCCAGAGTAAAGGGTCTGAATACTTATGGAAATGTGATATTTATTTTTTTCGTAAAAAATCTAGAAACCTGTTTTTGCTTTGTCATTATTAGGTATTGTGTGTAGATTGATGAGGGGGGGGGACAATTAAATACATTTTAGAATAAGGCTGTAACGTAACAAAATGTGGAAAAAGTCAAGGGGTCTGAATACTTTCTGAATGCCGGACGGGCTCTAATTTAATCACTAATAATTTGAGAGTACCATTGATGGCCTAAAATAAATCCTACACCTGCAAACCTACTGTATATGAACCTTTCCTCCACATCTAAATGTGATGAGTTGGCGGCATATTTTAGAGATAAGATACCCAGCCTAAATGTTTGTTATCAGTCAAAAAAGACCTGATAAGAAGTTTGCGTGGTAGGCTAGGGCACATAATCAAAGGTACTATGGAGTTATTTTCCCTGGTTGACAAAGACATGCTCAGCAAAGTGATATCACAACTTAAGCCTTCTATTTATTTCTGAATCTAAAATGACAACTAGGTTTCTTTTAAAAAACAAGGACATTTCTAAATGACCCAAAACCTTTGAACGGTAGTGTATATGGCTAACAACTTCCTCTCTAACTAAATCAAGGAAAGACAGAGTTACTTATTGTTTGAGCCAAAGTACAGAGAGAGAATCTGGCCGAACATTTTTAATTCACGGGCAATAAAGATAAAACACCAGGTACAAAAAACTAGGTGTCATTTTAGATTCTGAAATACATTTCGAATCACACATTAAGAATGTGACCAAAATATATTTTTACCACCTGAGGAACATTGCTAAGGTGCGGCCGTTTCTCTCTCAGGCTGATACAGAGAGACTCATCCATGCTTTTATTACAAGCAGGCTTGAACACTGTAATGCTCTCCTGTCTGGTCTACCCAAGAAAGCCATTGGTGAACTGCAAAGCATACAGAATGCTGCAGCACAGGTACTGACCAAAACCAGACAGGAATAGCCTGCCAGAGGGGCGAAATCTTAAAACATACCTTAGCTTTCCTCACTGTGCTTCTTTAGTCTTTCAGTTTTTATTGTTGTTCTTTAGCTTGTTTATCCTCTGATGTTTGTTGTGAATATTTCTGTTTTTTATTTTCATTGTTTTTAATTCATTTTTTTTTCTCTCCATGTGATGCATTCCATGTCTGAAATGTGCCGTATAAATAAAGCTTGATTTGATTTTGATAGCTCTGCTCTAGATCTATTTGATTTTCTAAAGAAGCAGTCCTCATCTCGTCCGCGTTCCTTCATCAGCGCTGTAGCTTTTAGTCTAATCTCATCACCATTAACACTGACCGGTCATTTTGCGGGGGTGCTGTGCCAGGGTGCTGTGCCAGTGTTTCTGTGTGAGGGATGGTTCCTGGCACAGAGAGTGGTTTGACACTGCACTGTGGGCCACAGCTGTAAACCATGGGTATTGGGTTTATAAACATGCATAGTATTGTATTACATTAGTATATATTACCGTGAGACCTCAATGCATCTATTGAGAAATCTAATCATGTACAGACAGACAGACATGATCCATTTTCCTTTAATACAGGTAGGAGGGGAGGTGAGGAATGTGACCGGTTAGTGACCCTGATGGTTAACATCTGTCCAGTTAGTTCTCCTACAGGTGGGGAGAAGGGAGTTCTATTAAAGCTCAGCGGTTAATGCAGGGTCACCGAGAGGTCAGACGGTAGAAGGAGCTCTGGGTGCACTCTGCACAGACGTACCACTGGGGAAGGGGGACCGCTTTAAGAGACGGACCAGACAGTAGCACTGGGGAAGGGGGACCGCTTTAAGAGACGGACCAGACCG
This sequence comes from Brachymystax lenok tsinlingensis, assembly GCA_030435695.1. NCBI lineage: Eukaryota > Metazoa > Chordata > Actinopteri > Salmoniformes > Salmonidae > Brachymystax > Brachymystax lenok. The sequence goes on along the minus strand of CM059790.1, from coordinate 43,938,304 downwards.
TACCACTGGGGAAGGGGGACCGCTTTAAGAGACGGACCAGACCGTACCACTGGGGGAAGAGGGGCTGCTGATAATAGCCAGACTGACTCCCAGCTGTCACAGGTGACCAAGTGCTCTGTTGTTCTTTGTGGTTAGCGACTGGCGAGGAATACACAAACACACAGCTTATTATTTAATAACCGCTCAGTGAAGGGTATAGTATATCATCTAAGTGTTGTTCGTCCTCTCCTAACAGGTGGTCCGTTGGTGCTGTGCCAGCCGGCCCAGGTGCTGCAGATCCACACGCCACAGGCAGTCACCGGGCACCTGGTTACCATGCCAACACTGACCCAAGAGAGGCCCGCCCCCATTGCAGTCACACTCCACAGCCCTGGCTCTGACGAAGATGTAAGTGTGTCTCTGTGTGTGTGTGGATGTGTGTGTGTGGATTTGTGTGTGAGAGACCTGTGTCTGCTGTCACCCACAGCACATGGCCTACAGCAGAGCCTGGACCTGCCAGAGCAGTACAGCCAGACCTGGGCCCTGGCAGTAAACCCCAAAAAGACTAAAATAATGATTTTTCAGAGAAGATCCAGATCTCAGGGAATTAGACCAAAGTTCTCAATTGGTACAAAATATATAGAGTACTGCACACACTACAATTACTTAGGTTTAAAAATAAGCTCAACTGGACACCTTAATGATGCAGTGAATGAACTGAGAGAGAAAGCACGCAGGGCATTCTACGCAACAAATTCAAATTGAAATACCTATTAAAATTTGGCTAAAACTAATTGAATGTGTCATTGAACCAATTGCACTTTATGGCAGCGAGGTGTGGGGTCCACTTGCAAAACAAGATTTTACCAAATGGGACAAACACCCCATTGAAACCCTGCATGCTGAGTTCTGTAAGATTCTCCTACATGTCCAGAGGAAAACTACAAACAATGCATGCAGGGCAGAATTAGGCCAATATCCACTAATAATAAAAACTCAAAAAAGAGCAATTAAGTTTTGGAAACATCTAAAATACAGTGACCCCCTCTCATATCATTACCAAGCCCTGCAATGCCAAGAGCTGAGCAAAGAAAAGAGTCCCCTCATCCAGCTGGTCCTGGGGCTGAGTTCACTAACCTGTTCTACTAACACACTGACGCCTCAGGACCAGAACATACAATCAATCAGAATAAAACAAATTACATCACAATTAAAACAAAACTACATTTCTCATTGGGAAACACAAGCACAAAGCAAAATGCAGTGCTATCTGGCCCTAAATCGACAGTACACCGTGGCAAACTATTTGACCATGGTTACTGATCAAAACCTTAGAAAAACCTTGACAAAGTACAGGCTCAGTGAGCACAGCCTTGCCATTGAGAAGGGTAGACACAGGAAAACCTGGCTGCCTGTAGAGGAAAGGCTGTGCAACCACTGCACCACAGCAGAACCTGAGACAGAGCTGCATTTCCTGACAAAATGTCAAAAATATAAAACAATTAGCGAGTGTCATTTCCCCAAATTTGAAACCCTTATTCAAGGTTTCAAAGACCTCCCTGATGAGAGTAGGCTACCCATCCTGTTGGGGGAGGGTAGCAGCAGAGTTAGGGGTTGGGGGGGGAGAGTCTTATGATATTCAGGAGTCTTATGGCTTGGGGGTAGAAGCTGTTTAGAAGCCTCTTGGACCTAGACTTGGCACTCTACCTCTTGCCGTGTGGTAGCAGAAAGAACAGTCAATGACTAGGGTGGCTGGAGTCTTTGACAATTTTTAGGGCCTTCCTCTGACACCGCCTGGTATAGAGGTCCTGGATGGCAGGAAGCTTGGCCCCGGTGATGTACTGGGCCGTTCTCACAACCTTCTGTAGTGCGTCCAGGATCCAGTTGCAGAGGGAGGGGTTTAGTCCCAGGGCCTTAGCTTAGTGATGAGCTTTGAGGGCACTATGGTGTTGAACGCTGAGCTGTAGTCAATGAATAGCATTCTCATATAGGTGTTCCTTTTGTCCAGGTGGGAAAGGGCAGTGTGGAGCGCAATAGAGATTGCATCATCTGTGGATCTGTTCGTGTAGTATGCAAATTGGAGTGGGTCTAGGGTTTCCTGGGATAATGGTGATGATGTGAGCCACGACCAGCCTTTCAAAGCACTTCATGGCTACAGACGTGTGTGCTACGTGTCGGTGTGTAATATGTAGCCACATTAACTGTACAGAGTATCGGAAATGCACCCAGTCTACAGTATGCCATTGTTGATGATTCACTTATTTCGTCCTAAAGATGTTTCTTCAGTCTCAGAAGTTGTTTGTTCCATTCTGTTTCACATCTCTTGATCTTCAGTATAGGTGACGATTGCAAAATGACAGTCAGTGGTGCAGTAATGGAACAGCTTGCTACAGTCAGAATGTGTTGCAGTAATGGAACAGCTTGCTACAGTCAGAATGTGTTGTAGTAATGGAACAGCTTGCTACAGTCAGAATGTGTTGTAGTAATGGAACAGCTTGCTACAGTCAGAATGTGTTGTAGTAATGGAACAGCTTGCTACAGTCAGAATGTGTTGTAGTAATGGAACAGCTTGCTACAGTCAGAATGTGTTGTAGTAATGGAACAGCTTGCTACAGTCAGAATGTGTTGTAGTAATGGAACAGCTTGCTACAGTCAGAATGTGTTGTAGTAATGGAACAGCTTGCTACAGTCAGAATGTGTTGTAGTAATGGAACAGCTTGCTACAGTCAGAATGTGTTGTAGTAATGGAACAGCTTGCTACAGTCAGAATGTGTTGCAGTAATGGAACAGCTTGCTACAGGCAGAATGTGTTGCAGTAATGGAACAGCTTGCTACAGTCAGAATGTGTTGCAGTAATGGAACAGCTTGCTACAGTCAGAATGTGTTGTAGTAATGGAACAGCTTGCTACAGTCAGAATGTGTTGCAGTAATGGAACAGCTTGCTACAGTCAGAATGTGTTGCAGTAATGGAACAGCTTGCTACAGTCAGAATGTGTTGCAGTAATGGAACAGCTTGCTACAGGCAGAATGTGTTGCAGTAATGGAACAGCTTGCTACAGGCAGAATGTGTTGCAGTAATGGAACAGCTTGCTACAGGCAGAATGTGTTGTAGTAATGGAACAGCTTGCTACAGTCAGAATGTGTTGCAGTAATGGAACAGCTTGCTACAGTCAGAATGTGTTGCAGTAATGGAACAGCTTGCTACAGGCAGAATGTGTTGTAGTAATGGAACAGCTTGCTACAGGCAGAATGTGTTGTAGTAATGGAACAGCTTGCTACAGGCAGAATGTGTTGCAGTAATGGAACAGCTTGCTACAGGCAGAATGTGTTGCAGTAATGGAATGTTAAAACAGCTGGCTACTGTCAGTTGGAGGAAATAACATGTGACAGGTCAAAGGGGTGGTGTCCTTCTAGTGCCTTTCGTTTCGCTAGGGTGATGTAGGGACAGCTGCAACACGTACACACTAGTGATGATATGCCCTCCTGCGGTGTCTACACACTATCCCAGTCATCCTTCGCATTGGTGGTGTAATTACCAGTACTGAGAAGTCCTACACACCACACTACACTGGTTTCAGCTCAGACAAGGTATTATTTCACTTCAGCAGAGTCCGTCCAAAAGACTCAAACCAGGCACAAACAAAACAAGAATAGTCAATTATAGCATATTTCTTGGTTTATACTAGCCAGTGGTTTCTCAATAAAAGTCCTCTGTGTCTGTCGTGCTGGTTTTGTTTTCGGGGGCAGCTTTCATTGTTCTCTATTAAAAGCGAAGGGATAGTTTTTGTTTCTTTTGGTCTTTTTTGTTACTGTGTTGTAAACTCATTTGAAAATGGCGGCTTACGCGCAGTTCAGACGTCGAATTTATGGCGGTGTCAAACTTGAATAGAAATTAAAAGCGGGCTGGCACATTTTTTTTTAAAAGCTTTTCTTGACATACCGAATGGTTTCATACAACCCGCTCTCAACCTCCTTGGGTTTTGGGTCGAATTCAGGCGTAACAGCGACCTCTCACAGAAGTCCTCCACCTGCAAATCCGAGGCCATGGTTGCCATGCCTTCCGTTGTGGGTGTGATAGAGAAGCAACCTTTCGTTTGCATGCAATTAACATATGTTAACATGCATTAGCATTTCTCCCGACAGTGGAGGAACTGGTCTGGCGCGATGTGTGTAACAGAGGCGTGTTTCATCCGCACTGCGCAGAAAGAGTAGAAGAGACTCACACTATTGTTTCAGATGGCCCTTTAACCTCTTCCAAAGAGAACGTGACTTATTTTTTTTTTTTTCAGTGTTCGATAGAGCGCTGTTTGAACTCGGGCTTATTTCTTTAAGATTGGTCTTGGTTTCTAGAAGGATCCTTCATATAGCCAGCAGGTAGTAAAAGGTCATTCCTGTGGCTGTGAGTACCAGTAATTCCTTACAGTAACCACCACTTGCAACAGCCCTTGTGGTTTTCTCAAGGATCTTTCAGAAAGTTCAGAAGCACACATCCTCCGTCTCTCTCTCTCTCTCTCTCTCTCTCTCTCTCTCTCTCTCTCTCTCTCTCTCTCTCTCTCTCTCTCTCTCTCTCTCTCTCTCTCTCTCTCTCTCTCTCTCTCTCTCTCTCTCTCTCTCTCTCTCTCTCTCTCTCTGCCTCTCTCTCTCTCTCTCTCTCTCTCTGCCTCTGTCCCTCTCTCTCTCGCTCTCTGTCCCTCTCTTTCTCTCTCGCGGTCTCTTTCTCTCTCGCTGTCCCTCTCTCTGTCCCTCTCTCTATCTGTCCCCTGCTCTCTGTCCCTCTCTCTCTCTCTGTCTCTCTCTCTCTGTCTCTCTCTCTCTGTCTCTCTCTCTCGGTCCCTCTCTCTCTGTCCCTCTCTCTCTCTCTCTGTCCCTGTCCCGCTCTCTCTCTCTCTCTGTCCCGCTCTCTCTCTCTCTCTGTCCCTCTCTCTCTCTCTCTCTGTCTCTCTCTCTCTCTCTTTCTCTCTCTGTCCCTCTCTCTCTCTCTGTCCCTCTCTCTCTCTGTCTCGCTCTCTCTCTCTGTCCCTCTCCTTCTGTCTCTCTTTGTCCGTCCCTCTCTGTCTCTCTCTCTCTCTCTCTCTCTCTCTCATGTGCAGGTTGATTGGTCTGTCAGACACTGTCCCTCATCTTATGGCAGGCAGCAATGTAGTGCGCTGCCAACCCACAGCTTTCTGCTTCCTCCCCCAACAGGATGGGTAGCCTACTCTCATCAGAAACCTTGAATAAGGGTTTCAAATTTGGAGAAATGACAGTCTCTAATTGTCTCAGGTTCTGCTGTGGTGCAGTGGTTGCACAGGCTTTCCTCTACAGGCAGCCAGGTTTTCCTGTGTCTACCCTTCTCAATGGCAAGGCTGTGCTCACTGAGCCTCAGTAACCATGGTCAAATAGTTTGCCGTGGTGTACTGTCGATTTAGGGCCAGATAGCACTGCATTTTGCTTTGTGCTTGTGTTTCCCAATGAGCAATGTAGTTTTGTTTTGATTGTGATGTAATTTGTTTTATTCTGATTGATTGGATGTTCTGGTCTTGAGGCTTCAGTTTGTTAGTAGAACAGGTTTGTGAACTCAGCCCCAGGACCAGCTGGATGAGGGGACTCTTTTCTTTGTTCAGCTCTTGGCATTGCAGGGCTTGGTAATGATATGAGAGGGGGTCACTGTATTTTCGATGTTTCCAAAACTTAATTACTATTTTTTGAGTTTTTATTATTAGTGGATATTGGCCTAATTCTGCCCTGCATGCATTGTTTGTAGTTTTCCACTGGACATGTAGGAGAATCTTACAGAACTCAGCATGCAGGGTTTCAATGGGGTGTTTGTCCCATTTGGTAAAATCTTGTTTTGCAAGTGGACCCCACACCTCGCTGCCATAAAGTGCAATTGGTTCAATGACACATTCAATTAGTTTTAGCCAAATTTTAATAGGTATTTCAATTTGAATTTGTTGCGTAGAATGCCCTGCGTGCTTTCTCTCTCAGTTCATTCACTGCATCATTAAGGTGTCCAGTTGAGCTCTTTTTGGGGTTTACTGCCAGGGCCCAGGTCTGGCTGTACTGCTCTGGCAGGTCCAGGCTCTGCTGTAGGCCATGTGCTGTGGGAGACAGCAGGCATAGGTCATTTGCGAGGAGTAGGCATTTAACCTCTGAATTGTGGAGACTTACACCAGGAGCTGAGGATTTTTCTAGAATAGTGGCCAATTCGTTGATGTAAATATTGAAGAGTGCAGGGCTCAGATTGCAACCTTGGCGAAGGCCCCGCCCCTGGTTAAAGAATTCTGTTATTTTCTTGCCAATTTTCTTGCTGCACGTATTGCCAGTAAACATTGATTTAATTATGTCATGTGTTTTACCCCCTACATCACTTTCAATAACTTTGTAGAACAGTCCTGTATGCCAAATAGAATCAAATGTTTTTTGGAAGTCGATAAAGCAAGTGTATATTTTGTTATTATTTTGGTGGACATGTTTATCTATCAGGGTGTGTAGGGTGTAAATATGATAAGATGTTTTGTTATAAATCCAATTTGGCTTTTACTCAAGACATTGTGCTTATTAAGGAAGTTTAGAGTTCTTACATTTATAATACTACAGAAAACCTTCCCCAGGTTACTGTTCACACAAATGCCTCTGTAATTGCTGGGGTCAAATTTGTCTCCGTTCTTAAAGATTGGGGTTATGAGTCCTTGATTCCAGATGTCAGGGAAATAACCTACACTCAGGATCAAATTAAACAGTTTTTATATAGCCAGTTGAAATTTTGCACTAGTGAGTTTGAGCATCTCATTTAGGATGCCATCAGGTCCGCATGCTTTTTTACATTTGAGGGCCTGAAGTTTCTTATAGAGCTCCTGGTCAGTAATTGGGGAGTCCAATGGATTTTGATTGTCCTTTATAGCTTTTTCTAATCCATTCAACTTCTCATGAATTTTGGCGTTGTTCTGTGTTTGCGTCAATTTGAACGATGTTGTAGAGTGTTTTAAAATGGGTTGTCTATATGTCACCATTTTGTATCGCTAATTCCTCGTTTCGAATAAAATTTTTTTTTTTCCAATTTTGCCAGAAGTTGTTTGTGTTTATGGACGCCTCAATTAGTGTCAGCTGCTTGCTGTTGTACTGTGCTTTTTTGGTTCTGAGTGTACGTTTATAGAGTTTTAAAGTCTCACAGTAATGAAGGCGTAATTCACCATTATTTGGGTCTCTGTGCTTTTGGTTGGATAATGCTCAAGGTTTTTTTTTTTCCTTAATTTTACAATCTGCATCAAACCAGTTGTCAACTGTGGTCTTTTTTGTTTTGTTTTTTATCAATTTCAGTTGTGCTTCTTTTGCTGTTTGCCTGAATATATAGTTGATGTTTTTTACTGCTAGATTGATGCCTTCTTTATTGTGAGTGAATGTGGTATCCAGAAAGTTATCTAAGAGTGTTTGGATATTTTGGTTACAGGTTGCTTTCTGGTATTCTTCTGTGCTGTTTTGGGCCCATCTGTATGGATTTCTGATTTTGTACAGCTTACTGGGCTGTGAATGTGTGGTTGCTTCTAGGTCTGTTCTTTTGAGGAACAACGTAATTTGGCTGTGATCAGACAGAGGTGTTGGTGGCTTGACGGTGAATGAGCTGAGAGAGAAAAGGTCAATGTCTGTAATCATATAGTCTACTGTGCTGTGAGAAATAGGTGAATCTCCCAAGAGTCCTCTGCAGAACCTGTTATTGACAAAGCACAGACCCAGGCTTCTACAGAGCTGCAACAGATCCCTTCCGTTATTGTTGACGGTGCTGTCACTGTTGTTTCTATGGGGGAGATGAAGGCAGTTAGAAACAGCATGGCCTGTAATAAAGCTGTCCCCTCGTGTGGTCGTTAGATCAGGTAGTGTTCCTGTGCGCGCATTTGTGTCCCCACAGATAGATGAGCACATTTCCTTGGGCCTGGAAATGGCACGTCTCTTCCTCAAGAGTGGGAAGATCTCCTCTGAGTAATATGGGGATTCTGAGGGGGAGATCTCCTCTGAGTAATATGGGGATTCTGAGGGGGGATCTCCTCTGAGTAATATGGGGATTCTGAGGGGGTCTCCTCTGAGTAATATGGGGATTCTGAGGGGGAGATCTCCTCTGAGTAATATGGGGATTCTGAGGGGGAGATCTCCTCTGAGTAATATGGGGATTCTGAGGGGGGAGATATATATTGCGCAAAGGAACACATCTTTTTCTGTCAGTACAAGTTCTTTTTTCAGTTTTAACCAAATTGTGATATTTACCCATTTTGAGGGAATCAATTGCCTCTATTGACAGAGCTGTGTTTCTGTGACGGCACAATGACCTCTCTGTAGCCTGTGGGACAGTGAGTGACAATGTCACCCTTACACCATGTCTCCTGCAGAATGATGACGTCAACATCTTTAAGATCTTTGTTGAACTCCAGTGCTAAACTCTTCAGTCCAAAGGTTGATGAGTTGAGGCCCTGAATGTTCCACATGCTAACTGATAGGAATTTCATGTTGCAAAGAAAGAATAGCAGTCAGAGATAAACAGGATAACAGAAAAATTTTCTGTTATTTTTATATATATATATATATATATAACAGGAGGAGATGGCAAATGGAATTTATATAATATACATTTTCCTATTCATTGAACAAGTCAACTTCTAGTACAATAGATGTGTGTGTGTGTGTTTAGTGCAGATGTATTGGAGGAGCTGTTTAATCTCACTCAATCCTACAGGGTTCTCCTGTCCTCTGACGACCTCCGCGTAACTGCGCTGGTCCTGCTGTTGGGCCCTGTGGAGAGGAGGGGGGCCAGGTCTGGGCCGGGGGGGCTTCCTCTCTGGTCTGGTAGAGGTGGTGGTCTGGTGCGGGGTAGTAGGCTGGGCCCGGTCCAGTCTCTCTGGTCTGGTAGAGGTGGTGGTCTGGTGCGGGGTAGTAGGCTGGGCCCGGTCCAGTCTCTCTGGTCTAGTAGAGGTGGTGGTCTGGTGCGGGGTAGTAGGCTGGGCCCGGTCCAGTCTCTCTGGTCTGGTAGAGATGGTGGTCTGGTGTTGGGTAGTAGGTTGGGCCCGGTCCAGTCTGGCTAAGCCGATGGAAGTGATGATGCTCTGGTGGTGGGTGGGGCCTGTGGGGTGCGCTGAGTCTGGTGGGGCGTTGAGTGGGCCTGAGGCTCCTTGATGGTGCAGTGGTCTGGTAGGGGTCTCTGGGTGGTCCTCTGTCCAGTGCATCATGGGGTGTTTGTCTACCAAGTGCCACATCCTTTAGAGACTTGGCCAACATCCCTACTGTTTGCTTCCTCAGGTGGGAGTGGTTGTGCAGGTGCTCGGGGGGGGATTGTTGGGTGGTGGGCAACGTGCACGTTGGAGAGTAGGCCACACCCTCGGGTGATGTCAGCGTTGACTTTCTGAATGGTACGGGGATGAAAGTCTTTGCAGGGCAGCAGAGTGGAGATGGTGATGTGGGAGTTGGGGAACCGCTCAGAGGCCCTCTCTGCTACTCTGTTGACCAGGCTGCCTACTCTCTCCTGCTCCTCTCACAGGTTGTTGGTGCCGGTGTGAATAATAATGTAGCCTGGTGTGCCAAAGTCAGGAGTCTCTACAGTCTGCTCTCTGTGCTGCAGAACCCTCTTGATGACAGACAACTCATTTGCCATCTCCTCCTTTACCTGCACTAGCTCTCTCCTCATGGTGGCCTTTACCTCCTCAAGCGCTGTGGTAAGGCTCTCTCCTCATGGTTGCCTTTACCTCCTCAAGCGCTGTGGTAAGGCTCTCTCCTCATGGTGGCCTTTACCTCCTCAAGCGCTGTGGTAAGGCTCTCTCCTCATGGTTGCCTTTACCTCCTCAAGCGCTGTGGTAAGGCTCTCTCCTCATGGTGGCCTTTACCTCCTCAAGCGCTGTGGTAAGGCTCTCTCCTCATGGTTGCCTTTACCTCCTCAAGCGCTGTGGTAAGGCTCTCTCCTCATGGTTGCCTTTACCTCCTCAAGCGCTGTGGTAAGGCTCTCTCCTCATGGTGGCCTTTACCTCCTCAAGCGCTGTGGTAAGGCTCTCTCCTCATGGTTGCCTTTACCTCCTCAAGCGCTGTGGTAAGGCTCTCTCCTCATGGTTGCCTTTACCTCCTCAAGCGCTGTGGTAAGGCTCTCTCCTCATGGTTGCCTTTACCTCCTCAAGCGCTGTGGTAAGGCTCTCTCCTCATGGTTGCCTTTACCTCCTCAAGCGCTGTGGTAAGGCTCTCTCCTCATGGTGGCCTTTACCTCCTCAAGCGCTGTGGTAAGGCTCTCTCCTCATGGTTGCCTTTACCTCCTCAAGCGCTGTGGTAAGGCTCTCTCCTCATGGTGGCCTTTACCTCCTCAAGCGCTGTGGTAAGGCTCTCTCCTCATGGTGGCCTTTACCTCCTCAAGCGCTGTGGTAAGGCTCTCTCCTCATGGTTGCCTTTACCTCCTCAAGCGCTGTGGTAAGGCTCTCTCCTCATGGTGGCCTTTACCTCATCAAGCGCTGTGGTAAGGCTCTCTCCTCATGGTTGCCTTTACCTCCTCAAGCGCTGTGGTAAGACTCTCTCTCAGCTCCTGGACAGAGTTCTTCAGCTGGGTCCTGCACTGGTTGATCTGGTCCTGTAGAAACTCTGTGTCTGGGCTGGTGGTGGTGTAGCTGAGGGGCTGCTCCTTCAGCTCAGTAACCCATACCTCCTAACAGAGCCAGCCTGTCTCTCAGCAGGCTGATGGTGGTGTGGTCTTGTCTCTGGTGGTTGTAGGCAGGTAGGGGGGAGGATAGTCCTGCTGTTGGGGTGCCTGAGGTGAGGGGAGAAGTCGGGGTGCTGTCCTTGTCTTTTTTGTTTGTTTCCGCTATCCTTTGGGTGGGGAAGTCCTGCACGAATGAGCTGAGTGCCGCCTCACTGCCCTGGACAATGACAGTGCCGTTCTGGTACATGTTTACCGTCAGAAACCTGTTTTCCTGGTCCTTCTCGCTGTCCTCAAAAATGTGGATTTGCCTTCCCTTGCAGATGCCTTTCTTTGTGGTATGGCTGAAATGCCTGGTTCCAGCTGTACGCCAGGCAGTAGCGTGGTCTGTGTAAAATAACAGGTTTGTAACAGTCCTGTTTTGTGAGCAGTCGGCAAATAAAGTTTCTGGGTTCTCCCTCAGAATTCTGTGTTTAAAATGGATTCTTCCCTTCCCTGATTTGGGGAAGTCTCTCAGTCTCTGGCGCTGCCTCAGTGGCCATGTTGCTATGGTCACCACCAGTAAACAGCCTAACCGTAAGCTAGCTGACAGATTTGAATTTGGCTAGCTAGTACAATTTAAGATTGTCAGAGAGTGAGTTAAAAGACCAATCTTGTTTACTGCTGTGTTGATCTTCAGTTGTACAAATTGATTACCTATACATTTTCCGCTAATTTAATCATGTCAATCTCAAGTTTTTTTCTTCTTCTGTCTCTGTCTCTGTCTCTGTCTCTGTGTGTGTGTGGTGTGTGTGGTGTGTGTGGTGTGTGTGGTGTGTGTGGTGTGTGTGGTGTGTGCGGTGTGTGTGTGTGTGTGTGTGTGTGTTAGAGGTCGACCGATTTATGATTTTTCAACGTCGATACCGATTATTGGAGGACCAAAAAAAGCCGACACCGATTTTAAAAGCTTACGTTCAAGTTCCTTGCTCAGAACATATGAAAGCTGGTGGTTCAATATTCCCAGTTAAGAAGTTTTAGGTTGTAGTTATTATAGGAATTATGACGCGTCAACTATTTCTCTCTATACCATTTGTATTTCATATACAGTGAGGGAAATAAGTATTTGACCCCTCTGCAAAACATGACTTAGTACTTGGTGGCAAAACCCTTGTTGGCAATCACAGAGGTCAGACGTTTCTTGTAGTTGGCCACCAGGTTTACACACATCTCAGGAGGGATTTTGTCTCACTCCTCTTTGCAGATCTTCTCCAAGTCATTAAGGTTTCGAGGCTGACGTTTGGCAACTCGAACCTTCAGCTCCCTCAACAGATTTTCTATGGGATTAAGGTCTGGAGACTGGCTAGGCCGCTCCAGGACCTTAATGTGCTTCTTCTTGAGCCACTCCTTTGTTGCCTTGGCCGTGTGTTTTGGGTCATTGTCATGCTGGAATACCCATCCATGACCCATTTTCAATGCCCTGGCTGGGGGAAGGAGGTTCTCACCCAAGATTTGACGGGTACATGGCCCCGTCCATCGTCCCTTTGATGCGGTGAAGTTGTCCTGTCCCCTTAGCAGAAAAACACCCCCAAAGCATAATGTTTCCACCTCCATGTTTGACGGTGGGGATGGTGTTCTTGGGGTCATAGGCAGCATTCCTCCTCCTTCAAACACGACGAGTTGAGTTGATGCCAAAGAGCTCCATTTTGGTCTCATCTGACCACAACACTTTCACCCAGTTGTCCTCTGAATCATTCAGATGTTCATTGGCAAACTTCAGACGGGCATGTATATGTGCTTTCTTGAGCAGGGGGACCTTGCGGGCGCTGCAGGATTTCAGTCCTTCACGGCGTAGTGTGTTACCAATAATTTTCTTGGTGACTATGGTCCCAGCTGCCTTGAGATCATTGACAAGATCCTCCCGTGTAGTTCTGGGCTGATTCCTCACCGTTCTCATGATCATTGCAACTCCACGAGGTGAGATCTTGCATGGAGCCCCAGGCCGAGGAAGATTGACAGTTCTTTTGTGTTTCTTCCATTTGCGAAGAAGAGGGGGTCAAATACTTATTTCCCTCATTAAAATGCAAATCAATTTATAACATTTTTCACATGTGTTTTTCTGGATTTTTTTGTTGTTATTCTGTCTCTCACTGTTCAAATAAACCTACCATTAAAATTATAGACTGATCATTTCTTTGTCAGTGGGAAAACATACAAAATCAGCAGGGGATCAATTACTTTTTTCCCCTCACTGTACCTTTGACTATTGGATGTTCTAATAGGCACTTTAGTATTGCCAGCCTAATCTCAGGAGTTGATAGGCTTGAAGTCATAAACAGCGCTGTGGTTCAATCATTGCTAAGAGCTGCTGGCAAACACAGTAAAGTTTGAATGAATGCTTACGAGCCTGCTGCTGCCTACCACCGCTCAGTCAGACTGCTCTATCAAATCATAGACTTAATTATAATATAATAAACACACAAAAATACGAGCCTTTGGTCATTAATATTGTCAAATCCAGAACGATCATTTCGAAAACAAAACGTTTATTCTTTCAGTGTAATACGGAACCGTTCCGTATTTTATCAAACGGGTGGCAACCCAAAGTCCTAAATATTGCTGTTACATTGCACAACCTTCAATGTTATGTCATAATTATGTAAAATTCTGGCAAATTAGTTCACAGTTCGCAACGAGCCAGGCGGCCCAAATTGTTGCATATATCTGGTATGAGATAGTTGTTGAGCGGCTTCACTGCAAGTATATTGTATGTTTCCGATACTCAATAAATAAATAAAAAATATAAATAAAAATAATAAACTTCTGCATATACCCTGACTCTGCTTGCACTGAACGCAAGAGAAGTGACACAATTTCCCTAGTTAATATTGCCTGCTAACATTAATTTATTTTAACTACATATGCAGGTTTAAAAATATATACTTCTGTGTATTGATTTTAAGAAAGGCATTGATGTTTATGGTTAGGTACTTTTGTGATTTTTTTTTTCGCGAATGCGCTTTTGTTAAATCATCCCCCGATTGGCAAAGTTGAAGTAGGCTGTGATTCGATGATAAATTAACAGGCACCACATTGATTATATGCAACGCCGGACAAGCTAGTTAACTACACATGGTTGACGATATTACTAGGTTAACTAGTGATTATGTGAAGATTAATTGTTTTTTTATAAGATCAGTTTAATGCTAGTTAGCAACTTACCTTGGCTCCTTGCAGCCACAAGGTCCTTTTTGATGCTGCACTCGCGGAACAGGTGGTCAGCCTGTTTGCTCAGCTCGCTCTGCATGCTGCGAGTAACCATAGCAACGACTCCGCTTGGGCTGCTCTGCTCACTCCTAACTTAAGGAACATTGTCTGTGAAATAATCTCTCCTGTCTTATATTTGACAAGGCTGAAACACTTCTGACACCATGTTGTGATCTTAGTCGTTGGACTGTACTGCGCAGTAGAGCAGCTTCTAAGTATTAGTGATCATCAGCTCAGTGATACCTTGCCCGTACCCTAGTTATAGATGAGAAAAACAGATGTATAATATCGGGACCTGTCGGGTAGCAGAGCTCTAATCACGACTCTACACTGCAACCATTTTACTCGCATATGCACTTAAATATTTTGCTGTGCGTCCTGGCTTTTAATATTTTAAGAATATTTCTCATTGTGCTCCTAAATGTATTTTTGTGCACCTAAATCTTTCAACTTACACGTGCTCCTTGAGAAAAATGTGAAAGTAAAGCCCTGTATATTGTTAGTGGAATGGCACTATGAGCTAGTGACTCATAAGAAACCATGAGCTAGTGGCTCATAAGAAACCATGAGCTAATGGCTCATAAGAAACCATGAGCTAATGGCTCATAAGAAACCATGAGCTAATGGCTCATAAGAAACCATGAGCTAATGGCTCATAAGAAACCATGAGCTAATGGCTCATAAGAAACCATGAGCTAGTGGCTCATAAGAGACCATGAGCTAGTGACTCATAAGAAACCATGAGCTAGTGGCTCATAAGAGACCATGAGCTAGTGGCTCATAAGAGACCATGAGCTAATGGCTCATAAGAGACCATGAGCTAATGGCTCATAAGAGACCATGAGCTAATGGCTCATAAGAGACCATGAGCTAATGGCTCATAAGAAACCATGAGCTAATGGCTCATAAGAAACCATGAGCTAATGGCTCATAAGAAACCATGAGCTAATGGCTCATAAGAAACCATGAGCTAATGGCTCATAAGAAACCATGAGCTAATGGCTCATAAGAAACCATGAGCTAATGACTCATAAGAAACCATGAGCTAATGACTCATAAGAAACCATGAGCTAATGGCTCATAAGAAACCATGAGCTAGTGGCTCATAAGAAACCATGAGCTAGTGGCTCATAAGGGACCATGAGCTAGTGGCTCATAAGAGACCATGAGCTAGTGGCTCATAAGAAACCATGAGCTAATGACTCATAAGAAACCATGAGCTAATGGCTCATAAGAAACCATGAGCTAATGACTCATAAGAAACCATGAGCTAATGACTCATAAGAGACCATGAGCTAATGACTCATAAGAAACCATGAGCTAATGACTCATAAGAAACCATGAGCTAGTGGCTCATAAGAGACCATGAGCTAATGGCTCATAAGAAACCATGAGCTAATGGCTCATAAGAGACCATGAGCTAATGGCTCATAAGAAACCATGAGCTAGTGACTCAGAGTTATAATAATAGAATACAAAAAGGGGCAAATGTGGTTGTGCATCAGCAGTTTTTCAACAATTTAGCTTAGGGCCCCCAAAAGACTTGGGCCGTCTCTGACTGCATTTGTAGGTATGGATGTGGGTACGCAGACCCGCGAGCCAATGCGTGCCCCTCATGATGAGTTACGATTTCTCTTGTGCCCCCACCTCCATCAAAGTTGCCCATCCCTGCTCTGGATGAATAACCTAGACTACCCTCTCTGTTATGCCAGTCCTGTCGACTGAAGGATTGCTGTTGATGTTAACATGGGACGTTAACCCAGCAATATTTCCTCCAGTTGTTGTTTTATGAATGGTAATGGTTAACCCCAGACTGTGCAAATACACAGCTCTGAAACAGCTGAGTGGAGACAAGGACTGGGAGTCTCTGGTCTGGTAGTTAAATAATCCCGATGGAGTCTGGAGAGGAGGAGTCTGGAGAGAGAGAGAGCATTGACCAGGAATGCCGCCGAGCTACAAGAGGCCAAAACAAACCAGCCACTCAGGACATTTTATCAACCTGTCAGAGTCAATAAAGTTACAATAGAGCAATTAAAGGGGAGGGGTTTCATTGTGAGGAAACCAGGACCATGTTATTATTCTTTAAATAAACCAGAATCTCACTCAGGACTCAAGAGAAATAGTCCATCCATGGTTCCAAAGAATTAACACGTATTTAGACTTATCAAATGTCGAAAATCAAAAGGATTTTAACTATGTTTGGCAGATATTTTTATACGCTGAAAAGCGAAGGTAATTGGTTTAGCTATGTCTGCTGTGTTAGGCCAGGTGTGCTGCCTTAAACAGACTTTTTGCTTTTTGCATGACTCAGCCGCCTTGGCCTACACAAAGCAGTTGAGCCATTTTTGTGTGTGTGTGTGTGTGTGTGTGTATTCTGACCCATCGCAGCTGTTTTTACTGTATCGTTATGGTTTGGCCACAGCACGGTGGTTTGAGTGATCAGTAAACCGCCTACTTCAGGCAGGTGTTTGAGTGTGTTTACGTCAGTGCCAGTCCTCAGTGCCAGTCCTCAGTGCCAGTCTGTGTTTGAGCTGTGAGCGTGTTTGTGTGTACAGTGCATTCGGAAAGTATTCAGCCTCCTTGACTTTTCCACATTTTGTTACATTAGAGCTTTATTCTAAAATTGATTAAAATGTATTAAAAATAAAAAACTGAAATATCACATTTACATGCACTACCGTTCAAAAGTTTGGGGTCACTTAGAAATGTCCTTGTTTTTTTAAGAAAAGCAAAGAAATTGTCCATTTAAAATAACATCAAATAGATCAGAAATACAGTGTAGACATTGTTAATGTTGTAAATGACTATTGTAGCTGGAAATGGCTGATTTAAAAAAAAAAAAAGTGGCTTTTGGCAAACTCCAAGCGGGCTGTCATGTGCCTTTTACTGAGGAGTGGCTTCCGTCTGGCCACTCTTATCATAAAGTCCTGATTGGTGGAGTGCTGGAGAGATGGTTATCCTTCTGGAAGGTTCTCTCATCTCCATAGAGGAACTCTGGAGCTCTGACAGAGTGACTATTGGGTTCTTGGTCACTTCCCTGACCAAGGCCCTTCTCCCCTGATTGCTCAGTTTGGCCGGACAGCTGGCTCTAGGAAGAGTCTTGGTGGTTCCAAACTTCTTCCATTTAAGAATGATGGAGGCCACTGTGTTCTTGGGGACCTTCAATGCTGCAGAATTTGTTTTGGTACCCTTCTGAGAGATTTGTGCCTCGACACAATCCTGTCTTGGTCCTCTACTGGCAATTCCTTCAACCTCATGGCTTGGTTTTTGCTCTGTCAACTGTGAGACCTTACATAGACAGGTGTGTGCCTTTCCAAATCATGTCCAATCAATTGAATTTACCACAGGTGGACTCCAATCAAGATGTAGAAACATCTCAAGGATGATCAACGGACACAGGATAAACCTGAACTCAATTTCGAGTCTCATAGCAAAGGTGTCTGAATACTTATGTAAATAAGGTATTTCTGTTCATTTTTATTTTGTGTATTTGCAAACATTTCTAAAAACCTGTTTTCGCTTCGTCATTATGGGGTTTTGTTTGTAGATTGATGAGGAATTAAAAAATATATATAACATTTTTGAATAAGGCTGTAAAGTAACAACATTTGGGAAAAAGTGAGGGGGTCAGAATACTTTCTGAATGCCCTGTTTGTAGTTGTGGGGGTGTGAAAAGCTTGCTAAAGATTGGGACAGGTGTCTGGTAGAGTGGGGATTTGGCTAGGCTGAAAAACTGCGCTATTTGTAAAATAATATTCTCCGATTTTCTTTTGAGATTTCATGCTACGTTCTGGGCTGTAAATCATTACACTACAGGCCTCGAGGAAGCCCCCAACACGGGTAGACACCAGGCCAGGGGAGGATGCTGTGATGCTGTGATCCTGGGTACGATGTGTGTCCAGATGCTGGCTTGTGGAAACACTTGTCACTTTTTAGCGTACCCTCGTAAACTAAAGAAATGTTTTCATCTTACCTGTTAAAATAACTCAATTTTGAAGAGTTAACGGATCATCACACACTTCCTCCTGAATTAACCTCTGACCTCTGAGGTGACCTGAATGGAAAGAACTGTCCTGAACAACACCAGGGTGGTCAGCTGATCAAGGAACAGGCTCTGTGGTGCTGCTGTTCATTTCCCTTTGATTAGTCTTGTGTGCCAAACCTCAAAACGTGAGGCTTATGAATCGAGAATTCAAGATAAGATGCTGGGAGCGGCTGGGGTTGAGGTTCAGGCTACCAACTGAAGGCAGTTGGAATCTATCAGTGAAAAGATACCAGGCCTGCCAGTGGCACTCAACCCAACTCTCCCCGCACCCACTCATGCCCCCTTCCCCTCTTACCGGTTCTGTTGATGTGGCGATGGAACCAGAGCCCACCCCGTGTCCTGGTAACCTCTGTCTCCCGGCGTTCCCAGGCTCTGGTGGTGGCACGGATCCCAGATCTGGGCCGGAAGGACCGAGCGGGAGAGTTTCTCAGGAGACGGAATACAAACAGTTATGGAGCTGTCATCTCTCCTCCTCTCGTCTGCTCTCCGGATCCAAATAATTTAATCAACCAGCTGGTCCATTAGACTCAGGGTCTTACAGGCTTACTGCTGCTGGGGGGAAAGGGGTGCAGTCAGGTTCCTGGGAGGGAACGTGTTTAGCTGTCATTAACACACATGAGGGAGTGTGTGTTTGGGTTCAGATGATTGAGTGTTGATTAAATCCTCGGGATAAGAGGTGATGTTCAGGATGGTAAGGGTTAAGATTCTCTGCTAAAAGTTTTTGACTGGGACAAATGTATGTGGCCTAACTCTAACCTCTGACAGTAGTCCCTCCAGCTGTCTCTTCAGGCTGCCGTTCTGGTTCTTTGGCGCCTGGTTCTCAGACAGAGCCATCTTGCAGATAGGCTGAAGTGTTTAAAGCTTGAACTTTGAAAGAGTATATACACTCGCTATACCATCCATTATATACACTGGATATACCAAACATTAGGAACACCTTCCTAATAGTGAGTTGCACCGGCCCCCCCCCCCTTTTGCCCTCAGAGCAGCCTCAATGCCTTTAGAGCAGCCCCGTTCATCTGCCCATGAATATTTTGTCTTTCCCACAATCCATGTCTCAATTGTCTCAAGACTTGAAAGTCCTTCTTTAACCTGCCTCCTAACATTCATCTACACTGATTTGAAGTGGATTTAACAAGTGACATCAATAAGGGATCATAGCATTCACCTGGATTCAACCAGAGAGCGGTAGCAACCAGCGAGCCGTAGCAACCAGCGAGCGGTAGCATCAGAGGCTAAATAATTATCCCAGGAAATGAAGTAGAGCAAGACTAGCTTTTATGTTAACCCCACCTTCTTTCCATTCTCTCTCTTTTTCTGTCGCTCCTTTCCCACCCCCTCTCTTCTCACACGTCCCCCCTCTCTTCTCACACGTCCCCCCTCTCTTCTCACACGTCCCCCTCTCTTCTCTTCTCACACGTCCCCCTCTCTTCTCACACGTCCCCCTCTCTCTTCTCACACGTCCCCCTCTCTTCTCACACGCCCCCTCTCTTCTCACACGTCCCCCTCTCTTCTCACGTCCCCCCTCTCTTCTCACACGCCCCCTCTCTTCTCACACGCCCCCTCTCTTCTCACACGTCCCCCTCTCTTCTCACACGCCCTCCCTCTCTTCTCTTCTCACATCGCCCTCCTCTCTTCTCACACGTCCCCCTCTCTTCTCGTGACGTCCCCCTCTCTTCTCACACGTCCCCCTCTCTTCTCACACGTCCCCCTCTCTTCTCACATCGCCCCCTCTCTTCTCACACGTCCCCCTCTCTTCTCACACGCCCCCTCTCTTCTCACACGCCCCCTCTCTTCTCACACGCCCTCTCTCTCTTCTCACATCGTCCCCCTCTCTTCTCACACGTCCCCCTCTCTTCTCACACGCCCCCTCTCTTCTCACACGCCCCCTCTCTTCTCACACGCCCCCTCTCTTCTCACACGCCCCCTCTCTTCTCACACGTCCCCCTCTCTTCTCACACGCCCCTCTCTTCTCACACGCCCCCTCTCTTCTCACACGCCCCCTCTCTTCTCACACGCCCCCTCTCTCTTCTCACACGTCCCCCTCTCTTCTCACACGCCCCCTCTCTTCTCACACGCCCCCTCTCTCTTCTCTCACACGCCCCCCTCTCTTCTCACACGCCCTCTCTCTCTTCTCACACGCCCCTCTCTTCTCACATCGCCCCCTCTCTTCTCACACGCCCCCTCTCTTCTCACATCGCCCCCTCTCTTCTCACACGCCCTCCTCTCTTCTCACACGTCCCCCTCTCTTCTCTTCTCACACGTCCTCCTCTCTTCTCACACGTCCCCCTCTCTTCTCTTCTCACACGTCCTCCTCTCTTCTCTTCTCACACGTCCCCCTCTCTTCTCACACGCCCCCTCTCTTCTCACACGCCCCCTCTCTTCTCACACGCCCCCTCTCTTCTCTTCTCACACGCCCCCTCTCTTCTCTTCTCTCACATCGCCCCTCTCTTCTCACACGCCCCCTCTCTTCTCACACGCCCCCTCTCTTCTCACATCGCCCCCCTCTCTTCTCACACGCCCCCTCTCTTCTCACACGCCCCTCTCTTCTCACATCGCCCCCTCTCTTCTCACACGCCCTCTCTTCTCTTCTCACACGCCCCCTCTCTTCTCTTCTCACACGCCCTCCTCTCTTCTCACACGCCCCCTCTCTTCTCACACGCCCCTCTCTCTTCTCAGACGCCCTCCTCTCTTCTCACGCCCCCTCTCTTCTCTTCTCACACGCCCTCCTCTCTTCTCTTCTCACACGCCCTCCTCTCTTCTCTTCTCACACGCCCTCCTCTCTTCTCTTCTCACACGTCCCCCTCTCTTCTCACACGCCCCCTCTCTTCTCACACGCCCTCTCTTCTCACACGTCCCCCTCTCTTCTCACACGCCCCCTCTCTTCTCACACGCCCCCTCTCTCTTCTCACACGCCCCTCTCTTCTCACACGCCCCCTCTCTTCTCACACGCCCCTCTCTTCTCACACGCCCCCTCTCTTCTCACACGCCCCCTCTCTTCTCACACGCCCCTCTCTCTTCTCACACGCCCCCTCTCTCTTCTCACATCGCCCCTCTCTTCTCACACGCCCCCCTCTCTTCTCACATCGCCCCCTCTCTTCTCACACGCCCCCTCTCTTCTCACATCGCCCCCTCTCTTCTCACATCGCCCCCTCTCTTCTCACATCGCCCCCTCTCTTCTCACATCGCCCCTCTCTTCTCACATCGCCCCCTCTCTTCTCACACGTCCCCCTCTCTTCTCACACGCCCCCTCTCTTCTCACACGCCCCCTCTCTTCTCACACGCCCCCCTCTCTTCTTCTCACACGCCCTCCTCTCTTCTCACACGCCCCCTCTCTTCTCACGCCCCCTCTCTTCTCACGCCCCTCCTCTCTTCTCACACGCCCCCTCTCTTCTCTTCTCACACGCCCTCTCTCTTCTCACACGCCCTCCTCTCTTCTCTTCTCACACGCCCCCTCTCTTCTCACACGCCCCCTCTCTTCTCACACGCCCCCTCTCTTCTCACACGCCCTCTCTCTTCTCACACGCCCCCTCTCTTCTCACACGCCCCCTCTCTTCTCACACGCCCCCTCTCTTCTCACATCGCCCCCTCTCTTCTCACATCGCCCCCTCTCTTCTCACACGCCCCCTCTCTTCTCACATCGCCCCCTCTCTTCTCACACGCCCCTCTCTTCTCACACGCCCCCTCTCTCTTCTCACACGCCCCCTCTCTTCTCACATCGCCCCCTCTCTTCTCACACGCCCCTCTCTTCTCACACGCCCCCTCTCTTCTCACACGTCCCCCTCTCTTCTCACACGCCCCCTCTCTTCTCACACGCCCTCTCTCTCTCTTCTCACACGCCCCCTCTCTTCTCACACGCCCCCTCTCTTCTCACATCGCCCCCTCTCTTCACACGCCCCCTCTCTTCTCACACGCCCCCTCTCTTCTCACACGCCCCTCTCTTCTCACATCGCCCCCTCTCTTCTCACACGCCCCCTCTCTTCTCACACGCCCCTCTCTTCTCACACGCCCCTCTCTTCTCACACGCCCCCTCTCTTCTCACACGCCCCCTCTCTTCTCACACGTCCCCCTCTCTTCTCACACGCCCCCTCTCTTCTCACATCGCCCCTCTCTTCTCTTCTCACATCGCCCCCTCTCTTCTCACACGCCCCCTCTCTTCTCACACGCCCTCTCTCTTCTCACACGCCCCCTCTCTTCTCACATCGCCCCCTCTCTTCTCGTGACGCCCTCTCTCTTCTCGTGACGCCCTCCTCTCTTCTCGTGACGCCCCCTCTCTTCTCGTGACGCCCCCTCTCTTCTCACACGCCCCCTCTCTTCTCACACGCCCCTCTCTTCTCACACGCCCCCTCTCTTCTCACGTCCCCCTCTCTTCTCACACGTCCCCTCTCTTCTCACACGCCCTCCTCTCTTCTCACACGCCCCCTCTCTTCTCTTCTCACACGCCCTCCTCTCTCTCTTCTCACACGCCCCCTCTCTTCTCACACGCCCCTCTCTTCTCACACGCCCCCCTCTCTTCTCACACGTCCCCCTCTCTTCTCACACACGCCCCCTCTCTTCTCACACGCCCCCTCTCTTCTCACACGCCCCCTCTTCTCACACGCCCCCTCTCTTCTCACACGCCCCCTCTCTTCTCACATCCCCCTCTCTCTCTTCTCACACGCCCCCTCTCTTCTCACATCGCCCTCTCTTCTCACACGCCCCCTCTCTTCTTCTCACACGCCCCCTCTCTTCTCACACGCCCCCCTCTCTTCTCACACGCCCCCTCTCTTCTCACACGCCCCCTCTCTTCTCACACGCCCTCTCTCTTCTCACATCGCCCCCTCTCTTCTCACACGCCCCTCTCTTCTCACATCGCCCCCTCTCTTCTCACACGCCCCCTCTCTTCTCACATCGCCCCCTCTCTTCTCACACGCCCTCTCTTCTCACACGCCCTCCTCTCTCTTCTCACACGCCCTCTCTCTTCTCACACGCCCCCTCTCTCTTCTCACACGCCCCCTCTCTTCTCACACGTCCCCCCTCTCTTCTCACACGCCCCCTCTCTCTTCTCACACGCCCCCCTCTCTTCTCACACGTCCCCCTCTCTTCTCACATCGCCCCCTCTCTTCTCACGTCCCCCTCTCTTCTCACACGTCCCCCTCTCTTCTCACATCGCCCCCCTCTCTTCTCACACGCCCCCTCTCTTCTCACACGCCCCCCTCTCTTCTCGTGACGTCCCCTCTCTCTTCTCAGATCGTCCCCCTCTCTTCTCGTGACGCCCTCTCTCTTCTCGTGACGCCCTCCTCTCTTCTCGTGACGCCCCTCTCTTCTTCTCGTGACGCCCCTCTCTTCTCTCGTGACGCCCCCTCTCTTCTCGTGACGTCCCCCTCTCTTCTCGTGACGTCCCCCTCTCTTCTCGTGACGTCCCCTCTCTTCTCGTGACGCCCCCCTCTCTTCTCGTGACGCCCCCTCTCTTCTCGTGACGTCCCTCCTCTCTTCTCGTGACGTCCCCCTCTCTTCTCGTGACGCCCCCTCTCTTCTCGTGACGTCCCCTCTCTTCTCGTGACGCCCCCTCTCTCTTCTCGTGACGTCCCCCTCTCTTCTCGTGACGCCCCCTCTCTTCTCGTGACGCCCCTCTCTCTCTCTTCTCGCACGTCCCTCCTCTCTTCTCGTGACGCCCCTCTCTTCTCGTGACGCCCCCTCTCTTCTCGTGACGCCCCCTCTCTTCTCGTGACGCCCCTCTCTTCTCAGACGCCCCCTCTCTTCTCGTGACGCCCCTCTCTCTTCTCGTGACGTCCCCCTCTCTTCTCACACGTCCCCCTCTCTTCTCGTGACGCCCCCTCTCTTCTCACGCCCCCCTCTCTTCTCGTGACGCCCCCTCTCTTCTCGTGACGCCCTCTCTCTCTTCTCGTGACGCCCCCTCTCTTCTCGTGACGCCCCTCTCTTCTCGTGACGCCCCCTCTCTTCTCACACGCCCCCTCTCTTCTCACACGCCCCCCCTCTCTTCTCACACGCCCTCTCTCTTCTCACATCGCCCCCTCTCTTCTCACACGCCCCTCTCTCTTCTCACACGCCCCCTCTCTTCTCACACGCCCCCTCTCTTCTCACACGCCCCCTCTCTTCTCACACGCCCCCTCTCTTCTCACACGTCCCCTCTCTTCTCACACGCCCCTCTCTTCTCACACGCCCCCTCTCTTCTCACATCGCCCCTCTCTCTCTTCTCTTCTCACACGCCCTCCTCTCTCTCTTCACACGCCCCTCTCTCTTCTCACACGTCCCCCTCTCTTCTCACACGTCCCCTCTCTCTTCTCACACGCCCTCCTCTCTCTTCTCACACGCCCCCTCTCTTCTCACACGCCCTCTCTCTTCTCACACGCCCTCTCTCTCTCTCTCTTCTCACACGCCTCCTCTCTCTCTTCTCACACGCCCCCTCTCTTCTCACACGCCCCCTCTCTTCTCACACGCCCCCTCTCTTCTCACACGCCCCCTCTCTTCTCACACGCCCTCTCTCTTCTCACACGCCCTCTCTTCTCACATCGCCCCCTCTCTTCTCACACGCCCCCTCTCTTCTCACATCGTCCCCCTCTCTTCTCACACGCCCCCTCTCTTCTCACATCGCCCCCTCTCTTCTCACACGTCCCCCTCTCTTCTCACATCGCCCCCTCTCTTCTCACACGCCCCCTCTCTTCTCTCACACGCCCCCTCTCTTCTCACATCGCCCCCCTCTCTTTCTCACACGCCCCCTCTCTTCTCACATCGCCCCCTCTCTTCTCACACGCCCTCTCTCTTCTCACACGCCCCCCTCTCTTCTCACATCGCCCCCTCTCTTCTCTCACATCGCCCTCTCTCTTCTCACACGTCCCCCTCTCTTCTCACACGCCCCCTCTCTCTTCTCACACGCCCCCTCTCTTCTCACACGCCCCCTCTCTTCTCGTGACGCCCCCTCTCTTCTCACACGCCCCTCTCTTCTCACACGCCCCCTCTCTTCTTCTCACACGCCCCCTCTCTTCTCACACGCCCCCTCTCTTCTCTTCTCACACGTCCCCCTCTCTTCTCTCACACGCCCCCTCTCTTCTCACACGCCCCCTCTCTTCTCACACGCCCCCTCTCTTCTCTTCTCACACGTCCTCCTCTCTTCTCACACGTCCCCTCTCTTCTCGTGACGCCCTCTCTCTTCTCACGTCCCCCTCTCTTCTCACGTCCCCCTCTCTTCTCACACGTCCCCCTCTCTTCTCACACGTCCCCCTCTCTTCTCACACGCCCCCTCTCTTCTCTCAGACGCCCCCTCTCTTCTCACACGCCCTCCCTCTCTTCTCACACGCCCCCTCTCTTCTCACACGCCCCCTCTCTTCTCACACGCCCTCTCTCTTCTCACACGCCCCCTCTCTTCTCACACGCCCCCTCTCTTCTCTTCTCACACGCCCTCTCTCTCTTCTCACACGCCCCCTCTCTTCTCACACGCCCCCTCTCTTCTCACACGCCCCCTCTCTCTTCTCACACGCCCCCCTCTCTTCTCACACGCCCCCTCTCTTCTCACACGCCCCCTCTCTTCTCACACGTCCCCCTCTCTTCTCACACGCCCCTCTCTCTTCTCACACGCCCCCTCTCTTCTCACACGCCCCCCCTCTCTTCTCACACGCCCCCTCTCTTCTCACACGCCCCCTCTCTTCTCACACGCCCCTCTCTTCTCACATCGTCCCCCTCTCTTCTCACACGCCCCCTCTCTTCTCACACGCCCCCTCTCTTCTCACATCGCCCCCTCTCTTCTCACACGCCCCCTCTCTCTTCTCACATCGCCCTCTCTTCACACGCCCTCTCTTCTCACACGCCCCCTCTCTTCTCACACGCCCCTCTCTTCTCACACGTCCCCTCTCTTCTCACACGCCGCCCCCTCTCTTCTCACACGCCCCCTCTCTTCTCACACGCCCCTCTCTCTTCTCACACGCCCTCTCTCTTCTCACGCCCTCCCTCTCTTCTCACATCCCCCCTCTCTTCTCACACGCCCCCTCTCTTCTCAGACGTCCCCTCTCTTCTCACGTCCCCCTCTCTTCTCACACGTCCCCCCTCTCTTCTCACACGTCCCCCTCTCTTCTCACGTCCCCCTCTCTTCTCACATCGCCCCCCTCTCTTCTCACACGTCCCCCTCTCTTCTCACACGCCCCTCTCTTCTCACACGTCCCCTCTCTTCTCACACGCCCCCTCTCTTCTCGTGACGCCCTCCTCTCTTCTCGTGACGTCCCCCTCTCTTCTCGTGACGCCCTCCTCTCTTCTCGTGACGCCCCCTCTCTTCTCGTGACGCCCTCTCTTCTCAGACGCCCCTCTCTCTTCTCGCAGACGTCCCCCTCTCTTCTCTTCTCGTGACGCCCCCTCTCTTCTTCTCGTGACGCCCTCCTCTCTTCTCACACGTCCCCCTCTCTTCTCACACGCCCCCTCTCTTCTCACACGTCCCCCTCTCTTCTCACACGTCCCTCCTCTCTTCTCTTCTCACACGTCCCTCCTCTCTTCTCACACGCCCCCTCTCTTCTCACACGCCCCTCTCTCTTCTCACACGCCCCTCCTCTCTTCTCACATCGCCCCCTCTCTTCTTCTCTTCTCACACGCCCCTCCTCTCTCTTCTCACACGTCCCCCTCTCTTCTCACACGCCCCCTCTCTTCTCACACGCCCCCTCTCTTCTCACACGTCCTCCTCTCTTCTCACACGTCCCCCTCTCTTCTCACACGCCCTCCTCTCTTCTCACATCGCCCCTCTCTTCTCTTCTCACACGCCCTCCTCTCTTCTCTTCTCACATCGCCCCTCCTCTCTTCTCACATCGCCCTCCTCTCTTCTCACACGTCCTCCTCTCTTCTCACACGTCCCCCTCTCTTCTCTTCTCACACGTCCTCCTCTCTTCTCACACGTCCCCCTCTCTTCTCGCACGTCCCCCTCTCTTCTCGCACGTCCCCCTCTCTTCTCGCACGTCCCCCTCTCTTCTCACACGTCCCCCCTCTCTTCTCCTATGGTTCTCACTCTCTTTATTTTAAGGAGCCACATTCCTGAGTGATGCTCACTGGTGCACTGTGCCAGATCCCTCCTCTCGCTCTCTCACCCGGACTATGAGGTGCTCGGGTGCTCATGTGTACGGCATCCTTTGCCACCTGTTTTAGTGATCCGGCTGATAAATCAGATGATATGAATGATGAAATGCCCTTCTCCTGTTGACCCAACCACCCCTGAGAACTACAACAACCCTACGGTCTCCTGTTGACCCAACCACCCCTGAGAACTACAACAACCCTACGGTCTTCTGTTGACCCAACCACCCCTGAGAACTACAACAACCCTACGGTCTCCTGTTGACCCAACCACCCCTGAGAACTACAACAACCCTACGGTCTCCTGTTGACCCAACCACCCCTGAGAACTACAACAACCCTACGGTCTCCTGTTGACCCAACCACCCCTGAGAACTACAACAACCCTACGGTCTCCTGTTGACCCAACCACCCCTGAGAACTACAACAACCCTCCTGCTGAGTACTAACCCGTAATCCACAGACCAACAGGTGTTTGGGACAGAAGGTCCCCAGGGCACTCACAGATCAAACATTTTTCTAATGAATGTCTTTTTTTTTTTTACACTTTTCATTTCAATCAGCTGTGATATGGGACTGGGATGGAAGTAACCTAGATAGAAATGTCAAATTTACAGGTTTGCATTACAACGAACATGCAGAACTTAACACTCACCTGCAGGTTAGCTCTGGATTTCTTAACACTCTTAACAGGAGATTACAGGGATCTCCAAACTAAAATAACCCTAGATTACAGGGATCTCCTCTATTAAAATAACCCTAGATTACAGGGATCTCCTCTATTAAAATAACCCTAGATTACAGGGATCTCCTCTATTAAAATAACCCTAGATTACAGGGATCTCCTCTATTAAAATAACCCTAGATTACAGGGATCTCCTCTATTAAAATAACCCTAGATTACAGGGATCTCCTCTATTAAAATAACCCTAGATTACAGGGATCTCCAAACTAAAATAACCCTAGTTGCAACGAAAAGAACAGCGGAATAAACTATCTAGACCAGCTGATCTGACGTTGTCACGGCGTCAAGCCGGCTTGATATTCCACAGCGGAAATGGGCATCACTACGCCCCGCCCCAGTGAAGTAACATCCTATCCGGAACAACCAAATCAAAATAGGAATGGAAGAATATAATGGAAGAATATAACATATATTACAACTGAAATTTAATTTATTCGACCGGATATGTAGCCTGTGTCAATTACAACGATTTAGTTAATACGCTGAATTACAGACAATTACATAGCCAAGTTATGCCTACTTCGAGGATACTGTTCTGCAAAAATAAAGCTACTGTTTTTTGTTTTGTTTTGTTTGTTTTTTATGAAACTAAATGTGCTATTCTGCATCTCTGCTAAATGTGAGTTGTATTCAGTACTTTTTTGTTATTGTTTGCTTTGCTAAAGTCTACCAACCTTGCCAGCAGGCAAGCCAGCTAAGATAGTTAGACAAGCTAGCTAGAAGGCTAGTTATGAGGATGGGAAATTGGGAACCTATCTGGGCTAGCTAAAGCCAAATTGCTAGGTGGCTAGTAGTATTACAGATCTGATTTGTTGATGAATTTGAGGGTGTTCAGGCTCCTGTGGCCGTGATGCCTCTGAGCCTAACCACCAGCTCACACAATCATGCCAAGCTGTAGGCTTAGATTTTCAAAGCGATTCGAACAGTTATTTAAAAACGAATAATGATCATTTAATTTCTAGAACTTTAAACCTCATAGAGTCGATGTCCATGCCACAGCGGAAATCATATTAGTATCATAATAATAATAATAATACAAATCCAAAATCTGTCTGTTTTTTAAATAACTATTAGAATACAAGATCATTTGAGGAAAAAAATACAACACGATTTAGTTTCAGTTATACCATGGCATTGTTGAATAATCGTTTCTGATTGGCTTGAAGGGCATTCTAGAGCATGCGGAATTTCCCTATAATGCACGGAATATTAGCAAGGTAGAATTCACTGGCTATAGGTCATTCTTACTGTTCTATTGAGCAGATTTTGAAAGCAAAAGTTGAATTGAAAACATAATTCTATTTTCATAATAGCAAGCGAGGACTGACTGCTTGGTTAGCTAAACTAGCAAGTCTGTTTGGTTACCAGGGCAACTACTGTAGTTATCTAATAAACTTGCTAGCTAATTCAGTGGATGTTGAACACATTTCTACCTGCAAATAAACACATTTGTTGCAGTAAAATGTGTTCAGTTATAGCCATGGTATAAAAGGGATAATCAACTCGGAGCTCTATGCGTTCTGTGGAAAATAACTTGCTGGAAGGTCAGTTTCACTCCGCTAGCACGTCGTCGTGGAACACACCTTCCGTGTCGTTCATTATTTTCCAGGGAGAACGCATAACCCTTGTTGATTATCCCTTACATGTCAAATGTGTAGCTTACAGTTCAGGAATATTTTGACCTCTTGATAAGAAATGGCTATATTGTTAAGACAAGTAAAGTCATTATTTCCATTGATAAAATGTGCAGGGTAGGCTATATTGTGGTGGTAAACGAGAAAATTAAATACTTTAATTCAGTTGTACGGAATGATTGTCAAATACAGTTGAAGTCGGAAGTTTACATGCACCTTAGCCAAATACATTTAAACTAAATTTTTCACAATTCCTGACATTTAATCCTAGTAAGAATTCCCTGTCTTAGGTCAGGTAGGATCACCACTTTATTTTAAGAATGTGAAATGTCAGAATAATAGTAGAGAGAATGATTTATTTCATATTTTATTTCTTTCATCACATTCCCAGTGGGTCAGAAGTTAACATACACTCAATTAGTATTTGGTAGCAATTGCCTTTAAACTGTTTAACTTGGGTCAAACGTTTCGGGTAGCCTTCCTCAAGCTTTCCACAATAAGTTGAGGTGAATCTTGGCCCATTCCTCCTTTTGACTTTCTATTGTCAGAAAGGTATATCACCATAGTCTGCTATAATTAGCAGGGTTAAATTGTTCCGATGATGATGATGATGATACTCACCACAGGGTGAAATGTTCTTGGATGTGGGGGTTTACTCTTAAGTCAGAACTTAAGAGTAATCCCCGACATCCGCTTTAGGGAGAGGTAAATCGGTGGCCAATAATGGGAGATCAGCTTTGCGGATGATTTCATATCAGCTGCCGATTTAATCTGGTGGCCGTCAATGGTTGCAAATGGCCCGTATAGGCTAACGTCTCTCTCTTCATCCCCGCTCTCTCCTCCAGTCGAAGGTGTCCCAGCGGCAGCAGAGGATGATAAAGAACAGGGAGTCAGCGTCTCAGTCCCGTAAGAAGAAGAAGGAGTACCTGCTGACGCTGGAGGCTCGTCTCAAGATGGCTCTGTCTGAGAACCAGGTGCTCAAGAACGAGAACGGCAGCCTGAAGAGACAGCTGGAGGGACTACTGTCAGAGGTTAGAGTTAGGCCACATACACCTGTAAACTATATGAAACAGTTTATATAAAATGTTTTCTGGGCCAGGCTGTGAGTGGATGTGTGATGTAGTGATGCGTTTCCTGTGATATAATGTGATGACGCGTTTCCTATTCCTGTAGAACACGGTTCTGAAGACCAGTGCTCCTAAGAGGCGGGCCATTTGTCTCATGGTTGTGCTGGTGTTCCTCGTGCTCAATGTTGGACCAATGAGGTGAGTCTCTGGGACTGGGGTGAGTCTCTGGGACTGGGGTGAGTCTCTGGGGTGAGTCTCTGGGACTGGGGTGAGTCTCTGGGACTGAGGTGAGTCTCTGAGGTGAGTCTCTGAGGTGAGTCTGGGACTGAGGTGAGTCTCTGGGGTGACATCTCTGGGACTGGGGTGAGTCTCTGGGACTGGGGTGAGTCTCTGGGACTGGGGTGAGTCTCTGAGGTGAGTCTCTGGGGTGAGTCTCTGGGTCTGGGGTGAGTCTCTGGGACTGAGGTGAGTCTCTCATTCTACCCCAAGTGCGCACTTGTACTTGTTTATTCCCACTGCAATGCCTTTAAAAAGGTCAGGGGGAGTGAGCAAGTTCCCACTTCTGGGACTGAGAGAAGGGTAGAAAATCATATCGTAGCCTGTGTTCCCCAAACAGTTGGAGTTCAAGGGGCATGTGCATGCGCTTGTGAAGTGTTGGTGTTCCTAGCTAGGAATGTGCTGTTTCAGTAGCAGACTGAGGGAACAGTAACTCTGAATGAGCATGTAACTCTGAGTCTTTAGAGGAACACTATTGGGGCCGTCCATTGGAATGTAAAATAGCCACCATATGGGGCCAGGTGGCTTTGAAATGATAAGGAGACACATGGAGGTCAGAGTTGAGATTCTGCTGATGCTTTAAGACTGAACGCCTTTGGACCACTGGATGTTAGGCTCATTGATTTCAGCCTTCTTTACTCAGGGGTTGTGTTTTTGATCATGTCTTCTCTCTCTCTCTCTCTCTCTCTCTCTCTCTCTCTCTCTCTCTCTCTCTCTCTCTCCCCCCTTCTACCATCCTCTCCCTGTCCCGTCCTTCTGCAGTTTGTTTGAAGGTGGCCGTGGCTCTAAACTCCAGGCTGGCTCCATGCACAGCGGCAGACATCTGCTGGACTTCTCCCAAGAGCTAGAGACCCCGGTGGGCCCAGAAACCCTCCAGACCACCCCTCAGACCCACAGGTAATGACCTAACTCACTATGTTTATACTGCGCACACACACACAAACACACACACGGCAGTGTACGTCAGTGTTGTCCAGGTCAGGATACACCTGAGGTAGAGGAAGAGTCTGGGTTAGGTTGACCTGGACTGGTGAGGGGGGAGGTAGAGGAAGAGGCTGGGTTGGGTTGACCTGGACTGGTGAGGGGGAGGTAGAGGAAGAGGCTGGGTTAGGTTGACCTGTACTGGTGAGGGGGAGGTAGAGGAAGAGGCTGGGTTAGGTTGACCTGGACTGGTGAGGGGGAGGTAGAGGAAGAGGCTGGGTTGGGTTGACCTGTACTGGTGAGGGGGAGGTAGAGGAAGAGGTAGAGGTAGAGGAAGAGGCTGGGTTAGGTTGACCTGGACTGGTGAGGGGAGGTAGAGGTAGAGGAAGAGGCTGGGTTAGGTTGACCTGGACTGGTGAGGGGGAGGTAGAGGTAGAGGTAGAGGAAGAGGCTGGGTTAGGTTGACCTGGACTGGTGAGGGGGAGGTAGAGGTAGAGGAAGAGGCTGGGTTAGGTTGACCTGGACTGGTGAGGGGGAGGTAGAGGAAGAGGCTGGGTTAGGTTGACCTGGACTGGAGAGGGGAGGTAGAGGAAGAGGCTGGGTTAGTTGACCTGGACTGGAGAGGGAGGTAGAGGAAGAGGCTGGGTTAGGTTGACCTGGACTGGTGAGGGGGAGGTAGAGGAAGAGGCTGGGTTAGGTTGACCTGTACTGGTGAGGGGGAGGTAGAGGAAGAGGCTGGGTTAGGTTGACCTGGACTGGAGAGGGGGAGGTAGAGGAAGAGGCTGGGTTAGGTTGACCTGGACTGGTGAGGGGGAGGTAGAGGAAGAGGCTGGGTTAGGTTGACCTGGACTGGAGAGGGAGGTAGAGGAAGAGGCTGGGTTAGGTTGACCTGGACTGGAGAGGGGGAGGTAGAGGAAGAGGCTGGGTTAGGTTGACCTGGACTGGTGAGGGGGAGGTAGAGGAAGAGGCTGGGTTAGGTTGACCTGGACTGGAGAGGGGGAGGTAGAGGAAGAGGCTGGGTTAGGTTGACCTGGACTGGAGAGGGGGAGGTAGAGGAAGAGGCTGGGTTAGGATTGACCTGGACTGGTGAGGGGGAGGTAGAGGTAGAGGAAGAGGCTGGGTTAGGTTGACCTGGACTGGTGAGGGGGAGGTAGAGGAAGAGGCTGGGTTAGGTTGACCTGGACTGGAGAGGGGGAGGTAGAGGAAGAGGCTGGGTTAGGTTGACCTGGACTGGTGAGGGGAGGTAGAGGAAGAGGCTGGGTTAGGTTGACCTGGACTGGAGAGGGGGAGGTAGAGGAAGAGGCTGGGTTAGGTTGACCTGGACTGGAGAGGGGGAGGTAGAGGAAGAGGCTGGGTTGGGTTGATAGGAGGCAGTGCATTTTCTAGTTAGGGTTTGTTGTACGGAGGGGTTATTGATATTTTTGGGAAACGCAACACCGGTCTTTGGGCCTAATTTGCAAATTACTTCAATAACATGCGGCTTTGATGTGTCGGCAGGTTTTTGGTGTTTGTCCCCGTTAGCTGTTGCTGAAGCAGCAGCTACACTTCCTGGGGTCCACACAGAACATGACACATGACATAATACAGAACATTAATAAACAGGAACAGCTTGAGGACTGAACTACACACATGTAATAAACAGTGCATTTGGAAAGGATTTCAGACCCCTTCACTTTTTCCACATTTTGTTACATTACAGACTTATTCTAAAATGAATTAAATAAAATGTGGTCCTCATCAATCTACACACAACACAAGACTCGAAATTCAGCTCAGGTGCATCCTGTTTCCTTTGATCATCCTTGAGATGTTTCTACAACTTACTTGGAGTCCACCTGTGGTAAATTAAATTGATTGGACATGATTTGGAAAGGCACACACCTGTCTATATAAGGTCCTGCAGTTGACAGTGCGTGTCTAGGGCTGTTACGTGACTGTATTACTGCCGTTCAGTCACTGTAGGCTTCTCCAAGCTCTGATGCTGCCGATGGTCATTAGTAGCCTACCAACTTGCTAAGTGCCTGGTACTCAGCACTCTATTGTCCCTCTAATCACTCAGACGCCAATTCAAATGTTTTCGAAAATCTAATCAAACACTTCGTGAGCTCATGTTGCGCAACATTTCTATTGGCTATGCAATTGCGTGAGAAAACAGAGTGATGGCCTCTATTAAAAAGAGGAGGATCCCATCAGCTTTGATAGGCTAGGCCTACTATATTTATTTTAGCAGGTAGCCCAGTGGTTAGAGCGTTGGGCAGGTAGCCCAGTGGTTAGAGCGTTGGGCAGGTAGCCCAGTGGTTAGAGCGTTGGGCAGGTAGCCCAGTGGTTAGAGCGTTGGGCAGGTAGCCCAGTGGTTAGAGCGTTGGGCAGGTAGCCCAGTGGTTAGAGCGTTGGGCAGGTAGCCCAGTGGTTAGAGCGTTGGGCCAGTAACGAAAGGCTGCTAGATCAAATCCCCGAGCTGACAAGGTCAAAATCTGTCGTTCTGCCCCTGAACAAGGCAGTTAACCCACTGTTCCTAGGCCGTCATTGTAAATAAGAATTAGTTCTTAACTGACTTGCCTAGTTGAATAAATACAAATATTTATTTTTTAACTTCCCTAATATTAAGCACATTGCTTCTCTTTACAACAGGAGTATAGCCTACCTGGCTGGCAAGAAAATGAACCACTGGGAAAAGCATTGTCTATTCGCTATGTATTTTAATTTACTGATTTACTATACTGTATGTAAAGACAAGATTAAATCAGGAATTGTCTCATGGGTGTCAATATTAGCCTATCACTTGTGAATTATATATTATTATTTGTGAATGATGCCCAGCTTGTGTGCAGTAAGGCAAGAAGCACATTAAACCACTTTAAATCTTGTCTGCTAAACTAACTAGCTTAGCCCGCAGCCATATGGCACAGCCAGATCAGGGCCTAACATACAGACAACTCAGAGCATGCTATTCTGTTCTTCTGAAAATAGACTACATTTTCTTCATATTATGTTCCTTTAGACCTTTCTAAAATAAAGAACGGATTTGTTGTGAAGGTGTAGGCTATGTTACATGGTTTTATTATACTGTAGATGTTCCAAAGGTCTGCATCAGTGGCTTGTAGGCTGTGTTAATTAACGGTCAATTAGATCCTGGACTTGAACCCAGAATCTCTAGTGGCACAGCTAACACTGCGATGCAGTGCCTTAGACCACTGCGCCACTTAGGAGGCCTCAGGACCCCCATCTCTGCAGCTCTCCACCCATCAGTCCTTTATGGTAGATTCACAGACATGTTGTTTCTCGTGAACTTAGTTGCCATCTTGCTGCAGTCCTATTTCATCACATCAAGCTCTCTGTGAGAATTGCAAACCGTTTTTTCAAGTCCTGGACCTCTCTGGTCAGATCGTACATTATTTTGCTTGTTGTATCCACCAATATTTGAGCAAAGCTCTTAAAGCTATTCTCCTGCTGTTGTTTTGTTGGTTTAAAAGATATATTTCACCTGCGCTAGAGAAACATTTTCCTCTGCAGCTTTAGGTGGCATGGTAGCAGAGTCGGCTGAAGTCGATAGCTATACCACGCAGTTCCAGCCAGGTCTGGTTGCAGGGAAACAGCAACAGGCACCAGGGAATACAGCCACAATTAGCGCGAGACACCACCTCCGTGGTCCACAAGGCATATCCGTGTCACGGGTTGTGTTCAAGCTGTTTGTGGAAAACCCTGCTAGCTTAATAGCTAGGCTAGTAGCTAGCTACGGCAAACAACTGCAGACTTTTTTTTGTCTCGCAGGATCCCCGGGACCGATAGTAGTGGTCACAGCAACTGAGGCTAACCGCATCGCGGTTTGATCCAAAATCAAAAAGTACATTAACCAAACTTTACGAGAAAACACTGTCACAACTTTACAACAATAAACAGAGGTGTCTGGTTCAGCATACGTCGCGCTCTGATGAAGTGGGGTTAGTCGTGCCGAACGCAAAGCCCTCTTTAGAAAATGAAAGTTTTCTGCACAGCTTTCATAGCCTCTTCTTAAAATTACGGGTCGTAGTATCTGGGCCGATGCATGAGGCAGGTCACGTTTCATACGAACCATTTCTTCTGTGGTATCACGTTTCTCCCAAGTGCCATTCTGCCGGCTCCGGCAGGAAGGAACACATTAGCTGTAACAGGGTGATGACAGAACTAGGTGGGAGGTTAAGAAACCAACCCAGGGGTCCTCCTCAGCAGTTGGACGGGTTAATACGCACCCCTGCCCTGCGCCCCTCACCCCTGGCTTTGAATTATAAGGCCTCCATGTTCTGGTCGCCGTGTTCTGTCTGGCGGAACCGTTGGCAGACCAGACTGTCGAGAAACCGGATCCGCTGAGACGAGTGCATATAGGCCTAGTGCACGTTGGCTAAGATGGATGGACAGAAAGACTGAGGGGGTAGGTCGTCGCCGAGTTCTGTCGGTCGTCGTCGTGGATAACTGGGCCAGAGTCTGCAGGTGGACAGTTAATCATCAGTTCCTAACCACTGACTGCCTCAGTCACCAGGAATTCTCATAGAATTATCTATGAATCTCCAGCCATTTCATTTTATGTAATTAAAGGACGTTTGAGGAAGTAAAACAAATACATTAAGCAGCGTGGTTTAGTCCTCATATAGAGCTTTACATTAGAGGCACAGTAATGAAAACAGATGTAGGTAATTCAGAAGATCCATACTAGAGAAACCCATTCATCTGTTACCGCCAACTAAGACCTTCCTTCAAGACCTCTCTGTGGGACAACTACTTCTCCAAAGCATCTGTGCACAATACGCTGGCCTGCCTCCCTCCCTTCCTGCCTCCCTCTCTCTCTCTCTCCCTGCCTCCCTTCCTGCCTCCCTCTCTCTCTCTCTCTCTCTCTCTCTCCCTGCCTCCCTCCCTTCCTGCCTCCCTCTCTCTCTCCCTGCCTCCCTCTCTCCATCCCTGCCTCCCTCCCGGTGTTATGTACGTTTTCTTTATCTTGGTTGTGATATATTTTGTGAGTGTTTAGTCTGGCCCCCGTTCTATTTCCATTATTTAGGCTCAGCCCGCTCACCGTATTTCAACTCTTGAGTCGTCAAGTTTGCACTTTTCCCTCGTCTTTTCTCTGTGCCATAGCTCGGCGTCAGCAGAAGCTTTTCCCAGAGTTCTGTTATTGGCAGCGTGATCCCCCAAGATATCACTGGTATTTCCCCAGCCTGTGACAGACTGGGGACACATTGTATTGAACAGATCAGCACTTCCTGGATGGTACGACTCATCATTTTAAATAGTCTTCAGATGTAA
Organism: Brachymystax lenok tsinlingensis; assembly: GCA_030435695.1. Lineage (NCBI taxonomy): Eukaryota > Metazoa > Chordata > Actinopteri > Salmoniformes > Salmonidae > Brachymystax > Brachymystax lenok. Next base: position 43,901,436 of record CM059790.1, on the reverse strand, counting down.
AGGCCAGCTCTGCACATGTCAGTCCCATCACAACGTTGCACATGTCACTGTTTCGCGGCCTAGTTTGGAATACTGTACGTGCAGATGTCATTTAACATGGGATTAATTGCCTCCATGTTGAAGAGTTGCGGGTGTCATTTGGACTCTTAGCTACACTACTCTGTGGGTAGTCCCAGGGCTCTGTGGGTAGTCCCAGGGCTCTGTGGGTAGTCCCAGGGCTCTGTGGGTAGTCCCAGGGCTCTGTGGGTAGTCCCAGGGCTCTGTGGGTAGTCCCAGGGCTCTGTGGGTAGTCCCAGGGCTCTGTGGGTAGTCCCAGGGCTCTGTGGGTAGTCTCAGGACTCTGCGTGGCCTTGGTAGGCAGAGGCAGTGCCATCTTGGTTCCAGTCACGACCTCACAGTGGGGAATCTCACCTGGATCCAAGAATGGTTTGTCTTTTTGCCATCAAAGTAAAAGAAATCTTAACATTTCTCTCCCTCTCTCTGTCTCCCTCTCTCTGTCTCCCTCTCTCTGACTCTCTCTGTCTCAGTTCGGAGGATAAGGCTCTGATGGTGGTGAAGAAGGATCCTCTGTTCTTCGGACCTCCTCCTCCCTGTCTGCCGCCTGTCAACAGGACCAAATGCCTCAGGTCGGTACTGATTTCTACACACTGTTTCACTCTGCCCTAGGGTTGCATAATTCTAGAAAGGTTTGAGGATTCCCAGTTGAAGGATCCTCTCACTCTTTATTCCCTCCTGATTCCAACCCGAGGTTTCTAAAAAAAATAAATGAAAAAAAACGGGAACTTTGGGAAAGTTTTACCCACAGAGCCCTGAGACTACCCATTATGCCTTTAAATAATGACATCTAAACCACAAGATTTAGTATAGCAATGTCCGTATCTGATTCAGGTGAATGAATATCTTTCCTGGGTCTTTTTCAATAGTTAAATGGAAACCATCTAAGGCTTAGTTTATGCGTGCTCAGAACATATCGTTTCTGGAGTGTTCAGCATATGAACTCCATATGGACTCTCTTCATCATCATCATCTTCATCACTGCAGTAAATCGGCTCCCAGGCTTTATGGAACAATTACTCAGACATAATGTTGCATACATGCCATACAGCCTTCATCCTGAATCCATTTAGAGTTTTAGGTCTTAAGTCTCCTCTTAAAATAGTAGAGGGTTATTGTTAGCTTTAATTCATTAGAGAGATAGTGCTAATAATAATGCAACATTTTTTATTCTTAAAACTATCTCAAAGTGCTACGGTGGATGCATTAAAATAAAATCCGAGACTTAGACAGAGTAAGGACACAACTATAAGCTTTAGATGGAGAAAAAGCAAAGCAGACCATTTTTTTGGGGGGTGGGGGACAGCCAACCAGATCACTTCCAGTCTAGGGAGTGCACATGTATGTGGAAATGTCTAAATGACTTGACTCAGTGATTTGGTTGACAGGTTGAACCATGAGCTGCGAGGCTGGGTCCATCGACACGAGGTGGAACGGACCAAGACCAGACGCATGAGCAACAGCCAACACCGAGCCAACAGGACTATCCCTGTATGCACAGTACTGATGCACCTAGTAAAGCAGCACCCTGCACACACACACACACACACTGACACGCGCGCGCGCGCACACACACACACACACACACACACGCACTCACACCCACTCACTCACGGATGCACATACACACACATAATAATAAACTAAGATTTTCAAACTGTACAATAATGATGTTACGCCACTTTAGTAACCGATCTGTTATGTTACGCCAGTTTAATAATCGATCTGCTATGTTACGCCAGTTTAATAACCGATCTGTTATGTTACGCCAGTTTAATAATCGATCTGCTATGTTACGCCAGTTTAATAATCGATCTGTTATGTTACGCCAGTTTAATGACCAATCTGTTATGTTACGCCAGTTTAATAATCGATCTGTTATGTTACGTCAGTTTAATAACCGATCTGTTATGTTACGCCAGTTTAATAACCGATCTGTTATGTTACGCCAGTTTAATAATCGATCTGTTATGTTACGCCAGTTTAATAATCGATCTGTTGTGTTACGCCAGTTTAATGACCGATCTGTTATGTTACGCCAGTTTAATAATCGATCTGTTATGTTACGCCAGTTTAATAATCGATCTGCTATGTTACGCCAGTTTAGTAACCGATCTGTTATGTTACGCCAGTTTAATAACCGATCTGTTGTGTTACGCCAGTTTAATAATCGATCTGTTATGTTACGCCAGTTTAATGACCGATCTGTTATGTTACGCCAGTTTAATAACCGATCTGTGATGTTACCCCAGTTTAATAACCGATCTGTGATGTTACGCCAGTTTAATAACCGATCTGTGATGTTACGCCAGTTTAGTAACCGATCTGTTATGTTACGCCAGTTTAATAATCGATCTGTCATGTTACGCCAGTTTAATAATCCATCTGTGATGTTACGCCAGTTTAGTAACCGATCTGTTATGTTACGCCAGTTTAATAATCCATCTGTCATGTTACGCCAGTTTAATAATCCATCTGTCATGTTACGCCAGTTTAATAATCCATCTGTTATGTTACGCCAGTTTAATAACCGATCTGTTGTGTTACGTCAGTTTAATAACCGATCTGTTATGTTACGCCAGTTCATGTTTTAAATTCTTAGGTCTTTTGGATCTCTTTTTATTATTTTTATCCTCTCCTCTAACCCGCCACACTCTCTCCCTCTCCTCCTCCCCTCTCCCTCTCCTCCTCCCCTCTCCCCCTCTCTTCATGGGAATGAACCTAATCCAGCAGTCTTGGGAAAGTAAACACAACTGTTAGAGGAAGGCTTTTAGTAATCACTTTCCCCTGCTCTCTCTTCCTCTTTGTTTAGCAGAATGAACAAAGCCTTCATCTAAACAGTCTTATGTCAGCTGATGACGGGTGGATGAGTTATCCCATGACAGTCCAATACTTAAGTTCCCACTCTCGCCAGTCCACACAGGCACTGTGTCAGAGAAGATTGAAATATATTTTCCCAGGACCCTTATAGACTTCTTGGGTTCCTGTGATTCCAACATGTTGAAGGATTCCAGTACAGAACAGATCCACTCCACAACGTGCTTTTAGGAGTGGGCAGGTCCACGACTCAGAGTGTTTGTTTATTGGGCAGAAGTAGAGTGGAAAGATTGAGGACAGTTTGTTTGTTTTATTGGACAGGACTGTCATGATTTAGTTTCAAGCAAGGATTTGTACTTGTGTTAATGTTCTGTGAAGCTAGGAGGTTAGCTAATTGAAGTAATATTGATAGTTTGTAACGTGAAGCAGGTAAAGAAACCTGTGGCTTAGTTAGGTCAGAATGACTGAGTGAGTTTCTACTGAAAGGAAACAGTTGAGTTGTTCAGCAAAGAGCTACACCTCTGTTTTCCCTGTATTTACCATACACACAGCCCCCTGAAACTTGACACACCTCTGTTTTCCCTGTATTTACCATACACAGCCCCCTGAAACTTGACACACCTCTGTTTTCCCTGTATTTACCACACACAGCCCCCTGAAACTTGACACACCTCTGTTTTCCCTGTATTTACCATACACAGCCCCCTGAAACTTGACACACCTCTGTTTTCCCTGTATTTACCACACACAGCCCCCTGAAACTTGACACACCTCTGTTTTCCCTGTATTTACCATACACAGCCCCCTGAAACTTGACACACCTCTGTTTTCCCTGTATTTACCACACACAGCCCCCTGACCCACCATGACTGCTTGGAAAGGTCTTAGCAGCCCAGTTGAATCGAAACAACATTACACATTTTTGGTTTAATTTATACTCATTCAAATAAATGATCGTACAGACATGCCTGTTTAGTTTTGAGCCATTTGTTTGGAGGTATTCACAGCTAGCTGTTTCTCTAAGCCCTTGGTTTGAAGGTTTTAATGAGAGCCGTCCATTAAGCCAAGCCCAGGAGGGCCCAGCTATGCTCCCACAAGAAAAACACTTGAGTTATTCCTGGAGCGATGTCATTTGTCTGGGGGAAACTGTGTAGCTGGCATGGCCCCTGAGGTAGAGGTGGTCAGAGACTTGGGCTGTGTTTACACAGGAAGCCCAATTCTGATCTTTTGCCCAATTATTGGCAAAAGATGTTATCTGATTTGTCAACAGACCAATTAGTGGCCAAAAAATATCTGAATTGGGCTGCCTGTGTAAACACAGCCTTGGTGGTGTGATGTCTTCCTGACATGGATAGTGTCACCCAGCTCTCTGCTGGGAAAAAAGAGGCCAGGGGGCTTGTCATTGACTGTGTGGGATGAAAACACATACACACCTGGAAATATACTGTACCAACATACATACACACCTGGAAATATACTGTACCAACATACATACACACCTGGAAATGTACTGTACCAACATACATACACACCTGGAAATATACTGTACCAACATACATACACACCTGGAAATATACTGTACCAACATACATACACACCTGGAAATGTACTGTACCAACATACATACACACCTGGAAATATACTGTACCAACATACATACACACCTGGAAATATACTGTACCAACATACATACACACCTGGAAATATACTGTACCAACATACATACACACCTGGAAATGTACTGTACCAACATACTGTACCAACCTAATATACTGTACCAATATACATACACACCTGGAAATATACTGTACCAACATAATATACTGTACCAACATACTATACTGTACCAACATAATATACTGTACCAACATAATGTACTGTACCAACATACTATACTGTACCAACATACTATACTGTACCAACATACTATACTGTACCAACATAATATACTGTACCAACATACTATACTGTACCAACATAATGTACTGTACCAACATACTATACTGTACCAACATACTATACTGTACCAACATAATATACTGTACCAACATAATATACTGTACCAACATGCACACACACCTGGAAATATACTGTACCAACATAATATACTGTACCAACATACTATACTGTACCAACATAATATACTGTACCAACATAATATACTGTACCAACATACTATACTGTACCAACATACTATACTAACATACGCAGCCAACAAATTTATCACCGGTAGTTTTCACTTCTTCATTGAAATGTTCTAACCAGTAACTCTCTCTCTCTCGCTCCTTCCCATTCTCTCTCTCCTCTCTCTCTCTCTTCTCTCTTTCTGTCTCTCTCTCTGTCTCTCCTCTCTCTCTCTCTTCTCTTTCTGTCTCTCCTCTCTCTCTCTTCTCTCTCTTCTCTCTTTCTGTCTCTCTCTCTGTCTCTCCTCTGTCTCTCTATTTCTCTCCATACAGAAAGAGGATAAGAAGGCCGAGGTGTCCCAGGTCCTAACAGTCCAGTACACTGACTCCACAGAGGATAAGTGAGTGGAGGAGTGTATATATACAACATATATCTGATTTCTAGATGTTTGTCATGTTTACCTTATTCCAGTGTTCAGACCGTCAGTCTGCCTGGGAGTATCTATCAGATGTCTTTACTGCGTCAGTCTGCCTGGGAGTATCTATCAGATGTCTCTACTGCGTCAGTCTGCTTGGGAGTATCTATCAGATGTCTTTACTGCGTCAGTCTGCCTGGGAGTATCTATCAGATGTCTCTACTGCGTCAGTCTGCCTGGGAGTATCTATCAGATGTCTCTACTGCGCCAGTCTGCCTGGGAGTATCTATCAGATGTCTCTACTGCGCCAGTCTGCCTGGGAGTATCTATCAGATATCTCTACTGCGTCAGTCTGCCTGGGAGTATCTATCAGATGTCTCTACTGCGTCAGTCTGCCTGGGAGTATCTATCAGATGTCTCTACTGCGTCAGTCTGCCTGGGAGTATCTATCAGATGTCTCTACTGCGTCAGTCTGCCTGGGAGTATCTATCAGATGTCTCTACTGCGTCAGTCTGCCTGGGAGTATCTATCAGATGTCTCTACTGCTGGCTTTTTGACTTACACTCTTGGATCTGCCTTTTGGACGTTTGAGTTTTTGGCCTCACAAAGCTTTTGCAATTTGTAAATCCGATTTATAAAACAGCTTTAAACTTTTCAGGACACCATACAACATTAAAAACTAACATATTCACTTGCAGTACAAGTTCTGTTTTTAGTATGAAATGGAAAAATGAAAAATATTCTAGATATGACGTTTTGTATTTGTGCCCCCAGAGGACTAATGTTTCTGTTTGCAATCATATTTTATTTTGGTCCCACATTTTCCTCATGCTTTTGACTTTCCCACATTTGAAAATCAAGTTGATGGCCAACCAGCCACTCTAGGGCATAGTAATCAGGCCCTGCCAAACCTTTAACCTTGACCCTGACTGTCTGTCACTAAAGTGGGATACAGACTGCGGAGAAGGACCACGTTTACATGCGCACAGTTTTCCGGATAGTAGCTCATATCACACTTAATGTCTTATGCGGGATAAGCTGTTTACATGCACCTTTGATATCCCGCTCGCAAGTATCCCTGTTGCCATGAATAAACCGAATATTCTTCATTTAAGTTCATAAGGTGTTAAATGGAATAGTAACTGAAATATGGACACTGATTGTAGGCCCATAACCTCTCACATGTAATATAATATTAACTCATGATGAATTATGTATTTATTGCAGTAAAATTATTTTTAAAAAAATATACATTTTGTCTCGGGAACAGGAGTGGGGAAATATTGTTTCTTTCTTTCAGCATCTCTTGAGAAAACACAAAATGTGCTGTGCGTATAACTGTTATATTTGACGCTATTATGGAAGCGGACACAGTATTTCAACAACAAAATATGCACCCAAGACAAACTGAAGTCTTATCAGAAACATGTTTTATAGTTTTCTCAGTTTTTCATTTCCTTAAAACTGGTCAAACTGATGACATTTTTGGACATTTTGCTATGGGAACAATCTTTCCACTGTTTTGGAGCGATTTGGGTTTTCTCCCCGGTCCCTAAAGGAAACAGACAACTTTACCTGTGTTAACTAGGATGCTAATATATGAATTCTATCTACAGTGGGGCAAAAAAGTATTTAGTCAGCCACCAATTGTGCAAGTTCTCTCACTTAAAAAGATGAGAGAGGCCTGTAATTTTCATCATAGGTACACTTCAACTATGACTAAAATCCAGAAAATCACATTGTAGGATTTTTAATGAATTTATTTGCAAATTATGGTGGAAAATAAGTATTTGGTCACATACAAACAAGCAAGATTTCTGGCTCTCACAGACCTGTAACTTCTTCAAGAGGCTCCTCTGTCCTCCACTCGTTACCTGTATTAATGGCACCTGTTTGAACTTGTTATCAGTATAAAAGACACCTGTCCACACCCTCAAACAGTCACACTCCAAACTCCACTATGGCCAAGACCAAAGAGCTGTCAAAGGACACCAGAAACAAAATTGTAGACCTGCACCAGGTTGGGAAGACTGAATCTGCAATAGGTAAGCAGCTTGGTTTGAAGAAATCAACTGTGGGAGCAATTATTAGGAAATGGAAGACATACAAGACCACTGATAATCTTCCTCGATCTGGGGCTCCACGCAAGATCTCACCCTGTGGGGTCAAAATGATCACAAGAACGGTGAGCAAAAATCCCAGAACCACACGGGGGGGCCTAGTGAATGACCTGCAGAGAGCTGGGACCAAAGTAACAAAGCCTACCATCAGTAACACACTACGCCGCCAGGGACTCAAATCCTGCAGTGCCAGACGTGTCCCCTGCTTAAGCCAGTACATGTTCAGGCCCGTCTGAAGTTTGCTAGAGAGCATTTGGATGATCCAGATGAGGATTGGGAGAATGTCATATGGTCAGATGAAACCAAAATAGAACTTTTTGGTAAAAACTCAACTCGTCGTGTTTGGAGGACAAAGAATGCTGAGTTGCATCCAAAGAACACCATACCTACTGTGAAGCATGGGGGTGGAAACATCATGCTTTGGGGATGTTTTTCTGCAAAGGGACCAGGACGACTGATCCGTGTAAAGGAAAGAATGAATGGGGCCATGTATCGTGAGATTTTGAGTGAAAACCTCCTTCCATCAGCAAGGGCATTGAAGATGAAACGTGGCTGGGTCTTTCAGCATGACAATGATCCCAAACACACCGCCTGGCAACGAAGGAGTGGCCGTAAGAAGCATTTCAAGGTCCTGGAGTGGCCTAGCCAGTCTCCAGATCTCAAACCCATAGAAAATCTTTGAAAGTCCGTGTTGCCCAGCGACAGCCCCAAAACATCACTGCTCTAGAGGAGATCTGCATGGAGGAATGGGCCAAAATACCAGCAACAGTGTGTGAAAACCTTGTGAAGACTTACAGAAAACGTTTGACCTCTGTCATTGCCAACAAAGGGTATATAACAAAGTATTGAGATAAGTATTTGGTCAATAACAAAAGTTTATTTTCCACCATAATTTGCAAATAAATTCATTAAAAATCCTACAATGTGATTTTCTGGATTTTTTTTCTTCATTTTGTCTGTCATAGTTGAAGTGTACCTATGATGAAAATTACAGGCCTCTCTCATCTTTTTAAGTGAGAGAACTTGCACAATTGGTTGCTGACTAAATACTTTTTTTCCCCACTGTATGTAAGACATTCTGCTGAGCCCTAGTTTATTTAGTCTTCTGGGGCAACAAGTTATGACAGAAGACAAGCTGCATGTATCAAACTATAGTTGACTAACAAATGGCCTATGTCGGGAAATTATAGTAATATGGCCTACCAAAATTATAAGCAGAAACATATTAGCAGAAACATATCTAAATTAGGGTGAAAGTAGCCTAAGCCAGTAGACTATACGATCCAGTATGGAGTAACAGCAAAATGATTTATTATGGAACTAGTATGGTGGATCAAACTGAGCAGGTAGCCTACTTTTTTAAACGATTTGTTTGACCATCAGATGAAAACATCATCCCACAACACCAATGATATGTGAAAACACAACACTAAACGGGAGAAGACGTTTACATGCCAGAGTATCCCGTCCAAAGATCAGCATATCCCTGGCATCTTATCCAGGTTTCTCATAACCGGGAGACAAGCCTTTTGGGGTTATTGTAAATGGGATATGACGTTAATATGCATCAACTGAAAAACAGAATACTTAAGTATCCCGAATAATAACAGAATATTAGTGTGCATGTAAACGTGATCCATGACTAGGGCGTGTGTGTCTAGGGCTGGTGTGTCTAGGGCTGGTGTGACTAGGGCTGGTGTGACTAGGGCTGGTGTGACTAGGGCTGGTGTGACTAGGGCTTGTATGACTAGGGCTTGTGAGGTCCTAAGACTGAGGCTGGTGTGACTAGGGCTTGTGAGGTCCTAAGACTGAGGCTGGTGTGACTAGGGCTTGTGAGGTCCTAAGACTGAGGCTGGTGTGTCTAGGGCTTGTGTGACATGGGCTTGTGAGGTCCTAAGACTGAGGCTGGTGTGTCTAGGGCTTGTGTGACTAGGGCTTGTGAGGTCCTAAGACTGAGGCTGGTGTGTCTAGGGCTTGTGAGGTCCTAAGACTGAGGCTGGTGTGTCTAGGGCTTGTGTGACATGGGCTTGTGTGGTCCTAAGACTGAGGCTGGTGTGTCTAGGGCTTGTGTGACTAGGGCTTGTGAGGTCCTAAGACTGAGGCTGGTGTGACTAGGGCTTGTGAGGTCCTAAGACTGAGGCTGGTGTGTAGTGGTGCTTTCTGATGTTTTGGCTGTGGATTTGATAAACTCTGTCAAAAAACAGTATTAAATCTGTTATTCATCTTGTACTGCAAGAATGCACACGTTTGATTCATGAGAAAACAAAAGCTCAACTGCGTATTCATACAAATGTCCCTGAGGAAAGGAGTGTATAATCTGTTCTGGTGTTTGTTGTATACAGCAGAGCCTGTAACTGATGTAGGTATTGTATTTGTCTCCCCCCCCACAGGAGCCCAGGTAATGAGCTGCAGGTGTACTATGCTCCTCAACGCACCTACTACGACTTCTTTGACGAGATTCATCGACGTGGAGACACCTTCTACGTGGTGTCTTTCCGCAGGGTGAGCTTGGAATGACTTTAGTTATTTATACAATATTATACAACTTCAAAGGTAACCTAAACATAATCTATACCTGCTGGCTAGTTCACATAACATAATGTTTGATAGCTGACATCTATTCAGTAATATAAATCCACTAAGGGGTGGATTTAGTAGCAGGCTTCCAGAGACATTATTTCCATGTCCCTCAGCTGGTTAGAGAAACACTGCAAATGCTGATGGGACACAGATGGATCGACTTATGGATTATTAATAACATATAAAAGGAAAACACTGCAAATGTTTTCTCTGCTCTTCTTGGCCACCCTGTGTGCTCCTCTCTCTTCTAAAGGAGAGACTTGATTTATTCTCACGAAGAGAGCGAGAACAGTGAGATGACTCAAATCTGACTCAGAATGACTATGTACAGTTTAAGTCGGAGGTTTACATACACCTTAGCCAAATACATTTAAACTCAGTTTTTTCACAATTCCTGACATTTAATCCTAGTACAAATTCCCTGTCTTAGGTCAGTTAGGATCAACACTTTATTTTAAAAATGTGAAATGTCAGAATAATAGTAGAGTGATTTATTTCAGCTTTTATTTCTTTCATCACATTCCCAGTTGGGTCAGAAGTTTACATACACTCAATTAGTATTTGGTAGCATTGCCTTTAAATTGTTTAACTTGGGTCAAACGTTTCGGGTAGCCTTCCACAAGCTTCCCACAATAAATTGGGTGAATTTTGGCCCATTTCTCCTCCTGACAGAGCTGGTGTAACTGAGTCAGGTTTGTAGGCCTCTTTGCTCGCACACGCTTTTTCAGTTCTGCCCACAAATCTTCTATAGGATTGAGGTCAGGGCTTTGTGATGGCCACTCCAATACCTTGACTTTGTTGTCCTTAAGCCATTTTGCCATAACTTTGGAAGTATGCTTGGGGTCATTGTCCATTTGGAAGACCCATTTGTGACCAAGCTTTAACTTCCTGACTGATGTCTTGAGATGTTGCTTCAATATATCCACATTATTTTCCATTCCTCATGATGCCATCTATTTTGTGAAGTGCACCAGTCCCTCCTGCAGCAAAGCACCTCCACAACATGATGCTGCCACCCCCGTCCTTCACGGTTGGGATGGTGTTCTTCGGCTTGCAAGCCTCCGCCTTTTTCCTCCAAACATAACGATGGTCATTATGGCCAAACAGTTCTGTTTTTGTTTCATCAGACCAGAGGACATTTCTCCAAAAAGTACGATCTTTGTCCCCATGTGCAGTTGCAAACCATAGTCTGTCTTTTTTATGGCGGTTTTGGAGCAGTGGCTTCTTCCTTGCTGAGCGGCCTTTCAGGTTATGTCGATATAGGACAAATTTTACTGTGGATATAGACACTTTGTACCTGTTTCCTCCAGCATCTTCACATGGTCCTTTGCTGTTGTTCTGGTATTGATTTGCACTTTTCGCACCAAAGTACATTCATCTTTAGGAGACAGAACGCGTCTCCTTCCTGAGCGGTATGACGGCTGCGTGGTCCCATGGTGTTTATACTTGCATACTATTGTTTGTACATATGAACGTGGTACCTTCAGGCGTTTGGAAATTGCTCCCAAGGATGAACCAGACTTGTGGATGTCTAAATAAAATTGTCTGAGGTCTTGGTTGATTTATTTAGATTTTCCCATGATGTCATGCAAAGAGGCACTTAGTTTGAAAGTAGGCCTTGAAATACATCCACAGGTACACCTCCAATTGACTCAAATGATGTCAATTACCCTATCAGAAGCTTCTAAAGGCATGACATAATTTTCTGTAATTTTCCAAGCTGTTTAACGGCACAGTCAACTTAGTGTATTGCATGTAAACTTCTGACCCACAGGAATTGTGATATAGTGAATTATAAGTGAAATAATCTGTCTGTAAACAATGTAAACAAAAATGACTTGTGTCATGCACAAAGTAGATGTCCCAACCGACCTTGCCAAAACTATATAGTTTGTTAACAAGACATTTGTGGAGTGGTTGAAAAAAACGAGTTTTAATGACTCCAACCTAAGTGTATGTAAACTTCCGACTTCAACTGTACATGTCTGGGATGTATTGTCGAGGTAGAACGTCACCAGGTCAAGTCATCAGACACTGAGAGAGGCTATTAGGCCTAATCTACATCCAGGGGCCAGGTCCAAGACGTTAGCATCAGTCAGCTCACACCTCTGTCTGTGTCAAGGTTTGGATTTGGGTGGGAAGGGACGGAAGGGTGTAGTCAAAGTCACCATTATTAGTCAGTTGTACAACCGAATGCCTTCAACCGAAATGTTTCTTCCGCATTTAACCCAACCCCTCTGAATCAGAGAGGTGCGGGGGGCTGCCTTAATCGACATCCACGTCTTCGGCGCCCGGGGTTAACTGCCTTGTTCAGGGGCAGAACGACAGATTTTTTTCCTTGTCAGCTCGGGGATTCGAACTTGCAACCCTCCGGTTACAAGTCCAACGCTCTAACCACTAGGCTACCTGCCGCCCCAGCGTCGGGGGGGGGTCAGATGTTTAACCCCATTCACACCCAAGGGTGTAGTTTCCGCTTTCCAGCCTATCCCCAGGCCATTCATAATCATCAGTTAAACTGTCTAGAGGTTACTCTCTGGTTTTGTGATGAAACAAAGGTGTGGTTGAATTTATTCTGCCGCTGTGTCTTCTTATTGTCTCGTCCTAAGGTCTATATATCACGGTGGCAAGGCATATGAAGACAGTTTGGCTGTCGAAACGTTGGTTATACAATTATTGCATCTGAGCTCCTGGTATGGCTCTCCTAGTTCTATAACTATCAGGTTATAGAGGTTATACAACAACGTGATTATTCAAGCACAGGTTGTAATATGTCTATTTCTTCTGGAGAAAGCTTCCCCGGTGATTTTATCCACTGCTAAGAGTTTAACTTTGTTCCACCTGAGCGAGTCTGACCACCAATCAGAGACCTGTACGATGACACACCTAATGATGACCACCAATCAGATACCTCTATGATGACACACCAAATGATGACCACCAATCAGAGACCTCCGTGATGACACACCAAATGTGTTTGATGGATCATTTTTGTCGTCTTCTAATGCCTCTTAAGAGGAAAGTAATAGAAAAGTAACTGAAAGTAATCAGATTATGTTACTGAGTTTGGGTAATCCAAAAGATATGTTACTGATTGCAATTTTGGACAGGTAACTAGTAACTGTAACGGATTCCATTTAGAAAGTAACCATGCCAACCCTGGTGAGAAGACAGCTCTACGTAACCTAGCCTGGATTGACCTCTCCCGTGCACACTTCTTGTGCTCTAGCTCTGACTAAACAAAAGGAAACCGAATCTGTTAAAGGTTGCACAAGTTTCCATGAGTTATAATTATTATTATAATTACTTCCATAAAGCTCTGGATCCCCATGTTCTCGGTTCCATCCCTTTGTAGACTATACCACTGCACTTCCAGACACTCTAAACTGGGCCAAGGACTAGAAAAAAAGGACACTTAATGACATTGTTTATTGGAAAAATAGCTAACATTAGGTAATGACTAATTGCAGTCGAAAACAGGCTTGTAAATTTGAAACTCTTCCTGCCGTCCATTCAAACAAAGACATGTTCATGGTCCTGGGGCCAAGGCTGAGTCGGAACAGACCGGAGGAGTAAACTGACCTGCTTCTCATCACCTCCTCTAGTCTCTCTCTCTCTCTCTCTCTCTCTCTCTCTCTCTCTCTCTCTCTCTCTCTCTCTCTCTCTCTCTCTCTCTCTCTCTCTCACATATATTCAAGCTGCTTTATTGCCGTGAACAACAGCGTATACAATATACGTACATCACACTCTCCGCAGCCGATGTGAGTAAGACCTTTAAACAGGTCAACATTCACAGGGCCAGACGGATTACCAGGACGTGTACTACGAGCATGCGCTCACCAATTGGCAAGTGTCTTCACTGACATTTTCAACCTCTCCCTGTCCGAGTCTGTAATACCAACATGTTTTGAGCAAACCACCATAGTCCCTGTGCCAAAGAACACTAAGGTAACCTGCCTAAATGTAGCCCCGTAGCGCTCACGTCTGTAGCCATGAAATGCTTTGAAAGGTTGGTAATGGCTCACATCAACACCATTATCCCAGAAACCCTAGACCCCCTCCAATTTGCATACCGCACAAACAGATCCACAGATGATGCAATCTCTATTGCACTCCACACTGCCCTTTCCCACCTGGACAAAAGGAACACCTATATGAGAATGCTATTCATTGACTACAGCTCAGCGTTCAACACCATAGTGCCCTCAAAGCTCATCACCAAGCTAGAGGCCCTGGGACTAAACACCTCCATCTGCAACTGGATCCTGGACTTCCTGACGGGCCGCCCCCAGATGGTGAGGGTAGGTAACAACACATCCTCCACGCTGATCCTCAACACAGGGGCCCCTCAGGGGTGCGTGCTCAGTCCCCTCCTGTACTCCCTGTTCACTCATAACTGCACGGCCAGGCACGATGTCAACGATGAGACAGCCTATAGAGAGGTCAGAGACCTGGCCGTGTGGTGCCAGGACAACAACCTCTCTCTCAATGTGATCAAGACAAAGGAGATAATTGTGGACTACAGGAAAAAGAGGACCGAGCACGCCCCCATTCTCATTGACGGGGCTGCAGTGGAGCAGGTTTAGAGCTTCAAGTTCAAACTAACATGGTCCAAGCACACCATGACAGTCGTGAAGAGGGCACAACAAAACCTATTCCCCCTCAGGAGACTGAAAATATTTGGCAAAAGGTTCTACAGCTGCACCATCGAGAGCATCCTGACTGGTTGCATCACTGCCTGGTATGGCAACTGCTCGGCCTCCGACCGCAAGGCACTACAGAGGGTAGTGCGAACGGCCCAGTACATCACTGGGACCAAGCTTCCTGCCATCCTCTGACACCGCCTGGTATAGAGGTCCTGGAAGGCCCTAAAAATTGTCAGACTCCAGCCACCCTAGTCATAGCCTGTTCTCTCTGCTACCGCATTTAATTACTTGTTACTTTTATCTCTTATTCTTATCCTTATTTTCTTTTTAAACTGCATTGTTGGTTAGGGGCTCGTAAGTAAGCATTTTGCTGTAAGGTTGGCGCATGTGACTAATCAAATTTAATTGGACATTGTAATAAAATAATGAATTATAATAATTTAAGTGATTTAGTTATTATAAAAATAAATAATTGTAAATAACAATCAAATAGTAACAGTGAAGAGTAAAAGGAAAAGCTGATAAATAATTGGCTAAACATGGAAAATGAACATGCTACTATTATTACTACTAAAATGAATGCTACCCCCACTATTATTAACACTAATACTACTACTACCATTACCACTAGTATCATTACCTCTAATATCTCTACTGCTACCATTACCACTAGTATCATTACCTCTAATATCTCTACTGCTACCATTACCACTAGTATCATTACCTCTAATATCTCTACTGCTACCATTACCACTAGTATCATTACCTCTAATATCTCTACTGCTACCATTACCACTAGTATCATTACCTCTAATCTCTGCTACTACCATTACCACTAGTATCATTACCTCTAATATCTCTACTGCTACCATTACCACTAGTATCATTACCTCTAATATCTCGCTACCATTACCATTACCACTAGTATCATTACCTCTAATATCTCTACTGCTACCATTACCACTAGTATCATTACCTCTAATATCTCTACTGCTACCATTACCACTAGTATCATTACCTCTAATATCTCTACTGCTACCATTACCACTAGTATCATTACCTCTAATATCTCTACTGCTACCATTACCACTAGTATCATTACCTCTAATATCTCTACTGCTACCATTACCACTAGTATCATTACCTCTAATATCTCTACTGCCACCATTACCACTAGTATCATTACCTCTAATATCTCTACTGCCACCATTACCACTAGTATCATTACCTCTAATATCTCTACTGCTACCATTACCACTAGTATCATTACCTCTAATCTCTGCTACTACCATTACCACTAGTATCATTACCCCTAATATCTCTACTGCCACCATTACCACTAGTATCATTACCTCTAATATCTCTACTGCCACCATTACCACTAGTATCATTACCTCTAATATCTCTACTGCCACCATTACCACTAGTATCATTACCTCTAATATCTCTACTGCTACCATTACCACTAGTATCATTACCTCTAATATCTCTACTGCTACCATTACCACTAGTATCATTACCTCTAATATCTCTACTGCTACCAATACCACTAGTATCATTACCTCTAATATCTCTACTACTACCATTACCATCTCTACCTACTAAAACTGTAACTAACTGTAACACATAGCTTTCATCATCACCATTGCATCAGTACTTCAACTACCATCATCATTACTACTACTACAGTCATAGCCAAAGGTTTTGAGAATGACACAAATATTAATTTTCACAAAGTCTGCTGCCTCAGTTTGTATGATGGCAATTTGAATATACTCCAGAATGTCATGAAGAGTGATCAGATGAATTGCAATTAATTGCAAAGTCCCTCTTTGCCATGCAAATGAACTGAATCCCCAAAAAACATTTCCACTGCATTTCAGCCCTGCCACAAAAGGACCAGCTGACATCATGTCAGTGATTCTCTTGTTAACACAGGTGTAAGTGTTGACGAGGACAATGCTGGAGATTACTCTGTCGTGCTGATTGAGTTCGAATAACAGACTGGAAGCTTCAAAAGGAGGGTGGTGCTTAGAATCATTGTTTTTCCTCTGTCAACCATGGTTACCTGCAAGGAAACATGTGCCGTCATCATTGCTTTGCACAAAAAGGGCTTCACAGGCAAGGATATTGCTGCCTGTAAGATTGCACCTCAATCAACCATTTAACAGATCATCAAGAACTTCAAGGAGAGCGGTTCAATTGTTGTGAAGAAGACTTCAGGGCACCCAAGAAAGTAAAGCAAGCGCCAGGACCGTCTCCTAAAGTTGATTCAGCTGCGGGATCGGGGCACCACCAGTACAGAGCTTGCTCAGGAATGGCAGCAGGCAGGTGTGAGTGCATCTGCATGCACAGTGAGGCAAAGACTTTTGGAGGATGGCCTGGTGTCAAGAAGGGCAGCAAAGAAGCCACTTCTCTCCAGGAAAAACATCAGGGACAGACTGATATTCTGTAAAAGGTACAGGGATTGGACTGCTGAGGACTGGGGTAAAGTCATTTCCCCTTTCCGATTGATTGGGGCATCTGGAAAAAAGCTTGTCCGGAGAAGACAAGGTGAGTGCTACCATCAGTCCTGTGTCATGCCAACAGTAAAGCATCCTGAGACCATTCATGTGTGGGGTTGCTTCTCAGCCAAGGGAGTGGGCTCACTCACAATTTTGCCTAAGAACACAGCCATGGATAAAGAATGGTACCAACACATCCTCCGAGAGCAATTTCTCCCAACCATCCAGGAACAGTTTGGTGACGAACAATGCCTTTTCCAGCATGATGGAGCACCTTGCCATAAGGCAAAAGTGATAACTAAGTGGCTCGGGGGAACGAAACATCGATATTTTGGGTCCATGGCCAGGAAACTCCCCAGACTTTAATCCCATTGAGAGCTTGTGGTCAATCCTCAAGAGGCGGGTGGACA
Source organism: Brachymystax lenok tsinlingensis (assembly GCA_030435695.1). Lineage (NCBI taxonomy): Eukaryota > Metazoa > Chordata > Actinopteri > Salmoniformes > Salmonidae > Brachymystax > Brachymystax lenok. The sequence continues at coordinate 43,883,769 of CM059790.1, read as the reverse complement.
AACAAAAACCAACAAATTCTGACAAACTCCAAGCATTGATTATGCAAGAATGGGCTGCCATCAGTCAGAATGTGGCCCAGAAGTTAATTGACAGCATGCCAGGGCGGATTGCAGAGGTCTTCAAAAAGAAGGGTCAACACTGCAAATATTGACTCTTTGCATCAACTTCATGTAATTGTCAATAAAAGCCTTTGACACTTGTGAAATGCTTGTAATTATACTTCAGTATTCCATAGTAACATCTGACAAAAATATCTAAAGACACTGAAGCAGCGAACTTTGGAAATTAATATTTGTGTCATTCTCAAAACTTTTGGCCACGGCTGTACTACTACTCCCACCACCATCATCAAACTACTACGTTACCATTACCTCTACTATTTGGCGTAATAATCACAACAATAATAATGATTGATGATGATAATAATAACAATAATAGCAATAATAAGTAAGTTACTTCTTACTGTGCAGACGTTATTATTCAGTGTCCCTCAGGCTATGGCAGGCATCCAATGATTGCCAAGGTCAGGGTTCATGTCATAAACTCTTGTCACAAAGGAAATCACAAACAAACCCTTGTTGAGGAAGTGTTGACATGGCGATGACAGAAACCATGACGACAGTTGTGTTCTCTTTGGTCATTACATGTTGTTGATGGGAAGGAGGTCTTCTGACCTCAGTGGGACTCCCTGTTTAAAGAAAGGGCTTGATTCAATCAGTAGGACAGAAGATCAGCGTTATTGCGCGATTGACATTTAAAGGCAATGTTTCCGTGTTTGCGCAGACTGCGTTCACGGTAAACTCTGCGTATGTCGGCACAATCTAAAAATACCTTTACATTTAAACTGCGCTACTACAAAGCAGATTTTCTACGCCACGGATTGAATCAAGCCCTGAATTGTAAAAAATCTGAAGGTCAAGTGCCAGTCTATCTGGTTTCAGAAGGAACTGAGCAGGACTGGACTGGACAGTGTAGTCTGTCCAGGGAAAGACCACTAACCTCTGCCCTGTCTAACCTTTGACCTCAGTGCTCACTTGTCAATAGTCTTAAGACTCTAAACCATACTTGATCTCTGTTGAGACACAGCCATATTGGATGTCCCTTCCTCGTGATCGCTGTTGAGACACAGCCATATTGGATGTCCCATCCTCATGATCTCTGTTAAACACAGCCATATTGGATGTCCTTTCCTCATGATCTCTGTTGAGACACAGCCATATTGGATGTCCCATCCTCATGATCTCTGTTGAGACACAGCCATGTTGGATGTCCCTTCCTCGTGATCGCTGTTGAGACACAGCCATATTGGATGTCCCATCCTTATGATCTCTGTTAAACACAGCCATATTGGATGTCTCTTCCTCATGATCTCTGAGGAAAAGGTGGATCAAAAGTCTGTTTGACTTTATATTGGGATAGTTCATGGCTGACTTTTCTGCCCTTGTCAACAGCATCACGAGAGGCTTAAAGGGGATCAATTCTGTAATGATTTTATGAGAGCGGTGATGAAGGTAGAGATTGATAGAGGGAGGGAGTCTGAAACGGAGAAAGATGGGGAGATGTAAGGAGGGATGGAGAGAGGAAGGGAACTCCTCCAGCTCTGTGACGTGCTGAGCCCACAGCTTGTCACCCCGTTGTCCACGGTGATCGTTGAATTTCTTACAGTCCTTTATTAGCTCTGCCACTTTATTGTTTGCTTGTGTTTTGTTTCCTGGGTTTCAGCAGGGTGTTTTCTGGGTTTCAGCAGGGTGTTTCCTGGGTTTCAGCAGGGTGTTTCCCTGAGAGTGGGTGTAGCTTTTGGTTTTTGTTCCCCTTCGTGTGATGGTGAGGTGATTATAAGCCTGCCAAAGCCCCGGACTTCATTTGAGACTTATTTTTGTTTTAAGTCCAACATTTCCAATAGCAGACTAACTAGAGGCACTAATTCCTGCCCTCCTGTACTGTACTGTAGTCTGCTGTGACAGTGGTCAGTCTCTGCACCCTGTATCCACTCTGACCCTGTGGAATGTAATGTTCAGAGCTGCCACATTTATAACTTTAAGTTACCTGTGGTTTTGTGGGAGTGTGAAATGAGACTGAGGTGACGGAAAATAATAGATCTGGACAAAACCCAGTCATGTTGCGGTCATTTTGCGGACATGACGCGGGCACGATCGTCTCAGTATGCTGTAGTGCTGAGGTGAGGTCAGCGGTTCCTGTGACCGGCGTCCAGTAAAGTTCCAGCAACCTGCTCTGACCGTCGCCATGGTAGCAGCAGCCATGTCAGATTGGCAGGCAGCCTCTGCAGCAGGCAGGGCTCTGATGAGAAGAGTAGCAGGACTGGGGTCCAGTTTCTCAACTTAGTCTGATTTTCCATAATGATATAACTGAAACGTAGACCTGGGCCCATATCCACAAAGCTCTGAGGAAGAGTGCTGATCTGGGATCAGTTTAGCCTTTTAGATCATAATGATTAAGATTAGCCCCTCCCACTAGGCTTGGGCGGTATCCAGATTTTCATGTCGTCATACCGTCCTTCTCTCATCCTGGGATTTAGGGTATTACCTGCTTAGTACACAAGGGGGCACTAAAAACGCAAGAAAACCCCATTGGGACTCTATTACCAGAATGCTAACAACATTTGCAAAAAATTATAGCGAAATCACATAGACGTTTTTAGCTGAATGCTACGAGTGAAAAATAATATAAACAAATTATAAAGACAGGCAAATACCAGCTTATAAAGTTATACAAGTATAGCTAGTGGCTACCGAAAGTCATTTTCTGTGAGTGTGGACATTTACAGGTGAAAGCGAAAGAGAGAACATTTTCAGATGAACATAGTTGCGATGCATGCTTGTCTGAAGGAAGAGCAGCATGTGTACACGGAGCAGAGGGGAGAAGAACGGAGGAGGAGGGGGAAAAAACGCTAGCAGGAAGAACAGGGAAAAAATGGCAACTGTACAGAACTCATCCAGAGCTCTTTGGACTTCTGGCAGAAAGACGTTATAAAGATATCTTATGGTATCTCATCCAGAGCTCTTTGGACTTCTGACAGAAAGACGATATAAAGATGTCAATCTGATGGCAAACATTTAGTAGTGAATTGCATACAAGTGCAACTTCATCAACTCATATGAGCCGCACAACAAAGACTCTCTTATAGATATATATATTTTCCTTCCTCATGATGCCATCTATTTTGTTAAGTGCACCAGTCCCTCCTGCAGCAAAGCACCCCCACAACATGATGCTGCAAGGAAGAAGCCACTGCTCCAAAACCGCCATAAAAAAGACAGACTACGGTTTGCAACTGCACATGGGGACAAAGATCGTACTTTTTGGAGAAATGTCCTTTGGTCTGATGAAACAAAAATAGAACTGTTTGGCCATAATGACCATCGTTATGTTTGGAGGAAAAAGTGGGAAGCTTGCAAGCCGAAGAACACCATCCCAACCGTGAAGCTGGTGTTCTTTGGCTTGCAAGCCTCCCACTTTTTCCTCCAAGTGAAACAATCTGTCTGTAAACAATTGTTGGAAAAATTATGCACAAAGTAGATGTCCTAACCGACTTGCCAAAACTATAGTTTGTTAACAAGACATTTGTGGAGTGGTTGAAAAACGAGTTTTAATGACTCCAACAAAAGTGTATGTAAACTTCCGACTTCAACTGTATATGGGTTGTACTTATAATGGTGTTTGTTGTTAACTGGTTGCCCTTGTCTTGTGGCAACAGGTCAGAATTCTTGCTGCTATGATGGCACACTGTGGTATTTTACCAAATAGACATGGGAGTTTATCAAAATTGGGTTTGTTTTCAAATTCTTTGTGGTTGTGTGTAATCGGAGGTAAATATGTGTCTCTAATATGGTCATACATTTGGCAGTAGTTTAGGAAGTGCAGCTCAGTTACCACCTCATTTTGTGGGCAGTGTGCACATAGCCTGTCTTCTCTTGAGAGCCAGGTCTGCCTACGGTATTCAGGTATTCTGCCACTGTGTACTCTCTGTTTAGGGCCAAATAGTATTCTAGTTTGCTCCGTTTTTTTTGTTAACTACTTGACACATTGGAAAGAATTATCTTTTTGTTTTCTCATGATTTGGTTGGGTCTAATTGTGTTGCTGTCCTGGGGCTCTGTGGGGTCTGTTTGTGTTTTGAACAGAGCCCCAGGACCAGCTTGCTTAGGGGGACTCATCTCCAGGTTAATCCTGCTGTAGGTGATGACAATTAGCGGGTATCGGCCTAATTCTGCTCTATGCATTATTTGGTGTTTTGCCTTGTACACGGAGGATGTTTTTGCAGAATTCTGCATGCAGAGTCTCAATTTGGTGTTTGTCCCATTTTGTGAATTCTTGGTTGGTGAGCGGACCCAAGACCTCACATTGGACTCTCTGTAAATTGGAAACCACATATCCTGAGGCTGCATTTATTGTGGCTGGAGATTTTAATAAGGCTAATTTGAGAACAAGGCTCCCAAAATTTTACCAGCATATCGAATGTGCCACCCGGGCTGGTAAAATCCTGGATCATTGTTATTCCAATTTCCGTGATGCATACAAGGCTATACAAACAGTGTAGCTATTCCCTCCGCAAGGCAATCAAACAAGCTAAGCGTCAATATAGAGACAAAGTAGAGTCACAATTCAACGGCTCAGACACAAGATGAATGTGGCAGGGTCTACAGTCAATCGCGGACTACAAAAAGAAAATCAACCCCGTCGCGGACCACGACGTCCTGCTCCCAGACAAACTAAACAACGTCTTTGCTCGCTTTGAGGATAATACAGTGCCACCGACACGGCCCGCTACCAAAACTTGCGGGCTGTCCTTCACCGCAGCCAACGTGAGGAAAACATTTAAATGTGTTAACCCTCGCAAGGCTGCTGGCCCAGATGGCATCCCTGGCCGTGTCCTCAGAGCATGCTCAGACCAGCTGGCTGGTGTGTTTACGGACATATTCAACCAGTCCCTATTCCAGTCTGCTGTTCCCACATGCTTCAAGAGGGCCACCATTGTTCCTGTTCCCAAGAAAGCTAAGGTGACTCACTTCCGTAGCACTCACTTCCGTCATCATGAAGTGCTTTGAGAGACTAGTCAAGGATCATATCACCTCCATCCTTCCAGACACCCTGGACCCTCTCCAATTTGCTTACCGTCCCAATAGGTCCACAGACGACGCAATCGCAATCATACTGCATACTGCCCTAACCCATCTGGACAAGAGGAATACTTATGTAAGAATGCTGTTCATCGACTACAGCTCAGCATTTAACACCATAGTTCCCTCCAAGCTCGTCATTAAGCTCGAGACCCTAGGTGGTGAGGGTAGGAAACAACACCTCCACCCCGCTGATCCTCAACACTGGGGCCCCACAAGGGTGCATTCTCAGCCCTCTCCTGTACTCCCTGTTTACCCATGACTGCGTGGCCAAGCACACATCCAACTCAATCATCAAGTTTGCTGACGACACTACAGTGGTAGGCTTGATTACCAACAACGACGAGACTGCCTACAGGGAGGAGGTGAGGGCATGTGGTGTCAGGAAAATAACCTCTCACTCAATGTCAACAAAACAAAGGAGATGATCGTGGACTTCAGGAGAAGGAGCACCCCCCTATCCACATCGACGGGACAGTAGTGGAGAAGGTGGAAAGTTTTAAGTTCCTCGGCGTACACATCACGGACAAACTGAATTGGACCACCCACACAGACAGCGTGGTGAAGAAGGCGCAACAGCGGCGAGGTCAGAAGGCGAGGTCAGTACAGGTGCATCAAAGCTGGGACCGAGAGACTGAAAAACAGCTTCTACCTCAAGGCCATCAGACTGTTAAACAGCCATCACTAACATTGAGTGGCTGCTGCCAACATACTGACTTCAATCTCTAGCCACTTTAAAAATAGGAATTGGATGTAACAAATGTATCACTAGCCACTTTAAACAATTTTGTATATAATGTTTACGTATCCGACATACTCATATCAAATGTATACACTGTACTCTAAACCATCTACTGAATCTTGCCTATGCCGTTCGGCCATCGACTCAAATCTCTAGCCACTTTAATAATTATAATTGGATGAAATAATGTATCACTAGCCACTTTAAACGATGCATTTATATAATGTTTACATATCCCACATTACTCATCTCATATGTATATGCTGTACTCCTTACCATCTACTGCATCCTGCCTATGCCGGTCAGCCATCGCTCATCCATATATTTATATGTACATACTCGTATTCATTCCTTTACTCTTGTGTGTATAAGGTAGTTGTTGTGAATTTGTTAGATTACTTGTTAGATACTACTGCATGGTCGGAACTAGAAGCACAAGCATTTCGCTACACTCGCATTAACATCTGCTAACCATGTGTATGTGACAAATAAAATTTGATTTGACAACCATAAAGGGCGATGGTGCTCTCTCTGTTGTTTGCGCTCTCATTTATTACAACTTGAGTTCCACATTTCACTTCAAGATGGCTACCATATTCAGGTTATAAACCTTGCCTTTATGTAATTGTCATCGTCTCAGAGACCAAGGGTTGTTAATCTCCCTAAACATCTCAAGTCGCAGCCAGACATCAATATTAAGAGAGTTTTGGTGGGCTTATTTCACCGCTGAAGTATTTAACTACTTATTGAAGCTGTGGGGGGAGAGAGACCATTGACAGAGACTATCCCATATGGTAGCCATCTGATTTGTGATTAGCATGTTTATGACAAGAGATGTGAGGTGCTTTCATGTTGCTTGTGGCCTATAGCTGTGACTTTCTGACCTCACTGTGAACCCTGCAGTACGTTTGGATTGTCTGTATTGGCGCCTCACTGTGCTGTAGTATGATGACACTATAGATGTACTATAGGGTTTAGTGGAGCAGTAGGGATATTGTCCTGTAGAGTGATGGCACTATAGATGTACTATAGGGTTTAGTGGAGCAGTAGGGATATTGTCCTGTAGTGTGATGACACTATAGATGTACTATAGGGTTTAGTGGAGCAGTAGGGATATTGTCCTGTAGTGTGATGACACTATAGATGTACTATAGGGTTTAGTGGAGCAGTAGGGATATTGTCCTGTAGTGTGATGACACTATAGATGTACTATAGGGTTTAGTGGAGCAGTAGGGATATTGTCCTGTAGTGTGATGACACTATAGATGTACTATAGGGTTTAGTGGAGCAGTAGGGATATTGTCCTGTAGTGTGATGACACTATAGATGTACTATAGGGTTTAGTGGAGCAGTAGGGATATTGTCCTGTAGTGTGATGACACTATAGATGTACTATAGGGTTTAGTGGAGCAGTAGAGATATTGTTGCTTTGGTCAGTAGCTCATCCACTGACTGACTGGATTGAATTTGGTCAAACTGTCTTCGAGACACGCTACAGACAGACAGATTGACGTCATACAGACAGCTGTGGGTCGATGGGTTTTTCCCTTTTGATTAACAAGCAGCAGCCACAGGGTTCCTTTCCCACCTTCAGTATAAAGCCATCTGTCTGACGAACGTCAGTGTGTTTTTCAGTGTCTATGACTGCCATGTGGTTATTATTAAAAACTTGAACATATACAGTCTGATGTTATGTGGTATTTGATGTGGGTCAAGGTGTGCTCCATGCCTCTGACCTCTGACCCCTAACCCTTCATTGTAAAGCCAGCTATCTGATGAACACACAGTCTGATGTTATGTGGTATTTGATGTGGGTCAAGGTGTGCTCCATGCCTCTGACCTCTGACCCCTAACCCTTCATTGTAAAGCCAGCTATCTGATGAACACACAGTCTGATGTTATGTGGTATTTGATGTGGGTCAAGGTGTGCTCCATGCCTCTGACTTCTGACCCCTAACCCTTCATTGTAAAGCCAGCTATCTGATGAACACACAGTCTGATGTTATGTGGTATTTGATGTGGGTCAAGGTGTGCTCCATGCCTCTGACCTCTGACCCCTAACCCTTCATTGTAAAGCCAGCTATCTGATGAACACACAGTCTGATGTTATGTGGTATTTCATGTGGGGTCAAGGTGTGCTAAGATTTGAACTCCAGTTTGACATCCGTTGACCTGGTGTGTTGAAGTCTTAGCTAAGGTCAACGTGTGCTTCATTCTGTTAGACCTTGGACCTTTTTTGACTGTTCCTTGTTCTCAGGATCACCTTTTACTTCCCGCTACCAGCCACAACAAAGGAAGTAGGCCCAAGATGTCCGTGGTGTTGCCAGCCATGAACATTAATGGTAAGTCAACTCTATACAGATTACTACAGATCTGTTACCATACACTGTACATGTAATGACTTCTCCGCTCTGTCTCTCGCTCTCTCTCTTTTTTTCTCTTCCTGTCCTCTGGGTTTCTTCACACATTGATTGATGTACACAACTGGCCTCCTTTAGACTAGTTGAGTGTCTGGAGCATCAGCATTACAGGCTCAAAATGTGACGTCTATAGAAATGTGTAGTGTGTGTGCGTGCGTGCACACTGGGCTATTTTCAGTAAATTGTTTGTGTGAGGGAAGTAAGTGTCAACCACACACACACACACATACACAAAGGGAGTTCTTGCCTCAAAGATACATTAATGGTGCCCGGCTTTAAAGACAGATGAAGGCTGTCGTTAGAGAGTTGGCACTGGTACTGTAAGACCTCAATCAGGCCGTCGATTGGCTAATTTAACAGGAAGGAAGGAAGAAGTGAGAGTGGATGCACAAGAGCCAATCACGATCAGACCACATGGCTATATTTTCACTTCGATCTGTGTGTGTTAACCGTTCTGAAGTGTGTTTGAGCTTTCAGATCATTTGAAGAGCAGTCGTCTAAGTCGTTGTTCACTATGCTAGGGTGTAGGGATGTCTCAGAAACCAGTCATTTATTACACGAAAACCGCACTGTCGCTTTGGGCACCACGGGATTCGATCAAGTTCTCTATGTCATCCACAAGTAAACCTGTTCACCTGCATGATCGGTTGACCTTTCTGCCTGAACTAGTTGTCTATTATATTTGTCATTCTCCTGTGGTCCAAAGTATTTTCTGTGCTGTCCTAACATAACATCTGTTTGTGTTTTGGCCTTGATTTCCATGACAACATCATGGTCTTGTTTTCTCTATGGTCCTTCTCTTGCCTGGCTGGACCACTGATACTGATTTAGCGGGAGAACAAAGGCCATAGAGATGACCTGACTCCATGTTTGGCATCCATGGTAGGCTACGTACTGTACCTTATCTCTGCAGTATTGTCTGGAGTGGGTTAGTATAATTTCCCCCAGTACCACTCAACCCCCTCCCTCCCAGTGAACAAGAGCAGTAAACTAACGTGGAAGGGTTTCGTTGCGCTGAGAGTTACTGAGCCAAAAGAAGAGTGTGAATAAATAAATGAATGATTCTGTTGTTCTTGGCTTTTCAACTGGAAACGTTATTACAGAGTGATTCTTGCTCTCTCTTCTTCATATTTTCTCTCTCTCCTTTTTTGGCAAAATTGTGTTTTATTGTTTTTCTCTCTGTCTCTTTCTTTCCCTCTCTATTTATCCCTCTCCCTTCCTCCCTTCATTCTGGCTCTGGGTGTAGCATCTGAATTGATTAGCGGTGAGCTAGCCCAGGGAGTGAGTGAGTCAGTGGAACGTGATATTGTTACTCAGCAGGGAGGGAAGAGCACGGCATTGTATTGGGAAAGACTCTCTCTCTCTCTCTCTCGGGCGTTGTAGAAGATGAATGAAGGTAAACATTGTTCTTGGTCCGTCTCGTCAGGGTGGAATGCTTAAGGCCACACTGGTCACTTGGTTTACTGAAGTCACATAAATAGTGAAATCCGATAGTCGTTTTCCCACTAAATGTCCTGAATCCCCAACAATGATTGTAGTTGTCTTCAAGGAGATTTGACTGACTCTGGAAGATGTTAGTTTATTATACCACAAAAGAAAACATGTCCATTTGAATTACAGGAAGTGTGGTATGTGCATGCATACCCACCTGCCAAATCAAACCTGTTTGTATTCATGTACCGGTCTTATACCAGATGTACTTTTCTCAATTATTTCAAGGACCCTTAGTTGTTTTTTTTAATCGTGTGGTGTTTTGAGATAGAAAACATCTGCTAGCACGGGTACTAATATCCTATTTCTCCAGATTTGCTGTGTTACTCTGATCACATTCCTTAACTGAGAGACTGACCAACACAGAAGACCCCATTTTAACCCTTTCCTGCCCAGTCTGGTATCAATTGGCCTTGGCCCTCCTAACCCTTAAAGTCTCATGTGGCACGGATGACACAGAGGAACATAGTAGATCTATAATATCTGTTTTAAACAGAGGTGTATTTAATACTGAAGCTGATGAATGTACATCTTTAGCTCTTCCAGATTTGGAAAGTATTCTGAAACTATTCCAATCTACGCATAGTACCCCCATAATGACATCACAATACCCCATAATGACATCACAATACCCATAATGACATCACATTATTTCCAGCTCTGCATTAGGAATACCCCTCCCCCGTCACCAAATGGCTTTCATCTGGAGGGAGCGGATCGGTGTTGCTAATAGGGAACCATCGTGTGGTCTGGCCTGGACAATAACATGCAATTCAGGATTGGGACTTTGATGTAGTTTTCCCCTTAGCCACCGTGGCCTCTACACCTGCATTGCTTGCTGTTTGGGGTTTTAGGCTGGGTTTCTGTACAGCACTTCTTACAGAAGGGCTTTATAAATACATTTGATTGATTGATTGATTGATTGATGTAGGTTATTGGCTATTTCTGAATAGTGGTATGTCTTTGGTTAATCGATTCTGTAAAAGTTAGTCGACGTTCTATGATTTCCCAAATATTTTTGGCTGAAGGGTTGGCTCCTTAAATGGAGTGAGGGACTCTCTCGCTCTCTCTCTCTCTCTCTCTCTCTCTCTCTCTCTCTCTGTTTATGTAACGATCCTCTTCGTTTGAAAGGAGCTCAATCAATTGGAAGTGATGTGTTTAGAATAGAAGAATGCTTGGAAATGACTGACATCATTTTTTGATTACAGGTGTTTTCACTGTGGGCTATCGTCTCTCTCTATCACACTCACACACACCCTGCTGTGTCTTTCCGATTTTGAGGATTCTAGGTTCACGTCATAGTGGCAGAGTGTAACAGGAGTTAAAGGTACCACAGTGCTGTAAGCAGTAGTGTTCAAATGGTCCTACTCCTGACTCACCCTAACCACTGGGGACAGAAACCTAGCAGAGCAGCCCCCACCTGTTCTATATTCATCACTCTATATCAGACCAGTTCTATAGACGTCACTCTATATCAGACCAGTTCTATAGACGTCACTCTATATCAGGCCAGTTCTATAAACGTCACTCTATATCAGGCCAGTTCTATAGACGTCACTCTATATCAGGCCAGTTCTATAGCTGTCACTCTATATCAGGCCAGTTCTATAGACGTCACTCTATATCAGGCCAGTTCTATAGACGTCACTCTATATCAGGCCAGTTCTATAGACGTCACTCTATATCAGGCCAGTTCTATAGACGCCACTCTATATCAGGCCAGTTCTATAGACGTCACTCTATATCAGGCCAGTTCTATAGACGTCACTCTATATCAGGCCAGTTCTATAGACGTCACTCTATATCAGGCCAGTTCTATAGACGTCACTCTATATCAGGCCAGTTCTATAGACGTCACTCTATATCAGGCCAGTTCTATAGACGTCACTCTATATCAGGCCAGTTCTATAGACGCCACTCTATATCAGGCCAGTTCTATAGACGTCACTCTATATCAGGCCAGTTCTATAGACGTCACTCTATATCAGGCCAGTTCTATAGACGTCACTCTATATCAGGCCAGTTCTATAGACATTAGAGATGTGAAAAATGTAAAACATTGTCTTAATGTTTAAACTGCAATTTTTTTTTATAGTTTAAACGACAAGGGGAAAAATTATTAAAATGCATGTGAATTCACAATGCATATATGGTCCTGCGTATGACCACTAGGGGGCAGTGCAGTTCCATCTACCGCAGTCCTGGGTACCAGACGGCACTCACCTTACTGCTGTCCCCCAACCACTCGGCAACGATGGTAGTTAATGCCGTTTCAGGTTCTCTGCTGTGTTCCTCTCCATGTTCTCAGTGGTCAGTACATGGGAGGGACTTCATGTCCCACTTCTCATCAATGTGATGACTTGTTGCGGTGATGTATGACAGCGTGTTCTATAGACGTCCAACTATCTGTTTACGCCACCTTTGGGGTGTTTGAGAGCTCGTGGTTTGTACTTTGTAGGGTTGAATACCGGGAACCGGGATACCGAGACTTCCCGCCCAAACCAAACTCCCTTTTCCTGGGATAAAAAGCTGCGAGAAACCGGTAAATCATAACACATTATTTCTATGAACAGCATGACCTGAAATGGAACCGTTAAATTATATGCAATGTGTAAATCTGTCTTCTCTACGGTCTTTTATCTGCTATCTGCACTGCTCAGGGTGGGGACAGACAGCACATTTCAGTATGGAGCACAGTTCACAATGCATGTGCACTATATATACAAAAGTATGTGGACACCCCTTCAAATTAGAGGATTTGGCTATTTCTGCTGACTGGTGTATAAAATCAGGCAAACAGTCATACATTCTCCATTGACAAACATTTGTAGAAGAATGGCCTTACTGAAGAGCTCAGTGACTTTCATCATGGCACCATCCTAGGATGCCACCTTTCCAACATGTCAGATTTCTGCCCTGCTAGAGCTGCCCTGGTCAACTGTAAGTGCTTTTATTGTGAAGTGGGAGTAACAACGGCTCAGCCGCGAAGTGGTAGGCCACACAAGCTCACAAAATCACGCTTCAACATCTGGCAGTCCGACAGACTAATCTGGGTTTGGTGAATGCCAGGAGAACGCTACCTGCTCCGATGCATAGTGCCAACTGTAAAGTTTGGTGGAGGCAGCACTCTGTATCTGCCCCCTAACACAAAATGCATTATGAAATAATGACATTAAAATGATTTTAGAGCTTCCCTCAGCCATCACCAGCCTTCTTCATTAGACTGAGTTCATTAGTGGGTTGAATGCCGTAATAACACAGAATAAAACAATGAATAGCAGCCCCATGATGGTAGTGATTGTCCATTACTGCTAATCACTTAACAATTTATTCACATCACTTAAAAAAAAAAAAAAAATGTTGGTTGTGTTTTATTACTTAGGTTTTATCTGATGACTTTATGATTTGTCATTCCTTAAAGTCATCATCTCATCTCTGCTCAGGCAGTAGCAGCCAGCCAGACACCCATCTAATGTCATCTCTGTGCTCCCCATTGAACGAGTCATCCTATTTAGCGAGGCTAGTAGTAGTAGCTAGCTGGCTAATTTTAAATAATGGTACTACTTCTTTTCGAAGTAGATAAGGCATACTTTCAAGACTGCTTATTACCAATTACTTCAACTATCTATCAGGTAGAGCTACCTCAGGAACTGACTCTATCCCGCTCGTTGTTGTGTTGTGTCACTCCTCTCTCATCATATGGTCTGTGTCCGTGGCAGGAAAGAACAGGCGCAATGGATTATGGGCATTGTAGTTAATTACCACGTTTCCAAGCAGAACATTTGCCTAATGAAAACTACAAATCCCTTCAACCTAGCGTCTCGCATAGTTCTTAATTTAGTTTTTCTTGTGAATTATTTGATTCCGCTCTAGAGAAACGGCACGTTGAGCTCACAGAAAAAAACGAACTAAATTGAAGTAATTGAACCAACTTCGGTCAATTAGTTCTGTAATAACTCCCCAAAAACTGAATTTTGATTAATCCCTCAGCAGTAGGAGGTATAGAGGAGTTGGTGATGTTCTATTACCTGCAGTCAACAATGCATGATGGGAATATTTGGATGTTGGCTGCGCTGCTTTAGTATTGAGGGAGAACTGTCTGGATTGGTAGCTCGGTTGGCCGGATTGGTAGCTCGGTTGGCCGGATTGGTAGCTCGGTTGGCCGGATTGGTAGCTCGGTTGTTAGAAGCATTTTAAATGGCCCACTGGCTGACTGTCTTATTAGAACATAATTTGTTTTTGTTGACTGAAATTGCCTCTAACAATACCATTATTAAAATTGCTGACGAATTGCTTAGTTTTGGATGCCAGAAAAAAAAACAATTCCAAACTGTGCCCAGTGCCCGCTCTTATCTCCATTATCTTTATGTCCAGCTGGCTGACCACTGAATCTCAAATGCCCTCTTTCCACTAATGTTGTTTTGTCAGACCCAGAGGCTTAATCAAAACAAAGGGGAGTGACGCGCGCACACACACACACACACACACACACACACACACACACACACACACACACACACACACACTGGCACACAGCAGACTATCCTGCCAGACTGCCACTGACGGTCCGTGTGGGAAGGAAGGAGCTTTCTGGAAGGCGTCCAGGTGGCACAAGGGGAAAGGAGAGACCTGACACACACACACACACACACAGAGACCTGACACACACACACACAGACCTGACACACACACACACAGACCTGACACACACACACACAGACCAGACACACACGAACACACACACAGACCAGACACACACGAACACACACACAGACCTGACACACACACACACACACACAGACCTGACACACACACACACAGACCTGACACACACGAACACACACACACACACACAGACCTGACACACACACACACACACACACACACAGACCTGGTGGGCTTTTGGTAGGTACCTCAAAGTCACGCTGTTTGAAGTGGGCCCCTCCATGCGTGTTTGTGTGTGTGTGTGTCCTGGCTGTCTCAGTGTTTTGGCCACTCAATCAGCGGGCTAAGGAGAGTTGGGACGTTTGGTAATTTGCTAGAAATGTTTGCCAACAGTGTGCAGAAACCCAGTTTTAGGAATAGCTTATATTTCTGTAGCCCACACATGCTGTCATGCCATCGATGTGGGGTTTCTCATGGCTTAGCCTCTCATACACCCATTTGAAGCAAATATAGCTGGCTGTACAGAACCCTCTCTCTAAGGTGACTTTCTGTGTTGCCTGTAAAACTACTGTAACGCCCCTCCATGCAGCTGTAGATAGAGACATCATATAGGGCCCCCCCCCATTCCCACCACAGACCCACCACTACCAGTCCTATAGACAAAGCCATAGTAAGAGATATGAAGTGTCAGTGGTTTGGTAATGTAAACCTAACCCGCTTGCAGCGATCCGTTCATACTCTCCATGCTCCATCTTTCCCTCTCCCTCTCGCCCCTCTCCCTCTCCCCCTCTTCCCCTCTCCCTCTCTCTCTCCTCTCTTCCCCTCTCCCTCTCTCTCTCTCTCTCTTCCTCCCTCTCTCTCTTCCTCTCTCTCTCCCTCTCTCTCTTCCTCCCTCTCTCTCCTCTCTCCCCCTCTCCCTCTCTCCCCCTCTCCCCTCTTCCCCTCTCTCCTCTCTCTCTCCTCTCTCCCCCTCTCCCTCTCTCCCTCTCTCTCTCCTCTCTTCCCCTCTCCCTCTCTCTCTCCTCTCTTCCCCTCTCCCTCTCTCCCTCTCTCTCTTCCTCCCTCTCTCTCTTCCTCCCTCTCTCCCTCTCTCTCTTCCTCCCTCTCTCTCTTCCTCCCTCTCTCCCTCTCTCTCTTCCTCCCTCTCTCCCCCTCTTCCCCTCTTCCTTTCTCCCTCTCTTCCTCTCTCTCCCTATCTTCCTCCCTCTCTCTCTTCCTCCCTCTCTCCCTCCTATTCCTTCCTCCCCCTCTTCCTCTCTCCCTCTCTTTCTCTCTCCCTCTCTTCCCCTCTTCCTCTCTCCCTCTCTCCCTCACACCAGGGGGCTGTACTTCTTTATGTGTTTTCTCTCTCTGGTTTACATGTCTGTCTTTGTTTAGAGCTGTTGTGTGTGTTTCTCTCTACAGGAGAGAGTGCCAGTGGGTGACTCACCTCTCTCCTCTGTTTACCTCTCCTTCGTCCCTTCATCCCTCTCTCTGGCTCTTAACCCCTAACTAACCGCCCACTCCACTCTACTACGATAGTGACATCTGCTCCCTCTCTCTCTGTCATAGGGAGGGGGGAGGAGGGAAGGTATAGCCATCTGCTCCCTCTCTCTCTGTCATAGGGAGGGGGGAGGAGGGAAGGTATAGCCATCTGCTCCTCTCTCTCTGTCATAGGGAGGGGGAGGAGGGAAGGTATAGCCATCTGCTCCCTCTCTCTCTGTCATAGGGAGGGGGGAGGAGGGAAGGTATAGCCATCTGCTCCCTCTCTCTCTGTCATAGGGAGGGGGGAGGAGGGAAGGTATAGCCATCTGCTCCCTCTCTCTCTGTCATAGGGAGGGGGAGGAGGGAAGGTATAGCCATCTGCTCCTCTCTCTCTGTCATAGGGAGGGGAGGAGGGAAGGTATAGCCATCTGCTCCCTCTCTCTCTGTCATAGGGAGGGGGGAGGAGGGAAGGTATAGCCATCTGCTCCCTCTCTCTCTGTCATAGGGAGGGGAGGAGGGAAGGTATAGCCATCTGCTCCTCTCTCTCTGTCATAGGGAGGGGGGAGGAGGGAAGGTATAGCCATCTGCTCCCTCTCTCTCTGTCATAGGGAGGGGGGAGGAGGGAAGGTATAGCCATCTGCTCCCTCTCTCTCTGTCATAGGGAGGGGGGAGGAGGGAAGGTATAGCCATCTGCTCCCTCTCTCTCTGTCATAGGGAGGGGGGAGGAGGGAAGGTATAGCCATCTGCTCCTCTCTCTCTGTCATAGGGAGGGGGAGGAGGGAAGGTATAGCCATCTGCTCCCTCTCTCTCTGTCATAGGGAGGGGGGAGGAGGGAAGGTATAGCCATCTGCTCCCTCTCTCTCTGTCATAGGGAGGGGGGAGGAGGGAAGGTATAGCCATCTGCTCCCTCTCTCTCTGTCATAGGGAGGGGGGAGGAGGGAAGGTATAGCCATCTGCTCCCTCTCTCTGTCATAGGGAGGGGAGGAGGGAAGGTATAGCCATCTGCTCTCTCTCTCTGTCATAGGGAGGGGGAGGAGGGAAGGTATAGCCATCTGCTCCTCTCTCTCTGTCATAGGGAGGGGGAGGAGGGAAGGTATAGCCATCTGCTCCTCTCTCTCTGTCATAGGGAGGGGAGGAGGGAAGGTATAGCCATCTGCTCCTCTCTCTCTGTCATAGGGAGGGGAGGAGGGAAGGTATAGCCATCTGCTCCTCTCTCTCTGTCATAGGGAGGGGAGGAGGGAAGGTATAGCCATCTGCTCCTCTCTCTCTGTCATAGGGAGGGGAGGAGGGAAGGTATAGCCATCTGCTCCTCTCTCTCTGTCATAGGGAGGGGGGAGGAGGGAAGGTATAGCCATCTGCTCCCTCTCTCTCTGTCATAGGGAGGGGGGAGGAGGGAAGGTATAGCCAGGCCCAGCTGGGCTTCAACTGAGGAATTTTTTCTAATGCACTGATTCTCCCTGTTTCATTAACAGATCGTGTGATCAAGGACAAGGAGTTCGAGGTGATGATGCAGATTGACTGTGAGGTCACAGACACTAGAATCCTCCACATCAAGTCCTCCAGTATCCCACCATTCCTGCGTGTCAACCGCACCGACACCCTGTACCCGCCTTCACCTGCAGACAGCAAGTCCACGCCCCCTGTGCAGGTGCTCATGGGTTCCGCGTAACCTCTATCAACCCGATCGAATTGAAGCACAAACCCGTAACTCCCACCAACCAATTGAACAGTGAAATTGAAAAGATGGAACATCAACAAACGTTTGTTCTGCTCCACTAGTTTAACAACAACAGGCCACATGTTTCTATTTACCTTGCATTCTTTTTTTTAATTTTCTACAGATCTGAGATAATTTTTAAACGATTATATACTCAAATGTATCTGACTGAACTTTGGTATCAGGTTTTCTCCCTCATCCTTGATTTGGATTATGCAATACCAATATCAAATGGTCAGTGTCCGCTAGCCATTCTGTTTTCAGCTCTGATATCTGTCATGGTTGTTGAAGGTCAGAGACCAGGACCAGGCTCTGTGTGTGTCTGGACTGACCAGGACCAGGCTCTGTGTGTGTCTGGACTGATTGACTGTGGCCCTACACTCCTCTTACCAGGGTAATTGCTGAGCAACAGCAGGGGGCCGAGCATTGAACCCTGAGTCACCCCAACATAACACAAATACTTTCACCCCATGGCTGCCATGTTGTTCTCTCCCTTTCTCTCTCTCTTTCTCTTCTTCAGTCTTCATCCCTCACATCTCTTTTGTTTTCTTGAGGCTTTATTCGGAAGTATTTAATGCCGATTCAAGCTTTTATCGCCCTCGTCTGTGATACCGTTGAAATGATTACAGCAATAGTGGCATACGCTCAGGAAGTAATTTAACGTGTTGAAGCTAAAGCAGTCCAACCACTAAAAATATGAAATGTCTTGGCAAGGGTCACCATTGTTTCTCTGTTTAGCTTTTGTTTTCAATATAGTGCAGCTACGATAAAGAATTCCTATTGGATGTTTTTTTTTTTTTTTTACTTCTGTTTGCACTGTGCTAATATACTTTGGAGAGTGTTCTCCTCTACAGAAAATGTTATTTGTTGAAGTGCTATCCTCTGTTTTGAATAGAGGCCACCTCTCTAATGAAATGTTGTCATACCTATGAAAGTATATAATATACATACAGTATATTTCATTGATGTGAAAAGTTATTATTCCCCAAATATGTTCCATTTGGGGATAAATCATATTGTATAGTGTGACTATGCCATTGTAGACTTTTAGAGGTTTCATTTGGAGAGAGTGGATAGTAGTGTGGGTAGTAGAGAGAGTGGGTAGTAGTGTGGGTAGTGTAGAGAGTGGGTAGTGGAGAGAGTGGATAGTAGTGTGGGTAGTGAGGAGAGTGGGTAGAATTGTGGGTAGTGGAGAGAGTGGGTAGAATTGTGGGTAGTGGAGAGAGTGGGTAGTAGTGTGGGTAGTGGAGAGAGTGGGTAGAATTGTGGGTAGTGGAGAGAGTGGGTAGTGTTGTGGGTAGTGGAGAGAGTGGGTAGAATTGTGGGTAGTGGAGAGAGTGGGTAGAATTGTGGGTAGTGGAGAGAGTGGGTAGTAGTGTGGGTAGTGGAGAGAGTGGGTAGAATTGTGGGTAGTGGAGAAAGTAGGTAGTAGTGTGGGTAGTGGAGAGAGTGGGTAGAATTGTGGGTAGTGGAGAGAGTGGGTAGAATTGTGGGTAGTGGAGAGAGTGGGTAGAATTGTGGGTAGTATGGTGTTGGTCATTGTTTTTTTTATATAAGCCCCAGGACTTTTAATTGCCATGGACGAATAGAAAACATACTTACAAATTGATGGATGGACTGTTAGCAGTTGAAATATCAGATGAGAAATGATCTCTATGAAATGTGTCACAGTCTTAACGCTTGTCTTTGAAAAATCAAACCGTTTTTTAAATAATTTAGATTCAACAGGTTGGCAAGGAGCAGCGTTTGGCAGGCCTAATCCTAGTGAGTAAAGAGGAATTCATGTTGACTCATGTCAGTTGTCATAGTGACCCGAGATGTTAACCCTAACCTGTCTGTCCACTTGGCCTGATTGCACTTTTATTGAAGTGCCCTTTAACAAAAATAAACCTTTTCTGTTGGCAGAGGATCCCTGTGCTCAGAATATGTTTGCACGCATGACTGTAAGTCGTTGGGATAAAAGCGTCAGCCAAATGGCATATAATATGTGTATTATAATATTTAGCTTACTGAAAAGAGCGTTTTTAAAGAAATAAGAATTAGTTGCCACGGGAACGCTTTGTTAAATGATGGGGCATAATACTTATTGTTTTAAACGTTAAATAGATTCGCACCGTTGCTAGGCAACCTGCTTGTCTCAAACGTATAGATCTTGATCCACTCGTTTGTTGACTACCCGACTGAATTTGATTAACGTTACAACTGTTTTTATTTGTAATACTATTGTGACTTGTTCAGTTTGGTGTACCCATGCTCGCTGTCTCTGGCTAGGAGTCCTGATTATAATATCCTTTTGTACGATTGCTGGTTAATTTCAGAAAGCAATAGGATGATTTTTCTCCCCCCAAATATTGTAATTTATAAGCATTGTGTTTGAACGAGTGTTCTGATTAGCGCAAGAGCAATTCAACCTTGTGACCCTCTATTCATTCATGTCTCTGTGTGTATGACACCAGCAGTTATATTGTGCATTTATTTGCTTGAAAGACACATTTTATTCAGAGTAATGTCATTTTGACTATGTACCCATGATTATTCAGGGAGCTGAGAGGAAAATGATGTCAGTTTCCACCTGATGAAGATTTTTTTATAATATTGCTAAATGCAAGTAAATAAAACACTGGATGAAACTTAAATGTGTGTGTGTGTGTGTGTGTGCAATCGCTGACAATAACCAGACCTTCTCTCACCCGCAGAGGGGATGAGGGAACTGGTGTGGGGGTTTTGACACCTCCACTCCCGGTTGTAAATTAAGCAGGAGAGGACTCTCTCTACCCTCCAGTATTGGCTAAAGGAATGTATTTTGTCTCCAGACTTTTGCCCACCCAAAACTCTTAATGTCCAAAAAGTGAATACCGGAACAATATTTCTAACATAATAATGTGGGGAATGGTCAGTGGGGAACTATGGAAAACAAAATGTAATATTAGTCATTTTGTGATGTCATTAAAAACTGTATAACAGAAATATTGTAACTTGAAAAGTATATCCTCTTTATCGGTCAAGTTTTCATCCAATATGTTGTGCACATAATATGAAAAAGGATTAAAGTATTTTTGTTAAGATAGGAATGTGATTTTAGTTTTCTAATAAGATAATTGTTTTTGATAATACTTTGCACAGTAACTAGCCACGCCCTGAGTGAGGTCAGAGAGCTTGTCAGCATGACGGAACACCCTTTTGACCAAGAGTGCATAAAAGCTTGGAAGAGAATTCAACCTGTAGACCAGGAAACATGAGGCGTTAGCTACATGTTTGTAATGGTTGAAACTTTTAACCTCAACACGAGGTGAAGAAATAAACGCACCTTCCTTTAGACCAGAGAGACGAACTGCAGCTCATGTCCATAGTGGTCTGAATCCTGAACCCTGAATAATCAACACGAGGAGTATGAGGTGACAAACTCCCCTCAGACAATCACTGGTACAGCTGATGAGCTGTCCTGAGTCAAATATCTCAAACTCTTAACCATCTGGCTGGCTTATCTTCAAATAAACAGCTTCAGGAGTGAATGGAAGAGTGAACTCTGTAGTTCTGTTCAGGACTACACGACAGACAAGGGCACCCACATGTAAATACATTCATGATTTCTTATTCCAAACGTGCGGCGGTTCGTGTGCAAACTATATGATTGTGAGAATAGTTATAGAATGTGTCCACGTTGTCTCTCTCTCTCTATTTCTGTCACGTCCTGGCCATAGATAGCCCTTTTGGCTGCTCTATGGTGGTTTTGGTCAGGATGTGATCAGGGGTTTGTTTGCTCTATATTGTATTTCTATGTTGGTTTGGGTTCCCAATTAGAGGCAGCTGTTAGTCGTTGTTTCTAATTGGGAATCCTATTTAGGTTGTTCAGTCCCCCACCTGTGTGTGGGATATTTATGTTCATTGTGGTAGTTGCGCTACACGTTGTGTTACGGTCGTTGCAACTTTCTTTTGTTTTGGTGAGTCCTATATTAAAACATGTTTCACTCAACCATGCACGCTGCAACCGTGCAGGAACCCTGGAGCCAGGAGGGGGAGTATCGCCGTCCTAGGGAGGAGTTGGAGGCAGCGACGGCGTGCTTACCAGAGGGAGTGTTGCACTGGTAAGGCACCGTGTGAGGCGGTGAAGCGCACAGTGTCACCAGTGTGTGTTCACAGCCCGGTGCGCGACATGCCAGCTTCCTGCATCTGTCGAGCTAGGGGGAATGTGCAACCTGGAAGGAGGGTGTCGGCTTAGCGCTCCTGGTCTCCGGTGCGCCTCCTTGGACCAGGATATCCTGCGCCGGCTCTGCGCACTGTATCTCCGGTGCGTCTCCACAGCCCAGTATGGCCTGCTCCACGCACCAGGCTCCCTGTGCGCCTTCAGAGCCCGGCACGGCCTGTCCCTGCTCCACGCACCAGGCTCCCTGTGCACCTTCAGAGCCCGGCACGGCCTGTCCCTGCTCCACGCACCAGGCTCCCTGTGCGCCTTCAGAGCCCGGCACGGCCTGTCCCTGCTCCACGCACCAGGCTCCCTGTGCACCTTCAGAGCCCGGCACGGCCTGTCCCTGCTCCACGCATCAGGTCCCCTGTGCGCATCGAGAGCCCGGCACGGCCTGTCCCTGCTCCACGCATCAGGTCCCCTATGCGCATCGAGAGCCCGGCACGTCCTGTCCCTGCTCCACGCATCAGGTCCCCTGTGCGCATCGAGAGCCCGGCACGTCCTGTCCCTGCTCCGCGCACCAGGCCCCCCGTGCGCATTGAGAGACCGGCACGGACTGTTCCTGTTCCCTGCACCAGGCCTCTAGGGTGTCGTCCCAGCCTGGCACGTAATGTTCCTGCTTCACGCACCAGGCCTCTAGGGTGTCGTCCCAGCCTGGCACGGACTGTTCCTGTTCCAGGCCTCTAGGATGTCGTCCCAGCCTGGTACGTACTGTTCTTGCGCCACGTACCGGGCCTCCAGTGCGTCTTCTCGGGCCGGTACGGCCTGCACCGGAGCCGCCGCCAAAGGCGAGGACCCACCCGAGGTTCACTTCTGTCAGCGATCGTGACGCTCGCTCGCTCGCTCTCTCTCTCTCGCCATATTGTGTAAGTTCGCTAGGGACCTTTGTCTCATATAGTAAGTGTGTGTATTCTGTGTTATTTGGTTAGCTAGTAAATAAATAATTAAACCAATTGGTGTAGTACTGAATAATGAGCAAGGCTGTTTTTCCTTTTGCAGATCCAAGACGGTTACGACTCAGAATGATAAGAGGTAATGATTAATCAGATGAATGTTCAGAATGATGATATTATTCAATACCTCATCATTCTGACCAGTCTTCTGATTAATCATGACCTCTTCTCATAAGATGACTGTTCAGAATGTTGATATAAGAGGTCATGATTAATCAGATGACTGCTTGATGAAATAGATGTACACCTTATAGAGTTTAATTCAGGAGATGGTAACTCTTCTAAACAACCTCTTCCGTGGTGCCCCAAATCCTAATGAGTTAATTGTTACATGATTAATTTAATCGGGTAACAATTAAACATAGTTAGTGGATGAACTAACAGTCATCAGATGAATGAAAGTAAAGTCACGACATCTATTTACTTTTCAAGTCACTCCAGAAATTACATTTCTGAGAAATAAGGGTTTCAAATCTTTTGATTGACCTCTGTGTGTTACAGTAACTCCATGGATTTATACCAGAGACCAGGGAGATTACAGTGAAATGCACCTTCCTTCTGCACTTTGTAGACTTGTGGGTCTTGAGTCTTGTCTGGTGTGTTTCTGTTTTTAGCTTGTTGGTTTCCATCCTGACAGTTCAGATCAGATTGCTGCTTACATGAGCTAATTATGGCCACTTGGACTTCAACTATAAAATTGAAACCTACAATGGAGATATTTTTTTGTGTGCAGTTTCACTTCTTTATTGCAGTCTCTACAAACAGTACAATCTGATAGGAAAAGAATAAGTGCATTCCACAAGACTAAGGGAGAAACTGCTATGTAAAGTATGTATGTAAAGTATATGTACAGAGATTCAAAGGTACTGTAGATATACACTGAGTGGACAAAACATTAAGAACACCTGCTCTTTCCTTGACATGGACTGACCAGGTGAAAGCTACGATCCCTTATTGATGTCACCTGTTAAATCCAATTCAATCAGTGTAGATGAAAGGTAGGAGACAGGTTAAAATAAAAATTTTAAAGTTTTGAGACAATTGAGACATGGATTGTGTATGCATGTCTTTCAGAGGGTGAATGGGCAAGACAAAATATTTAAATGCCTTTGGACGGGGTATGGTAGTAGGTGCCAGGCACACCGGTTTGAGTGTGTCGAACAGCAACGCTGCTGGGTTTTTTCACGCTCAACAGTTTCCCGTGTGTATCAAGAATGGTCCACCACCCAAAGGACATCCAGCCAACTTGACACAATTATGGGAAGCATTGGAGTCAACATGGGTCAGCATCCGTGTGGAACGCTTTCAACACCTTGTAGAGTCCATGCCTGAGGAATTGAGGTTGTTCTGAGGGCTAAAGAGGGGTGCAACTCAATATTAGGCAGGTGTTCTTAATGTTTTGTACACTCAGTGCCTTCAGAAAGTATTCACACCCTTTGACCTTGTCCACATGTTGTTGTGTTAGTCGTTTTTTTTCAGATTTTTACAAATGTATTAAAAATGAAAAGCTGTAATGTCAGTAAGTCAATAAGTATTCCGGCCCTTTGTTAGGGCAAGCCTAAATAAGTTTAGGAGTAAACATTTGCTTAACGGATCACATAAATTGCATGGACTCACTCTGTGTGCAATGATTTTTAATTGACTACCTCATCTCTGTAGCCCACACATACAATTATCTGTAAGGTCCCTCAGTCGAGCAGGGATTTTCAAACACCGATTCAACCACAAAGACCAGGGTGGTTTTCCAATTCCTCGCAAAGAAGGGCACCTATTGGTAGATGGATAAAAAAAAATGAAAAGCAGACATTGAATATCCTTTTGAGCATTGTAATGTTATTAATTACACTTTGGATGGTGTATCATTACACCCAGTCACTACAAACATACAGGTGTCCTTCCTAACCCAGTTGCCCGGAGAGGAAGAAAACCGCTCAGGGATTTCACCATGAGGCCAATGGTGATTTTAAAACAGTTCTAGAGAATAATGGCTGTGGTAGGAGAACTGAGAATGGATCAACAACATTGTAGTTACTCCACAATACTAACCAAATGAGTATTCCCAAAACATGCATCCTTTTTGCAACAAAGCACTGGAGTAATATTGCAAAAAACTGGCAAAGCAATTCACTTTTTGTCCTGAATATAGAGTGTTATGTTTGGGCCAAATCCAACTCATTACGGAGTACCATATTTTCAAGCACAGTGGTGGCTGCATCATGTTATGGGTATGCTTGTAATCGTTAAGGACTGGGGAGTTTTTAGGATAAAAATAAACGGAATGGAGCTAAGCAAAGGCAAAATCCTAGAGGAAAACCTGGTTCAGTCTGCTTTCCACCAGACACTTGGAGATTAATTCACCTTTCAGCAGGACAATAACCTAAAACACAAGGCCAAATCTACACTGGAGTTGCTTACCAAGATGGCAGTTAATGTTCCTGAGTAGCATAGTTATAGTTTTAACTTAAATCGTCTTGAAAATCTGTGGCAAGACCAGAAAATGGTTGTCTAGCACTAATCAACAACCAATTTGACAGAGCTTGAAGAATTTTGAAAAGAAAAAGACAGAAAGAAAAATCCAGGTGCTTCTACAAAGTATTTGTCACGGATCCCCCCGGTACTGATTTTCATTCCGTTCACCGGTTCCGGAGGTCTATGTCACCAGCTTTCTAGGTTTCACTGAACAGGATTCATTATCGTCAACCCCGGACTGTCTTGTCTGATTACACACACCTGGTTCCCATTTCCCCTGATTAGTATGTTATATATGTGCCCTCTGTTCTCTCTGTCTTTGTCGGTTGGCGGTGTGAGGACCTATGCGTTGGCGCAGCTCGTTATGCTGCGTGTGTATTACGGGTATCGTCCCGTGGCGTTCAACGAGGTTTACCCTCGCTCTTTTGTTTGTGTACAGCCCAGTGTTTTTGTATACGTGTTTGTTTTGGGTGTATTAAAAAAAAACTATTGGGTATTCCTGCGCCTGTCTCCAAAATCCTTTATACCAGCGTGACAGTATTGACTCAACAGTGTGGATACGTATGTAAATTAGATAATTCTGTATTTCATTTTCAATACATTTACAAACATTTCTAAAAACATGTTTTTTATTTCGTCAATATCAGGTATTTTGTGTAGATGACCAAATATATTTAATCCATTTTGAATTCAGGTTGTAACACAACAACGTGTGGAATAAGTCAAGGGGTATGAATACTTTCTGAAGGCGCTGTAGGTATAAAAATGAATATAAATCAAAATATCTAGTGACATTTTAACCCACAGGTTTATAACACACTGCTGTTGTCATGGTTGGGAACAAACTGTTTTGGTGAAGTAATGTCCTCATCTATAGCCCAAGTCTTGAGTGCAATGTTGTATTCCTCTACAGTACATTCATTTCTCTCACAACGGTTTATATTACAGTATATACAACATATGTTCTATAGACTACAGCAACGGTTTTGCATATTGTAGCTTCTCTACTGTTTAAACAAATTGTCAGGTCAATAAAAACAAATCAAACACAGTGACAGAACAGCAAGCTTTATAAAGGCATGAGTGGCCAGGAGGACTGGTCTACAATCCACTTCAACTCATAGAATCTCTTTGTTCTTTTCACTTCAGGTAATTATTTTATACAAAAACAAAAGTGACTTTTCCCGACCTCTTTTACAGGGGGTAAACGTAGGCGAAGTCGACGTTGTACGTGACCTGGTGTCCGTTGTCCCAGGCGTACAACTTTCCTTCCTTGGGGTTGTAGTCGATCTGTGTGGTGTAGGTGTAGTTGTTGGTGAAGGGCATTCTGGGAACCATCTGGGTGTTGGTGTGCGTGTCGAAGGCGTACGACAGGTTGGCATCCTTCTCGTTGTAGCTGTCGACGGCGTACAGGACGCCACACACGATAAAGCAGTTCCCATAGCGGTTCCTCCTGAGGCCTGTCCTCCAGGTGGTCTCCCTCTGGGTGCTGAGGTCAGAGGGGTTCAGCCGCGTCAGGACGATCACTTCCTGTAGGAAGCCCTCATCATCCAGTGCAGGGTAGATGACCCACAGGCCGCTCTCGTCCACTGCGAAGTCGACGTCGGAGTGACCTCGCCATTGCCATGGTGTGGAGACCTCGTGGAACACGGCGTCGTGCAGCGTGGTCCAGGCCGCCACGTAGCGCAGACGCAGGTCGAACTTGATGATGTCACGGGAGAAGGCGCGGTTGTAGTAGAAGGCTCCGTCGTAGACCACATGGCCCGTGCCAATCCAGTTGTAGGAAAGCTTGTAGGAGTTGGTGAAGCGTCCTTGTGGGGAAAGAAATCAAAGAGATAACTTATGGCCACAGTCAGAATCAAGATAAATGACACAAAAAAGATCTGAATCTAGCCTCAGTATAACACTATTATAAAAACCTAATGACAAGTTCCTCTCTGAGGAGGCAAGGAACATGCTGCGTTTGTAACTAATAAAAAAGTTGCTAAATACCTGATTTGAAGGTCTCCATGTTGCGGAACTCAAGCAGGTTGTTTCCGTAGTAGTAGTTAGTGACGAAGATCTTGTCGTTGTTGGCCAGAGGATCCTTCATCCAGGCCCCCTCGTTCCGGCCGTAGGTGTTATGGAGGACCGGCTCAGAGATGGTGGACAGAGTGTCCTTACACTCTCCTGTGGATACATAGATTGTCAGTTAGAGCAGTGTACCCAATCACAACCCTCTCCTGGGGGACCGCTACCCAGACAGTCCAATCACAGCCCTCTCCTGGGGGACCGCTACCCAGACAGTCCAATCACAGGCCTCTCCTCAGGGGATCGCTACTAGATAGTCCACGTTTTGGGTTCTAACCCTGTACTGATGCACCTGATTAAACTAAATAATCATAAACCCTTAATGAATGAATGACATTAACCTACCCTAGTAGCATTTTAATGTTGAACGAAAAGTAATCCTGAGGAACTGATAAGAAGAACCTACCAAGCTTCCTGGTGGATGTTTGTTGCCCTGGTTCCTTTGGGTCCTCAGGGTTCCCCCCCTCCTCCTCCCAGCTGATGCTGTACCTGCGTTTGGCAGGTTGAGGCTGGCCGATGGTGGTGGTGGTAGTGGTGGTGGTGGTGGTGGTAGAGGCAGTGGTGGCTGGTGGTCTAGTGGAGGAGAGGGTGGTCGGCCTCTGCGTTGTGGAAGACAAAGTCAACCTTTCCATTGGCGATGTGGTAGTCGCTAGCAAGACCGTTGTTGTGGGCGTTTTAGGAGTTATTGTCACGGCAGCAGTTGTCGTGCCAACTGTAGTGGTCTTTGTGTTGATGGTCGAAGCCTCTGTAGTTATTGTTAGTCTTTGAGTGTGGAGCTTGTCGACTGTACTAGTGCTTGCAAAGGTCTCTGATGGTCTTTTGTTTTTCACTTCCAAGGCCCTGAGTGATTCCAAACCAGTGCGTTCCAAGGCTATGACAGGTGTGTCAGTCGGTCTGACTGTCGTCTGCCTCATGACCTCCTTGGATACCTGAGTGGTTGTTGTAGTGACTGGTCCCTCTGTGGTCTGAGTGATGCTGGCTGGTTTGACCATCACGGGGATGGGCCTCTCAGTTCCTCTAGTGGTGGTTTGACCAGTGGTCTCAGCCATGGTTGAGTTAATACCAGAGTTCCTGGTGGCGGTGACCGTCTGGCCCTCTGCTTTATGTCCTGTGGGCGATGCAGGCGTATTAGAAGTCACTGTCACTGCTACAGTCTCTGATTCAATAGATACCTTCTCAGCTGTGTCGGGTTGCGTTTGGATGGGATGTGTTGATTGGCTGGTCTGCCTGGCCCCTCCCACTTGGTCTCTGCTCTTTGGCCGAGCAGCTCTTGGTTCCGCCCTCCCTTTGGCTCTTTGAGGGGCTCTGTGCTGGATAAGCTGCTCCTGGATGAAGAGGTTGGCTGGGCCGTCGCCACTGAACGTATCATACTCAAAGACTGGTCAGAGAAAATAATAAAAACAATAGATTACACATCGGGACAAAATTGGCAGTTTAATGTTAAACAGGAGAGATGACGGCCTGTATGGCGGGCACTTTTGACTTTGACACCAAGAGGAGTAATTCCAGCTCTTGCAAGAAATACAAACAGTATTAAAAGAGCCAAATGACCCTGGCTGCTTGTGACTGAGGCTCTGTGGAAATGACCCTGGCTGCTTGTGACTGAGGCTCTGTGGAAATGACCCTGGCTGCTTGTGACTGAGGCTCTGTGGAAATGACCCTGGCTGCTTGTGACTGAGGCTCTGTGGAAATGACCCTTGCTGCTTGTGACTGAGGCTCTGTGGAAATGACCCTGGCTGCTTGTGACTGAGGCTCTGTGGAAATGACCCTGGCTGCTTGTGACTGAGGCTCTGTGGAAATGACCCTGGCTGCTTGTGACTGAGGCTCTGTGGAAATGACCCTGGCTGCTTGTGACGTTGAGGCTTTGTGGAAAGGACCTGACTGCTTGTGACTTTACATCAGCTGTTTACAGCTGCTGTTTCAGCATAGCCAGGGACCAGACATTCTAAATAGCAGTTTGTGGAAAAGACAGAGATAGATAGGTTGTCCGTCTGATGAGGTCAATAAGATCTGAGATCTCAAAAGTCAGAACTCACAATTCTCCCCCGGCTCCCCGTCATCAGCCACCATTTGGTCAAATTTGTAGAAGGTCATCCCCCTGATCACCATCCCTTTGGGGCCAGTCTTCACCCCCTGGGACACCCCCTGGCCCTGGCTCCCTTGGCTGGCCCCATCCTGGGGGGTCACCTCTGGGATCACCTGGGCAGTTACCTGGAGGGTGGGGCTGGGTCCTGGTCCGGATGTATCTGTCTTAATTAAGGGTCTGGAGGACTCATGGCCTCCATCAAATCTCTCCTCATGCCTCTCCTGTCAAGTGGATGAAACATTACCATTCTTATCAGTTTGAAAAAGAAACTGTCAGAAGTATCCTGATTAACAAGCACAATGATTACACAATACCTGGCAGAAGACAGACATTACAAATTGAGTTCTGTCCTGGATTTGTTTTCTTATTCCAGTTCCCCTCAAGTTGTGCCATTATTGTCAGAGTATGTTTTGATAAGTGAAAACAAGAAACATTTGAAAGGAACTGAACACACTCTTGAGACATATCAATATATTGAATAATTTGAACGTAGTGTCCAGGTCCGCCCATCCCTGCTGGACCGTTTCCCTGTGTGCATCCCAAATGGGACCCTATTCCCTATATAGTACACTACTGACCAGGGCCCATAGGGCTATAACAGGGTTCTAACAGGGCTCTAATATGGCTCTAACAGGGCTCTAACAGGGCTCCAACAGGGCTCTAATAGGGTTCTAACAGGGCTCTAATAGGGTTCTAACAGGGCTATAACAGGGCTATAACAGGGCTCTAACAGGGCTCTAACAGGGCTCTAATAGGGCTATAACAGGGCTATAACAGGGCTCTAATAGGGCTCTAATAGGGCTCTAACAGGGCTCTAATAGGGTTCTAACAGGGCTATAACAGGGCTCTAACAGGGCTATAACAGGGCTCTAATCGGGTTCTAACAGGGCTATAACAGGGCTCTAATAGGGCTCTAACAGGGCTCTAATAGGGTTCTAACAGGGCTCTAACAGGGCTATAACAGGGCTCTAATAGGGCTCTAACAGGGCTATAACAGGGCTCTAATAGGGTTCTAACAGGGCTATAACAGGGCTCTAATTGGGCTCTAACAGGGCTCTAATAGGGCTCTAACAGGGCTCTAATAGGGTTCTAACAGGGCTATAACAGGGCTATAACAGGGCTATAACAGGGCTCTAATAGGGCTCTAACAGGGCTCTAACAGGGCTATAACAGGGCTCTAATAGGGCTCTAACAGGGCTCTAATAGGGTTCTAACAGGGCTATAACAGGGCTCTAACAGGGCTCTAATAGGGCTATGACAGGGCTATAACAGGGCTCTAATAGGGCTCTAACAGGGCTATAACAGGGCTATAACAGGGTTCTAACAGTGCTCTAAAAGGCTCTAACAGGGCTCCAACGGGACTCTAACAGGGCTCTAACAGGGCTCTAATAGGGCTCTAATGGGGCTCCAACAAAATTAGTGCCCTATAAAGAGGTTAGCGTTAGCCTGCCTGGATGCCTCTATAATATTCACATCCACTAGCCTGGCTGGATATCTCTATAATATCCACATCCACTAGCCTGCCTGGATATCTCTATAATATCCACATCCACTAGCCTGCCTGGATGCCTCTATAATATCCACATCCACTAGCCTGCCTGGATGCCTCTGTAATATCCACATCCACTAGCCTGCCTGGATATCTCTATAATATCCACATCCACTAGCCTGCCTGGATATCTCTATAATATCCACATCCACTAGCCTGCCTGGATATCTCTATAATATCCACATCCACTAGCCTGCCTGGATGCCTCTGTAATATCCACATCCACTAGCCTGGCTGGATATCTCTATAATATCCACATCCACTAGCCTGCCTGGATATCTCTATAATATCCACAGGAGAGCTGAGTGTTCCTAGGAGAGCTGAGTGTTCCTGGTAGTAAGGAGGACTGATTGTTCCTGGTAGTAAGGAGGACTGATTGGTCCTGGTAGTAAGGAGGACTATTTGTTCCTGGTAGTAAGGAGAGCTGAGTGTTCCTGGTAGTAAGGAGGACTGATTGTTCCGGGTAGTAAGGAGGACTGATTGGTCCTGGTAGTAAGGAGGACTGATTGTTCCTGGTAGTAAGGAGAGCTGAGTGTTCCTGGTAGTAAGGAGGACTGATTGTTCCTGGTAGTAAGGAGGACTGATTGTTCCTGATAGTAAGGAGAGCTGAGTGTTCCTGGTAGTAAGAAAGACTGATTGTTCCTGGTAGTAAGGAGGACTGATTGTTCCTGGCGGTAAGGAGAGCTGAGTGTTCCTGGTAGTAAGGAGGACTGAGTGGTCCTGGTAGTAAGGAGGACTGATTGTTCCTGGCGGTAAGGAGGACTGATTGTTCCTGGTAGTAAGGAGGACTGATTGTTCCTGACAGTAAGAATAACTGAGTGTTCCTGGTAGTAAGGAGGACTGATTGTTCCTGACAGTAAGGAGGACTGAGTGTTCCTGGTAGTAAGGAGGACTGAGGGTTCCTGGTAGTAAGGAGGACTGATTGTTCCTGGTAGTAAGGAGGACTGAGTGTTCCTGGTAGTAAGGAGATTTGAGTGTTCCTGGTAGTAAGGGGGACTGAGTGTTCCTGGTAGTAAGGAGGACTGAGTTTTCCTGGTAGTAAGGAGGACTGAGTGTTCCTGGTAGTAAGGAGGACTGAGGGTTCCTGGTAGTAAGGAGGACTGATTGTTCCTGGTAGTAAGGAGGACTGAGTGTTCCTGGTAGTAAGGAGATTTGAGTGTTCCTGGTAGTAAGGGGGACTGAGTGTTCCTGGTAGTAAGGAGGACTGATTGTTCCTGGCGGTAAGGAGAGCTGAGTGTTCCTGGTAGTAAGAAGGAGTGAGTGTTCCTGGTAGTAAGGAGGACTGAGTGTTCCTGGTAGTAAGGAGGACTGAGTGTTCCTGGCGGTAAAGAGAGCTAAGTGTTCCTGGTAGTAAGGAGGACTGAGTGTTCCTGGCCGTAAGGAGGACTGAGTGTTCCTGGTAGTAAGGAGGACTGATTGTTCCTGGTAGTAAGGAGGACTGAGTTTTCCTGGTAGTAAGGAGATTTGAGTGTTCCTGGTGGTAAAGAGAGCTAAGTGTTCCTGGTAGTAAGGAGGACTGAGTGTTCCTGGCCGTAAGGAGGACTGAGTGTTCCTGGTAGTCAGGAGAACTGAGTGTTCCTGGCGGTAAGGAGAACTGAGTGTTCCTGGTGGTAAGGAGGGCTGATTGTTCCTGGCAGTAAGGAGGACTGATTGTTCCTGGTAGTAAGAGGACTGATTGTTCCTGGCAGTATGGAGGACAGAGTGATCCTGGTAGTAAGGAGGACTGATTGTTCCTGGCAGTAAGGAGGACTGAGTGTTCCTGGCGGTAAGGAGAGCTGAGTGTTCCTGGCAGTAAAGAGAGCTGAGTGTTCCTGGTAGTCAGGAGAGCTGAGTGTTCCTGGTAGTAAGGAGGACTGAGTGTTCCTGGTAGTAAGGAGGACTGAGTATTCCTGGTAGTAAGGAGATTTGAGTGTTCCTGGTAGTAAGGAAGACTGAGTGTTCCTGGTAGTAAGGAGGACTGATTGTTCCTGGCGGTAAGGAGAGCTGAGTGTTCCTGGTAGTAAGAAGGAGTGAGTTTTCCTGGTAGTAAGGAGGACTGAGTGTTCCTGGTAGTCAGGAGAACTGAGTGTTCCTGGCGGTAAGGAGAACTGAGTGTTCCTGGCGGTAAGGAGAACTGAGTGTTCCTGGTAGTAAGGAGGACTGATTGTTCCTGGCAGTAAGGAGATTTGAGTGTTCCTGGTAGTAAGGAGGATTGAGTGTTCCTGGTAGTGAGGAGGACTGAGTGTTCCTGGTAGTAAGGAGAAGTGAGTGTTCCTGGCAGTAAGGAGGACTGATTGTTCCTGGTAGTAAGAGGACTGATTGTTCCTGGCAGTATGGAGGACAGAGTGATCCTGGTGGTAAGGAGGACTGATTGTTCCTGGCAGTAAGGAGGACTGAGTGTTCCTGGCGGTAAGGAGAGCTGAGTGTTCCTGGCAGTAAAGAGAGCTGAGTGTTCCTGGTAGTCAGGAGAGCTGAGTGTTCCTGGTAGTAAGGAGGACTGAGTGTTCCTGGTAGTAAGGAGGACTGAGTATTCCTGGTAGTAATGAGATTTGAGTGTTCCTGGTAGTAAGGAAGACTGAGTGTTCCTGGTAGTAAGGAGGACTGATTGTTCCTGGCGGTAAGGAGAGCTGAGTGTTCCTGGTAGTAAGAAGGAGTGAGTTTTCCTGGTAGTAAGGAGGACTGAGTGTTCCTGGTAGTAAGGAGGACTGATTGTTCCTGGCAGTAAGGAGGACTGATTGTTCCTGGTGGTAAGGAGAGCTGAGTGTTCCTGGTAGTAAAGAGGACTGAGTGTTCCTGGTTGTAAGGAGGACTGAGTGTTCCTGGTTGTAAGGAGGACTGAGTGTGTCTGTTATTAAGGATAGCTGAGTGTTCCTGGTAGTCAGGAGAGCTGAGTGTTCCTGGTAGTAAGGAGGACTGAGTGTGTCTGTTATTAAGGATAGCTGAGTGTTCCTGGTAGTCAGGAGAGCTGAGTGTTCCTGGTAGTAAGGAGGACTGAGTGTTCCTGGCCGTAAGGAGAGCTGAGTGTTCCTGGTAGTAAGGAGGACTGAGTGTTCCTGGCCGTAAGGAGGACTGATTGTTCCTGGTGGTAAGGAGAGCTGAGTGTTCCTGGTAGTAAAGAGGACTGAGTGTTCCTGGTCGTAAGGAGGACTGAGTGTTCCTGGTAGTCAGGAGAGTTGAGTGTTCCTGGCGGTAAAGATAACTGAGTGTTCCTGGTAGTAAGGAGAACTGATTGTTCCTGGCGGTAAGGAGATTTGAGTGTTCCTGCTGGTAAGGAGAGCTGATTGTTCCTGGTAGTAAGGAGGACTGAGTGTTCCTGGCGGTAAGGAGATTTGAGTGTTCCTGCTGGTAAGGAGAGCTGAGTGTTCCTGGTAGTAAGGAGGACTGAGTGTTCCTGGTAGTAAGGAGGACTTAGTGTTCCTGGCGGTAAGGAGATTTGAGTGTTCCTGGCAGTAAGGAGAACTGAGTGTTCCAGGCAGTAAGGACGACTGAGTGTTCCTGGCGGTAAGGAGAGCTCAGTGTTCCTGGCAGTAAGGAGGACTGAGTGTTCCTGGCCGTAAGGAGGACTGAGTGTTCCTGGCCGTAAGGAGGACTGAGTGTTCCTGGTAGTAAGGAGGACTTAGTGTTCCTGGCGGTAAGGAGATTTGAGTGTTCCTGGCAGTAAGGAGAACTGAGTGTTCCAGGCAGTAAGGGACGACTGGAGTGTTCCTGGCGGTAAGGAGAGCTCAGTGTTCCTGGCAGTAAGGAGGACTGAGTGTTCCTGGCCGTAAGGAGGACTGAGTGTTCCTGGCCGTAAGGAGGACTGAGTGTTCCTGGTAGTAAGGAGGACTTAGTGTTCCTGGCGGTAAGGAGATTTGAGTGTTCCTGGCAGTAAGGAGAACTGAGTGTTCCAGGCAGTAAGGACGACTGAGTGTTCCTGGCGGTAAGGAGAGCTCAGTGTTCCTGGCAGTAAGGAGGACTGAGTGTTCCTGGCCGTAAGGAGGACTGAGTGTTCCTGGCCGTAAGGAGGACTGAGTGTTCTTGGCCGTAAGGAGGACTAAGGAGGTGATGTGACTGTTTGATGAAAATAAAAGTAATATTTGGAATTATAAATGTGTTTTTGTCAGGAAATTGTGTGTTAACAATTAAGTACCTTACTCAATTAAAATGGTAAAAATGAACAGAAATAGCTTCTTAGCAGAGCATGAATTTACCTGAGAGTGGTCTGAGTGGGCAAAGGAAAACTGAAGAAAAAATAAAACTCTATTATTGGCAGAGAGGTTTGGAACTCATTCTTATTGGTCTATTAACTAAACACAGGCTGACATTTCAGAGAGAGGGGATTATCATCCTTTTCACAATTTCACTGTATGATTCCAACCTCAGGGTGGAACTAGATATAAAACACAGGAATATCACATGTTTGACTGACTGGGCCTTTAATACAGCCTGCTAGTGTCATACATTGGCCAAAGCATGACTGCACCAAAGCATGACTTCACCAAAGCATTGACTGCACCAAAGCATAACTGCACCAAAGCATGACTGCACCAAAGTATGACTGCACCAAAGTATGACTGCACCAAAGCAGCACCATGTGGAATCAATGATTACTGGTGTTCTGTAAGCAATGGCCACATGACTGTTTTCATCTTCCTCTCTGCTTCATTCTACAGCCAGATATCTCCAGGAGTGATAAGTATAACTGTTGTCTTTATCTGCTGACTCCTACTGTCTTTTTGCCTACTTGGTGTGTGAACTGCTTCCTGTCTCCCCAGTAGCCTACTTGGTGTGTGAACTGCTGTCTGTCTTCCCAGTAGCCTACTTGGTGTGTGAACTGCTGTCTGTTTTCCCAGTAGCCTACTTGGTGTGTGAACTGCTGCCTGTCTTCCCAGTAGCCTACTTGATGTGTGAACTGCTGTCTGTCTTCCCAGTAGCCTACTTGGTGTGTGAACTGCTGTCTGTCTTCCCAGTAGCCTACTTGGTGTGTGACGTTCTGCCTGTCTTCCCAGTAGCCTACTTGGTGTGTGAACTGCTGCCTGCTCATAACTTGCAGATGATTGTGACACATCAACCAGGATCAAGGGGCAGGTTAATTTGGTACTATTGTTGTTCTGGTAATCGGTGCCTGTATTGGAGGGGGAGTGGTTTCACCTCTCCTAGGCAATCAGTAATTAGTACAAGGAGGTGTGCTCTTCACCTCTCCTAGGCAATCAGTAATTAGTGTTAGTACTTCAGTCTCCCCTGGTTTTTCAGCGGCAGCTATAAGAGGCAGTCTCGACTGCAAAAGTAAGACCGTCGCAGAAACAAAGACTGTTATGCCGCGTTGTTCTGCGGAGTTGTTCGAGGAAGGAACTAGAGGATGGCTCCAGTCTCTCACTTGGGTATCTTACTTAGTTATTTTGTGTGTGTTTTCTATACCTGTTCACTCTTCTTCCTGTTGGCTTTAAAGACTCTGCAACTCTTATAATTTAATGTACCCTGAGCGCACAACCCATGTGGAATTCCTGGTCTCTGGCAGCTTTTGGAACTGCCAATTTTCGGTCAAGAGTTCCTCTCAGCCTATACAGCCCTTCAGTCCTTTGACTTTTTTGGCCCTGACGGAGACATGGATCACCCCAGAGAACACTGCTACTCCAGCTGCTCTCTTTGTCTGACTATGTTTTCTCTCGTAGTCCGAGAGCATCTGGCCGTAACGGTTGTGGCACAGGGCTACTCATTTCTCTTAACTGGAGATTTTATTTTTTTCTCACCTGTCCATCTCCTCATTTGAATTCCATGCTGTCACTGTCACTTGTCCACTCAAGCTTAACATTGTTGTCTTCTATCGCCCACCAGATGCCTTTGAAGAATTCCTTGACACCTTGAGTTTGACACTTTGATGAGCTCAATTCCTGACGATGGCTCACCGCTCTTCGTACTGATCAACCTCCCGACGTCTGCCTTCGATTCATTTCTTTCCCCTCCTTGCCTCTTTTGACCTCACCCTTTCCCAGTCCCCTCCCACTCACAAGGCAGGCAATACGCTTGACCTCATCTTTACTAGAGGCTGTTCTCCTACTAATCTCACTGCAACCCCCCTCCAGGTCTCTGTTCTCCTACTAATCTCACTGCAACCCCTCCAGGTCTCTGTTCTCCTACTAATCTCACTGCAACCCCCCTCCAGGTCTCTGTTCTCCTACTAATCTCACTGCAACCCCCCTCCAGGTCTCTGTTCTCCTACTAATCTCACTGCAACCCCCCTCCAGGTCTCTGTTCTCCTACTAATCTCACTGCAACCCCCCTCCAGGTCTCTGTTCTCCTACTAATCTCACTGCAACCCCCCTCCAGGTCTCTGTTCTCCTAATAATCTAACTGCAACCCCCCTCCAGGTCTCTGTTCACCTACTAATCTCACTACTACTCACTCAGCCCCTACCATCTCTCTTCCTACCCTACCCGCTCAGACCCTACCCATCTCTCTTCCTACCCTACCCACTCCGCCCCTACCCACCTCTCTTCCAACCCTACCCGCTCAGCCCCTACCCATCTCTCTTCCTACCCTACCCACTCCGCCCCACCCATCTCTCCTCCAACCCTACCCATCTCTCCTCCAACCCTACCCATCTCTCCTCCAACCCTACCCATCTCTCCTCCAACCCTACCCATCTCTCCTCCAACCCTACCCACGCAGCCCCTACCCATCTCTCCTCCAACCCTACCCAACAGGTCAACATTCACAAGGCCAGACGGATTACCAGGATGTGTACTCAGAGCATGCGCGGACCAACTGGCAAGTGTCTTCACTGATATTTTCAACCTCTCCCTGACCGAGTCTGTAATACCTACATGTTTCAAGCAGACCACCATAGTCCCAAGAAAGTGAAGGTAACCTGCCTAAATGACTACCGCCCGGTAGCACTCACGTCGGTAGCCATGGCTCACATCAACACCATCATCCCGGAAATCCTAGACCCACTCCAATTCACACACTGCCCCAAAAGATCCACGGATGACACAATACCAATCGTCAAAGTCAAAGTCAAAAGTCAAAGTCACCATTATTAGTCAGTTGTACAACCGAATGCCTTCAACTGAAATGTGTCTTCTGTATTTAACCCAACCCCTCTGAATCAGAGAGGTGCGAAGGGCTGCCTTAATCGCACTCCACACTGCCCTTTCCCACCTAGACAAAAGGGAAACCTATGTGAGAATGCTATTCATTGACTACAGCTCAGTGTTCAACACCACAGTGCCCACAAAGCTCATCACTAAGCTAAGGCCCTGGGACTAAACACCTCTCTCTGCAACTGGATCCTGGACTTCCTGATGGGCTGCTCCAAAGTGGTAAGGGTAGGCAACAACGCATTTGCCATGCTGATCCATAGGGGCCCCTCAGGGGTGCGTGCTTAGTCCCCTCCTGTACTCCCTGTTCACCCACGACTGCATGGCCAAGCACGACTCCAACACCATCATTAAGTTTGCTGACGACACAACAGTGGTAGGCCTGATCACTGACAACGATGAGACAGCCTATAGGGAGGAGGTCAGAGACCTGGCCATGTGGTGCCAGGACAACAACTTCTCCCTCAACATGAGCAAGACAAAGGAGCTGATTGTGGACTACAGGAAAAGGAGGGCCAAACACACCCCCATTCACATCGACAGGGCTGTAGTGGAGCGACTTGGCATGGGTCCCCAGATCCTCAAAAGATTCTAGAGCTGCACCATCGAGAGCATCCTGACCGGTTCCAACACCGCCAGGTATGGCAACTGCTCTGCATCCAACCATAAGGCGCTACAGAGGGTAGTGCGTACTGCCCGGTACATAACTGGGGCCAAGCTTCCTGCCATCCAGGACCTCTATACCAGTCCTGTGTCAGAGGGAGGCCTTAGAAATTGTCACAGACTCCAGTCACCTAAGTCATAGACTGTTCTCTCTGCTACCACACGGCACGTGGTACCGGAGCGCCAAGTCTAGGTCTAAAAGACTCCTTAACAGCTTCTACCCCCAAACTATAAGACTGCTGAACAATTAATCAAATGGCCACCTGGACTATTTACATTGACCCTGATCACTGCCCTGGGGAATTGGGAGAGTGCCTCCTGTTGGCCCTCCAACACCACTTCCAGCAGCATCTGGTCTCCCATCCAGGGACCGACCCTGCTTAGCCTCAGAAGCAAGCCAGTGGTGGGGTGCAGAGTGGTATGCTGCTGGCATGAAGAAAGTAATCGATGTCGATACAATGGGATCCCAATGTGCTTTTTTTGTAAAGCCACTAGAGAGCATTTGGTGCTGCAGTGCTCCCAAACCTGACGACCCCCAGATCCTACCCACCTCTATATTCTGAAAGGCTGTAGCCACATCACTCTGTCTCTTCTTCTCCTGCCTCAGGGGGAGCGAGGGGGATGGTGTACGGGGGCTCTCCTTCACCTGCTGTGGCTGGATAGAGGGTCTCTTCTCTTGGCCTGGACCAGCCTCATCCTGGCTGTGGTTCTGAGAGACTGCTTGGTTCTAGTTGGACACATATAGGATGTTTTATTATGGTAAAATAATGATGACAATGTTTGGCAGTACTTTATAATAGACTGTATCTCATTCACAAGCAGCTACATTTAAATAAATATTAGGCACTCAATAAGTGAGCATGTTTTCTTGGAAGGGGGACCTTGCTCAAAGAAGGGTGTTTTTCAAGACATAAAATGAATGTAACTCCCTATTAAGAAAAGTTACGCTTCAGGCATAATTAATTTCTAATTTCAATCATTTAAATTGAGTATGTTGGACACTCCTTCCAGGTCCATAAAGGTTAGTCACCTGTGGCATGTATCAGAACCACTAATAAAGCAGAGTAATGGCTCCTGGGAGACTCTTTCTATTCTAAGTGATTGGTTTCCTTTCATTCAGCTGTCCCGTCTGAGGCAGGTTGTCCTAATCTACAACATACAGTATACACCCAGTCTACTTACTGTTTCATATGGAGTTATGTTTTTATTCTGGGTTGTGGGCGTGCTGCTGTGTTTACCATATCTTAGATTCACTTCACTCCCTTTGTCCAAGTACTGTATCTGCCCGTCAGCCCATGTATGTAGCCTACTCTTTACAGGTGAGATAGGGTTGTCTTCCTCCGTGATGGAGGACTTACCTTTTCAATGTTTTCCACACGGTCCAGGAGCTTAGTGGTGACGGAGTGCAGCTTCAGGAGATCCAGGCCATAGAAGGATCCCTCCAGCAATTCAGTAATCAAGGAGAGCTAGAATGGATGAAGTAATTTCCATCAGACCGTTGCTCTCATTCTGAGCACAGCACAGACATGCCATAATCAAACTATTTCCCATAGCCCATCCATAGGGATTACTCTCTCAGCACAGACATGCCATAAAACTCCACAGCCCATCCATGAGTATAAAATTCAAAATTGAACATCCAAATCCTCAAATGAATCCTAAAAGGTGTCAGAAGACAAAAGCTGCAGTGACACCGATAGCCCCTAGTCAACTTGACACTGACGAGGAGGACACAGCCAGAGCCATCATTTGGATATGATGGAGTGGGTCCAGGCTGTCACCTTGATGTTATCCTTCCCAGCTTCCCGTAGCTGCTTCAACCTGAAGTCCCCCTCGCAGGGATTGACCGCCGACGGAGGAGCGATGCAGGCACACTTGCACTCTGGCCCCGAGGTGATAGTCTCCACGGTGTAGAAGTCCTGCGCCGTGCCGCTGCCCTCTTCTATCCGCCGGCAGGCGCTCCTGCTCAGGGGTCTGACAACACATTTACAGCGACAGTCAGAGCCTTCCGACAGGGCTTTTACTTTGTCATAGTCACCCAGCAGCTACAAAGAGAAGAGGACGGACGCATTTTCCACCACGTACAATCAGAACACATTTTACTTGATACGAATGCATCTTGACCATATGTTCATTACTGGCATGCTTTCAGTATAGGACTGTTTTCAGTATTGC
This sequence comes from Brachymystax lenok tsinlingensis, assembly GCA_030435695.1. Classification (NCBI taxonomy): domain Eukaryota; kingdom Metazoa; phylum Chordata; class Actinopteri; order Salmoniformes; family Salmonidae; genus Brachymystax; species Brachymystax lenok. The sequence continues at coordinate 43,842,927 of CM059790.1, read as the reverse complement.
CCTGTTTTTAGTGTGGGCATGTTTTCAGTATAGGCATGCTTTCAGTATAGGACTGTTTTCAGTATTGCCCTGTTTTCAGTATAGTAATGCTTTCAATATTGCCCTGTTTTTAGTGTAGGCATGTTTTCAGTATAGGACTTTTTCAGTATAGGACTGTTTTCAGTATATGAATGCTTTCAATATTCCCATGTTTTCAGTATCGGCATGTTTTCAGTATAGGCATGTTTTCAGTATACTGCAGGCATGCATTCAGTATAGGCATGCTTTCAGTGCCAACATATATAATTCATTTTAAAATACTGAATCAATATTGACGAATGCAAATAATAGATATGTTGACGTGAACAACTCTTCCAGTTGATGATAGGCTAGGTGATGTCACCATGGACCTACCTGGGTCAGAATGTTCTGATGTGTGTCCATCTCTTCCTGTAGCGTTTCATTCTCATCTCCAAGGTCCCCTTTATGTTCGGGTTTAATCCCAGGATTAGTGTCCGTGGGTATGGCCGTGCCCGCGCACTCCTTTGGGGCAGCTGAACACAACGCGAAAAACGCGCACCAAATTACGCACAGGAAAGCCCTTTTACCCATCATGTAGGCTAAGGCCCGGAAAAAAACTGTATAAAAAAAACTACCTATCACTCTAAATTTGAGATTGTATTTTCAATTGTTCCCGGATGATTTGCATCTTTCTATTTCATCAGCAAATCGCCTTTTCCTGCTTGGTAAGTAAAAAGCAAGTGTTTTATGGTCCTCTGCGTGTGTAAGTGAATCTGCTGGGAGTGACTGCGGGGGGATGAGAGGGACTGGGCTCAGTGCGCTGGAGTCCTTGGAGGGACGAGAGAAAGGAGAGGACCTGAAAGAACCGGGGGCAAGGAGGAGTTTAACTGCGCAAAGGGGAAATGCCAAGTGGCGCGCACAGTGAATACATAAAGGATAGCCATGTTGTAAATATAAGAATATGAGTGTCCATTTAACTGGTTGAATCGTGATAATGTCCGCCACATACATTTTGTGAGTAGTTTATCTAGTATAGTTTATGAAGCAACTTTCCTAGACAGAAGAGGCTGAACCAAGCTAAAGCTATGCAATATGGTCTTTGGTGCCCTCTAGCGGTACTTTGCACCTGCCATTTAGCCATTTCGATATATTTCTGAAGAACGAGCCAGCCCATGAAATATACACTCATTCTCCAAAGAACAGAATACACATATTCCTCATATTTATTATTTCCATTTAAGGCACATTGTTTTATTCATATCTTTGTTCTCGTCAAAATCCTTGACAGGTGAGGCAACCTGGGTAATCCAGGAGGTGACAACAACACAAATTATACACACACACACACACACACACACACACACACCAGAAGGCTGCTCTTTCATAGAATCTATAGGATAATTAAAATAGGACAGAGTAAACAGACTCATAATAATCACATCCTTCATTACTAACCCAATCTCATACAGGCTGTACATACAATACACACCCTGCAGTGTCTTACTAATTACTACATTAGTGCAGTTTCTCTCTGGGTGTGTGGGTTCTTTTCTTGGCTCTCTGCCTTTTGTAGTAGACTGAACTTATAAAGTGGCAAGTGGTCAACTATTGCTACTGTTGCTGAGTGCTACAGGCATTAGTATGACGTGCATCTATTCATGTCCCCGTGTACTGTGACCATCATTAAAACATCACAACTGTGATGATGATGATGATGATGATGATGATAGCAATGTTATGAAGGATGTGAGGATAGAAGCTTCAGATAGTTCAGTGATTGTAGTATTTGAAGGTTAGCTTGGGTGCCAGTCTTTCTGCTCTCTGGCCAACTCCCTACGGAATTTTTGTTTTGATGCCATTAACAATGAAGTAGGCAAAAAGCACAAACTGATCTGGGACCAGGCTAGTAGAAGGTGGTACAGTAAAAAAAAAACTTTGTCTATTTTTACACACATCCCCTCTGCTCTATACTCTCCTCTGCTGCCACTGGCAGGACCAGGTGGGAGATGCGGCTCCACAGACCACTGAACTTGTCCAGGTCCATCATGTCAAAGGCGGCCGGCTGGTCAGAGGAGAGGAACTTGTCCTGGAGGTGGTCATCCACCATCTCTTCCACAGCACTCAGTCCCAGGCTGGCCGGCAGCTCCTCCTCACCCCCCAGCAGCACGGTGAAGATGAGCAAGGCCTCCTTGTAGGCTGCATTCTCGTGGTCACAGTAGCGGTAGAATATGATCGTGGAACCTGGGGGCAGCTCCTCAAAGCGGTCGATGACGGCAACGGGCTGGTCCCCCTCGAAGGCTCTCCGCAACTGGTTGTCGATGTCCAGCTTGACCTGGTCGCTGTCTTGGCCAGTCTTGCTGGCCCCGTCAATGCGGAGGACGGACGAGGCTTTGAGGGCAGAGGAGACGGCGGAGGCCAGGCGCCTGGCAAGGCAGTGCAGCGTCTTCTCCCCCTTGCGGCCCGCTGTCAGCATCAGGCTGACTGGCTCCGTGGGCCGGGCCGTCTGGAGGTGCCTCTCCAGGTGGATCCTGCTCCTCCTCCACAGCTCAGAGCGCTGCCCGGGGAAAGCCACCTCCACCTTCTTCATCGCTCTGCGGAAGGTCTCTGTTCGGTTGAACGCTGTGTTCTCAGGGGGAGACTCAGGGTTGAACAACCTCACCGCCACGGCCAGCAGCACCATTAGAAACCCAGCGAGCATAAACTTTGACGCATAACCTGTAGAAAAAGCAGAAGCAGAAACAGGCTTCAGTTATTTGTTGTTCTGATTTCTGTGGTTTAGAATTAGTTCTGAGGGAGAAAAAAAATAAAAAAACTTCACCCGCGGTGCTCCGCCCTGCCGCAGCACCTTCACCCGCGGTGATCCGCCCTGTCGCAGCACCTTCACCCGCGGTGCTCCACCATGCCGCAGAATCTTCACCCGCGGTGCTCCGCCCTGCCGCAGCACCTTCACCCGCGGTGCTCCGCCCTGCCGCAGCACCTTCACCCGCGGTGATCCGCCCTGCCGCAGCACCTTCACCCGCGGTGATCCGCCCTGCCGCAGAATCTTCACCCGCGGTGCTCCGCCCTGTCGCAGCACCTTCACCCGCTGTGCTCCACCATGCCGCAGAATCTTCACCCGCGGTGCTCCGCCCTGTCGCAGCACCTTCACCCGCGGTGCTCCGCCATGCCGCAGAATCTTCACCCGTGGTGCTCCGCCCTGCCGCAGCACCTTCACCCGCGGTGATCCGCCCTGTCGCAGCACCTTCACCCGCGGTGCTCCACCATGCCGCAGAATCTTCACCCACGGTGCTCCGCCCTGTCGCAGCACCTTCACCCGCGGTGCTCCACCATGCCGCAGAATCTTCACCCGCGGTGCTCCGCCCTGCCGCAGCACCTTCACCCGCGGTGATCCGCCCTGCCGCAGCACCTTCACCCGCGGTGATCCGCCCTGCCGCAGCACCTTCACCCGCGGTGATCCGCCCTGCCGCAGCACCTTCACCCGCGGTGATCCGCCCTGCCGCAGAATCTTCACCCGCGGTGCTCCGCCCTGTCGCAGCACCTTCACCCGCTGTGCTCCACCATGCCGCAGAATCTTCACCCGCGGTGCTCCGCCCTGTCGCAGCACCTTCACCCGCGGTGCTCCACCATGCCGCAGAATCTTCACCCGCGGTGCTCCGCCCTGCCGCAGCACCTTCACCCGCGGTGATCCGCCCTGCCGCAGCACCTTCACCCGCGGTGATCCGCCCTGCCGCAGCACCTTCACCCGCGGTGATCCGCCCTGCCGCAGCACCTTCACCCGCGGTGATCCGCCCTGCCGCAGAATCTTCACCCGCGGTGATCCGCCCTGCCGCAGCACCTTCACCCGCAGTGCTCCGCCCTGCCGCAGCATCTTCACCTGCGGGGCTCCGCCCTGCAGCAGCATCTTCACCCGCGTTGCTCCGCCCTGCAGCAGCATCTTCAACCGCGTTGCTCCGCCCTGCCACAGAATCTTCACCTGCATCTTCATCCGTGGTGCTTTGCCCTGCCGCAGCACCTTCACCCGCGGTGCTCCACCGTGCTGCAGCACCTTCACCCGCGGTGCTCCGCCCTGCCGCAGCATCTTCATCCGCGGTGCTCCGCCCTGCCGCAGCATCTTCACCCGCGGTGCTCCGCCTTGCCGCAGCATCTTCACCCGCGGTGCTCCGCCCTGCCGCAGCATCTTCACCCGCGGTGCTCTGCCCTGCCGCAGCATCCTCACCCGCGGGGCTCCGCCCTGCAGCAGCATCTTCAACCGCGGTGCTCCGCCCTGCCGCAGCATTTTCACCCGCGGTGCTCTGCCCTGCCGCAGCATCTTCACCCGTGGGGCTCCGCCCTGCAGCAGCATCTTCAACCGCGTTGCTCCGCCCTGCCACAGAATCTTCACCCGCATCTTCATCCGTGGTGCTCTGCCCTGCCGGAGCATCTTTCTCTGTAGAGTGGCTCTCACTGCTCTCCACTTGGTCAGTGGTGTTGTTCACCTCTATTTCACTGCCTGGAAGTTCCATCACTGCAGCAGAAGGCTCCGTCTCCTTTTTTACTAGAGCCACCTGAAACACAAACAGAGGATGAACACAATGAGCAGTGTCTAGTGAAAGTATACACACCCATTGCACCTTTCTGATTCAGAGGGGTTGGGTTAAATGCGGAAGACACATTTCAGTTGAATACATTCAGTTGTACAACTGACTAGGTATCCCCCTTTCCCATTTTGCTGCCATCAATTTAAATTAAAAAAAAAAGATTAAATGATATGTTTTTCCTACCGATCTACACAACCTACTCTACATTTTCAAAGTGAAAGAAATTATAGATTTCAGATGGAGATGTCTTTATACCCCCAAGTTAATGGCAGCCATTACAGAAGTAAATCATGTTGAATAAGATTCTACCAACCTTGCACAACACTTAGGGCAACATACAATGTACAAAACATGACATCTAAAATGGGCTTACATTTGATGTTCCCCTGGTGACTCGTTGGGCAGGCCGCACCACCCTCTGGAGAGCCCTGCGGTTGTGAACGGTGCAGTTGCCGTACCAGGCAGTGATACAGCCCGACACATTGGTGCGGCCTGCCCAACGAGTCACCATGGGCACACTGCCTGCCCTCCAGAACAACTACAGCACCCGGTGTCACAGGAAGGCCAAGAAGATCAAGGACCCCAGCCACCCCAGCCACAGCCTGTTCACCCCACTACCATACAGAAGGTGAGGTCAGTACAGGTGCATCAATGCTGGGACGGAGAGACTGAAAAACAGCTTCTATCTCAGGGCCATCAGACTGTTAAACAGTCACCACTAGCTGGCCTCCGCCCAGTACCTTGCCCTGAACTTTAGACACTGTCACTAGCCGGCTATCAACCGGTTACTCAACCCGGCACCTTAAATGCTGCAGTCTTATGTTCATAGACATGAAACACTGGTCACTTTATTAATGGAACACTGGTCAACTTCAATAATGTTTACATACTGTTTTACCCACTTCATATGTAGTGTACATACTGTATTCTAGCCCATTCTATTTACCTATTGCTGTCCATATACTATTCAATCCTATGTGTTCTTCAGATATACTACATATTCTATCCACATACTGTCTATAATGTCTATAAATTCCCCTCATATACACACACACACACACACACACACACACATTGCTCGTTCTTAATTACATTCTTCTACTTTTTAGATTGTGTTTGTTGTGAATTGTTAGATATTACTTGACTGTTGGAGCTAGAAACACAAGTATATTGCTACACCCGCAATAACATCTGCTAAATATGTGTATGCGACCAATACAATTTGACTTGATTTATGAAATCATGATAGATAAGAAACGGGTCAATTTACCTCTACCTCTGAAAATAACACAAGGTCCTTGGACCAAGGAGTAACGTGGTAGGCTCGCTTATACTCTGGCTTAAAAGATTTAATGTCACTTTTTGGACGACCCAATAAAATGCACATATAAGTGTGTTATAGATCTGTCACTCATTGAAAGCAAGTCTAGGGTAGATCTGTTCTATGTGCGCTATTTCTATGCTCCCCCGTTCTTCGTTCTTAGAGCCCTTTATCTACTTGCTCATTAAGATGAACCATGGATTCCTTTAATTTCTGTTTGCAGTTTGAATGAAGTTGCTAACTAGCTTCCTTCATAACCATAAATTCATCTGACATTTGGGAAGTAGTTAAAGGCCAAAATCCCGAAGTGTCCCTTTAAATAAAAAATTGTTTTGCTCTTTTACTTTCAGTTTTGTTAAACCAGCTTCAAACAGCGGAAAATACAATATTCATAGTTACATATTTCGCCACGGTTTAGATGGCGCAATGATTCTGTACACGTTGTGCTTGTTTTGTCACGTCCTCTTAAATTAGACAAACTGTTAACAGTTTAGCAATCAGAAAATGGCGGAACGATCTCTGTTTATCTGAAGTGTTATTAAGTTAGTGTTGCGAGCTATTAGTATAAACACTGTCGTGGTTATTTACCAGAATTGTTCGTATTTCTACAGTGTTATGAATATACTTGCCCACTGTCTCGCCTTCCTCAGATAAATCTCCGCTGTGAATGTGCCTCTTGGTACAGAGCAGCAATAAGAAATGTCGCAGAATGACCTCTTATAGCCGGAACAAACATTCGTTAGGTATTTTTCCCCAACGAAATCTATGGAACGTGTCACTTATTTCCGGTGTTCTGACGAAGCGGTCCCTCCTAGGAGATGCGTCTGGAGAACGATGCAGCTAGATAGTTTAAATATTTCATTTGCGCTATACGGTATAATTTATAGTGGAACCATGGATCCTGAGATTTTACTAAACAACCCTACTCAACCAGCGAGGAGGTCGACAAAAGCAATTGACGAAAGTTTTGTCAAGCAGGCAGCTACCCTAATCCCATCTACACTGAGCAAAAAATATAAACTCAACATGCAACCATTTCAAAGATTTTATAGAGTTACAGTTCATATGAGTAAATCAGTCAATTGAAATAAATTATTTAGGCCCTAATCTATGGATTTCAAATGACTGGGAATATACAGATGTGCATCTGTTGGTCACAGATTGAAAAAAAAAAGTAGGGGTGTATATGAGAAAACCAGTCACTATCTGGTGTGACCACCATTTGCCTCATGCAGCGTGACACATCTCCTTCACATAGAGTTGATCAGGTTGTTGATTGTGGCCTGTGGAATGTTGTCCCACTCCTCTTCAATGGCTGTGCAAAGTTGCTGGATATTGGCAGGAACTGGAACACGCTGTTGTACACGTTGATCCAGAGCAATTGTGTTTGTTGTCTGTAGGTTATGCCTGCCCATACCATAACCCCACCACCCCCGTGGAGCACTCTGTTCACAACAACGTTGACATCAACAATCCGCTCGCCCACACGACACCATACACACTGTGCCATATGCCTAGTACAATTGAAACGGGGATTCATCAGTGAAGAGCACACTTGTCCAGCAGACCAGTGGGCATCGAAGGTGAGCATTTGCCCACTGAAGTCGGTTACGATGCCGAACGGCAGTCAGGTCAAGACCCTGGTGAGGACAATGAGCATGCAAGTGAGCTTCCCTGAAATGGGTTTGTACAGAAATTAATTGGTTGTGGAAACCCAGAGTTTCATAATCTGACCGTGTGTCCACCCCCCCCAATTTTTTAAAATATATTATTATTATATATATTCAGTACTAGTCAAAAGTTTGGACACACGTACTCATTCAAGGGTTTTTCTTAGTTTTTTTTTACAATTTTCTACATTGTAGACTAATAGTGAAGACATCAAACTATGAATTTCACACATATGTAATCATGTAGTAACCACAAAAGTGTAAAACAATAATATGCTATTTGAGATTCTTCAAAGTAGCCACCCTTTGCCTTGATGACAGCTTTGCACACTCTTGGCATTCTCTCAACCAGCTTCACGAGGAATGCTTTTCCAACAGTCTTGAAGGAGGTCCCACATATGCTGAGCACTTTGCTGCTTATCCTTCACTCTGCGGTCCAACTCATCCCAAACCATCTTAGTTGTGTTGAGGTTGGGTGATTGTGGAGGCCAGGTCTGACGCAGCACTCAATCACTGTCCTTGGTCAAATAGCCCTTATACAGCTTGGAGGTGTGTTATGGGTCATTGTCCTGTTGAAAAACAAATTATAGTCCCACTAAGCGCAAACCAGATGGGGTGGCATATCGCTGCAGAATGCTGTGGTAGCCATGCTGGTTAAGTGTGCCTTGAATTCTAAATAAATCACAGACAGTGTCACCAGCAAAGCACCATCACACCTCCTCCATGCTTCACAGTGAGAACCACACATGCAGAGATAATCCGTTCACTTACTCTGTCTCACAAAAACAAGGTGGTTGGAACCAAAAATCTCACATTTGGACTCATCAGACCAAAGGGCAGATTTCCACCGGTCTAATGTCCATTGTTCGTATTTCTTGGCACAAGCAAGTCTCTTCTTATTATTGGTGTCCTTTAGTAGTGGTTTCTTTTCAGAAATTCAAACATGAAGGCCTGATTTACGCAGTCTCCTCTGAACAGTTGATGTTGAGATGCATCTGTTACTTGAACTCTGTGAAGCATTTATTTGGGCTGCAATCTGAGGTGCAGTAAACTCTAATGAACTTATTCTCTGCAGCAGAGGTAACTCTGGGTCTTCCTTTCCTGTGGCGGACCTCACGAGAGCCAGTTTCATCATAGCACTTGATGATTTTTGCAAATGCACTTGAAGAAACTTTCAAAGTTCTTGAAATGTTCCGGATTGACTGACCTTCATGTCTTAAAGTAATGATGGACTGTTGTTTCTCTTTGCTTATTTGAGCTGTTCTTGCCATAATATGGACTTGGTCTCTTACCAAATACCACCCCTACCTTGTCACAACACAACTGATTGGCTCAAACGCATTAAGAAGGAATGAAATTCCAAATGGACTTTTTAACAAGGCACACCTGTTAATTGAAATGCATTCCAGGTGGCTACCTCATGAAGCTGGTTGGGAGAATGCCAAGAGTGTGCAAAGCTGTCATCAAGGCAAAGAGTGGTTACTTTGAAGAATCTCAAATATTGTTTTGATTTGATTAACACTTCTCTTTTTTTTTTTTACAATGTAGAAAAATAGTAAAAATTAAGAAAAACCCTTGGATGATTAGGTGTGTCCAAACTTTTGACTGGTAGTGTATATCTAAAAACATGATTTGATGAAACATTGAATTTGGCCTTACTGCTGTTAGCCCATAGCTTTCATCAAGGCAAAGGGTGGTTACTTGGAATAATCTCAAATATATATAGATTTTTTTTTTAACACTTTTTTGCTTACTATATGATTCCATACGTGTTATTTCATAGTTTTGATGTCTTCACAATTATTATACAATGTAGAAAATAGTACAAATAAAGAAAAAACCTTGAATGAGTAGGTGTGTCCAAACTTTTGACTGGTACTGTATTTATTTTTTGAGCTCAATCCAGCTTTAAACTTACTGTTGAAAGTTGTAATAGTAGAATGCATAAGGTGCAATTTCCAAATTGGGTATTGCATCATCAGTTCCTCTTGTCATGTTAATCATTGCATACCTTAGAGAGCTATTTATAACTTGCCAGAAATATCCAGATCAACTAGCCCATTTCAGCTAATGTTTATTTAGGTTTTTTAGCCCATAGATATTGTTGTAATTTTTTTTTGGTCACTCGAATAGCACCTGAATACACATTATACATGTAAAAATGTATAGAACTGAATGAAAATTTGTTTTAAAACTGCAACATTTTCTTTGCAGCCAATGACAAAATGTGTCAAATTGCAGAAAATAAGCTTTAAACCTGCAAAATTCTCTCCACCAACAGTAGGGGTGTGAACAGTTTGTGTCATGAACAGTGCTTGTGCCCATAGATGTAGACGTGGCGCGGGGGGGGGATGTCCTCCATTGCTGGAAGTGGGGGCCGAGTGAAAGTTTGGGAACCCATGAGCTATATATAGGTTTCCACTAACTGTTTCCACTAACTTATCTAGATACACACCCACAAGTCAAAATTGGATATATCGTAAAAATTCATGAAAACAAAAAAAAGTTGCTATCTCTTCATTAGCAGTCATTAAAAGTATTCACGTTTTTATTTTAGATTATGAACACAACAAATACAAAAACAAACTGAAATATACAAACAAGAGTACATGAACCTAACAGACAGGGGTATTCAATTTCTAGATAAATTTTCAATTTGTTCAATACTTTTATGGTGCGTATTGCTTTTTTGTTTTCACATTTACTGATCATTTCAAAATAATATTTAAATTCTATCTTAAATAATGAGAAAAAGGGGTTTGTTCTCTCAAATTAACAATGAAAGTTAAATCAGGGTCCATATCATTGGGAGTAGTACACAGCGTTGTACGAGATCTTCAGTTTCTTGGCAATTTCTCGCATGGAATAGCCTTTATTTCTCAGATCAATAATAGACTGACAAGTTTCAGAAGAAAGTTATTTATTTATGGCCATTTGAGCCTGTAATCGAACCCACAAATGCTGATGCTCCAGATACTCAACTAGTCTAAAGAAGGCCAGTTTTTATTGCTTCTTTAATCAAGACAACAGTTTACAGCTTTGCTAACATAATTGCAATAGGGTTTTTTAATGATCAATTAGCCTTTTAAAATTATAAACTTTGATTAGCTAACACAACGTGTCATTGGAATACAGGAGTGATGGTTGCTGATAATGGGCCTATGTATGCCTATGTAGATATTCCATTAAAAATCAGCCATTTCCAGCTACGATAGTCATTTACAATGTCTACACTGCATTTCTGATCAATTTGATGTTATTTTAATGGACAAAAAAAATTGCTTTTCTTTTAAAAACAAGGACATTTCTAAGTGACCCCAAACTTTTGAATGGTAGTGTGTATATATATACATATTTGCCCCAAACATATATGGGGGATTGGAAATGATCCAGAAAATTACATTGATGGAAACTACAATCTATCTTCAATATTAAAGCTGATCCACCCCCTAAAGAAAGAAACAAATAAAATAAACGGTCTTTCCCTGAATAAAACCTCCTGCTTCTTGTGGAATAACAGAACAACAGACAAGCTTCCAAGGCAGTTACCGAAAGGGAATTTTTCTCAACTGACATCCTATGGTAACGTTATCATAACCTCATTTAACTTTGTGACTCTTGTACATTTAGTGATATCACACACCGTGACAGCCCATTTCTCGTCCACCAGTTGACTCTCTCTAGCAGTTATCCTGTGGGTAAGGTTATGGCAGCCCTACCTCCAGCACCAGTTTTCGGGGACAGGGGACTTTCAATGGTAGAGGTTACAACTGACTTTGGTGTTAGCACACAGTAGAAACAATAGCTGTTCTCAAGAAGTGGCATAAGATGTTTCCTGTTGATAAAGCAAAATAAAGTGAAACATGCTGATCTTGGAGGAGAAAGAATTTTTAATAAAATAAGACTTCTCCACTTTGTATAAAACTATTCTCTGGTCATTTTATTTCTGCTCCACTGGTTAAAAGAGAGACCTATTTATTACAAAATAAAAATACCTGTCCTTCATTGAGAGAAGGGGTCAGATGTTATATTAGTGACTGCACCATAGACCGTATTGGAAACACGGGATGGATTTTTTTTTATTTATTCAACAAGCGTTTCCCAGACATGACTTTAGTCTAGAATGTTGCTTTGTTAAACACTTCCTCCTAACCTCTGTGTAGAGTGTTAACTAACTAACCATGAGACTTTCTATCTAATAGTCACACCCTGATATAACCCCTGTCTCTTCCTCGCAGGACATACGTCAGGTTTGATATGTTTCATAGAGGGGATCTCCAGCCCCTTGTTTTAACCTGCCCATCAATTTCCTTCTCAGTAAGGCTGTTTCTCTGCTGATTACGCTGTTGAAGTAATGTCACAATATACTCATATATTAAATCTACTCATTTACCTCAGATCTCAAGAGTGTTTTTTAGTTGTTTTGTCTTACCATGAAACAAGCCAAACAGATATTTCGCGTTACTCTTTTTCCTGTTAATTAAAATTAGGCCAGACAAAACATTTTTATTATTTCCATATTTTTATACTTATATTATGAAAAATGCTAATCTGTAACATCTTGAAGACTGAGTTTTGACTATTATTTATTGTTTACTAAATTGCCAAAAAAATCACAGCCATTGTTATTCTGTTTGTTATATCAGTCAATCCCTGTCATTTGTTTTGGTTTTGGATTAAAGTATCAACAGTAGAATCCTCTCAAAGTTCAACACAAGCAGACAACTGATTGTGTGTATGTTTGGGTCAGTGGAGTCTCCTCAGAGGAGAAAGGGGAGGACCATCTACCTCACTGAATTTCATTTTCTTTTTAAATTGTGAAACATTAAAAAAAAGTTATTTTAGGTAAAATTATACTAAATATATTCACATCACCAAATAATTTATTAAAACACACTGTTTTGTAATGAAGGTCTACAGTAGCCTCAGCAGCACTCTGTAGGGTAGCACCATGGTGTAGCCAGAGGACAGCTAGCTTCTGTCCTCCTCTGGGTACATTGAATTCAATACAAAACCTAGGAGGCTCATGGTTCTCACCCACTTCCATAGACTTACACAGTTATTGTGACAACTTCAGGAGGATGTGCTCCAACCTATCAGAGCTCTTGCAGCATGAACTGATATGTTATCCACTGTTATAAACATTTTGTTCTCAATGTTCATAAACTGAAGTTCAATTAAACAAACTCTGTTACCCAGTATTTGTAAGATACTGGTTGAAATGAGAAAAACAGAGGCCCAATCTATAGTGGTCAAATGTAAATTGTTTATTCACGGGAGAGCTCTGAGCTCTAAAAGTTGTACACAGTCTTTTATATGGTACAATGTTGAAATACAAAAAAAATACAAAGGCCCACCATATGCCCCACCCTTTCTGGGAAATTGTGTTTTTCCCCACAGTACACAGTCAGCGGCATATCACAATCTTACAACCTAAGTCAAACTTGGGCGGCTCTTTAACAATCCGTCCTGTCTCAAGGACAGGGGCCTCTCGCATGTGTCTGGTAGAATCAAATAATTATTTGTTCTCCCAGATACTCCCTAGATGAAGCCTGTTTCACTCTACACACTAACTTCCCCTCTCAAGACTGGGAGGGTTTAACTCCGGAGGTTGCAGAAAATCATTCACTGGGCAGAGTTTCAGTGGGGCAAACTTAGGTTTCTTTATTTCTCAAAGGAGGGGAAAGGGAGGAAACTGTAACTCAGGTCACTCTTCTTTCTGCCGGCTGCTCCTTGTGGCGTCCGTCTACTTCTGGAAGGGAGGCAGAAGAGGTGTAGGATTAGATAAGGTGGTTTATTCTACTCACGTCCTTAACTCGGCCTCTATCTCCAAGAGGGTGGTTGGGTTCTGACCAGTCCAAAGCCTGGGCTGGGCTGGGCTGGGCTATATCCAACGCTCCGTGTCTGCTCTCTTCTCCTGCCTCTCCTTCCCCTCACTGTGGCTTCTTTGTTCTCTTTAATGTGGCTACTAATTGGGCCCAACAGCCTGCAGCCAAGGCTCCCTGTCAGAGGGTAAATTGTGCACACCTGGGTTAGGGCTGTCCTTGGTCCTGAACCACTCTGTTTAGCCCAGACCTTGTGTCGTCCTCTGATGGTGCTCTCCATGGTGCTGCAGGTGACTGTGCTGTGTGGTGAGGGACTGTGTTTCCTTCTGGCCACCACAACACAAAGTTAATATCTAGACACACACACATCAATTGGACTACCATTTATCTTATAACCCTAACTCTATTGCATACATTTTCAGAATGGAATATTCTTAGATGTACAAACATTTAGTCATTAACCATAAAATCTATAACAATCCACCCTTTTGACTAAATTTTTACACACAATCACCCATCTATATTCATTATAATTAATAATGACACCACACCCAATAGAAACAAACTAGGAAGAAATAACACCACATCTATTTTGATTAGAATTATCATTACCACATAAAACGATTATACAAAACCAATACATGTATTTACATCTGGTCCTCATCAATTACTGTTCTAGGCCTATATCCAATCATAACTCTTCTAGGTAGGATTTTCATTATGATCTTCATGAAAAGAAACAGCATAACAATTAAGGTCTAATCTAAACATTGAAAGTTGTCTCATCAAACATGGGTTCCTCATGAGTAAAAGAACTGGAGCCATCATGAGGCATGTATTCATCATTCCCCTGGTCAGAGCTCGGAATTGGTCCGTATCTCACCATCTGTTGTGTCATTGATTTCTCCAGAGTCCTGGAAATTAAACCTCTCACACAAGGAACCACACAACACCCACACAGAACTAACACAGTCATACAGGTGAAAGTTGCCCACAACACAGTAATCATTACATTTTTCCGTTGCCCAAACATATTGTCAAACCAACTCGTCAGAGCTGGAGCTATGTTATTGGGGAAGAAGGTACAGCACATTATTCTGCAGACGCCACCCTTTCAGCCAATAACACATCTAGAGCCAACCTATTTTTCCAGGTCATGAGGGAGGTGGCGGATAATTGTTCAGAGATTCCCATCACTGCATCTCTAGTCTTATTCACAAATCCTTGTTGATTATAATACATATAATTGATCCAATCAACATTTTTAGTTATCGTTACCCACCAGAAGAACGTAGTGATAAAACCCTCCCCAATCTGAGTCATAGCTTTATACTCGTCTGGAACTTCTCTGGCGATACCTATGACATCCATCCAAATAGAACTGCCTACATTAGAACCTATATTTCTCCTTTTTCTAGTCATCCCGTCCAGAACTGGCCTCTGATGTCTAATCCTAACTGGTTGGACCAATAATACCGGAACACAAGTGCCCCTCCACTCTTTAGGTAATGCCTGTCGTAGGCCTCCTTTATTGGTACAAGCCCACCACACATCAGTTATAGGAGCTGTAAGGTTGAGAATTTTCTCCTATACTTCTGAACCCAAATCAGTCACATTGACAGACATCTATTGAGATCCACTACAAGACCTGGGTCTTTCGTGAAGTTGGTCTCTACCGACTGGATTAATGAACAGGAAACATCGTGTCCATAATCATCAGTGTAAGCCCAATACCTTCATTCCGTGTCTGTTTCTGTGACTCTTTGGAGGGTTACTGCTACATCTACTCTACAGTCATTAATATCCAAACTTGGTTTAAAACTCCATCGAGATCACTTTCCGTTCACATACCCCGGTCCCCAAGTATGTTTAATTACCTAGGCCAGGAACAAGATGAAGTGGGTCCCAAACAGAAATATAAAGGTATCACAAAGTCCCAAATCATCTTATATAATTTATTATGCAGCCATATTCTTGCTCTATTAGGCAAATGTTTAATATTTACCTTAAATCTTACATCATCACCTATTTGGACTCCTTCTTTATATCCTTCTTATTCATGAGGGGTCGGGTATTATATAACTAGTCTTATACTTCTTGAACCTGTCAGCGACATATAATTTATACTAGAGGTGTTGAATCAGGAATTATAAAAAAGATCATCAAAACTATGATGCAGCTCAAGGTGCACCATATCCCAAAAACCGCCAACCCTCTCCTCTCCTTAGCCAGTCTGCTAGGTACCACCCCATACTTACACCTCTAGGGAACACACTACAGTGATGATAGGTCGGGGTAGGAAATCTTCATTAACAGAGGCGACCCCCAGACCCTATCGGTCCAGTTCTGCTCTATAACTCTGCGTGTGCTCCACGGTGTTTGTATGTGTTCCTACCTTTCTGCAGTGGGTAACGTTGACCCAGGTTGCTCTTTCTGATATTCTGATGGCAAAGGCTGTGACCAACATAACCTGGTAGGGACCTTCCCAACGGGGCTGCTTCCAGTCCTTTTTCTCCAGAGACTGGACCCACACCCAGTCACCAGGCTGGATCGTATGGCTCTCCTCCTTCTGTAGTTCTTCTGTTGGGCATAAAATCTCTGACATACAGGTGTGGTTAGCAAACAACTTCTCATGTGATCTGCTACTACCTTCCTAACTCTCATTCTAAAAGGTCTACCAAATACTTTCTCAAATGGAGATAATCCCTCGTCTGGGGTTATCCAAATATCTCATTAATACTATTAGTAGACATTTTACCCAATTTCATTCTGTACTCAGGTGTGTCTATCTAAACCTACTTTTAATCATAAAATTCATGCATTCTATAATATAATAATAATTAAGCACGGTTTCTTTCCTTTCCTTTCCTATAAAATCCATTTCCAACAAAAATTGTATTAACAAAAAATGTTATTAAGTAATTTGTGTTGTCCAACAATCTCTACCATATCTAACAATCATCTCTACCATATCCCTCCTGTTGATACAAGGCTCTGCCCCTGTATCAAAACACTACCATATCTAAAAATTGCTCTACCATATATAGAAATTGAGAAATCATAACAAATAAATCAATTTCTGCCTGCTGCACAGAATAGTGACTAGGTCGTGATTCAGCCTCTAAGTTTTTAGTAAGAGTAGCAACATCATACCCAGTTGTATTCGAAACATCTGAGTTCTACCTTGAAGACTCATCTATAAACATAGTAATTTCTCCATCTGTTAATGGCAAATCTGTCCAATCAGGCCTATGCAACACAACTTTTTCAGTTACATAATAAACGTGGGCTCCCATCAGTACTGTTAGTATAAGTGTGGGTGTCCAGAGTAGCACATCTCTCAATAGTCAAATTTGGCATGTCTAACAATATAAATCAAGACACAAAAGACCACCTTATCCCCATGTTTCTAGGTCAAAGCTGACGTCATGACCACCTCCCTACAGTCCACAGTCTGAGTAAACGAAAAGTCATATCTAGGGAATGCCAAACAAACAAACAAAACTTCCTACGGTATCTGTCTGCGGATGGGCTGTGCGCAACCCCTCCCTCCACGGATACCCAGTCATTAATCTTCTTTCCCTTTGATACCCAATAACCCATACTTCGAATTAGAAAAACAGAAACTGAAGTTTTTCTTGAGTCGCATGGTTTTTAGTACTTTACCATAACTATAACTCCTCGTTTTTCTGTTCTACCACATAGCATACATATTTTATCAACATTGAACGTCAAATCTAAACTTTTAGCGATGGTTCGAATGTGGCGAAATACAACGTTAATATCCATTTTAAACTTAACATCCACGAAGAGTTAATTCAAACTTTTTAAATCATAATTCCTACTATTTTTTCCACACGGCGGTCAAACACCTAAGCTAATCGTGGCTAACTCATTTAGCTAACGTTATTTCCAGATACAAGAAAATCTTCAATTTACTCACCTCGCAAAGTTAGTTAGGCTCTTTTCTGGTTATTTATTATGTTATTTCCCTTGAATTTACTTACCCCAACAATATTCAAACCAAATAGCATTCGTGAACTCTATAATTATTCTGAACTCTGATATATCCAATCTAGTGCTTAAATAGCCTTAACGATATTACTAAGCATCCCGTTTTACACTATCCATTTACTTTCCCCAACAATATTCCCCCTCTCCTTTGGTTTGTTTTTGCAATCGCGGTGATTATGTCCCTTTATACCACAATGTTTACATGGGGCCTCGCACTCCCTAGCGAAATGTCCACTTATCTGACAATTATAACATCTTATGTTATTCTTCCTCTCTTCCTCTGACGTCCCCTTTCTTACTGACCTAGTCCTGTCCTCTCTGTCTTTTCCTCCCGTGGCTCTGTCTTCTAGGACTGCCATTAGAAATGCATCTTTCCTGTATTTTTTCTTTTTGCAATTGTGACATTTAAATTCTCCTTTCTCACCTACACCGGTGGAACCTTTGTTCCCGGAATTCTCTCCCTTTCCTGCCTGTCTCGGGAGCGCCGAGAGAACTGGCAATCTGATCTGTACTATCCATGTCTGACTTGGTCCTACCTTTTTATTGCCTTCTACCTTTTTATTGACTTCCTTTTTAACTTTTATTCCCTCCCCTCTTTTTCGGGCTTCAGAGAGCCATTCCCTAGCTGTATCAAGCCCTTCCACTTGCTGTCTTTCTACTCTATCTCCACAGACCTTGTGGATCTGTTTTATCATGGTCTATAATTTGTCGACCCTCTATGTTCCCCCCACACTCTATGTGTCTCTAATTATGTTTCCTCCCCCCACACTCTATGTGTCTCTAATTATGTTTCTATGTATGTTCCCACACTCTAGGTGTCTCTAATTTGTCTCTATGTATATTCCCACACTCTATGTGTTATGTCTACTATGTGAGATTCTCCGGTCTGGAAACTTTATCTATAGAGGAACCTTTCAATCGGACATTAGATCTCACCCGTATACAACTATAAGCTATTTTCCAGGGGTCGTAAAGCCCTAGTTAACCGCTTATTTTTCTGTTGTTTCTTGGGACTTTTGAAGTTAATATCTTCTATCTCTCATCTCTATTTTAGGCTTCCCTCTCCTCCTCCTATTTTGGACCTACTCTTGCTTGATGGGGTTATCGTGTTCATAGAATTACCGTCTATCTCACCAAACCTAGTTTATATCCTCACTTAAGGACTTTATTTAGGTATGTTTATTGAATTATCGACCTAGGCAAATATACCATTTAAGTTATCCTATTTAAGTTATCCTAAATCAAAATCTTTTCACAGAGAATTTAATGTCCTTGCTTAATAACCCGTGTGAGCAAAGTACGGCTGTTATTAAGATTTTATTTATGGCAGCGCCTTACCTCAGGTCGTTTCGGACCTTCAAAATAAATCAGTGAATAAAGACTCTACTGACCTGTCTTGTAGACTGAGAAAAGCAATGTCGGTTGGATCTCGTCACCGTCTCTGTCGTTCTTAGATATACACCGGCCTGCAATAGTTCCCCAATGTCAGGGGGCAGGTCTTTGATCTTACGGATGCGATCATCCGCCCGTGCACGGTATTCGGAGTGTTATCTTTGGACGACAGACAGATATTGAGATCCGGCTCGAAGGACCAAATTGTTATAAAAATGTTGTTCTCAATGTTCATAAACTGAACTTCAATTAAACAAACTGTCTGTTACCCAGTATTTGGAAGATACTGGTTGAAATGAGACAAACAGAGGCCCAATCTATAATGGTCAAATGTAAATTGTTTATTCACGGGAGAGCTCTGAACTTAAAAGGTGTACACAGTCTTTTATATGGTACAATGTTGAAATTGGACACATAATTTTTCCAACAATTGTTTACAGACAGATTATTTCACTTATAATTCACTGTATCACAATTCCAGTGGGTCAGAAGTTTACATACACTAAGTTGAGTGTGCCTTTAAACAGCTTGGAAAATTATAGAAAATAATGTAATGGCTTTAGAAGCTTCTGATAGGCTAATTGACATCATTTGAGTCAATTGGAGGTGTACCTGTGGATGTATTTCAAGGCCTACCTTCAAACTAAGTGCCTCTTTGCTTGACATCATGGGAAAATCAAAATAAATCAACCAAGACCTCAGACAATTTTATTTAGACCTCCACAAGTCTGGTTCATCCATGGGAGCAATTTCCAAACGCCTGAAGGTACCACGTTCATCTGTACAAACAATAGTACGCAAGTATAAACACCATGGGACCATGCAGCCGTCATTCTGTCTCCTAGAGATGAACAAACGTTGGTGCGAAAAGTGCAAATCAATCACAGAACAACAGCAAAGGACCTTGTGAAGATGCTGGAGGAAACAGGCACAAAAGTGTCTATATCCACAGTAAAACGAGTCCTATATCGACATAACTTGAAAGGCCGCTCAGCAAGGAAGAAGCCACTGCTCCAAAACCGCCATAAAAAAGCCAGACTACGGTTTGCAACTGCACATGGGGACAAAGATCGTACTTTTTGGTGAAATGTCCTCTGGTCTGGTGAAACAAAAATAGAACTGTTTGGCCATAATGACCATCGTAATGTTTGTAGGAAAAAGGGGGAGGCTTGCAAGCCGAAGAACACCATCCCAACCGTGAAGCACGCGGGTGGCAGCATCATGTTGTGGGGGTGCTTTGCTGCAGGAGGGACTGGTGCACTTCACAAAACAGATGGCATCATGAGGAAGAACAATTATGTGGATATATTGAAGCAACATCTCAAGACATCAGTCAGGAAGTTAAAGCTTGGTCGCAAATGGGTCTTCCAAATGGACAATGACCCCAAGCATACTTCCAAAGTTGTGGCAAAATGGCTTAAGGACAACAGAGTCAAGGTATTGGAGTGGACATCACAAAGCCCTGACCTCAATCCTATAGAAAATGTGTGGGCAGAACTGAAAAAGTGTGTGTGAGCAAGGAGGCCTACAAACCTGACTCAGTTACACCAGCTCTGTCAGGAGGAATGGGCCAAAATTCACTCAACATTGTGGGAAGCTTGTGGAAGGTTACTCAAAATGTTAGATCCAAGTTAAAGAATTTAAAGGCAATGCTACCAAATACTAATTGAGTGTATGTAAACTTCTGACCTACTGGGAATGTGATGAAAGAAATAAAAGCTGAAATAAATCATTCTCTCTAATATTATTCTGACATTTCACATTCTTAAAATGATGTGGTGATCCTAACTGACCTAGGACAGGGAATATTTTTACTAGGATTAAATGTCAGGAATTGTGAAAAACTGAGTTTAAATGTATTTGGCTAAGGTGTATGTAAACTCCCAACTTCAACTGTATCTAGCATCCCACAAACACCTGTGTGTAATGGAAGAAGGTCGCCTGAAACATGTTGTCACTGAAAAATGCTGTCGGCTGAAACTGTGATAAAGATTTGATTCCTTTAATTAGTTTAAGCCTGTTAAAACTGTGTACAGTAAGTGTATGTTTTGCATTAGTCAAATTATTTTGATGTAATATTAAAGTAAAGGGCTTTATGTTTCTAGGAACCGTATCGCAATCGAAAATCGATTCACATTTCAATGGAGTATTTGGCTGTATTTTTACCAGAGCCAGTCTACCTCTGAAAATAACCCAAGGTCCTTGAACGAAGGAGTAACGCGGTAGGCTCGCCTACACTCTGGCTTAAATCTTTAATATGTAAATTCTTGGGTGACCCTGGCCAAATTCACATAGAAATGTGAGTTATAGATCTGTCACAAATTGAAAGCAAGTCTAAAAAGCTTTAGATCTGTTACATTTTTATTGAACCCTTATTTAACTAGGCAAGTCACTTAAGAACAAATTCTTATTTACGTTGACAGTCTACCCCGGGCCAAACTCTCCCCTAACCCGGACGATGCTGGGCCAATTGTGCTATGAGACTACCAATCACGGTCGGTTGTGACGCCCCTAGTGACGCCCCTAGCACTGAGATGCAGTGCCTTAGACCGCTGAGCCACTCAATGTGAGCTATTCCAATGCTTCCTGTTCTTAAAGGAATGAAGCCCTTCATCTACTTCCCCCAGTGTCAAACGAACCCGTGGATTCCATTTTTATGTATTTTCCTTGGAGTTTGAAAGGAAAGTTGCTAACTAGCGTTAGCGCAATTGCTAATTAGTGTCCTTCATACTGGATGCAGACATAACAATGGTATCCATGAGTTCATCTGACTCTGGGGAAGTAGATAAAGGACTTCATTGCCAAAGTCCCAAAGTATCCCTTAAAATTTTGTTTTTGTGTCTCATACTTTCGGTTTTGTACACAACTTCAAACAACTGTAAATAAAATGTTTGGCTTATTGAAAATATATTTAACAGCGGTTTATATAGTACCGTGGTTCCCAAACTGTGGGGCACGAGGAGTCGGCGGGGAGGGGGTCCCCAGAAAAAGTAACTCAGTCCGGTTTTAAATGTTTTCTTTAAAGTTGTAATAGTAGAATGCACAAGATGCAATTCTGAAATCGGGTAGTGCATCATCAGTTCCTCTAGTGATGTTAGTCATTGTATACCTTAGAGAGTTCTGGAAAGGGGGCCTGAGTGAAAAAAAATTTGGGAACCCCTGACATAGTACAATTATTCTCTACTACACTCTGAGTGCTTCTTTTGTCACATAATCTCAGACCTCCACTATTAGAATTTGAAGTGTTATGTAAGAGTACATCCTTGGCCTAGCAAGCTAACGTTATTCGTATAAACCATGTAGTGGTCATTTACCAGTATTATATGGATTTCTATAGTGTTATGAACATACCCACTGTATCGTCGTCTTCCTCGGATAAATACCAGCTTTGAATTTGCCCCCTTGTCGCAGAGGAGCAATAAGACACGTGACAGAGTCGCAGAATGACCGCTTATAGCCGGAACGTAGATTCACTAGCTATGTGTTTCCTATCGAAATCTGTAGAACGTACAACTTGTTTCCTGTTTGGTAAAAAAAACGGCCCATCCTAGGAAATGCGTTAGAGAAGTTGCGCTAATAGGGTGAATATTTAATTTGCGCTATAAGTTATACTTTATAGTGGAACCATGGATCCTGAGATTGTACTAAACAACTCTGCTCAACCGGCGAGGAGGTCGACAAGACAGTCGATGAAAGGTTTGTCAGCCAGGCAGCGACCTAATCTACATCACCGAGCTGGCTAGCCTTCGGTTTCCACAAACTAGATAACACACACAAAGTCACAATTAGCTATATCATAAAAATGCATGAAAACAAACATTTGCTAGGTAACACGATGTTTTGTCATGTTAGTCAGCTAGTTAACTTTGCTATCTCTTTATTAGCAGTCATTAAAAGTATTCACGTGGTCCTCATTAAAATAGCCTAATCGGAGCTATAACGTTAATCATTAATTACAAAACCTAACTTTTTTTAAATGTATTTAATTAGTTATGAGTTAGTTAGCTAAGTTAATGGTTAACCAGTCAAGAATTAGATATATCCAGCTTGGATGTAACTTTTTTTTTTTTAAATCTGACGTTATTGTCACTCACTGAACTCATTTTCTTGCCCTTCGCCAGCAGTTACTGTAGAGTTGACACCCAGAGGTCCGCTGAAGAGGAAGAGAGAAGAGAACAAGCTCCCATCCACACCTGTCAATGGCTCCATGGAGGACGATGGTAAAAAAAGTAAAATCACAGGCTACTAGTTGTAAAGGCTTGTGGAGGTTAAACATGATTGAGATTGTAGTACTTCTTTATCTACCGCTTTCCTTTCCCAACTCAGAGTCCCCTGGAAAGAAGACTAAGTCACAGATCGGAGTGGCAGGGGATGGCAGTTATGACGAGGATAAGATGGATGTCCAGGAGACCACTGAGGATGAAGATCTGGACTCGGAGATGAGTGCAGAGGAAGACTCGTCCTGTCACAATTTCACACAGCATAAACGTGAGTTTATGAGGACCAGACTACCGTTCACTCCAACCCGACCAAATTCATATATAGGAAACATAACTGATTTTCTTAGCCCACTTAAAGGTGCAATATGCAAAGAAATTGCTCCACCAACTAGTTTGCCTAATTTTAGTTTGTGACAAAACAAGCAGTCATAGTGTGGAGAATCATTGTACCATCTAAACTGCTGTGAAATGTAATTTCAATAACCACAAATATTGTATATTCAGCTGTTAAAAGCTGGTGTACAAAACCCAAAGTAAAAGACACAACAAACAAAAAACTTAAGAACGGGAAGCAAAGAAATAATATAAATTCTTTAATTGAGAATGACAGATCTATAACTCACATTTCTATTTTGAATTTGGTTGGTGTGCCCAAAAAGTTACATATAGCAGCTTTAATGGTACATACTAGGCTTGATGATTGTCCTGTGGCTTACCCATCCTGTAACAGGTCCCTTTGGTAAAACTTTGACGGGGGACATGAATGTGAACGTACTTAAGACGGTCGGTGTTGGCTCCCGAGAGATTGTAGATCCCAGGTTGTACCTACGGAGTCGCAGTTCCATTCATACAACCGAGGAGCTGAAAGAAAACAAGAGAAGTAGGACCTCATTTTAACCTCTAATCTTGACGATCTCTAAGATATTAGTGAATGTCAAACTGATATTTTTCTCTAAAGGGCCTCTTCGTGTGTTTTGTTTTCAGTGGAAACGTCTAGAAGAGTTGCGTCTGGTACCAAGCCTGCAACCCAACTCAGACCCCTGGAGAAGACTAGCAGCATGGCAGAGTACAGGGAGAAGATGGAGAGGAAAGACAAAGAAACAGGTCATATGACAGAGCTGATGTAGTTGTCCTCTTCAATCTAAAGTGTTATGTATTTTAACACTGTTCTCTGTGTAGGATTGCCCAGCGCTAACCATTATAGCATGAGAGGTTACCCCACCTCTGAAGAGTCCTACACATCGAGCTATCGGTTGAACAATAATCCTACTCAAAAACAAAGTACCAAACTCAGAAAACAAGGTACCATTTATGTATACTGGTGCATTTGTATTGAGTTATTGGAGGAAGTAGTGTTTGAGATTATTTCAACATGAATATTTATCTATTTTAAGATATTAAGAAATCAGCTGTTATCAAGGCAAATCCTGGGAAAGCTTTTGGGGGTAAGTTTTATTCAATTTTTCTCTAATTGTCTTAAAGTAGGAGGCATTTGAATATTATTTCTATTTGCATCTGGAATGAAACATGGTCATCTTCTCGTCCCTGCAGGGTGCATGTGGAAACTGTGTCAGGCTCTGGTGCTGCTTGTCTCTGGTGTTCTGGGTCTCCTGGCCTACCAGCACCTCTCACTGACCCGCATGCCTTCAGGGGGTGGAGTGCATCCAGCCTGGCCTGTGAGAGAGGGGAGGTTTGTTTCTCAGTTATCCACTCTGGAGGCCCTGTTCCCTGGGCAGCGCTCTGAGTTGTGGAGGAGGAGCAGGATCCACCTGGAGAGGCACCTCCAGACGGCCCGGCCCACGGAGCCAGTCAGCCTGATGCTGACAGCGGGCCGCAAGGGGGAGAAGACGCTGCACTGCCTTGCCCTGCACCTGGCCTCCGCCGTCTCCACTGCCCTCAACGCCTCGTCCGTCCTCCACATTGACGGGGCCAGCAAGACTGGCCAGGACAGCGACCAGGTCAAACTGGACATCGACAACCAGCTGGGGAGAGCCTTCGAGGGGGACCAGCCCGTTGCCGTCATCCACCGCTTTGAGGAGCTGCCCCCAGGTTCCACAATCATATTCTACCGCTATTGTGACCACGAGAATGCAGCCTACAAGGAGGTGTTCCTGCTCTTCACCGTGCTGCTGCCTGAAGAGGAGTTAGGGAAGGAGCTCAGTCTGAATGAGGTGGAGGAGAGGGTCCAGGACTATATTACGGAAACATTTGTGGAAAGTAACAGCTCAGACAAGCCTGGCTCCTTTAATCGGATGGACCTGGACAAGCTGGGTGGACTATGGAGCCGTATCTCCCACCTCGTCCTGCCGGTGGCAGCAGAGGAGAGTATAGAGCAGGGAGGATGCATGGACTGAACTGGACTGGCATGGACTGAACTGGACGTCTGGCTAGGTAGGAGCAGGCTCGCTGGGCTGGGCTTCTCTCCATCTTTATGGAGCTCTGGAGTAACTGGGGCTCTGAAGCTGAGGGGTGACAGCGTGAAGACATACCGAGGTGCTCTGTGTCTCTCTGGGTTTTTGGACAGGTGAACCTAGGACCTAGAGGTGATCTCTTCCAGAGGTCATGTGCTCTTTAATAGAGATTTCTATGCTGACGGATCCAGACCAACATTAATATTCATCCTAACTGCACTGTTTAGTTTTAACTGAGCTGTCCTCTCTTTCTGGTCCTCTGGCCTGTTTCTGATCATTTCACAACTGCCAGCTGCTGAAATCAGGAAGTAATTACAGAGTGAATGTCTGGGTTGAGGAAAACAACAGTATGTTGTGAGTTGTTTTATTTCAGACCCAACGTTTGCTTTATAGGGAAGATTGTACAGCATTGATATTTTTATAATATATCTATTGTTTCACGTTTTTCTTGTTTTTGTCTTTTCTACTGTACTGAAAATGAAATTGTTACCTTGTTTTTAATTGAAAGAGAAAGTCATTTTGCTATTCAATTTAAAGTGTTTGTTGCTGCATGAAATTGAATCTGAATTCCAGGATTTCACCACTGATCGATGCGTTGATAAAATGACTGAAACTGAGTTCCTTTTCTGCTTTATTAAATGCTCATGTATACATATTTTAAAATATAGTTTCAGTACCTCCATTCCCTGCATATTTGGCTGAAATGTCTTGCACTAATTGTCTGGTTTAACATTTTTCAACCTACCAGCTCACCTCGAGGATTGGCAGACATGAAGAAGGAAATAATTGAAATTTGGGATACTGCATTAGGTTTGTGTGTGTCTCTCTGTGAGTGTGTGTTAGTGTAGTATTTGCTTAATGAAAAAATATTATTAAATGACTATATTGAAAATATTTTGAAATAATTGTTCAGTGGTAGTTCTATTTTTATAAGGCAAGTTGGCTGGGGGGGTACAGGAGAGATGTTGAATATGATACTTTTCACACTGAAATTCCAAGAATTCTGGGAGGAAAGAGATCGCTGCAATTCATCAGATTCTTACTGCTATGATGCTTCTTTTTTTTGTTTTTCTCAAAATGTTTGAGTGTCTTAATGAAGTAAACAATTCTCGATTATTGCAGAATAAGTGTTGGCATAGTTTAAACAGTATAATCTGAACTGTTTGAAACGGTCAATCAAAAATGTATATTACATAACTGGTATTGCCAGTCAGACATTGTGCCTTTTATAGAATATTTTAATTGGTGAGATTTTAGTTTATATAAAGTAATTCAGCAACCTGTACCAGCACCAACTATTTTCTTTCCACTCAGAAATATTTTGTAGTTTATGCTCCGTTGTTGTAACTAAGATATTTTGTTTTGCTTTCACCCGAAATAAGCATGTCCTCTTTGATTGTTTTGGTTTTCCTAAAATAATAAAATATTTTAATAGCTGCTTATTGACTTTATTAATCTGACGGGATATCTTTTTTTTTTAATGTTTTCTTAGTTTGAGGAACAAAGTTATCCACAGGGATGCACTTCCAACAGCATTACTAATGGTCTTTTTGCAGGAAGTGTCTTGATTTTATATTATCTGTGGCCAGTTCCCCTCACTAATGGGCTGGTAATGATGGCCTATTGTTAGAATCGCTCACTGAGGGGTGAGTGCCAAGAGGAAGAGCTGAATTTCAAAGATGTGGACTCTTGAACAGTGACATCAGCAGGAAAGGAACGGTCTTTCCCTGAATTAAAACCTCCTGCTTCTTGTGGAATAACAGAACAACAGATAAGCTTCCAAGGCAGTTACCGAAAGGCCATTTTTTTCTCAACTGACATCCTATGGTAACGTTATCATAACCTCATTTAACTTTGTGACTCTTGTACATTTAGTGATATCACACACCGTGACAGCCCATTTCTCGTCCACCAGTTGACTCTTTCTCTAGCAGTTATCCTGTGGGTAAGGTTATGGCAGCACTACCTCCAGAACCAATCTTTGGGAACAGGAGAATTTCAATGATGGAGGTTAAAACTAAACTTGGTGGGGCCTTCCAAGTGGCGCAGCGGTCTAAGGCACTGCATCGCAGTGTTATGGCCTACAGCCTGGGGTGTGATCCCAGGCTATGTCAGAACCGTCCGTGTTCGGGAGTCCCATAGGGCGGTGCACAATTGGTGAAGTGTCGTCCAGGTTAAGGGAGCGTTTGCCCGGGGGGGCTTTACTTGGCTCATCGCGCTCTAGTGACTCCCTGTGGTGGGCTGGGCTCCTGCAGGCTGACTTAGGTCATCAGTTGAACAGTGTTTCCTCCGACACATTGGTGCGGCTGGCATCCGGGTCAAGCGAGCGGGTGTTAAGAAGCACGGCTTGGCGGGTCATGTTTTGGAGGATGCAAGACTCGACCTTCGCCTCTCCCAAGCCCATTGGGGAGTTGCCGCAATGAGACAATAACACAAAAAGGAATTAAAACAACTGACCTTAGTGTTAGCACACAGTATAAACAATAGCTGTTCTCAAGAAGTGGCAGAAGATGTTTCCTGTTGATAAAGCAAAATAAAGACAAACATCCTGGATAAAACAAGACTTCTCCACTTTGTATAAAACGATTCTCTGGTCATTATATTTCTGCTCCACTGGTTTAAAGAGAGAAATATTTATTACAAAACAAAAATACCTGTCCTTCTCTGAGAGAAGAGGTCACAGGTTATATTTGAGTTTCCGCACCATTGACCGTTTATGAAACGGGGGGGCTGTAAAATTAGGTAACACTTTATTAATTCAACAAGCTTTTCACAGAAATTACTTTATTCTAGAATGTTCCTTTGTTAAACTCTTCCTCCTGACCTCTGTATAGAGCGTTAATTAACTACCCAGTAGACTCTTTATCTTATAGTCACACCCTGATAGAAATCCCCCAGATATGGAAAGCCAAACTCTCGTCTCTTCCTTGCAGGACATACATCATGGCCTCCCGAGTGGCGCAGTGGTCTAAGGCACTGCATCTCAGTGCAAAAGGCATCACTACAGTCCCTGGTTCAAGTCCAAGCTGTATCACATCCAGCCGTGATTGGGAGTCCCATAGGGCGGAGCACAATTGGCCCAGTGTCGTCCGGGTTTGGCCGAGGTAAGCCTAATCAAAAGGGAAACAGTCTTACTGACAAGGAAAGTGATGGGCAGGTGCCCCTTGTTTTAACCTGACCATCACTTTCCTTGTCATTAAGGCTGTTTCCCTTTTGATTAGGCTGTTGAAGTAATGTCATGATATACTAATATATTAAATCTACTAATTTACTTCAGATCTCAAAAGAGAGTTTTAGTTGTTTTGTTTGACCATGAAACAAGCCAAATGGATATTTTCCGTCACTCCTTTTCCTAATTGAATGAGGCCAGAAAAATTCTAAATATTATTTCAATATTTTTAGACTTCGATTATGAAAAATGCTAATCTGTGCCATCTGGAAGATTATAATTTCTAGATAAGAACATTATTTAACTTTATTTTTTACAATATTGTTAAAAATGTGAAGAAAAACAGCCATTGTTATTCTGTTTGTTGTATCAGTGTGTGTATGTTCAGTATCGGTGCAGACACACAGATACAACAATATAAATTGTCCCATTGTCAATGTTCCTGGGTTTGCGTGTGAGAATATTGGCATGCCCGGGAAGGCAGGAAAGAGTCTGCTGTAGAGAGCCCTGCAGGGGAGCCAAGAACTGCCTGGCTTGCTGTAGAGTGTATGAACGGACGTGAATTCTCCCCTCATCTCAGTCGTCAGTTCCACGGGAGACCTTGCAGACTACAGGCACAGGAGACTGCTGAAGAGGACAATGGAGTGCCTGCAATCCTATCACTGTCTACTCTGTTACCTTCTGCTGACTCTTAGAGGTACCCCCATCCTCCATTGTAATTTTTCCTGAATACATGTATTAACAATAATGTCATGTTTATTGTTGACAGTTGAAAAAAGTTTGAAGTAACTAATTTAGGATTTTTGTTAAACAAAGCTATCAATAAGACTGTAAAAAATATATATTTTTCAATACATCATGTCATTTACTGTTTACCGGTTTAACAACTTTTATTTAGATCCTGCACTCAGTGCTAAAGAGATCACTGTCAGCCCAGCCGAACCCCTTGTCAAGCTGGGAGATGCTGTGACCTTGATCTGTGAGACAACCTGTCCTCGAGGCAAACCAAGCTGGATGGGACTAGACGAGAGTGATGCCACTCAGAATAACACAGTAAACAGAAGTGATCTACTTATTGCAGATGTACAGCTGAATCACGAGGGAAGGTATACCTGCATAGCAAATTGTACAATACAGAAGAAGGAAACAATCCAGCTCAGAGTTTACTGTAAGTTACTGATCTGGGATCATTGATGTAGGTCAGTGGGTTTTAAAGTCAGCTTCTCTACCCTGGGTTTTAAAGTCAGCTTCTCTACCCCTTACGTATCGGCTAGTTAAAGTTACTCTCTTCTCTAACCCTTAATGATACTGGATAAGATACTCTCTACTCTACCGGCTAAAATATTATCTTCTCTGCTCCTTATCTGGGATTACATACTGGATAAGATACTCTCTTCTCTGAAATATTATCTTCTCTGATCCTTAACTGGGATTACATACTGGATAATTACTCTCTTCTTTAAAATATTATCTTCTCTGATCCTTACCTGTGATTACATACTGGATAAGATACTCTCTTCTCTACAGGCTAAAATACTATCTTCTCTGCTCCTTAACTGGGATTACGTATCGGCTAGTTAAATTTACTCTATTCTCTACCCCTTAACTGGGATTACGTATCGGCTAGTTAAATTTACTCTATTCTCTACCCCTTAACTGGGATTACGTATCGGCTAAAATACTCTCTTCTCTGCTCCTTTACTGTGACTGATATATATCATGGTCTCTACTCCTCTAGCTCTCCCGGTGCCTGTCCTGTCCACGGTGCCAGAGAACCCTGTGTCTGGTCAACCTTTTGAGGTGAAATGCACACTGACAAACGTTTACCACAGAGATGATGACAACCTTGAGACGCATCTCTTCCAATTTGAGAAGCTTGAAACAGAACACTCCAAAAACTGTACTGATGACAGATTTTGTAATCACACGTGGTCTTCTAAGAATCAGATGGGAACTAGCAAAACAGATTATCAGTGTGAAGCAAATCTTACTATTGGCCCTAACAGTTTGACTGAAAAGGATGATCTTACCATACATTTCCAGGGTAAGTTGTTTAAATTTTAGGTATTTCATACAGTATATTTAATAGAGTAGACTCTATGTTAGTCGGCTCTACGTTAGTCGGCTGAATGTTAGTAGGTTCTATGTTAGTAGTCTCTATGTTAGTAGTCTCTAATAGTAGTCTCTATGTTAGTCGGCTCTGTGTTTGTCGGCTCTGTGTTAGTAGGCTCTGTGTTAGTCGGCTCTATGTTAGTAGTCTCTATGTTAGTAGGCTGAATGTTAGTAGGCTCTATGTTAGTAGGCTATATGTTAGTAGACTATGTTAGTAGACTCTATGTTAGTAGGCTGAATGTTAGTAGACTCTATGTTAGTAGGCTCTATGTTAGAAGGCTCTATGTTAGTAGGCTCTATGTTACTAGGCTCTACGTTAGTAGGCTCACCTTAGTAGGCTCACGTTAGTAGGCTCTATGTTAGTAGGCTGAATGTTAGTAGGATATACAGACGCAGTCAACTCAAAACACACCTTTCCCAGATAGCATATGACAGGGGTAGGGAACCCTGTTTCTGGAGTGCTGCAACTACTGCAGGGTTCTGTTCCAACTAGGCACCACACCGAACCAACTGAGATAATTGATCAGTTCAGTGATTGCCTGAAAAAAACAGATACAGTCTTCCAGGTTGGTTAAATAAAAACCATGAAGTAACTAGGAGACCCCTAGCCTAGGGTCTCTGAGTGACTCTGTCCTTATTGTTATTATGAAGTGTATATGTTTTTTAAACTGGTTGACTTTTAAGCATATTTATTGTAGAACCTATTGTTATTCCTGTTATTCCTTTGTCAGTTAAACCCATGGAAGCACCAACATCAGAACCTGTAAATAAGGAAGGCGAAGGTCAAGGTGAGATACATAAACTCAGGAAAAAAAGAAACGTCCCTTTTTCAAGACCCTGTCTATCAAAGGTAATTCGTAAAAATCCAAATAACTTCACAGATCTTCATTGTAAAGGGTTTGAACACTGATTCCCATGCTTGTTCAATGAACCATAAACAATTAATGAACATGCACCTGTGGAACGGTCGTTAAGACACTAACAGCTTACAGACGGTAGGAAATTCAGGTCACAGTTATAAAAATTTAGGACACTAAAGAGGCCTTTCTACTGACTCTGAAAAACACCAAAAGAAAGATGCCCAGGGTCCCTGCTCATCTGCGTGAACGTGCCTTAGGCATGCTGCAAGGAAGCATGAGGACTGCACATGTGGCAAGGGCAAAAAATTGCAATGTCCGTACTGTGAGACGCCTAAGACAGCGCTACAGGGAGACAGGACGGACAGCTGATCGGACAGGAAAGACAGTCCTCGCCGTGGCAGAACACGTGTAACAACACCTGCACAGGATCGGTACATCCGAACATCACACCTGCTGGACAGGTACAGGATGACAACAACAACTGCCCGAGTTACACCAGGAACGCACAATCCCTCCATCAGTGCTCAGACTGTCCGCAATAGGCTGAGAAAGGATGGACTGAGGGATTTTAGACCTGTTGTAAAGGCAGGTCCTCACCAGATATCATCGGCAACGATATCGCCTATGGGCACAAACCCACCGTCGCTGGATCAGACAGGACTGGCAAAAAGTGCTCTTCACTGGCGAGTCGCTGTTTTGCCTCACCAAGGGTGATGGTCGGATTCGCATTTATCGTCGAAGGAATGAGCGTTACACCGAGGCCTGTACTGGGGATCGATTAGGAGGTGGAGGGACCGTCATGGTCTGGGGAGGTGTGTAACAGCATCATCAGACTGAGCTTGTTGTCATTGCAGGCAATCTCAACGCTGTGCGTTACAGGGAAGACATCCTCCTCCCTCATGTGGTACCCTTCCTGCAGGCTCATCCTGACATGACCCTCCTGCATGACAATGCCACCAGCCATACTGCTCGTTCTGTGCGTGAATGTCAGGAATGTCAGTGTTCTGCCATGGCCAGCGAAGAGCCTGGATCTCAATAACATTGAGCACATCTGGGACCTGTTGGATCGGAGGGCTAGGGCCATTCCCCCCAGAAATGTCCAGGAACTTGCAGATTCCTTGGTGGAAGAGTGGGGTAACATCTCACAGCAAGAACTGGCAAAGAACAAGTAAATATTAGGCTACTTATTCACATCGCATACATGCCTTTTCAAACTCACTGAAAGACCACTATTCTACATGGTGCTGAGTAAAGCCAATTTGACAAGGGGAGCTCTAGGAAGATGCCAGAGTTTCCGAGTTGGAATTCCGAGTTGGATGACCGTTGATAACAATTTTCCCAGTCAGAGCTCGTTGTTTTCCTGAGTTCCCAGTTGTTTTGAAGGCAGTAAAGTCGGAGAGTTCTGAGTTTCGAGTTCCCAGTTGTTTTGAATGTGGTAACTTTGATGATGGTTTGACTGTTGCAGCATTCAAAGAAACTGGAAACTGTGAACACAGATATCTCCAACTTCCAACTTCAGTGGGTTCAAGACAACTGAAAAACAAGAGCTTGGAATTCCAAGTCAGAAACTCTGGCATCTTACTAGAGTTCCGACTTTCCGACCTGAAGATCACTGACGTTGTGATTTGACCTCGTTTATTTGTTCATTTATTATTATTATTTTTTTAATCTACATGGAGTTGAGTAAAGCCAATTTGACAAGGGGAGCTCGAGAAAGATGCCAGAGTTTCCTGACTTGGAATTCCCAGTTGGACCGTTGATAACGATTTTCCCAGTCGGAGCTCGTTTTCTTTCCGAGTTCACAGTTGTCTTTAAGGCAGTGAAGTAGGAAGTCGGAGTACCGATGGTGCTTTCATGACAACTTCTAACTCTGACGTCAGTCATGTTCAGGTCTGAAAGTCAGATCTCTAGAAAGAGGCCAGACCTTCCGGCTTAGAATTCCTAGTTGGATGACCATAAAAAAAAAGTTCACTGTCGGAAAGTGGTTTCTTCTGAGTTAGCAGTTGTTTTGAAAGCTCAGAAGTCAGAGATTTCCCATTCCGAGTTCACAGCTGTTTTGAACGCTGCACGAGTTCAAGTACTCAGTACCAAAAAGTATGACAAAGTACAAAAAACTCTGTACGAAAAAGCACTAAAATATATGCCCTCACTATTGTAAGTAGCTCTGGATAAGAGCTTCTGCTAAATTACTAAAATGTAAATGCAGATATTTAAAATAAGGAAGGCAAAGGTCAATGTGAGATATAAAGATCAATCTGAGCATGAAGTTCGATATTTAATGGATGAGATTGAGGTCTGAATGCCATTAAAAATGATAGTAATACATTCTACTATTACTAAAGTAAATATTAGCTGCTTATTCACATAGCATACATGACTTCTCAAACTCAATGGAAGACCAGTGGTCTACATGGTGTTGAGTAATGGTTTGACTGTGTTGATTTGTTGTTGTCAGGTGATGCTGGTGATGACTATAATGATCCCAGAAGCACTGCCTCGTCTCGTGAGTATGCTCTGTAAAATGTAATAGAATTGAACGTCATCTTTTGGCCGTCTCCAAATTTCAGACTGAAGATAAAACGAATAGAATATTTGTTCTTCTTTTTGTACTGTACTGTTATTCCTTTGTCAGATGAACAGATGGAAACACAAACGTCAGAACCTGTCAATACAGAAGGCGAAGGTCAAGGTGAGATAGATAAATCTGAGCAGGCAGTTCTACAGTATATTTAATGGATGAGATTGAGGTCTGAATGCCATTAAAAAATGATAGTAATACATTCTACTATCACTAAAGTAAATATTAGCTACTTATTCACATAGCATACATGACTTCTCAAACTCAATGGAAGACCAGTGATCTACATGGTGTTGAGTAAAGCCAATTTGACAAGGGGTTGGTTGAGTTTCCACCTCTTCATTAGTGTGATGATGGTTTGACTGTGTTGATTTGTTGTCAGGTGATGCTGGTGATGACTATAATGATCCCAGAAGCACTGCCTTGTCTCGTGAGTATGCTCTATAAAATGTAATAGAACTGAACGTCATCTTTTGGCCGTCTCCAAATTTCAGACTGAAGAGAAAACGAATAGAATATTTTTTCCTACTTTTTTTTACTGTACTGTCATTCCTTTGTCAGATAAACAGATGGAAACACAAATGTCAGAACCTGTCAATAAGGAAGGTGTCATGGTTTCCTCTTGGGACAGACCAATGCGCAGCGAAGTATCCAGAATAGATATTTTATTAGCGACCGTGACTTGACAGAACAAAACGATGATCATGACGTAGAACCGAACTAGAAAAACTAACACGATGGCATGACCCTAACCACGAACATCATAAGAATCATCAATAACCCACCAAAGCTTAGTGCAAAACCCCAAACATATATATGGTTCCCAATTAGAGGTAACGAGACTCAGCTGCCTCTAATTGGGAACCATTACCCCAACATAGACATACACACCCTAGAACAGAAGAAACCCTACACCAAAACAAAAAAATAAACACTCCAGCCTGTACACTCAGGCCTGGACGTTACAGAAGGCGAAGGTCAAAGTGAGATAGATAAATCTGATCAGGCAGTTCTACAGTATATTTAATGGATGAGATTGAGGTCTGAATGCCATTAAATAATGATAGTAATACATTCTACTATCACTAAAGTAAATATTAGGCTACTTATTCACATAGCATAAATGACTTCTCAAACTCAATGGAAGACCAGTGATCTACATGGTGCTGAGTAAAGCCAAATTGACAAGGGGAGCTCTAGAAAGATGCCAGAGTTTCCGATTTGGAATTCCGAGTTGGATGACCGTTGATAACGATTTTCCCAGTCGGAGCTCGTTTTCTTTCCTGAGTTCACAGTTGTCTTGAAGGCAGTGAAGTAGGAAGTCTGAGATTTTAGAGTACCGATGGTGCTTTCATGACAACTGAGAACTCTGACGTCAGTCATATTCTGGTCTGAAAGTCAGATCTATAGAAAGAGGCCCGACTTCCCGGCTTGGAATTCGCAGTTGGATGACCGTTAAAAACAAGTTCCCAGTCGGAAATTGGTTTCTTCTGAGTCACCAGTTGTTTTGAACGCTCAGAAGTCAGACATTTCCCATTCCGAGTTCCCAGCTGTTTTGAACACTGCACGAGTTCAAGTACTCAGTACCAAAAAGTATGACAAAGTACAAAAAAACTCTGTACGAAAAAGCACTAAAATATATGCCCTCACTATTGTAAGTAGCTCTGGATAAGAGCTTCTGCTAAATGACTAAAATGTAAATGCAGATATTTAAAATAAGGAAGGCAAAGGTCAATGTGAGATATAAAGATCAATCTGAGCATGAAGTTCGATATTTAATGGATGAGATTGAGGTCTGAATGCCATTAAAAATGATAGTAATACATTCTACTATTACTAAAGTAAATATTAGCTGCTTATTCACATAGCATACATGACTTCTCAAACTCAATGGAAGACCAGTGGTCTACATGGTGTTGAGTAATGGTTTGACTGTGTTGATTTGTTGTTGTCAGGTGATGCTGGTGATGACTATAATGATCCCAGAAGCACTGCCTCGTCTCGTGAGTATGCTCTGTAAAATGTAATAGAATTGAACGTCATCTTTTGGCCGTCTCCAAATTTCAGACTGAAGATAAAACGAATAGAATATTTGTTCTTCTTTTTGTACTGTACTGTTATTCCTTTGTCAGATGAACAGATGGAAACACAAACGTCAGAACCTGTCAATACAGAAGGCGAAGGTCAAGGTGAGATAGATAAATCTGAGCAGGCAGTTCTACAGTATATTTAATGGATGAGATTGAGGTCTGAATGCCATTAAAAATGATAGTAATACATTCTACTATCACTAAAGTAAATATTAGCTACTTATTCACATAGCATACATGACTTCTCAAACTCAATGGAAGACCAGTGATCTACATGGTGTTGAGTAAAGCCAATTTGACAAGGGGTTGGTTGAGTTTCCACCTCTTCATTAGTGTGATGATGGTTTGACTGTGTTGATTTGTTGTCAGGTGATGCTGGTGATGACTATAATGATCCCAGAAGCACTGCCTTGTCTCGTGAGTATGCTCTATAAAAATGTAATAGAACTGAACGTCATCTTTTGGCCGTCTCCAAATTTCAGACTGAAGAGAAAACGAATAGAATATTTTTTCCTACTTTTTTTTACTGTACTGTCATTCCTTTGTCAGATAAACAGATGGAAACACAAATGTCAGAACCTGTCAATAAGGAAGGTGTCATGGTTTCCTCTTGGGACAGACCAATGCGCAGCGAAGTATCCAGAATAGATATTTTATTAGCGACCGTGACTTGACAGAACAAAACGATGATCATGACGTAGAACCGAACTAGAAAAACTAACACGATGGCATGACCCTAACCACGAACATCATAAGAATCATCAATAACCCACCAAAGCTTAGTGCAAAACCCCAAACATATATATGGTTCCCAATTAGAGGTAACGAGACTCAGCTGCCTCTAATTGGGAACCATTACCCCAACATAGACATACACACCCTAGAACAGAAGAAACCCTACACCAAAACAAAAAAATAAACACTCCAGCCTGTACACTCAGGCCTGGACGTTACAGAAGGCGAAGGTCAAAGTGAGATAGATAAATCTGATCAGGCAGTTCTACAGTATATTTAATGGATGAGATTGAGGTCTGAATGCCATTAAATAATGATAGTAATACATTCTACTATCACTAAAGTAAATATTAGGCTACTTATTCACATAGCATAAATGACTTCTCAAACTCAATGGAAGACCAGTGATCTACATGGTGCTGAGTAAAGCCAAATTGACAAGGAGCTCTAGAAAGATGCCAGAGTTTCCGATTTGGAATTCGAGTTGGATGACCGTTGATAACGATTTTCCCAGTCGGAGCTCGTTTTCTTTCCTGAGTTCACAGTTGTCTTGAAGGCAGTGAAGTAGGAAGTCTGAGATTTTAGAGTACCGATGGTGCTTTCATGACAACTGAGAACTCTGACGTCAGTCATATTCTGGTCTGAAAGTCAGATCTATAGAAAGAGGCCCGACTTCCCGGCTTGAATTCGCAGTTGGATGACCGTTAAAAACAAGTTCCCAGTCGGAAATTGGTTTCTTCTGAGTCACCAGTTGTTTTGAACGCTCAGAAGTCAGACATTTCCCATTCCGAGTTCCCAGCTGTTTTGAACACTGCACGAGTTCAAGTACTCAGTACCAAAAAGTATGACAAAGTACAAAAACTCAGTACGAAAAGCACTAAAATATATGCCCTCACTATTGTAAGTAGCTCTGGATAAGAGCTTCTGCTAAATGACTAAAATGTAAATGCAGATATTTAAAATAAGGAAGGCAAAGGTCAATGTGAGATATAAAGATCAATCTGAGCATGAAGTTCGATATTTAATGGATGAGATTGAGGTCTGAATGCCATTAAAAATGATAGTAATACATTCTACTATTACTAAAGTAAATATTAGCTGCTTATTCACATAGCATACATGACTTCTCAAACTCAATGGAAGACCAGTGATCTACATGGTGTTGAGTAATGGTTTGACTGTGTTGATTTGTTGTTGTCAGGTGATGCTGGTGATGACTATAATGATCCCAGAAGCACTGCCTCGTCTCGTGAGTATGCTCTGTAAAATGTAATAGAATTGAACGTCATCTTTTGGCCGTCTCCAAATTTCAGACTGAAGATAAAACGAATAGAATATTTGTTCTTCTTTTTGTACTGTACTGTTATTCCTTTGTCAGATGAACAGATGGAAACACAAACGTCAGAACCTGTCAATACAGAAGGCGAAGGTCAAGGTGAGATAGATAAATCTGAGCAGGCTGTTCTACAGTATATTTAATGGATGAGATTGAGGTCTGAATGCCATTAAATAATGATAG
Organism: Brachymystax lenok tsinlingensis; assembly: GCA_030435695.1. Classification (NCBI taxonomy): domain Eukaryota; kingdom Metazoa; phylum Chordata; class Actinopteri; order Salmoniformes; family Salmonidae; genus Brachymystax; species Brachymystax lenok. The sequence continues at coordinate 43,804,434 of CM059790.1, read as the reverse complement.
TAATACATTCTACTATCACTAAAGTAAATATTAGGCTACTTATTCACATAGCATACATGACTTCTCAAACTCAATGGAAGACCAGTGATCTACATGGTGTTGAGTAGAGCCAATTTGACAAGGGAGCTCTAGAAAGATGCCAGAGTTTCCGATTTGGAATTCCAAGTTGGATGACCGTTGATAACGATTTTCCCAGTCGGAGCTCGTTTTCTTTCCTGAGTTCACAGTTGTCTTGAAGGCAGTGAAGTAGGAAGTCGTAGATTCTAGAGTACCGATGGTGCTTTCATGACAACTTCTAACTCTGACGTCAGTCATGTTCAGGTCTGAAAGTCAGATCTCTAGAAAGAGGCCAGAACTTCCAGCTTAGAATTCCTAGTTGGATGACCATAAAAAAGTTCTGTCGGAAAGTGGTTTCTTCTGAGTTACCAGTTGTTTTGAACGCTCAGAAGTCAGAGATTTCCATTCCGAGTTCCCAGCTGTTTTGAACGCTGCACGAGTTCAAGTACTCAGTACCAAAAAGTATGACAAAGTACGAAAAAGCACAAAAATATATGCCCTCACTATTGTAAGTAGCTCTGGATAAGAGCTTCTGCTAAATGACTAAAATGTAAATGCAGATATTTAAAATAAGGAAGGCGAAGGTCAATGTGAGATATAAAGATCAATCTGAGCATGAAGTTCAATATTTAATGGATGAGATTGAGGCCTGAATGCCATTAAATAATGATAGTAATACATTCTACTATCACTAAAGTAAATATTAGCTACTTATTCACATAGCATACATGACTTCTCAAACTCAATGGAAGACCAGTGATCTACATGGTGTTGAGTAATGGTTTGACTGTGTTGATTTGTTGTTGTCAGGTGATGCTGGTGATGACTATAATGATCCCAGAAGCACTGCCTTGTCTCGTGAGTATGCTCTGTAAAATGTAATAGAATTGAACGTCATCTTTGGCCGTCTCCAAATTTCAGACTGAAGAGAAACGAATAGAATATTTTTTCCTACTTTTTTTACTGTACTGTCATTCCTTTGTCAGATAAACAGATGGAAACACAAATGTCAGAACCTGTCAATAAGGAAGGTGTCATGGTTTCCTCTTGGGACAGACCAATGCGCAGCGAAGTATCCAGAATAGATATTTTATTAGTGACCGTGACTTGACAGAACAAAACGATGATCATGACGAGAACCTAACTAGAAAAACTAACACGATGGCATGACCCTAACCACGATGGCATGACCCTAACCACGATGGCATGACCTCAACCACGATGCCATGACCCTAACCACGAACATCATAAGAATCATCAATAACCCACCAAAGCTTAGTGCAAAACCCCAAACATATATATGGTTCCCAATTAGAGGTAACGAGACTCAGCTGCCTATAATTGGGAACCATTACCCCAACATAGACATACACACCCTAGAACAGAAGAAACCCTACACCAAAACAAAACTAAACACTCCAGCCTGTACACTCAGGCCTGGACGTTACAGAAGGTGAAGGTCAAAGTGAGATAGATAAATCTGATCAGGCAGTTCTACAGTATATTTAATGGATGAGATTGAGGTCTGAATGCCATTAAATAATGATAGTAATACATTCTACTATCACTAAAGTAAATATTAGGCTACTTATTCACATAGCATAAATGACTTCTCAAACTCAATGGAAGACCAGTGATCTACATGGAGTTGAGTAAAGCCAAATTGACAAGGGGAGCTCTAGAAAGATGCCAGAGTTTCCGATTTGGAATTCCGAGTTGGATGACCGTTGATAACGATTTTCCCAGTCGGAGCTCGTTTTCTTTCCTGAGTTCACAGTTGTCTTGAAGGCAGTGAAGTAGGAAGTCTGAGATTTTAGAGTACCGATGGTGCTTTCATGACAACTGAGAACTCTGACGTCAGTCATATTCTGGTCTGAAAGTCAGATCTATAGAAAGAGGCCCGACTTCCCGGCTTGGAATTCGCAGTTGGATGACCGTTAAAAACAAGTTCCCAGTCGGAAATTGGTTTCTTCTGAGTCACCAGTTGTTTTGAACGCTCAGAAGTCAGACATTTCCCATTCCGAGTTCCCAGCTGTTTTGAACACTGCACGAGTTCAAGTACTCAGTACCAAAAAGTATGACAAAGTACAAAAACTCAGTACGAAAAAGCACTAAAATATATGCCCTCACTATTGTAAGTAGCTCTGGATAAGAGCTTCTGCTAAATGACTAAAATGTAAATGCAGATATTTAAAATAAGGAAGGCAAAGGTCAATGTGAGATATAAAGATCAATCTGAGCATGAAGTTCGATATTTAATGGATGAGATTGAGGTCTGAATGCCATTAAAAATGATAGTAATACATTCTACTATTACTAAAGTAAATATTAGCTGCTTATTCACATAGCATACATGACTTCTCAAACTCAATGGAAGACCAGTGATCTACATGGTGTTGAGTAATGGTTTGACTGTGTTGATTTGTTGTTGTCAGGTGATGCTGGTGATGACTATAATGATCCCAGAAGCACTGCCTCGTCTCGTGAGTATGCTCTGTAAAATGTAATAGAATTGAACGTCATCTTTTGGCCGTCTCCAAATTTCAGACTGAAGATAAAACGAATAGAATATTTGTTCTTCTTTTTGTACTGTACTGTTATTCCTTTGTCAGATGAACAGATGGAAACACAAACGTCAGAACCTGTCAATACAGAAGGCGAAGGTCAAGGTGAGATAGATAAATCTGAGCAGGCTGTTCTACAGTATATTTAATGGATGAGATTGAGGTCTGAATGCCATTAAATAATGATAGTAATACATTCTACTATCACTAAAGTAAATATTAGGCTACTTATTCACATAGCATACATGACTTCTCAAACTCAATGGAAGACCAGTGATCTACATGGTGTTGAGTAGAGCCAATTTGACAAGGGGAGCTCTAGAAAGATGCCAGAGTTTCCGATTTGGAATTCCAAGTTGGATGACCGTTGATAACGATTTTCCCAGTCGGAGCTCGTTTTCTTTCCTGAGTTCACAGTTGTCTTGAAGGCAGTGAAGTAGGAAGTCGTAGATTCTAGAGTACCGATGGTGCTTTCATGACAACTTCTAACTCTGACGTCAGTCATGTTCAGGTCTGAAAGTCAGATCTCTAGAAAGAGGCCAGAACTTCCAGCTTAGAATTCCTAGTTGGATGACCATAAAAAAAAAGTTCTGTCGGAAAGTGGTTTCTTCTGAGTTACCAGTTGTTTTGAACGCTCAGAAGTCAGAGATTTCCCATTCCGAGTTCCCAGCTGTTTTGAACGCTGCACGAGTTCAAGTACTCAGTACCAAAAAGTATGACAAAGTACGAAAAAGCACAAAAATATATGCCCTCACTATTGTAAGTAGCTCTGGATAAGAGCTTCTGCTAAATGACTAAAATGTAAATGCAGATATTTAAAATAAGGAAGGCGAAGGTCAATGTGAGATATAAAGATCAATCTGAGCATGAAGTTCAATATTTAATGGATGAGATTGAGGCCTGAATGCCATTAAATAATGATAGTAATACATTCTACTATCACTAAAGTAAATATTAGCTACTTATTCACATAGCATACATGACTTCTCAAACTCAATGGAAGACCAGTGATCTACATGGTGTTGAGTAATGGTTTGACTGTGTTGATTTGTTGTTGTCAGGTGATGCTGGTGATGACTATAATGATCCCAGAAGCACTGCCTTGTCTCGTGAGTATGCTCTGTAAAATGTAATAGAATTGAACGTCATCTTTTGGCCGTCTCCAAATTTCAGACTGAAGAGAAAACGAATAGAATATTTTTTCCTACTTTTTTTTACTGTACTGTCATTCCTTTGTCAGATAAACAGATGGAAACACAAATGTCAGAACCTGTCAATAAGGAAGGTGTCATGGTTTCCTCTTGGGACAGACCAATGCGCAGCGAAGTATCCAGAATAGATATTTTATTAGCGACCGTGACTTGACAGAACAAAACGATGATCATGACGTAGAACCGAACTAGAAAAACTAACACGATGGCATGACCCTAACCACGATGGCATGACCCTAACCACGATGGCATGACCCTAACCACGATGGCATGACCCTAACCACGAACATCATAAGAATCATCAATAACCCACCAAAGCTTAGTGCAAAACCCCAAACATATATATGGTTCCCAATTAGAGGTAACGAGACTCAGCTGCCTCTAATTGGGAACCATTACCCCAACATAGACATACACACCCTAGAACAGAAGAAACCCTACACCAAAACAAAACTAAACACTCCAGCCTGTACACTCAGGCCTGGACGTTACAGAAGGTGAAGGTCAAAGTGAGATAAATAAATCTGATCAGGCAGTTCTACTGTATATTTAATGGATGAGATTGAGGTCTGAATGCCATTAAATAATGATAGTAATACATTCTACTATCACTAAAGTAAATATTAGGCTACTTATTCACATAGCATAAATGACTTCTCAAACTCAATGGAAGACCAGTGATCTACATGGAGTTGAGTAAAGCCAATTTGACAAGGGGAGCTCTAGAAAGATGCCAGAGTTTCCGATTTGGAATTCCGAGTTGGATGACCGTTGATAACGATTTTCCCAGTCGGAGCTCGTTTTCTTTCCTGAGTTCACCGTTGTCTTGAAGGCAGTGAAGTAGGAAGTCTGAGATTTTAGAGTACCGATGGTGCTTTCATGACAACTGAGAACTCTGACGTCAGTCATATTCTGGTCTGAAAGTCAGATCTATAGAAAGAGGCCCGACTTCCCGGCTTGGAATTCGCAGTTGGATGACCGTTAAAAACAAGTTCCCAGTCGGAAATTGGTTTCTTCTGAGTCACCAGTTGTTTTGAACGCTCAGAAGTCAGACATTTCCCATTCCGAGTTCCCAGCTGTTTTGAACGCTGCACGAGTTCAAGTACTCAGTACCAAAAAGTATGACAAAGTACAAAAAAACTCAGTACGAAAAAGCACTAAAATATATGCCCTCACTATTGTAAGTAGCTCTGGATAAGAGCTTCTGCTAAATGACTAAAATGTAAATGCAGATATTTAAAATAAGGAAGGCAAAGGTCAATGTGAGATATAAAGATCAATCTGAGCATGAAGTTCGATATTTAATGGATGAGATTGAGGTCTGAATGCCATTAAAAATGATAGTAATACATTCTACTATTACTAAAGTAAATATTAGCTGCTTATTCACATAGCATACATGACTTCTCAAACTCAATGGAAGACCAGTGATCTACATGGTGTTGAGTAATGGTTTGACTGTGTTGATTTGTTGTTGTCAGGTGATGCTGGTGATGACTATAATGATCCCAGAAGCACTGCCTCGTCTCGTGAGTATGCTCTGTAAAATGTAATAGAATTGAACGTCATCTTTTGGCCGTCTCCAAATTTCAGACTGAAGATAAAACGAATAGAATATTTGTTCTTCTTTTTGTACTGTACTGTTATTCCTTTGTCAGATGAACAGATGGAAACACAAACGTCAGAACCTGTCAATACAGAAGGCGAAGGTCAAGGTGAGATAGATAAATCTGAGCAGGCAGTTCTACAGTATATTTAATGGATGAGATTGAGGTCTGAATGCCATTAAAAAATGATAGTAATACATTCTACTATCACTAAAGTAAATATTAGGCTACTTATTCACATAGCATACATGACTTCTCAAACTCAATGGAAGACCAGTGATCTACATGGTGTTGAGTAGAGCCAATTTGACAAGGGGAGCTCTAGAAAGATGCCAGAGTTTCCGATTTGGAATTCCAAGTTGGATGACCGTTGATAACGATTTTCCCAGTCGGAGCTCGTTTTCTTTCCTGAGTTCACAGTTGTCTTGAAGGCAGTGAAGTAGGAAGTCGTAGATTCTAGAGTACCGATGGTGCTTTCATGACAACTTCTAACTCTGACCTCAGTCATGTTCAGGTCTGAAAGTCAGATCTCTAGAAAGAGGCCAGACCTTCCGGCTTGGAATTCGCAGTTGGATGACCATAAAAAAAAAGTTCACTGTCGGAAATTGGTTTCTTCTGAGTTACCAGTTGTTTTGAACTCTCAGAAGTCAGAGATTTCCCATTCCGAGTTCCCAGCTGTTTTGAACGCTGCACGAGTTCAAGTACTCAGTACCAAAAAGTATGACAAAGTACGAAAAAGCACAAAAATATATGCCCTCACTATTGTAAGTAGCTCTGGATAAGAGCTTCTGCTAAATGACTAAAATGTAAATGCAGATATTTAAAATAAGGAAGGCAAAGGTCAATGTGAGATATAAAGATCAATCTGAGCATGAAGTTTGATATTTAATGGATGAGATTGAGGTCTGAATGCCATTAAAAAATGATAGTAATACATTCTACTATTACTAAAGTAAATATTAGGCTACTTATTCACATAGCATACATGACTTCTCAAACTCAATGGAAGACCAGTGATCTACATGGTGTTGAGTAAAGCCAATTTGCCAAGGGGTTGGTTGAGTTTCCACCTCTTCATTAGTGTGATGATGGTTTGACTGTGTCCTCCAGCAGTGGATTCCTCCAGCTCCACCACCACGGCCATGGTTGGACTGGGCTCCACATTGGGATCCCTAACCATTCTCAGCTTCCTGGGCTCCCTGGCCAAACGCAGGAAATGGAAGTCACCCCCCAGTTGTCCCTAGAACCATCCTGATGGCTGCTGACCAACATGGCATCAGCTTCATCTTATGTTGTCAAGTTTTTTTTTTCGTCCTATGTGTTAAACGCCAATCTAGGACTCTAGCCTGCCTACATGCAACTTTCCTATAACAACTCAAAAGTAATGTATACTGAATCTGATCTCCTCATGTACTGCCTGCTGTATAAATATATATATATTTTTTAAACTAGCTATTAAAATTAAAGCAAACATATATCCTACAAATAATAATTTACTGGAAAAATGCTAAAGAAGAACAGTCAAACAGAAACATTGTAACTAACATAAAGCCTGCTGTTTGAGTAATGTCATATACTCATAATAAACCTCTTGAGAAACAGGATATTTGTGATTTGTCTGTTTTATTTAGGTCTGCCGATATACCGTGTTTCTCTTGTAAAACAGGCCACGTTGTTATATATTTCAATATTGTCAATACATTTTGATTTATAAATTGTAATTGTAAATATATTTGATATAATTTTTTTCAAAAGATTCCAGATTTGTTTAAAGACATAACGTGGTAAATGTGGAACGTTTATTCTGGGGCTTTTGTAATGGTCGTCACTAGTCACCACAGACACAAACCTCGACTACGTCTACAATTTATCCTCGTAAATCGTCATTTAAAAAAAGAAAAACAACTATTTATCCTCTTTAAAATATGTTTAACCCCAAACCACTCTGTTAACCTTATGTCTAACCGTAAACTTACATTGTGGATTTATTTTAACTTTAAATTCATGTTTCCGATATATAGACGCGGTAACTAGTGGAAACGCTACGACTTCCGCCACAGCCCCTTGTGTCATCTCGTCGACCATGGCTTCGTCTCGGTTACAAATCAATTTCATCCGATTATTGTCCCGCTGCGAATCTATAGCTTCGGAGAAACGAGTGGAGACGGAATGGAGGTTGGAAAAGGTAAGACATTTTGGACGTTGTCCGATGCAACCTTCTCGAAACGCCGTTGTTGACATTGTCTGCTAACGTTAGCTTGTCGATGGGTTAGCGTGCTAAGATAGCCACGTCGTCAACAACACCCCAAGTACTGACTCTGTTGTCTTTTCTAGCAAATCAGTAGCTACTAGTAGTAGTAGTTAACAGTATTAGCTAATGCAAGCGCACATGACTTTTATTTATACAATTTTTATATTATAAGATTAGCTAGACTCTAAATAGGTCAGTGAATCTTGCGAAAGATAAAAACGTTATGTAGCTAGCCATGATCATCATCATCATCATCGCACACATAGCTTGCCAACTAAACCTAACGTTAGATCAGGTTGTGTAGCTAACTACAGTAGTTTATAAGCTACATTACAAATTTCACTGTGGAAAATAAAAAGTATCTGATTGTGTTGGCTGGAAGACTACATTCAGGCCTTTCCAATCAGTCATGTTTTGATGGCAACTAGCTAACGTTACAGATGACATATACCCCCGGAATAGCCTGCCTTGGTCATCGTTTGCAAAAATATTTTGCTTACTAGTTGTTGTTTTCTGCATAGCTGCTCAAACTGTGTTCCCATGCATTTTAAGAAGCTTGGAAATGGTAGTCTCTCTAAAAGCCGTCCCTATTATGACTCTACCGAACTATAAGTCTTGACTTTTGCTCTTTCTCTTCTAGTATGTTGGTGCTCTTGAAGAGATGTTGGTGGCTTTGAGGAAGAGTCCGAGGTATACCTAAGCCGAGACCTTTTACCTATGAGTGTCAAAGTTTAAACGTAAACACTTTATTTTCTTGTCTAACGGTACAATATTGTAGTCTTCACATCACAACCTTAGGTAGACTTTGAGCAATGTAAAATTGTTGAAACAGGGCAATGCCAGACTTTTAACTTACTTAATACTTACCTTACTAACCTCCTCTCTTGCAACTAAATCTCACATGTATTTATTGTTTCCGATTTTATATAAAGGTGATACTTTCACCTCAATCAAGCGGTCAGATAAACTGCTATAATAATCTTATTATTGACAGGTTTATACTTGAAGGGAGCTGCATTTTAATTTATATTGCATTCGGAAAGTATTCATACCCCTTGACTTTTTCCACATTTTGTTACGTTACTGCCTTATCCTAAAATGTATAAAATTATTTTTTTTACCCCTCAATCTACACACAGTATCCAAATAATGATGAAGAAAAAACAGGTTTAGAAATTTTGGGCAATTTATTAAAAATAAAAACATTTGACATTGTTGAAGCACCTTTGGCAGCGATTACAGCCTCGAGTCTCCTTGGGTATGGCGCTACAAGCTTGGGACACCTGTATTTGTGGTGTTTCTCCCATTCTTTTCTGCAGATCCTCTCAAGCTCTGTTGGGTTGGATGGGGAGCGTCGCTGCACAGCTATTTTCAGGTCTTCACCAGAGATGTTAGATCCGGTTCAAGTCTGGGCTCTGGCTGGGCCACTCAAGGACATTCAGAGACATGTCCCGAAGCCACTCCCGGGTTGTCTTGACTGTATGCTTAGGGTTGTTGTCCTGTTGGAAGATGAAAGTTTCCCCAGTCTCATGTCCTGAGCCCTCTGGAACAGGTTTTCATCAAGGATCTGTCTGTTAGAGGTCGACGATTTAATCGGCATGGCCGATTTTAAAGTTTTCATAACAATCGGTAATCTGCATTTTTGGACGCCGGTTATGGCTGATTACATTGCAATCCACGAGGAGACTGCATGGCAGGCTGACCACCTGTTACACGAGTGCAGCAAGGAGCCAAGGTAAGTTGCTAGCTAGCATTAAACTTATCTCATAAAAAAACTATTAATCTTCACATAACCATGTGTAGTTAACTAGTGATTAACTAGCTTGTCCTGTGTTGCATATAATCAATGCGGTGCCTGTTAATTTATCATCGAATCACAGCCTACCTCACCAAACGGGGGAATGATTTAACTTCTTAAGGCTAGGGGGCAGTATTTTGAAGTTCGGATGAAAAACGTGCCCAAAGTAAACTGCCTGTTACTCAGGCCCAGAAGCTAGGATATGCATATAATTAGTAGCTTTGGATAGAACACGCTGAAGTTTCTAAAACTGTTAAAATAATGTCTGTGAGTATAACAGAACTGATATGGCAGGCAAAAACCTGAGCAAAATCCATCCGGGATGTCTGAATCAGTCATGTCACACTATTTTCAATTGGCATGCTATTCAATGCAGGGGATTTTAGCTCCCAGATTGCAGTTCCTATGGCTTCCACTAGATGTCAACAGTCTTTAGAAAAGATTGGAACTTTCAATCATGAAAATCAAGGGAGTAAGACCACTAGTTCCTGAGTTCAAGTCATGTGTACTGTTGTGGATTTTGCGCGTAACAGGGTGTGCGTGCTCATTTCTTTTTCTCTTCTATTCAGCAGGTTATATTCTGTCTGAAATATTATAGTGTATATTCATTTTAGGGTATCTTGAGTATTGATTACAAATGCTGTTTGACTTTTTTCTGCGAACTACTTTTGGGATATCGTTTGTCTGCATGGATGAAAGCCTTTGGGCAGGTGGATTACTGAACAAAAGGCGCCAACCAAACAGAGCTATATGGATATAAAGCGGAACAAAAGGACCTTTTTATTGTGTAACCTGGACGCTTTGATATGCCACCAGTGGAAGATCATCAAAGGTAAGCAATTTATTTTATGCTGTCTTTGAGTTTTGTGACACCTCTGCTGTTTGTTATTATGCTAATTGAGTTTGAGTGGGGCGCTGTCCTCAGACAATCAAATGTTATGCTTTCGCTGTAAAGCCTTTTTGAAATCTGACAATGCTGTTAGATTAACAAGAGTCTAAGCTTTTGAAGGGTGTGCAGCATTTGTATTTTCATGAATGTTTGAAATTAGTATTTTTTGTAACTTGAATTTGGCGCTCTGCATTTCACCGGATGTTGTCAAAGTCGATCCCGTTCACGGGATTGGATCCGTAATTAACAAAAGCGGGTTTTGTGAAAAAAGCACAATAGCACAAATGTACCTAACCATAAACATCAATGCCTTTCTTAAAAGCAATACACAGAAGTATATATTTTTTTAAACCTGCTTATTTAGTTAAAAGAAATTCATGTTGGCAGGCAATATTAACTAGGGAAATTGTGTCACTTCTCTTGCGTTTATTACACGCAGAGTCAGGGTATATGCAACAGTTTGGGCCGCCTGGCTCGTTGCGAAATAATTTGCCAGAATTGTACAATTATGACATAACAATGAAGGTTGTGCAATGTAACAGAAATATTTAGACTTAGGGTTGCTGCATGTTTGATAAAATACGGAACGGTTCTGTATTTCACTGAAAGAATAAACATTTTGTTTTCGAAATTATCGTTCTGGATTTGACCATATTAGTGACCAAAGGCTTGTATTTCTGTGTTTATTATATTATAATTAAGTCTGATTTGATAGAGCAGTCTGACTGAGCGGTGGTAGGCAGCAGCAGGCTCGCAAGCCTTCATTCAAACTTTACTGTGTTTGCCAGCAGCTCTTAGCAATGCTTGAACCACAGCGCTGTTTATGACTTCAAGCCTATCAACTCCTGAGATTAGGCTGGCAATATTAGAACATCCAATAGTCAAAGGAATATGAAATACAAATGGTAGAGAGAGAAATAGTTGACGCGTCATAATTCCCATAATAACTACAACCTAAAACTTTTTAACTGGGAATATTGAACCACCAGCGTTTTCATGTTCTGAGAAAGGAACTTAAATGTTAGCTTTTTTACCTGGCACATATTGCACTTTTACTTTCTTCTCCAACACTGTTTTTGCATTATTTAAACCAAATTGAACATGTTTCATTATTTTATTTGATACTCAATAGATTTTGTTTGTGTTAAAATAAGTGTTCATTGTTCATTCAGCATTGTTGTAATTGTCATTTATTACAAATATTAACTTAATACATAAACATCGGCCAATTCTTTTTAATCGGTATCTGCTTTTTTTGGTCCTCCAATAATCGGTATCTGCGTTGAAAAATCATAATTGGTCGACCTCTATTCTCTGTACTTTGCTCCGTTCATCTTTCCCTCAATCCTGACTAGTCTCCCAGTCCCTGCCTCTGAAAAACATCCCCACAGCATGACGCTGCCACCACCATGCTTCACCCTATGGATGGTGCCAGGTTCCCTCCAGATGTGACGCTTGGCATTCAGGCCAAAGAGTTTTATCAGACCAGAGAATCTTGTTTCTCATAGTCTGAGAGTCCTTTAGGTCAGGCTTTCTTAAAGTATGGGTTCGCAACGTGACACAGTAAATGTATAATTATTGAATGAATTTCTGGAATTGTTTTGGCCAAGTCCAACTGCGGTCTCTGTTCAGTGCGCTCTCTGCTCAGTTTGGCAGCTGCGTGAGTGGGAGAAGTGATATTTTAAAAAAACAATTTAAATGTATTTGGCAGGATGGCAGGTAGCCTAGTGGTTAGAGCGTTGGACTTGTAACCGGAGGGTTGCAAGTTCAAATCCCCAAGCTGACAAGGAAAAAAAATAAATCTGTCGTTCTGCCCCTGAACAAGGCAGTTAACCCACTGTTCCCCGGGCGCCGAAGACGTGGATGTCGATTTAAGGCAGCCCCCCGCACCTCTCTGATTCAGAGGGGTTGGGTTAAATGCGGAAGACACATTTCAGTTGAAGGCATTTGGTTGTACAACTGACTAATAATGGTGACTTTGACTTTGAACCTTTTTATTTAACTAGGCAAGTCAGTTAAGAACAGATTCTTATTTACAGTGACGACCTATGCCGGCCAAACCTAGACGACGCTGGGATAATTGTGCGCCGCCCTATGGGACTCCCAATCACATCCGGATGTGATACAGCCTGGATCAATCAGTTTATTCCAGTTCAGAATAAACGTGATGATTTCTATTTTAACAGCTCCAGCCTGGACTTTTTCTTTCGACAATCATTTCTACAGTAAGATGTACAGTAGGCCTGATCATTTTTCATCTGTACTGTTACTTAGGGTTGCACTATCAACAAGCCTGTGTGTGTTCTGTTATGCATCTGTGTGATGTGATCAATCTTTTTTTCCAGTTCAGAATGAAAATTATTTATTAAATTTTAACCTCAACAGTTCCAACAGATATGTAAGTGTTTTTAATGGGGGGAAAATAAACATGACTAGCTATTTATATGGCCATTTTATTTCATTGTTATTTGTTTTTGTCTATATTGCATTTGAAATGTACCAATATTTATGTATAGTTGCATATGTTCCTAAACACATTTCAAATTTAGGTCCCAGGCTGAAAAAGTTGAACCCTTGCTTTAGGTGCCTTTTTACTGAGGAGTGGCTTCCGTCTGGCCACACTACCATAAAGGCCTGATTTAGTAGAGTGCTGCAGAGATTGTCGTCCTTCTGGAAGGTTCTCCCATCTCCACAGAGGAACTCTGGAGCTCTGTCAGAGTGACCGTTGGGTTCTTCATCACCTCCCTGACCAAGGCCCTTCTCCCCCGATTGCTCAGTTTGGCCGGGCTTCCAGCTCTTGGTGGTTCCAAACTTCTTCCATTTAAGAATGTTGGAGGCCACTGTTTTCTTGGGGACCTTCAATGCTGCAAACATTTGTTTGGTATCCTTCCCCAGATCTGTGCCTCGACACAATCCTGTCTCAGAGTTCTACGGACAATTCCTTCGACATCGTGTCTTGGTTTTTGCTCTGACATGCACTGTCAACAGGTGTGCCTTTCCAAATCATGTCCAATCCATTGAATTTACCACAGGTGGTCTCCAATCAAGTTGTAGAAACATGTCAAGGATGATCAATGGAAACAGGATGCACCTGAGCTCAATTTCAAGTCTCATAGCACAGGGTCTGAATATTTATGTAAATAAGGTATTTCTGTTTATTTTTAATACATTTGCAAACCTTTCTCAAACTGTATTTGCTTTGTCATTATGGGGTATTGTGTGTCGATTTGAAGGGGATACGATTTAATCCATTTTAGAATAAGGCTGTTAAGTAACAAAATGTGGAAAGAATCAGGGACTGAATACTTCCCGAATGCTCTCTTAGCCTAGTTCATGTCCTCCTGAGGCAATTGTTTTAAATATTCATTCATTTATTTTCTATCTCTCCCTTCAGCAAACCCACAGTTGAGGTAATGACAGACTACACACGAAAAGTTGACTTCTTGAAAGGACTTCTAGAAGCAGAGAAACTGGTTAGTATGTAATACGCTCAAGGATTTCATTCTGATCCGTAGCTAAAACAACTAATTAAATTCTGTTTGAATCCATTAGCATTACATGATGCAAGTGTTTTTTTTTTTCTTCTCACAAGTTTGTTTTATGTTTTCTTCACTTGAACTAATTATACGCTGCCTGTCCCATGTTCTTCTTTGTAGTCGGGGACAGAGAAAGCCCTGGCCAATCAGTTCCTAGCTCCTGGACGCACCCCCACTATAGCCAATGAGAGGATGCCAGCCAGTAAGACCGTTCACATGCAGACTAAAGCCCGGTGCACAGGGGAGATGAGGAACGAGCTGTTAGGCACTGTAAGATAGACAGTATGAGGTTATCACTGTTGGATGGCTCTCAGTAGTCTGTGTGTTTTACTTTGAGAATTTTACAGACAAAACCATGTCTATCAAACAAACTATCAAAAAAATAGTTTTATTTCTGCTAACTGTTTTCTTGCATTTCTGTTTCTTTATAGGGTCTGTCGAACAAAGGTAAACACCCGTTTTAAAAATATATATATTCAAATGTACAATATTATGAGCATCATTTGAAAGTGTAATTCTTTTCTCTGTAATTAAACAGGTAACTTGGAAACAGACTTGCGAAACAGAAGGTAACATAACCTAATTTCCTCTCACTCTGCTCTAAAATGTGAAACTGGACTTACCAAATGTACGATTTCACATTTTGTCTTTTTTTTTTTTTTTTACCCACAATCAAATCAATCAATAAAACCAATGGCTCCCCTTGCTCCGCAGGGGTTTGGCGCTGGATGAAAGGCAGTCAGCAGCTGAGCTGGATGCAGTGCTACAGCACCATCACAACCTACAGGAAAAGTTGGCTGAAGACATGCTGAACCTGGCCCGCAACCTGAAGAACAACACGCTGGTAGCCCAGAACATTATCAAACAGGACAATCAGGTGTGGAATGAGACTCAGATGAACAGTTTCTATGCTGAATTACAATTCCACCCATAGCCTCATTCTCAGGTCAGACAGCACGAAGACTCCCTCTACACTTGTTGAGTCAGAAGAATGAGGATAGTTGGAGGTATTTCCATATTATTTATATGCTCCTTGGAATTCAGCCCAAGCTTCTATTCTGTGTTTTTGTTTTTGGTGTCCATCCAGTAGGTGGCGGTATTACATAAGAAACATTCCAGAAGTTTGAAAAACTTATGGATATATGATTTAACAGCTGCTGCTATGAGGCCTGGAATTCCCCTAGTCTAAATGGAACGACGGTTCATTTCCAGGGTCAATCCATTTTTGGACAAAAATATGCATCACTATGCATTTCAAAGGCCAGTAAAGTCTCTTATGAAAAGTGCAAGTGTTTGGCGACAGCTCCTTTTAAAGTTTAACAGAAGAAGTGTTGTCTTGTCTATGTTGACCCTGACCCAGTCTATCCTTCAGCCACAGCAGAAATATTCCTTGTGTCCTGTCTCTCTGACCCTGACCCAGTCTATCCTTCAGCCACAGCAGAAATATTCATAGTGTCCTGTCTCTCTGACCCTGACCCAGTCTATCCTTCAGCCACAGCAGAAATATTCCTAGTGTCCTGTCTCTCTGACCCAGTCTATCCTTCAGCCACAGCTGAAGATCTATTCTAATAGTTATTTGTTTGTCTCCTCTGTCACTCAGACCCTGACCCAGTCTATGCGGCAGGCAGACACCAACTTTGAGAAGCTGAAGGTTGAGTCGGAGCGTTTGGAGCAGCACACCAAGAAGTCTGTCAACTGGACCCTGTGGCTGATGCTCATCCTGGTCTCCTTCACCTTCATCAGTATGATCCTCTTCATCAGGATCTTCCCCAAGCTCAGATGATGATGATGATGATGATGATGATGCACACCTGCTGGACGTACCTAGAACATAGACTGCTGCTGCTTGTACATCTTCACATATAGGCCTAGGTGTAAACATGCCTCCGCCGGGTTAGAAGTCGCATCCGTAAGCACAAAACCGGGATCATCTCATCCTACAACCAGCTTCTCCAATCCTATTAGATGGAAGTAATGTACAATTGACCTTAGATCACTGTCTAGGGGGTGAAACTTCCTCCTGCTCCTTTATGGGTAACCAATCTGCACACAAATATAGCTAGCGATTCGATCTATAGATATTTATTTAGAGTGAGGGACAGTGAGATGGGGCCTAGTCTTATTATCAGATGGAGAATGGCTGTGACTAAGAACCTTAATCTCAATCCAAGGATGTCTGTATGGCAGCAGTACACTGTAGCATGGCCCAGTCTGTACCGCATAGAATAAGTTACCATTGATTGACTGCAAACAATCTCATTGGTCATCTGTTAGTTTGGAACAAGTGGAGATTTTAAGGCATTCTGTTCTATATAAGGAACTAACATGTTATAATTTTGTCCTACGAAATTTGATTAATTAACCACTTGACAAGGTCTTTGGTCCCTTTTTTTCATTGTCAATTTTCTGTGTGTGTGTGTGTGTGAGTAAATTAGTGTGAATCTGGCCATTGTTTTTTGTCAGTGTTTATGTGCATGAATAGTTGACAGTAGTGGCAAGTGACCGTGATGGATTCATTATGGTGACCTGATTGTGAATATGATTGGCCCTCTCTTCCGTCCTAAGAGTGTTACTTCCACGACCCATTCTTCCCTCCCTCTATCGCTGTGGTCTGTGTTGAACTGTGTGATTAAATGTTTTTAACTGGAGCGATTTGAGAACTTTATGTATGTACAACCTTTTTTCTGTTCGAAAGTCTGATCACTATTTATTGTGAAGAGCTGCATGTTCAGTAGTTTGACAAGCGCCCTCTGATGTTAGAAAATGGAAATGACAGCTGTGATGTGACCAGTCCAGTAGGTGGCAGTCTCTATCTCTGCATAGCAGCTACTAACAACCTCTTTGACCTGGGAAGAGAGAGCAGGGCTGCCATCCAATTCTTTTTACCCTTCTCTTTGAAGACTGTGTGTACTCTATTCACTCTGCCGTATGGATTAAAAGATATGTGGTGAGAGAGAAATATGGTGGGAACTGGGTTCCATATTTAGTCCATGCCTACACCAATCCCATGTTTTTGTATTCTTCCGTGAGGTGGTGATCAAGTGGCCTCTTCAGAGAGCAAGGTAGAGGATTCAGATCGCACTCAATTCCAGATAGAAGAATGGACCGTTACGAACACAGGCCTCCTTGAATCTCAATGGTTGATCACAAAGAACGTTGAAGAAAAACCTAGAGCTGCCTACACCCACATATCCAATTGAAACCAATCATATTCAAATACTTTAAACTGGGGGAGAGATGACCTTGCCTGGTTGGGTGGCTGCCCAAATAAAGATGTGGTAAGGGGAAAACATTGATTAGGTCATTCACAGGCTCTGACACAGTGTCAGTGTTTAACGCACCGGTGTTCTCACTGTGACAGGAGACTATTCTGGGGGCTGGCTGGCTGACTTGTCCAGGCTTGCTGCCCTGCCCTAGCTGCAGCAGATGGCTGTGGGGCTGTAGTATTCTGGGATCTCCTGGGGGTATTTTTAATTCTCAGAAGAGTAGGAATGTAATGGTACCATAAGACCAAAAGAGGTATTTTCAACATGATGGCACTTGACGTCATCACGGCGGCATCCAACTGAAATGTTATGACACTGGTCCTTTAAAAGTTCAGATGAAGTTTGATTGTGTAAAGTGTTTCTAGTCCATTTTATTTACAGCGTAATAGTACTATGTCCCTCCCCCACTAGGTCCCTTCCTCCCTCCCTCCCTCCCCCTCCTCCACTAGGTCCCTCCCTCCCCTACTAGGTCCCTTCCTTCCTCCCTCCCCTACTAGGTCCCTCCCTCCCCCACTAGGTCCTTCCCCTTATAGGTCCCTTCCTCCCTCCCTCCCTCCCCACTAGGTCCCTTCGTCCCTCCCTCCCCCACTAGGTCCCTCGCTCCCCCACTAGGTCCTTCCCTCCCCCACTAGGTCCCTCCCTCCCCTACTAGGTCCTTCCCCTAATAGGTCCCTTCCTCCCTTCCCGACTAGGCCCCTCCTTCACTCCCGATTTCGCGTCTGCAGACAGATTCTACAGTTGCCATAGGGATGGGCTCAAAATAAAGTGGTGAGAACTTCGTGTTCTGACAGAAACATTGTTATATAAAAGTGTCATATTTTAATAAATAACTTGGTGAAATCGTCCTGCCTGGCCTCAGTCTGCAGTGTGTGTTTGACCTCTGTTTCCTGTCCGTGTTTCGTTCAGCACCATTTCTATCCATCTCCTGCGGCTCCAGATGTTTGTGGTGGAGAGACTCTCTGGTAATTGGATTGGACTACAAGAACACGTTGTTGAGCATCTCCCTTCCTCCTCAATGCTGTGGCTTTTGAACACTCAATCTTTTAAATATATTTCTTGGCTGGAGCTACAGTGCAGTGAGGATTTAGGTTTGCCTACGGAGTTAAAAAGGCTGTATTTTCTGCCTGCCACCCTGAGGGGGACGAGTTCTAGCTGAGCTTTAGAGTGTTGTTATTGGGTCAGTGTAGTTATTGGGTCAGTGCTGTTATTGGGTCAGTGTAGTTATTGGGTCAGTGCTGTTATTGGGTCAGTGCTGTTATTGGGTCAGTGTAAGGCTGCTGCAGCCAGGCTGCCACCGAGCTTTAGAGTGTAGTTATTGGGTCAGTGTTGTTATTGGGTCAGTGTAAGGCTGCTGCAGCCAGGCTGCCACCGAGCTTTAGAGTGTAGTTATTGGGTCAGTGTTGTTATTGGGTCAGTGTAAGGCTGCTGCAGCCAGGCTGCCACCGAGCTTTAGAGTGTAGTTATTGGGTCAGTGTTGTTATTGCGTCAGTGTAAGGCTGCTGCAGCCAGGCTGCCACCGAGCTTTAGAGTGTAGTTATTGGTTCAGTGTTGTTATTGGGTCAGTGTAAGGCTGGATGCCTCCTATCTACAGCTCACATAATAGAGTAGAGCAGGCCTCTCTCACGCACACTCCCTGTCACACTCACTGTCACACACATTATCTAAAAAAACACACTATTTTCTCTGTTTCTCTGTCGTCAGGGTAACTTCAGCTCCAGGAGACCTGCAGCTCATCGTCTGTGTTCTATAAAACTCTGATTGATTGATGCTCGTGTTTTCACAATGGGTTTTACTCAGGTACATGTGATTGTATTATTGAGGTAGTAACTGTAAGTCGAATATTGTCATGTCAGAGAATCTGACATAAATCCAACATTAAGGTTTCTAACCCTCCCTCTCAGTTTTCAATCAATATTTTTTTAACTGGAAGGAACATTTCCTTGTTTTGAAGTAAACCAAATCACTTACCATTACTGATCATATTAAAAGTACTTATTACTCCAAGCCTGGCCCCACCCCATGTAAGCTAGGAGACCTGCTCTGGCCTGAACCACACAAGTCTCTCTTGAAGATTCACAGGTGATGTTAGTTTACCTGCAAGCCATCGGACCATTGGCAGTCCTACCTATGAAATGCTGCCAGTAGGCAATAGGGTCTGGTAAACACAGCCTGGTACTGGTACCAATCTGTGCCCTCCCTACCGGTGCTGCTGAGGCCGGCAGGAGGAGTCGTGTTGGTTTTGTTTCATAGTGGTTTCTCAGCAGCTACGGTAGTCCATCAAGGACATATAAATAAAAATAAAATGTCCCTCGTTATGTCTATCGCGACTTATTTTTTATCATGACAACGACATAACAAAAGTAGTTTTGTCAAGATCAGGAGATCATCAACAGAACCCCTGTTCAGATGCACCATACCCACCTCATCAAGGAGCCCTGTGGCTGCGCTGTTCTCAATGCGCTCGGGGGGGATTTAAGCCCTGAACGATGCCTGACAGGCAGCCTGTCTGCCCCCAAAACCACAGCCAATCACATGCAAGGAAGAACGCAGCTAACTTGGCTAGTTAGCTGGGTAGTCTTGTTAGCAAGCTAGCCTGTTAGCTATACTGGTTGTTAGCTTGCATAACTGATATGTGTATAATTAAGGGACACTTCATGTTTTGTGGATAATATTTACATTTACAGTGGGTGAGCTCCATTCCTGACAGGCTGATCAGATTCAATTTCAGCCTCAGAGGCTGATAAGTCAGGATGCTGGCGGCTTGCAGGCTGTTTTATAGGTAAGGCTCCTTGCAGGTAGATTAGCTGTCAATGTGATTTATAGGCAGATGCATATCTGATCCAGTGGGTGTGCTGTATTCCTGGCAGGCTGATCAGATTCAGTGTCTCAATTACAAGTGTTACAATTACACTGAGTGTACAAAACATGGCATGCTCTGTCCATGACACAGACTGACCAGGTGAAAGATATGATCCTTACTGATGGGATCATAACTGTTGTGTCTGTAGTGTCTGTTGTATCTGTAGTGACTATAGTGTCTGTGGTGTCTGTTGTCTGTTATACCTGTAGCGTCTGTTGTGTCTGTTGTCTGTTATATATGTAGTGCCTGTGGTGTCTGTTGTCTGTTATATCTACAGTGTCTGTAGTGTCTGTTGTGCCTATTGTCTGTTGTATCTGTAGTGTCTGTGGTGTCTGTTGTCTGTTATATCTGTAGTGTCTGTTGACTGTTGTGTCTGTGGTATCTGTAGTCTGCTGTGTCTGTTGTCTGTTGTATCTGCTGTGTCTGTAGTGTCTGTGGTATCTGTAGTGTCTGTTGTATCTGCAGTGTCTGTTGTATCTGTAGTGTCTGTGGTATCTGTAGTGTCTGTTGTATGTTGTATCTGCAGTGTCTGTTGTCTGTTGTATCTGTAGTGTCTGTTGTATCTGTAGTGTCTGTTGTCTGTTGTATCTGCTGTGTCTGTAATGTCTGTTGTCTGTTGTATCTGCAGTGTCTGTAGTGTCTGTTGTGTCTGTTGTCTGTTGTATCTGCAGTGTCTGTAGTGTCTGTCTATTGTATCTGTAGTGTCTGTTGTCTGTAGTGTCCGTTGTCTGTTATATATGTAGTGTCTGCTGTCTGTTGTATCTGTAGTGTCTGTTGTTTGTTATGTCTGTTGTCTGTTATATCTGTAGTGCCTGTTGTCTGTGGTGTCTGTTGTCTGTTATATATGCCGTGTCTGTTGTCTGTTATATCTGTAGTGTCTGTTCTCTGTTATATCTGTAGTGTCTGCTGTCTGTAGTGTCTGTTGACTGTTGTGTCTGTGGTATCTGTAGTGTCTGCTGTGTCTGTTGTCTGTTATATCTGTAGTGTCTGTTGTATCTGCAGTGTCTGTAGTGTCTGTTGTCTGTTGTGTCTGTTGTCCGTTGTATCTGTAGTGTCTGTAGTGTCTGTTGTAGCTGTAGTTTCTGTTGTCTGTTATATCTGTAGTGTATGTTGTGTCTGTATTGTCAGTTGTCTGTTATATCTGTAGCGTCTGTTGTCCATTGTGTCTGGTGTCTGTGGTGTCTGTAGTTTGTTGTGTCTGCTGTCTGTTATGTCTGTTGTGTCTGTTGTATCTGTAGCGTCTGTAGTTTGTTGTGCCTGTGGCGCCTGTTGCCATGTGTGTCAGTTGTCTTTTGTGTCTGTTGTCTGTTGTGTCTGGTGTCTGTTGTATCTGCGGTGTCTGTAGTGTCTGTGATGTCTGTAGTGTCTGTTGTCTGTTATATCTGTAGTGTCTGTTGTCTGTGGTGTCTGTATCTGCTGTGTCTGTTGTCTCTATAGTGTCTGTGGTGCCTGTAATGTCTGTCGTGTCTGTGGGGTCTGTAGTGTCTGTTGTATCTGTAGTGTCTGTTCTGTCCGTTCCTCCTCCTCACCACCTGATGAAGGCTTTGCACTGTCTGGGAGAACGCACGGACACACACACACACACACACACACACACACACACACACACACACACACACACACACACACACACACACACACACACAGAGAGTGTCAACATGTGGGTTAAGGCCTCAACCATCCACCCTATTCCTCAGCCTGTGCGACATTGACAAGGGTCCCCTGCAATCTCGCCAGTCGACTCAGATCTGTCTTTGATAAGGCAACGTGGCTGAGAGTTTAATTTCTTGGTCCCCTGCTTTTTCGCCTTTCGAGGTTAAAGCCTGCATGGTGGGGCCCTGGAGGGCCCTGGAGGCAGAAGTGTGGCGGTGGCTGACGCAGGAGGCTGTGTAATGGGATTGGGAGAGCAGG
Source organism: Brachymystax lenok tsinlingensis (assembly GCA_030435695.1). NCBI lineage: Eukaryota > Metazoa > Chordata > Actinopteri > Salmoniformes > Salmonidae > Brachymystax > Brachymystax lenok. The sequence continues at coordinate 43,782,484 of CM059790.1, read as the reverse complement.
AACACATCCATGGGTCCAGCAGGTGCCGGGCCAATCTGGAAACAGCTCCGAGTCTCGCGGATTAGGAAATACAGAGGGGGCATGTGGGAATTGGCCTCTCTCTCTCTCTATTTCTATTTTTTTCTCTCCTCTCCCTTAACATGGAATTTGACAGAAATCCATGTTTTTTACAACTGTGATTTTTTTAATCGTCTAAGAAAACAGAAGGATGTTTGAGAGACATTTGGAATCGAAAAGAAATATACTGTGACATAGTTGTATAGTCAGGAAAATTACACTCGGTTGAAAATAATACTGAATCCTTGAAAGAACAGTTTGTTGTACGGAGTGTCGGACCAAGGCTTTTTTTCCAAAGGCCAGAGTCAGCGTCATTCATCAGATGTTTTGTCCATCCTTGAGAATGCTGGACTTGGAATGTCAAGGACAAACAGCAGTGAAGAACAAAAATACAATAGGTTACATTATGTCCTGGGCTTGGACTGTCAATATTGTACTACATTGTTCTGCATGGACTGTAAAACTGTGCTGATCATATCAAGTGTTTTATGATGGGAGATGACGAGCTGTTCCCTCATACACAGGATAAACAGGATTACAAAAAATACTGTTTGGTCAGGTAGCAATCAATTATCTTTTATAATGTAGTATTACATTTGTTTTCTTTTTTTACTCGATACTTAGCTCCCTGCGCTGAACTGGCCATTCATAGGCCTACGTTTGTGGCATCTTTCAAATAAGACAAATCAATGGCTGCCATGTCTGTAGGCTCATTATCAAGCCTGTCTGCCTTCTCACAAAAGCATTTATTCTGCTGGTGTGTCTCTCTCTGCCTCCTCTGGTCCGTGAGGATGTATTTATCCGGCTCTGGGCCCTCTGCTGTGGGTGGGATACTGAGAGCACGGATGGCCCTTAAAGTGTACCGTAGTTTGTGTTTTTGAACAGGCCTCCCTCCACTATTCACTCAGCAGGGTTTCAGTCGAGGAGGACGGTTGAGTGTATGGTAATTGTGCTCCCAATTCTACTGATTTCTTCAAGGACCTGGCTGGTGTATTTGTGTGTAATACCAGGTAAAAACCAGTTATTAGAAACATTACGTTTTACTGCAGCCTTTGCTTTGCGTTGCATTACAAACTTGTGTTACTGACATGTTTAAACTACATGTCAATCGTTTAAGAATCACTGTTGGTTGAATTCTAAGATATGGTCCACTTAAAGCTATGAGATCTTTTGACATCACAGTCTCTCAAGCTCTTCTATGTTATATCACAACAGAGAAGGTCAGTGATCAAAGAGACAGTATATCCTCCATTTTAGCAGGGGTGAACATGGCAGGAAACCATTGTCTTATATATACGGTGTTATTTGGAGATAAAAACAGCAGTTGCTGCTCGCCTGAGGAAAAGAGTTTGAGCATGGCCTTTTCTTGTGTACGGTATATCCTCCCAGGTTACCGTAGCTACCGCTGCAACACTGCCACGCTGCCAGGCAGGATGGGTTCAGCTCAGGGCACGGTGCTCTGGCTCTCTGGTACAGTTTCCCAAACAGCTCGGTGTGAAAATGTCAGTGTTCTGTAAAAATGACCCTTCTCAATAAATGTCACGCTGCCCTCTAGTACTGTCGTGTAGAGAGGTAGACGATGAGCTTCAGCACTTCTCTCTGTCTCTGTCTGTCTCTCTGTCTCTCTGTCTGTCT